>JAWWEY010000001.1:10256476-10312302 GCA_035582745.1 Loriotus luctuosus | reverse complement strand
GTGCCTTCTAATGAAAAGCTGCCAAACTCACAGTAGTGAGACTGTTTTACTGATAAGAAATAATAAACACTTGAGTCTAAACATGAGCTACCATCTCAAGTGAAGTACCTTCAATCCAGACCCGGAGAAACCGATAAAAACCACGCAAAAAAAAAAAAAAAAAAAAAAAAAAATCCAGTTATCCACTATTAGTGTGTCTTGTGTCTTTTTCTTGACTTCTTGTAGTTCTGGCCATGCTCTCTTTGTCTCCTTCTGTTATTTCCAGTACTCTGTGTGTCATTGTCCAACTCTGCCATTTTCTCATTCTTTCAGGTGGTCTTTCCTCCACCTGGTGCCCTTCACATTCACTTGGATGTGGCAGGGCCAGCTCAGGAGAGCTCTGTGCAATCGTAACATTTGCACCTTGATTCTGGTAAGGACTAAACTACAGATTTGAAGGCATTGGTGTAGGCACCTGCTGGCAAGGAAATTGTTGACCTTATGGAGCCTTTACTGTGTACTGTCATGCTAAAAAAT
Organism: Loriotus luctuosus; assembly: GCA_035582745.1. Taxonomy (NCBI): domain Eukaryota; kingdom Metazoa; phylum Chordata; class Aves; order Passeriformes; family Thraupidae; genus Loriotus; species Loriotus luctuosus. The sequence continues at coordinate 10,311,786 of JAWWEY010000001.1, read as the reverse complement.
TGTACTTCTAGAGAAACAGAAACTGGAGTTGTTAACACTGGGAAAGTTCTGAAGAGTTTAATTTTGCATGCATTATGGCTTTAAAAATTAAGAGACTGTCAAACTATAACATAACACAGACTGTTTGAAAATAAAGCTGATCTGCTTTATTCCAACATGTAGTTTAGCTGGAAAAATATGTCAGAAAAAAGTGATGTATGAGGGAGGTGCATGTTCTGTGTCTGTGCTGGGGAAGATGGGGAGGGAGACAGAGCAAAGAGTGGCACAGTGGGCAGGGGTCCAGCTGGGGGCCATTTTGCAGTGATCACAAGACACTTCAGTGTTTTATGGCACTTAATTCAGTTTTTCTTTCCTGGGTTTCCCCTGCTGACAGGAGGAAAGGGTTGATGTTGGCAAGCCTCGCAGTGGAAGCGTGCATGGCACAGGAACAAGGCCCTGGGAAGAACTGTGCGTGCCACAGGGTATTTCCTTCTCCTCTGAGTGAAACTGCAAGTGAACAGCAAATAGCTACTGGGAAACCACATAATTATGTGAAAACTGGGCTAAGAAACTGCACTCCCCAAATGCTGCCCTCATCAGCATGGTAAAGCATTGTAATAGTTACTGACAAAACACACGTATGCAATACTGGATGTTGTTCACTTCTCAATAAAGATTACTGGAATATGATTGCTGTCTTTAAAGATGGAGTTATACCTGCATTATAGCCCACAGCTCCCTGGTTGCTACAAACAGGTTTCAATCATGCCTACATATTCAGCATTCCAAGTATATTTTTAAAGTGTAATTTTACAAAGGAACACATTTTCACAAGTCATCCTGATGACAACAATGTGACAAACAATCATTAAAGAATTTATTTCCCAAAGCATAAATGGTGTGCATTGCCTCAGTGCCCATATTTTCTAAAGGAGAGGATTAGTCACCAACTTGTCAAACCTATTTAGGAAGGGATTATCAATTTACAGGAATTGCAAGCACCAGTGTAGAAGACAGTAAGTCTTACATTTCTTCCAACAAGTCAGTTTTTTTGTTAGCAATCTTTAGATAACTTATTTTCATAGTTAAACATTGGGCATTGCAAAAGCCTGGTGGGATTTTCTCTTGCCTGGAAGGGATGAGTGCTCTTAAGCTTAGTGGTTAGAGAAGAATTTTTCTGTAGAAGAGGCTTGAGACGGAAGAGGAATGAGAATTGTTCTGAGAATGGGATTTCCCAACACCATGGAATCCCTGTGGGCAGAGAGGAGATTAGAAGGAGAAATACCATTTGCATACAACCACAGATCAGCACAGCAAGGCTTGTGTAAGAATCCCATCTTCATCTTGAGAAACCACGCTGTAATTTTTTTTAGATGCTATTTTACCGAAAACTTCTGGGTATAAATTCAATTGTACTAGTGCCATTTTTTTATTGATAAACCACAGCAATCTTGTACTGTATTAAAATTAAATGTTTATATCTTTTCTCAGCTTGATTACTTAGCCAGCAGTGTGTGAGGTCCCCTAAAATTATCAGGGTTTATTCAGCATGCAGTGACTCTGGCAGTCCTGAGCACTTTGGGTGTCAAAGTCCTGAAGAGGCAGTGCCAGCATCCTCCACTGGTTTGCATAAGGCACTTTTGATAACTCTGAATTTCAGTGTGAGGGGGAGCGCATCCTTGTGGGAAAAGCACAAGGCATAATGAGTGGGCATAACAGCAATGCAGCAAAATGTGGTGGGAAATAGCTGAACTTTGTGAGAGGGTACCTGAAACTCAGAGTGTCCAGGAAGGATGTACCTGACAGGGAGCTGTCAGTAGAACCAAAAGTGTAACCAGTAACAGGAGTTGAGATTTCTGAATTTCTAAGCAGCACAAGTACCACTGTTGGTGAGCACAGTTCCCTTGTCACATGACAGAGGTGTGAATTCACCCCAGTTCAACATCCTGATTAACACCACAAAACTTTCTGGGCATTGATTTGGTAAGGGAGTCCTTTCCCAGCACTGGTTTCAGAGAGCTTTGAAACCATTTCATGGGGGTTTATATCAACACTGCTGTGAACTGGGCTTATTTCAGTTTTCAGTTCAGGAGAAACTTAAAATGTCCTTTCTTTTCCCTGTTTCTGTGTAAAAGAATAAATGTTAGAAGTTTATTCACAGCTAGTGGCATTAGGTACATGTTAAAGTACATATGTAAGATTTTCTTCTAAGATCAGGGGGTTGGCTCTTGTATAAGCCCAAGAAATGCTTTACTGGGGCTGCTAGCAATTTGGTTTTAGTGGTGTTGATCCCTCCATGCTTTAACTTGTTTATGAATGGGTACTGTATACAGAGTGCATGCTGAGGCTCCCTGACTGGAGGTTTCTTGGGGGCACTAAGTTTTTGTTGTAACAATAATCTAGATTAAAAAGTTGTGAGAGGAAAGAGCCAGACTGACACACTGCCATTACTTGTTCTAAGCAATATGTGATGTCAGCAGAGCTGTGCTCTTATAGTGGTGGTTGGTCAAAGTGTCAAAGATTTGAGATGACAGGGAAGTGCAAAGGAATTCAAGAGCTGCCATAGTGAACTTTACTCCAAACAAAGTGACATACTCGAGAAATGGGAGCAAAAAATTAATTAAAGGTCATTTGTTGAGCTGAGTTGATTTTCATAACAGCAGACCTGCTGCATCTTTTGCTCCTTGTGACTTCATTCAAAGTGAAAAAGATACCTTTGATGGCACCTCCTAAAGGCTGTCAGCTGAAAAACTTGTGCAGCACAGCTTTGATGAGCTGCTCAGATTCATAAAGCTGAAGATGCTGATCACTCAAAATTAAGTAATGATACACATTAACACACACACACACACACATACACCCTTAACTGTAGTGGAAAGAAACAAAGGAAACTAGACCTATGTTTAGAAGTGCTGTAAAGAATACTCCATGCAAAAAACATTCCTAAGGTGCATTTGCATCCTATTTGAATGGTTATGGTCTGGTTTTCTTTCTCCTGCACTGGAAATAATTGGGCCAGAGATGTAGGCAAGCTGAGCATCCACACTTCACACATGAATAATGCGGGGCTTATCTGCCTCTGCCTCACCTCAAACTTTAAAAATCTGTAGTCTGCACTCCTGTATTTACCCAGTTAAGTGATGTGTAAATAAATGACCTTCATAAAAATAAATATTTCTTGATTTGTTTTGCAGCTGGGATACAGAGGGAATGAGGTTAAAAAACACACAGCAAATCAATATCTGGGTGAGGTATGTGGGACTAAGCTCCACCTCTCTGCCAGAGAAACTTTTGCATACCCTCTCAGAGTTTAGATTAGAGAATGAATCCTGGGAAAAGCTCAGATGATAATTTTATGGAAAAATGACCTCTGGATACACATTTCTCAGAACTATATTCAGTTTCTTACAGGTAGATCCTACTGTCAGCAGAATGACTTTTTGTTCTAAGCTCCTTTTGCCCATCTCGGTGCTCCTACTTGCAGTTCAGTTAACTGAACTGCAGTTCAGTTAAAACCCCCCACACTGTGGATCTTTTTTGGCACTTTAGATCCCCCACACTGTGGATCTTTATTGGCACTTTAGATCCCCCACACTGTGGATCTTTGATGGCATGCACCACTGGTTACCCCACTTCCTAAACTCCACTCATGCAGGAGTTGCCAGCAATACATGACATCACTTGCTTACGTGTAAGTCTGCTGATAGACAGAGAGGGAAATAGATTAAAAATCAGTCCCAACCCTCACAGCCCAGTAACCACCCTATCCACTGAAGTCACCCAATAGGAGGAGTCAGGAGTGCAGAAGCTTGGCTACAGCTTCATTTTCTGCTTCCTACTCACTCACCTCATTGGTGTCATTCAGTTGTGTTACACATCTGGCATAAGGAAACACTCAATTTGCCATTTGTTTGTGGATATTACACATCACTTTTCCTCCACTTCCACATGCTGAAATTGTGTTTCTTCCTCTGTTTGATATACTGGGTGAGATCAGGTAAGAACCATTAGCTTACTTGTAATGTGGAATCTTTGCTTTAATCAAACATTAAAAAAATGAATATTCCTTCATTTAAATTGGTCAAAAGATAAAGATAAAATCTTATGAATTATGCCTAAGGGAGCAGATGATTAGTAAAAATAATTCAATAACTTTGAGACATACGTTTTTGTTTTAAAATAAATAGAACCAAACCTGATACTTTATCTGTGCTTGCACTTTGCCCAGAGACCTGCTCAGGTATGTGCACTTTGTACAAAGTAGTCGTAGTCATGAAATAGTCTTAATATACTCATGTGGGTTTATTGGTGGCTGCTGATGTGATAGGTGCTTAGATTTTCAAGTTACATGCTACATTTTTAAATAGTAAAATTTAGTACAAAATTAGTACAAAATTTAGTACAAAATTTAGTACACTTAAGATTTTTCCCTTTTCAACCACAGGAGGTAATTAAAATGCTTACAAACATGCACAAGAATGTTGCAATTATACATTAACTTGCTTAAAATGCGTGCTTAACAGCCCAGTGCCTACGTGTATGTTTTGATTGCACAGAAAAGAGTGAGTACTCCAACAAGAGAGCACAAAGGGCAGCTGGGTATTGCTTCCAGTGCTCAATGAGAAACAGGAGATTGAAAAACTTCCCCCTATGACTCCTCGCTGAACAATTCAAAGTATTAAATCTATAAACCTATTTGTATTACTTATCTAATTCCACAGTAAAAACATCATCATTTCGCTTTTATTCTCTATTTACTTTTGAAAGAATAACTTCTGTCATTTCACAGCCAAGAGTAAACAAGTTGCTTCTCTTTGACATTTGCCAGCTGGTAAATAGGTTTGTCAGTTAAAATAATTTCCTTATGATAGATTTCTCACTCCCATGGAACAGACTGTGTCTGGTTTATCTCAGTGTCTTTCCACTGGTTTTAGAAGAAGTAATTTTTATTTCTACCAATCAAATGATTAAAAAAAACCCCAAAATATTTAAAGGGATACAGAACAATATCTTAGCATGAATCTTTTATATTTTAGATATGAAGGAGTGAATTTTAAGGATCAGTGACTAAACTTGGATTTAAAGACCAGATCAGACAAAATGAGAGTTTTATGTTGTACTTTTGAAACTATAATCAAGTGGCTGGTTTTTATTTTCACTTTGTAGATGCAGTCAGTGTAATGCAATTTATATTCTAGTTTTATCATAATATACAAATATATAAAAACCAGAAATCAAATGTGACACATATTGTTAATATCTCAGGATCATGTCACATGCATGGTGTTTTACCAGGTTCTTGAATATTATTTTTATAAAATTCAAGTCCACTTCAGCTGAACAGTTTTCAGTTTCAGAACTTTTTGGATAAATCCAAGTGGTGAAATGAGTTGCCTTCCTGTATCACTTGTTAGTTAATAACCTGTCTAGTAATCACAGTAAAAGTTACTTATATTATTACGTATTTAAATGCGGAAAACAATGGTATTTAATTTTCAATATAATTCAGTCTTTTTCTCCCTGTAATAATTGTAGTTACTGTCATAACATGATGATAGACATGAAACTTTTGTGTGGTTGGTTTGCAGCAGGGAGTTTCAGCTTATTTTGAACACGGTGTAACTTCAAGTCTGCTCTTGTTTGGACTATATCCATTATTTTTTTGTGATGTCCAGCCCAGAGGTGACCAATCTAGTCCTTGTAGATACATGGTTTGGCATTAAAGGTGATTGGTCTAGTTCCCTAAATAAGTGAATTAGTGTCTTTAGTGCCTTTACTGAATCTTTACTGCACCTTGAACGCCATAATTCACAGTGTTCAGCTTTGTTTAGACCTGACCTTAGTATTGAACACACATTTCAGATGCCTTGTAAGCCACCCACGCTTGCCTTTGGCAGCTTTAAGACAGGCTGCAGGCTTGCTGTCCATCTCAGATGTGGTGGATTTGGTTCTGCCTGTGAACTGTTCTCTGGGAAAAGGAGAAGGGCTGGAACTGCTTCTCTTATGCCTCAAAAAAATCTGAGAAATTCAGGTTATTTTTTAAATATTATTTTTAAGGAACTAAGAAGACACTATTTGTTTTCTCACTTTTACTTTCTTGAAAGTGACTTGTTTTGCAAAGGTTTTAATGATGGAAGAGTTGAAAAGGTGCCATCAAGTAACAGAGAGACAAAAGTATTGTGTAAAGTAATGTAACCCACTGGAAGTCAAGAGATGGGCCAAAAATCTTGACCAGAAAACATCTAACACCATAGCAGAAGTGAAGAGGCCATTGCAGAAAAACTGACAGGTGTTGGTGTTCTGCCCAGAATCCCAAAGTGGTTTATCCATACAATGGGACCTCAGCAGCCAAAAGATATCTTTGAAGTGGGAACTTTGGATGTTGATAACCAGACAGGGGACAAATTTAATCTTTTTAAACTCTTTTGAAAATCTCCATCCTCTTGTTGAGCAGCTAAACCTGGTACACACTAACTGTCCAAGCACAGACAGAAATGTTAAATCCTACTGTTTGTCTTGTGCCATTAAGTATATTGACCTTAATTCTTATTTTTTCAAACTCAGAGCAAGATTCTTTGGTTTTTCTGCCTTTGTTTCTTCGTAATGGCACCATTATGGTGATCCAAAGCTAGGAAAGGGTTCTGGATCATTCCTGTTTTGTCAGGAAGCTATTTCTTATTGCTAGATCAAACAAACAAGGTCTAAGTATTGGCAGCACAACCACTCTGGCCCAAAGCAGAAGAAACAACCACAACAGCCTTCCTGTTTATACAGCACACACTTCTTGTGAAAAAATTCTGAGAACTTGCCTTTGATGGTGAAGTAAAAGATCTTATCAACACTGGCTACTAATTAGTACTTACAAGGAGAAAATACACTGTTCAGGAAAAATTGGGATAATTTCACATTTGAAGGGTTCAGAGGAGCCTCAGTGATATATATATAATAGTGGTGTATATATATATATAATAGTGGTGTCTGCAGAGTCGTTGGTTAGATTGTGGTTCCTCGTTCAAATGCATGTTTTGACACCTCTTTCCAAAGGTCAAGAGCAAAGAAAATGGAAGTTCTCCACTTTCATCAGAAAAAGATATCGAAAGAAAAGTGAAGAAGTGGTATGTCAGGTAGCCCAACTCATCAAATGACTGTCTTAACATTTTCATCTTTTTCAGAGGAGGAAGAAATATGTCCCGAATTTACAGACCTTAACCTAGGTGATGCCTTGTCTGGAACAGAACTCCATGTTCAGCTACTCCTGTACACAAGGGAAAATACAGATTGTGCTGAGAGACTCATTGAACACAATGTTACTGCATCTGAGTACCTGAATACAACCAAGAAAATTGTCTTTGTTATTCATGGCTTCAGGCCAACAGGATCTCCTCCAGCATGGCTGGGTGACATGAAGAAGCTTTTGCTGTCTTCAGAGGATATTAATCTCATTATAGTCGATTGGAATCGTGGTGCTACCACTGTGAATTACATAACTGCTGTGGATAACTGCAGAAAAGTTGCAGAAATACTGAAGAATTATGTTGACCAGATGTTGGTAAGGCAGAGCATTGCATCTGTTTTGAATAAGTGTGAAGAGCATGGTTTGAGTGGGAATGGATATTTAAAATATATCTGTAGAGAAGTGCAGTGAACAATATCAAATCACATTTCTTTATAGAGGTATTACTAACTTGCAGTTATTATTGCATATATTATCTTCACCTAAGTTCTTAATTCCTTTCACTGAAATGTGCCTGAAAGTGCATCTGATTTCTTGAACCAGCTGGAAGTTTTAGGTCTTCTGGAAAGAGTGAATTCAGCAGTGGGACGGTAGAGGGAGAGATATTCTAATAGTATGTAGCATAAACATTTTACAAAGGCATTACACTACTATTTTTACTATTAATTTACTGTACATAAAGGTTTGAAATGAGAAATAAGCCACTGACAAAGATATAAATATTAATTTTAAAATGGTATAAACTTCTTGCTGAAACCATAGTTGATGCCAAAGGTCTTAATTGGACTTAAGATTTATCGGTTAATCAAATGGACAAAACATGTGATGGTGTTATTTATGTCACTGTCTGATTTGTCACTTGAATTTTCATCTTTTCTCACCACTTATTTCTCAGCCATTCTCAGAAATTTTGAATGTTGTGATGTAGGGAGATAGAATATAAGAAAATAAAGATAGCGGATGGAATATAAGAAAATAAAGATAGTGTAGAAAGTAACTTTACCCCTAAGGAGTTTCAGCTGGGCCAATTATCAAAGATGAGGAACAGGTCTGTCTTTAACAGGCCACAGCAGTAAGCAATGAGGAGAAGAGTGTTATAAAAGAGTGGGGTGGCTGGGTGAGGGGGGAATTGGAGTCATTTGGCTGCTTTGTGAAGAAGAGAGAGTCAGTGGTCTGAGAAGCTGCTCATGAGAAACATCAAGAAGGTATGGAACTTTTGTGATAGGAGACAGCAGTATGGAACCCCAATAAAATGACAGGGACTGTGTAGTAAAAAAATATTCTTGTGGAATTTCAGGAAAACATCCAACATTTTGAGAAAGGTTTTCTCTCCTTTCACCTCAGCCTATCAGAATCTGTCCTCTGCGACTAGATACAGTGATAGCAATTTGCAATTGTGCCAGTAGATTTATTGTTATGGAATAAAAAGAACTAAACAGGACTATGAGAAGATGAATTAAGTTATTTGCTGTTTACAGATCTGCCTGGCAAGCAGTGACAGTGTGTGTGAGTCCTGAAAGTGGTGGGGGAGGAGGGTCTGTAGTGTCCCACAGCTATCACTTTCACGCTTACAAGCTGTTGTGAGGCCTTTCTAATTCATTTTAAGACACACTAATATTTCAGATTCTGTGTGTCACCCCATCATTTTGCAGGGATTCCAACTAGGCCAGGTGACACTGTTTTAGAGTTCTTCTGTAGATTTTTATTTGGGTTTTTTTGAATACTGTCTGCTTTGTAGAATAGGCATTTCAAGGTGTCCATTTGGCACCATTATTCAGCAGTTGTGTGACAAAAGTATTTGTTAATGGTATTATATTTTTAATTTATTTTCTTGGAAAGATAAAGCAGGGCAATATTTTTTTTTTCCCTCCTTCATGGTTTTGGTTCAACTTTCTTTTATATGATTAAGGTCTTCCTCTTCCCTTCCCTGCTTCCCTTCTAACTAATGTGGCATTTCAGGAGAAATGTGACTCAAGCTTCTTTTTTACATTTTTCTAGTTAAAGAATTTCATAATTTCTACACTTTAACATAATTTCTACACTTTTATAATTTCTACACTAATATAGAATTGTAAACTGAAAAGAAATTTTTAATATCTTTTTTTTGACCTAGAAAATTAGAAATGTAATTTAAAGTACTGACCAGAAGTGAAAACTAAATCAGTATAGTGATTTCTGTTTCATTAATTCTGTGCGTGACTGGCTTTGGTGTTTTTTCCCTCTGATAGGTGGGTGGAGGTTCTCTTGATTCTCTCCATATGATTGGAGTTAGTCTTGGTGCTCATATAGCTGGTTTTGTTGGCCAGAAGTATAATGGCAAACTTGGCAGAATTACAGGTAAGGCTTTTAATCCCAGTGCACACATTCTGTTGTACCTTGTATTGTTATCAGAGCTCTGAGATGTCGACAAACGAGAACTGAATATTTAATGGCATACATGAGGAAAAATATAGCCCTGGTAGCAGCTCAGGAAATGGGGCAAGTCTGCCTTCAGGACATAAATTACAGATTAAATTTATATATGCTGTATAATATATATATAAAAGATATTATGTATAATATATATTATATAAATTTATTTATATATGAAGTTATATATAAATATGTATATTCTATGTTTATATATTATATTTATATATAATACAGGCTACCTCTAGTCTCTCAAATAAAAGTTGAGTGCTTCATCTAGATGACACTTAGGTTAAATTATATGCTACCTGAGTGTCTGACTAGTTGTTCTGGAGGTGAGAGCAGTTGTATTGGGTGTTTTGGTCTTATAACTTGATCCCCAATGCTGTTGGCTTATATTCATCTGAATTAATGGGAGATGAACACATCTAGTTATGGAAAGAGAGAAATTCAACATATGGGTTGATCAGTCTTGTGGTAGGAATCTTTGCTTTTCTCAGCAAGTTGAAGAGAAAAAAATACGCTTTTAAAAATTTTTATACCAAGAAAATGAAGAATCACTGCTGAACAATGCTCAGATGTTGCTCCTTCATATATCTGTAGAAGGAGCCCAGGGTTTATGATGCAAATGTTGTTTTTATTCAGGTCTGGATCCAGCAGGCCCTTCATTCACTGGAGATCCACCAGAGGACAGGCTGGATCCTACTGATGCACAGTTTGTGGATGTAATCCATTCAGATATTGATGGTAATAACAGAGCCTTGACTCTCCTCTTTCAGCTTGAGGAAAGGCAGGAAAGCAAAAGGGAAGGGATAAGCTGTTTCAGTAGCATCCATATAGTGCTGCAAGAGAATATTTTCTGTTAACTTGAATGTTCTTTTGCTGTGCAAGTCTGTATCAACACAGAGGCTGTAAGAACATGGTTATCACTGAATTAATCCCTTCTGAGACAGTCAGGCTCTGCTGTATCAACTTAGTACATCACAGAGCCACTGCTTCAAATACTCAATCATGTTACTGTAAGGTTGAAAAGAAGAGCATTGTAAAGTCTGCTTCATCTATGCTTTAATCTCTGGTTTCATTTTTTCCTCAAAACAATAGTAAAGCTTTAATACCACAATTGTCCCATTATTTGCATACTTTCATGTCAGTTTCTTTAATAAAATTAAAATTTAAGCGTGTTCCTATACAAATTTCAGTGTGAGGCTGTAAAATACCAGTTTTTGCAATGTTCCCATTATGTGAATAAAGCTAATGTGTGGTAAAGGAAGGTAGGTCAGATTGAATTAAGTCTTACTTGTGGAATTTTGCTCGCTTTTCTAGGACAGATACAAATTTCCTTACTTTGATTTACTGCTAATATTAGTGTAGCTCAGAATCCAACATCTTGCAAAAAATGGAAAATTTTACTCCAATGAAAATTACACTGGGAGAGAATTTTGGTTGGAGAGGATATGAATTTCATAAATGTATGTAAATAATATCTCAGTTATAGCTGTTTGTTGTTTCCCTTTTGCATCAGTAGGAGTCTTACACAATTTTGTATACATTGGTGCACAGCATTTTACACATATATAATTTTCTTAAAGAGAAAAAAACCCTTGGCTTTTACCTCATAGTATGACTTTAGTTTACAGTACAAAAGGAATGGTAAAATTGTGAAAGTTTTCTTTAAGACCATGAGTTTTGGAGTGAATGTGATGATAAATAATTGCCTTTTGTAATTGTTTGGTTTTTTTCGTTCATGATGTTTTTTACTTTAGTACTAGGTTTCAAGAAGCCTTTGGGAACCATTGATTTCTATCCAAATGGAGGAATGGATCAGCCTGGTTGTCCAAAAACATTTTTCAGTGGTAAATAAAAATCTGTTTATTTAATGAGAAGAAAAGTTTGAGATCAAATCAAAAAAGGTTAAATTGAATGGAATGTACACTGCACTTTGTCAGTAATATAAGACCTGAGACCGCATGCTTTCTTTTCCATCTCTATGCAGCAAAAGAAAAATAGATATTTGAAAATCATCTTGCTATAACATAAATTTCCCATCATATAATTAATTATTAACATTGGCATGATGGAATTGTTATATTATTCTATCTATAACCTGAATATACTGATAATGATTTTTGCTTGGTTATGTGGGCCCAGGCACAGGGGAAGGTGTTTGTGTCCCAGTGGTTTGGGCAGGATCCCTTGCCTATGACATGGAAGGCAAGGCTTCCACCTCCCCACTGTGTTTTAGGTTCCTCCTGGCTGGCAATGATGAACTAGGTTTTGGTGTTGGATATGTCTTTTAGGCTCTATGAGCAGAGCAGTTTTATGAAATTATCTTTTGATGCAAAACTTTGCTTATTTCTACTTCCATGAGTGCTAGCCAAGATTGCTGGCCATTAGTTTTGTATACTCTTTTGGATATGTTTTTTTCTGTCAGTGTTTCCCATTACTAATTTGCACAGTGCTACTGGTTAGAGCTGCTGCAAAGGCATAAGGCTTCCACTTGTGTGTTTGTGGCTATAGGAGAATCCCTTTAGCCAGGACAATCATCATCTCCACAATTCCCAAAGTTTGCTTTGTCAGGAAAGGAAGGAATTTATTTCCCCCAGAAAACTAGAGAGAAGAATTTCTGAAGTGTTCCTCATGGTAGTTTTCTTTGGCCAAAATTGTCACTCAGAGTGGTAAAGCACTGGCACAGGTTTCATGGAGAAGCTGTGGATGTACCACAGGATGAAGCCTGGAAGTGTTCAAGGCCAGGTTGGACGGGGCTCTGAGCAACCTGGTGTAGTGGAAGGTGTCCCAAGGCAGAGGGATTGGAACAAGATGATATTTAAGGTCCCTTCCAACCCAAACCATTCTATGATTCTACTTGTACAACAACTTTTTTTCATTAACAAAAATTAACTATTCTTTTTATTTTTTTTCTTCCCTGAAGGATTACAGTATTTTAAATGTGACCATCAGAGATCTGTCTTCCTCTTCTTATCATCTTTGAAAAGCAAGTGTGACATAATAACATATCCTTGTGAGTCTTACTTGGATTACAAGAGAGGAAAATGTGTTGACTGTGATGCTTTCCAGCCAATGTCCTGCCCAGTAGTGGGTAAGTGTTACCATGTCTGGTCTGGGCTGGCTGAGATTTCCTGGGAAGTTAAAGCAGTTAAAAGTTCATGGGTTTGTCTGCTCTATAGTTACCTCTGATGGGCACAGGTGCTGAATGTTCCTACTCTGGGTTTTGTGCTTTCCAGTCTGGAATGGATTCAGTGTTGCCCGTTTCTAGAGAGAAACTGCTTGTGCTTAGTTCATCACTTCAGGCTTTAAGAGCGTTGTGTGATCCCTGCAGGACTTGTCGTTTTTAATGATTAATAATGTTTAAAGAAATCTCATGGGGTTTTTGTGCTTCCTTTGGAATCAAGCTTTTATTTGGAGGGGATTTTAATTGTTTTGGGGGGTTTGTTGCTTTTAGAGAGGATTTGGGTGCAGTTTGAAAAGAGCTGCGATAGTGTGAGCATTTCCTACTTGGCAGGGTTTTCTTAGGAATGACATTTAAAAAATACATAATTAGAAGTTTAAATTTTTATCTTGTCTTTTTTTTTTGCACCCTTATGCTGGGATGTGTGTGTCACATTATTTGGGTCAGGCTAGAAGAATAAGCATAGATAGATCTGTGTGCTATTTTCTAAAAATCCAACCATAGCGAGCCTTTAGAGTGGGACAGAAAGACTCCAGGACTTCCCCAGCATGGTTATTAGCCAAGATGGATGCACTTGGACAGAATGCCCAAGGTAGAGGTGCAGAAATATTTCCCCAGTCGGCTGCTGAGTCTGGGAACTGAGTGGAGAAGCAGCAGCACCCTTCTGCTGCAATCCTTCCTGCTTTGCAGTGGGAACTCTGCAGTCTGGAATTAGCCTTCCATGTCCAGTCTAGGTAGAGAGATTAACAGGGAAAGAGCAGGATCATCCATTCTAGAAACAAGGACTGTTATCAAACCTCAAAGACAACAATCATGGAATTGTATAAATGTCTTTCTGCGTTAAATCCATCAGCTTAGGGGAGTTGCAGAGTATCCTATATTTTATTAAACAATATCTACAAATAGGCTAAAGAATAAAAAGATATTTAATGATTCAAATGAAAGAAAGCAAAGCTACTCTGTAAGTGCTCTCTGCAAATATGTGGGCTACATTTTTGGGGTTGTTTTTATTACCTCTGTAGGATTTTGTCAGCACTACTTTTTGGAGTTAGTATCTAGACTAAAGAGGTTACTATTACATTATGACAGTTTTAGTGGTACTAATATATTAGAGGAATTAAATACTTGTGTATTACAGTCTGTTTCACTCAGAGGATTACTGCCTTTTTCTAGTCAGTTTTCTTTCTCAGAGGATATTTAAGAAAATTAAAGCCCAAATTTGTCATGGTGTGAGATTCTTTTGTGCAAACATACGTGTATCGTGATTTTGCTAAATGTCTGAAATGAAATATTTAAACTTTGGATTTCAGGTTATCATGCTGATAGATGGAAAAAGCTGTTGATGCCCTATAGTTCACCAACAAAAGCTTACTTTGATACCTCAGACAAAGACCCATTCTGCAGTGAGTAACTAAATACATACATAAAACCTCTTCATAAAAATTTGAGTCTTATTTTTTAGCTGATCTGGAATGAAAACATGTTAAAAGTAGAAGTTAGTGTTAGCCACTGTGTAAAATGATGTAAAAAAACATGAACTAAGGATCAGTTCACAGACTGGAGAAAGAAGAAAAAGTAATACTGTGTGAACTGGGAAAGAAATGTACCTTTAAAAGTAATGGGATGGACTTCCAAGAGGAAGAAGGAAGCCAGAAAATGAGAATCAAGTGGGAGGGAAAAAGCTGGATTGATGCAGCCTGCTTAGTTGGGATCAATGCTCCCATTTCCAGAGAGCAGGAAAGAGAAGTGAGACTGCCCTGGGTGGGGGACAAAAAGAGAAACCTCTGTGTCCCACCCCAGGAGGAGATCACCCTACAGTTAAATAAATTTTCTCCATGTCTCCCCAGGAGTAAAACAGTGAAGGGAAAACTCAGCTGGGTATTGCAGGATTATGCTCTGTGGCAATGAGCTCTCATGGTGTGGGCTTCAGCTGCAACAGTTTAGATACCTCCCGACCCATGTAGGTCCAGCCTGGATTCTCATCCAATTTCTCTGGGTATTAAAAGGTTCTAGCACACTGAAAAAGTGCAACACACACTTCTAATTAGTTATGTTTGAGGTTTTTTCATTTAGGGTGTGCGGATAGGCTTACTGGGAATTAATGTGAAATTAGGCTTTCCCATTAGTTTTGTCCATCTTGGCAAGTTTGGTGACCAGGAACAGATGGTCCTAGTCATGTTTGCAAGCATCACTGTATCTTCCAAAGGATTGAGGAGAGGTGACTGAAGTGATGGATTTTACATAACTTTTTAAACACAAAATTTACGTAAAATAGCTCCTTTTCCCAGTGTCTTTGAGCTCAATCCAAACCTGTGTACTCCTGTTCTCCCCTGCCCCTCACTGGTGTTGGTAAAAGGGAGAAAAGAGGAAGAGAAATATTATCAAAGCTAGGAAGAGGCACACGGAGCAAAGTAAGGAATATTTTAATGACAGTATTAATTTAAAGGAAAATATGCACGATCAAGAAGAAAAAAATATGCAAGTTCAGGAAGCAAAACAAACAAGTCTGAAAAAGAGTGTATTCATTAATTAAAGCCTTAATTATTAGATATTTGGAAACCTGAGGAAACTAAAATGAACAAGAGGCCTTAAAAAGAAGGGAAATTGTAAACTTGAGCAAGACAAGGCCTCACATGAGTCCTGGTCTTTTAGCAGGGAATGACAACAATGATAATTTTTTGGCCACGTGCCAAAAAAAAGGGCAGTTTTACTTGTTGTCCTGACTGGGAGCAGTAAAGGTGTGTGGTTCCAATACTGGTGATGGATACAGAAGTCCAGGTCAGGGTTTGTGAGGGCACAAGGTAGGTCAGCAGCAGGTCAGATTTTTATTCTCCTTTGAACAGGGAGGGTAAAAGTAAAGAGTCACTATTCCTATCACCTACCAGTAAATACATTTAACAGGGTGGGGATACCAGCTGTTTCCTGTTGAGATCATTATTTGACTCATGATTTCCTATTTCTTCCTGCAGTGTATAACTACTTATTGGACATTACTACCTGGAATAAAAGCACTAGGAGAGGTTTCATTAAAGTTAAAATAATGGATAATGCTGGAAACACAGTAGAGTCGCAGGCGAATAGGTATGTTGTTCTTTGTCTTTAAATCTTTTTTTATCACTTTATAGGATTAATTTTCTCTTTTCTAAACCTTTTAACTTGTTAGCTTGCATGTTGAAAAAGTATCCTGAGTTTAAGACTTGGCCATGGCCCCGTTTCCTGGATGTGGCTCAGTATCAGGGCAATGCCCTCACACTGAACCATTCCTTGCTTGGTGCTGGTTTGAATCCTGTTCTAGCTGGCCTTGTTCTGAATGCTCAAAGTTGGTACATCCCACAAGATTTCCAAGTTAAATTATAATCTTTAGCAATAATGAATATTACTCAGCTAACGAAATCCTGTCTAAATATTTTCCTTTAGTGAAGCTTCAACATTTCAGCAATATAAAAGAGTCAAAATACTGACTGGATTTTACCGAGACATTGAAAAAATTGCAAAAATTTCCTTCACTTTTTCTACTAAGACTTTAATAGGCCCAAAAATAAAGCTTAGGATTCTTCAGATGAAGCTGACATCTCTCAATAATCCAAAAAGGTGAGTGTGTGTCATGTGTCACAGCTGGGTATCAACTAAGGTGCTCAGGATGTTTTCTCAGTAACCTCCATTTCCCTGCATTAATTTTTTTAATTGCATATTCCTAAGTGTATGAGTATTCTTCTTATCATCCTGATGGTCAGATTTGTCATGTGGAAGAGCTGCTATGTCCATTAACATTTAGTGCACAGCAGCTTGTACATGGAGGTGTCACATGGGCTGTGTGTCACAGCTGTGCTTTCAAGGACCAGCCTGGCTTGCATGGTCAGCTTCTCCTCCATAAGACAAACTTTATCAAGCAGTTTTCTGATTTTTCTCATGTGTCTGTACACAGCTTTTCACATTCAGGTGTGAAATTGAGCACTTCAGCAATATGTGTGATTTGAATAGTTTTTTTGGTCTTACTGATGATGGTAAAAAGTTCTTCTAAGATCAGAACAGTCTCTGTCTGCTTACAGTTAAAATTAAATAATCTGCCTTTTTTTGAGTGTAATTACTAAGCTTTTATTAGTTCTGATTTAAAATATTTCAGCATTGTTACCATATGTTGATTTTTAAATCTCCAAATTTACTTGTACAGTAACTCTAGCAGTTAAATTTTGCATTTACATCTTGTGAAAAGAACACATTACATGGAATAGGTAAGAAACATCCAGGAGTAGCAAGAGTATTTTGAGAGTTGTTAATTTGTTTCTTATTAATGGCAGATTTTAAAAAGTCCGAATTTAAAATAAAAACCTAAAAACTCATATCAAATGAGTAATGAATGAGGACAATGTTACAATACCTAGTAAGTCTTAAGTCAGTATATTTTTTTAACATGAGATGCAACATTTGAGCATTTATTATATGGTGTATGTTAATAACCTAGTAAGAATTGGGTATGATACTTTGCAAAAAATATGGGGCCTTCTTAAATTAATCTACTATTTTAGATTTACTGAGGAAGAGAAAAAGATAGATGGTAGAAACTTAGGAAGAAACAAAACATTCAGTAATCAAAATTGTACCCCAGAATGTACATACATTTGACTTTATTAACTTATTGAAAGCCATAAGTCTCAAGCTCTCAGGTGAAAATGGCATGATTGTATTTCAAAGCATTTGGTGAGGAGAGAGGGTGGAAAGTTCTAAATCATATTCCAATTTTTTTTCTCAGCCCAGTGGTGATAAATCAGAAGATACATCTTGTGTAAGCCTGTCAGCACATGGGGCTTTCTCAGATAATGATCTAGCAAGCAAATAAGAAAGATTTTCAGTGAACAACCCTTATAGGGTTTGGGTTTTCATTCCTGTTAGTCTGACTCTTGTTAGTTGAAAAGTAAGATACACTTGATGTTCTTTAATACAACATCCACAAAAGTCCTTCATGTGGAGCCTCATCAGATTGCAGCTGTAGAGGCATATTAGATAGTTCTAGAGAACAGTGAAAAATACTGCTTTGAATCAGCATGTGAAGGTAATTTAAATGCAGATGTTACAGCACTACTGGTATAATTACCTAATTGCTCTTTGTAATTATACCAACCTGTATTTACCTTATGTACATATAATTACCACAATTACTTGAATACAGGATGATCAGCTAGAAACTGCATTAGAACTATTGGAATTATTCACCACAGAGTAGTAGATAAAAACCAGGGGACAGATGCAGGGATAAAAGACAACAGGAGTCTCAGCCTCCCCAGGTCTGGGTTAATGGCAAATTGTGAGAGTTTGGGGAATATCACAGACAATTGTCTGCTGGGCTGGTCCATACTTACACACCACCTGTGTGAATAGTGGGAGTGCTGAAAGGTACACATAATTTTCATGCTCTTCTTCTGATCCCTGAGATCAATCATTTCTGCTCACCCACAAAACCAGAAAGCTTTGCTAACTTGTGCATATCCAGGTGTCAGTTATGCCCAAAATCTTATAAACCTCTCAGGGAATTCAGATGCAGTTCAAGAGGAGGAAGGTGGATGTCTCAGAGATACTTGGCCCAGACACTTTTGGCTTATTTGACTAAAACAAGAACAGAGATAATGTAAAGAAGACCTTGCAAATACCTCTTCTGAACAAGTGTGGCCTGCCCATGATTTTACTAGACATCAGAGAAGCCATTTAGGTTGAGGGGTAGGGAAGCCTCAGCTTACAAAAACATTTTTTGTGCTTTGCTCCTTGTTGGTGAACCTGCCCCCTGCTCAGGGCTACTCTCCTGTGAGTTATTCCTGTAATCAGTAATCACAAACTGAGACGGATTGCACTTCAAATGAGATAAAATATGTTGGAAAACATAAGCTTTTATTTCTAGAATTCAGCATTATGGTTTGACTCACTATTTTGGCCCCTGTGGTTAGATATAAATAATACTACAAAAATACTGTAATAATGAAACATTGAATTCAAATCAAAACAAATTGTTGAAGAAGGCCTGGATGAAATTCTGTGCTTTGCATTGTACAAAACGCCAGAATTCATCTTGGTCTTTAGTCATAAAATTACTGTCATAACTTTATGGAGACCTTAAAAGGTGTCATATTCTTAAGTAGAAATCTGACAGTCCTTTCACATACAGACAGGTGGAGCCTTAACTCGTAGGAAATCTTATAAGAATGGGTAACAATGGAAATACCTGGTGTGCTGTTTTCTCCTTTTTCTGTTCCGCTGTGTTCTACTTCCCAGGTTGAGGTGAATTGTGTGGTATAGCCCCTTCTATGAGTTCAGAGCAATAGAGAAGATAATTTTAAATAAGTGTCATGGCTTGTGTGCTATGGAGGTGCCATCAGAGTATGTGTCTGTCATTTTCCTGTTCATTTCCTGTCATTTTCCTCTCTCCATACATTACAGTAGTGCATGAAGAGCAGGACTGTGACCTGCCTCTGCCCTAAAAGGCAGAGCACTTATACTGACCTCAAAAAGTATGTTTTTCATGTATATGTGGCTCCCTTTGTGACCTCTTTGTGTTCATGTAATATTAGTCAGCTGTGAGTTTTCTAGGTGTTTACAAGACAAATTGCTCTCTTGCATTAAAATTTCTTACACATGCTGTCATTGCAAAGTGAAATAGAAAATATTATGATGTGGTTCTTTACTTTCCTATGTAAAATAAAAGCAGAGGCATTTTTCCACCTAGGGAGCTCAAAATAAATTATTCAGGCCCTGTGTTAGCAGGAATTGTGCCGATTTTGGGTCATGCTGCTAAAGAGTTAATTTGAATGCAGATTAATAGCTGTAATGGATGAAATGCTGCATCTTTGTACTTCAGACCAGTATGAAACACTTCTTTGCATCCTCCAGCTGATGTTTGGGTGTTTTTCAGTCCATCAAAGCTACTCTAGGAATGCTTGGATTAAGGTATAAACGTAGACCAGGAGACACTTCTTGTCCTGAGTACTGTCTCTGAGAGCTGGTAAATACTGGAGGTTTAATAGTTCAAATACAGGAATATTTTTTCTGTTAAATTTTAACTTTTTCTGTTGTGAATTTTTTTTCTTTCTCTGTTTTTGTAGGCCTCAGCTGTGCAGATACGATTTTGTACTGATGGAGAACACTGAAGTGACCTTCAAACCTATCCCTTGCTTTGAGAGGGGTACATGAAAAGAGAGCTACCACTAACCTAATTTCTCTCAGGGTAGTGACATTTTGATGCTTCCTCAGGATAAAGACTGCAATGAGAAAGGAAATGAGATAAGCTAGATTTATTTTTCAAGAGTCTACCTGATAATATGCTTTACTTGATCTGAGTGCCTTAGGCTGAAATTAATTGAAAAGTTCAGACATGTATGTGCTTGGAAAATTATTTGAGTAAAGTAAATGTATCATGGTGGAGAACATGCAGTGGTCTGTTCATTACTCTTTGTTAGCAATGAAGCAACTACTGAATTAAATATGAATTGTCTGCATAATCCTGGCACATTATTTGTCATCCATATATTTAAATATTTATTATTTGTAATGGCTTTTACATGGAAACATAACGATCTGTCTACTAAATGAATTTAATATACTGTGCATGTGATCTATGGATCTAATGCAGAAGAGTTTTGCAGTGCTGTGTTCTTTGGATAAATGAATTCATATTTTATATGTAACAGCTCAGTATGAGGAGTGGAACAATAATATTTGTGAGTACATTTGTAAGCTTTCTAGTTTAAATCTGTTGTTGTTATCATAGATGAATGCTACTGCAGGCATTCAGGGTTTTTTTTATAACTGCTATGGACAGAGTAGTGTTGTTTCAGCTACGAAGTAATCTAATGTCTATTTTGAGGAGAATAACTTAGAAGTGAAATAAATGTATTTGCATTTGGTTTCTGTTTGGGCCTCTTGGAATTAGAGCTGTGGTTTGGGTTGAGACTGATGGAAGCTTTCCGCCTATTGGGATATGAGCAGGAATAAATGCTACAAAAAGATTTCCTTCTCCAATTCAGAAAAACATGCTTTATTGTCCCAGACTGCCTTTCCTGATGGAACTGATTGGAGGAGAGATGGGTGTATTTTTCTTCTGTAAGGCTGTTTTATGTGTTTCATGCTGGTTTCTCATGCAAATGCATCCTATGCACATTATTCACTTCCTTTCTCTCCCATGTCTCCCTCTGTTCCTACACGTGACAGCAATGCTTGGTTGAACCTATTAATTTCATCTGAATGTCAGTGGAATGGGATGTCCAAAACCTGTGAATTGTGTTTTTTGTTGCAAGTCAAAAGCTGGGTAGTAAGGAAGATGAAATAAAGTGACCTAAGGCAGGTAGGGCAGGCATGTTTTCCCTGCTGGAGACAGCTCCAGCATGCTGGTCAGACCATGCAAAGCTCTGAACCAGCCATTGCACATGATTTTACAAAAAAGCACTGACTTGTGGATAGCCATACATATGGAATAACTCTTAAAAAATAATTCTAGAGAAGCAGTAACTACATTACTGTAGGTGATTACCATAGCTCTAATCAAGCTCTCAGCTTTAGCATTTTGCTATATAGTTCTTTGTCCCTTTGAGTCAGTCATTAGGAGACACACAGGAGAAGACATTTTTGTCTGCTTATATGCTTGTGAAGGGGTGAGTTTTTAAAATTTCTTTTTTCTGTTTTTTGAAACTGCTGTTACTCTCCTCATTTCATTCTGCAGGTTTTTGTCCTGACTTCCATCTACCCTAGTATGACCTTAACAGGTCTCTGAATTTTCTTTTCTTCCTCACCTTGCCTCCAAATACCTGCTACTTATATCCCTTTAAACAAGCACAGAGACCTGAGACTAGGTTTCAAATGTCTGGAACTAGAATCTTTCAATGTGTGATATAAATATTCAGGCATAGAAATATATCAGAGACACCTTCCTAAAATCTTTGTTTTCACTGTTGACATAGGAAGGCGTACGGACGTGACTAAGTGTTGCTCAGTGCTGTGATAAGGGAATGATAATATTTTATAAAGAAAATGATATTTTCACACGTCCCTACAAAATATGTGGGACAGGAATAGTGATTTTTTTTACCTTGATTTTTCATAAGCTTTGGGTAAAAAGGAAAGAAGCAGCGGGATTGAAAACTCTGGATGTTCCAATAAACAGTGTGAGGCAAAGAGAGTTTCTTTTCCCAATTTCCAATTTTAACTGGTATTTCCTTGTTTAAGTTTTTTAAACCTTCTGATGTTTATATTCTTGTAACAAATTTTCTTGTGTACTTTATGTAAATAGCTTATTGTTTTGCATTCCTCTATAAAAGAAAAAAAATGACCCTGTTAGTTTATCCAGTGTCATTGGGAAAGTGACACTGTCATCCTCCAATCCACTGTCACTTTTAAAAATCTATAAATGCTAAAGTCAAAAATTAAACACCCTCTTTTTTACCTTAAAAAAATCCTGTATTTGCATCGTTGTATTTCATGTCCTAAAACCACAAGCTGGTAAATTCTGTTTTGTAAGAGGGACTGTTCCAGGCAGTGCATTTCTAGTACAGAATTGGAATGCTCAAGTGGCTGAGCACATGTGTCTCCCAGCATCAGCAAAATGGGCTGTAATTGTTTGGGAAAGCAGAGCTTTCTGTGGCTCGCTGCCACATGCTACTTTGTACTAATTGTGTCAGCTTTCAGACTCAGCAGATGATGCAGAAAATTAAAATCTTCCAGGGAGTTCCCTGTTCTGAAGCAAGTGCTGGTGGCTCAGTGCAGCAAACTTCTGCATCAGAGCTGGAGAGAGGCTGGGCTCGTTGCAGTTGATTTGTGTATTTGTGTGCAGAGTGCAAAATACCCACTAACGTTGTTCATTTTAATGCAAAAAGGTGTCATTGGGGAAATTCAGAAAGGGCTGAAAACACCAAATCAGCTTCTTTTGCGAAAATCTTAAGTGGTGAATCAGGTAATTTCAGACCAGGTTGATTTAGAAATAAATGTTTGCCTTATACAACTGCCCTAAATGCTCCAGTTTTCTCCTGGTTCAGTATTTGGCAATAGCCCTTATTGGGTTGCCTTCATGCTTTGGTTTTCCCACATGTGAAATGGAAACACTCACCAATTTGTGGTGATAAAATTGATAACTTTTTTTTTTTTTAAACGTGCTTGTATCTAGTTTGCTAAACAGTGAGGGAGAATCTCTATACATGGGAAGGAAGATATATCCCACGAGTAAATGTGGGCTCTGTAATTAACCACTGTGTTGTAGTGATACCAAAGGGACCTCATTAGTGTGTACTTGCAGCAATGAGCTCTAAGTTGGTTTCATCAGATGCAACAAGCTTGGGAAATTTAATGCAGTATTTGCATTTAGTGTGTAGTCACAGAGAGATTAAATTGTTAAGTGGCCAGTTTAAAAAACTCCTACAAACTTGTTTTTCCTGTGTGTGTATAGGACCTGTTTAGTATTTGATAAGTTCATTTTTTCTCTTAACTATACTGTTTGGAATGACATGACAGGAAGGATAAGTCAAGAAACTCATTAAGTGCTAGGAGTCACTGGAGCAAGCAGGATGTTACTTTGATGAAAGGCAATAAGACAGGAGATGTTTGCTGCATCATCATCTTAATTCATGATAGGCTGAAATGCTCTAGATCAAAGATGTGCAGGACAAGACCATTTGCTAGTTTAATTTGGGGTGGCTGTATTGATTTCAGTGGTGCTGTATGGAGTTAAGGCTGTGGTTTATGATCTGTGCCTCAGATAAGGATTGATTACACATTGGAATTACTTATTTGTATAAGGTGAAGTGCAGATATGTGATGGTGGAATTAAGGGCTGGGTTTATATGCAGCTAAGTAGAAAGCAATTTAATAAGGAGATGCTGAAAGGAGGTTGGGTATCTTTCTAAGGCAGAGAAAGCACTGTAAAAACATCTACTCTTCTCATGCAAGTTTTGTAAATAGAGTTATAGGTTACTTCTGAAGGAGAATTTCAGGGTAATTAATAATCACATGAGGCATTAATGTCTGGATGGGAACTGATGGGTCAATGCAGCACGGCTGGTGTGAGTCTGGAATGAAGGATTCAGACATGGAGTCCTAAACAGGTACTGAAACAGGGTAAGTCCACAGTCACCTTATGCATTTGACAGCTGCCACTGGCAGCACTCAGCTTCCTTTTCACCTTTGAAGTTTCCAAGGTTTCCTTTGAGCTATTGGGACAGAGAAAGCACAAGATAGCCCAGGAATTGGGTTTCTCACTGGGAGAGACCTTACTTCAAGGGCTGTTAATATAATTTTAATACTGAATGGTCAATGTGTAACTCTTAAAATTCTGTGCTCAGCTGTCAATTTCAAGTGACCTGTCTGTCCTTTTTTACAAGGTAAGAAGCAGCCTCTATGGCTGGTACCACAGAGCTCTGGATTTGCTGCAGCTGCCAAGGAGTCTCTGCAGTGTGGCATCAAAATCCAGTTTTATTTCAGCCCTTGTATCCTTCCTGTGTACTGTAGGACTGGAATAGCTGACTCCCCAGCACTGGTCAGAGTACATTAGATGTGTTCCTGGAAAGCTTCTTTCTATTTAATTTCATTTGAAAGCAGTGAAATGCTCTGCCTGTTCTGAGACCAGTCTGCAATGTGAAGTTGGGTGTGGTAAGTCAGGATTCAGACTTACACAGATCCTGCCAAGGTGCTGTAGACAAAGAGATCCATACCATGGGTGTGTGTGAAAAATGGGAAGATGACACCTGTTTAAAAAGGGGAAATGTGGCAGTTAATATTTTTACCACAGCTCAAAATACCAGACACCTACTTGCTTCCTGCTTGACTGAGTATGAAGGATGGTGATTTTTATCCTGTTTATCAAATACATGCAGTTTACACATTAATTGTTTGGTGTATTTAACCCTCTCATTTCTGTTATGTCATTCTGAATATGACCATAAGGAATAGGGATAATTGCCCTATTGATACAATGTACAGAGAAACAAAGGAGAAACTATAAATGGAGAATACAAAAATGTGGGAAGGCTTTTGTAGAAATTGAAAAGTTGTCAGAAGAGGGCAGCCTTTTCCCATAAACTACAAAGCAACAACATAGAGAAAACATCTGAAATTATTCCTTTCACTAGAGCTATGCATGCCACTGTGGGGTTAACCTTGTTAACCGTGGAACATGCACAAAACTTGATCACAACAAGAATGCTTCTCTTTTGTGCTATCTATAAAGGACATAGGCCTGGCTTTGTAGAAATATTTTTTTCCTCTTCTGTTCAGACAATAGAGTTAGAAATGATTGTAAGATGAGTCAACAAAGGGAGATGAAATCATCCTCCTTTTTGGTTTTATTTTTAGTTAAAGAGAAATGAAACTTTGGATATTAGGGACAAAAGATGCTTGCTTAAATATTGCAGAGAAGTAAGTCAATCTTTAGATTAAGAGTGAACAAAGAACTAGAAAATTAAATGAATGAATCTTTATTAATGTATTCTTAATCACATCAATCTGTCTCGGTATTTATTCAAATACAATATGTAGTTCATGAAGACTGTTTCAAATAGTGTAATTTATGTCATAAACAATTGGCAGACTACACTGGTTTCCTACAGAACTCATTGCTGTCAGTAGGCTCCAGCTACAGCTAGTCTGTAACAATTCCAGTGAATTTGTCACTGCAGTGGAAAAAGTGCCAGAGTTTTGAATGAACATCATTTGTGAACTGATAAAGAGATTATGAAGATGTTTTCTTTTCATTTATTGGTGTTTTTTGATTGTCTGTTTTTGGTTTTTGTTTATTTTTATTATTATTTTAATTTATGGTTCCTGAGTGGAAGGAGTAATGTTTTGGCTTTTTGTTTTGTTTGTTTTTATTATTCTTTTAATTTATTGTTCCTGGGTGGAAGGAGTAACCTTTTGGCTGTGTCTCTGTGGGTAAATTGGCTCCTGATAGGGCTGGACTATGGAGCAGAACTCTGAATGGAAAGCCAGGCCAAATATCTAGACTGGGAATTTGGGTCTAGACACTGGGCTGAGTGAGGACTCAGCTTCAGTTAATGAAGTTTTTAGATCTTGATTCAGCAAGGAAGTTAAATTGCAGTGATTTAAGTAATTGGTTAAGCTAAATATTAAGCACTTTAAAAGAAGCCTACCTAATTGTAGTCTCAAGCGCTTAAGTGCTTTTTGCTCAGATATTAATGATTACTTTAGTACTTAAAAACATCATAAAATATTTAGTTTGTGTATAATATGCATATTTGCCATTGTTCCAGTTAAGAAACAAACAGAAAGCCTATTACTGTACTTCGAGAGAGCTGAATTTTGGATGTTTCCCAATGTTTTGACTAGCAAAACACGTGGGTTCCTGGTAGGTCCGCGTTATTGAAGAGACATGTACAAATTGGAAATTCTCCAGGAACAGTATGACTCTATCTGTTTGTTGTGATGTTTCCTTCTGAGCCTGGCTGGAGGTAGCAGCCTTGAATCCTTGTCTCTGTTGGTGTGTGTGTGTGATGGGCTGACCCCAGCTGGGTGCCAGGTGCCCCCCAAAGCTGCTCCATCCCTGCCCTCCTCAGCTGGACACGGGAGAGAAAACACCACAAAAGGCTTGTGGGGAGACATCACTCAGCAGTCACTGTCACAGGTAAAACACACTCACCCTGGGGAGATCAGATGAATTTATTACCAGTCCAATCAGAGCAGGGTAATGAGAGAGGAAACAAAATCTTAAAACCCTTCTCCCGTCTCTCCTTTCATCCCAGGCTTAGCTTCACTCCTGGATTCTCTGTCTCCTTCCCCACAGTGGGAGCAGGGGTTCTGTCAGTTCATCCTGGGCTGTCTCTGCTGCTCCCACCTCACACCCTTCCCCTGATCCCACCTGGGGTCTCTCCCATGGGAGGCAGTCCTACATCAACTCCTCCAACTGAAGTCCTCCCACAGGCTGCAGCTCTTCACAAACAGCTCCAGAGTGGGTCCTCCACAGGGTCACAAATCCTGCTCCAGCATGGGCTGTCACAGTCGTATTTTCTGAAAAATCCCCTTACCCAGAATTTTGCTCCTGGGAAGCTGAGAAGCCCCAGAGAAAAGGGAAAACAATATTATCTCATTTGCTTCTCCTGTGTTTTTCTGCTTTGGAATGTTTTAGGAGATTGTTTATCCAACAGGTGAGTGTTTCATTGGTTTTCTGTTAATTGTTTTGACCCATTGGCCAATCACAGCCAAGTTGTGTCAGGGCTCTGGAAAGAGTCACGAGTTTTTATGAATATCTTTTTAGCCTTCTGTGAGCATTCTTTAGTGTAGTTTAGATAATATAATATCATAAAATAATAAATTAGCCCTCTAGGAACATGAAGTCAGGTTCATCATTCCTTCCTGCCATGGGGCACCCCATAAATACAGTAGTGGGCTCCTCTTTCCACAGGGCCACTGGTCCCAGCAGGAGCCTGCTCCAGTGCCTGGTCACACAAACCCAGTACAACACAACCAAAGTTTCTCCCTGCATAGACATTATAGTTGGCTTGTCATTAGGATTTCTAGACCATCCTTTAATTTTCAATACCTGGATTATTTTTTTTCCCTAATTTTTCCATTCCTTTCTTTCTGGATAAAGAGGGGAGAAATCAGTTCTTGTCAGTCAAATCGCCCACCTTGAAATCATGTGTCCTTATTGTGGAAAGATTACTTAAAAAAAAATCTTAAACTAGAATAATTTAAAAAATAAATATAGTAAATATATAATATAATAAATAATGGTGAAGTGTTTAGCTCTATCATGTTTAACTCTGTCAAGGGTAGGGCTTATGCTGATTTATATGCAGGGAAATCTATCTACCTTTCCTGCAAAAGTTATTACTGCTCCATCCACCTCAGTGTACTCTGGTTGGTGTCAAAGACCTTGTGTTTCAATTGCTTCAGCTAAACTGTGTCAGTCACCTTTATTTGGATAGATAGGAAGCTTGCAGCTTTGAGGACATTGTAACTACCAGAAGGACAGGGGTGACAAGTCCTGAAGAACAGAGCTGGAAAATTACACAAATTACCAACCTGATCAGCTGTGTAAAGTGAGAGAAATAAAGGAAAACCAAGTATTTCAGGAGACAGTAAAAATAATGACAAAAACAGTCGGGAACCTGTCCAAAAGAGGGAGATTTCTGGATGCAGTTTTACCTGGGAAAAGAACTTTGAATTGCTAAAACCTGGGGGGACTTTGTTGATAGACATAGTTCCATCTCGGGCTGAGCCAGATGGGGTTCATTCTAGTTCAGATGAGTAGGTATTAAAGTCAGAGCTGGATCCTGAGCTGTCTGTCAGCTGAAAAAGTGCAGCTCTCCACACTGGTACACTTTTTTCTAGGAGCCATGCCACCCAAATTTGGCTCAGCAGTGAGCTCCTCCTTCCCCTGCCCGCTCAAGCACAGAACATGAAGTCCCCATCACTGGAGCTGCCTGTGAGTCTGGCAACTCACCCATTCCTGCACCTCCCTCCAGCAGCAGCTTTTCTTCACAAGAAAAAAACCTCACAGGACCACAAACCCTACTTTACTGCTTGGTTCTTAAAGGTGATGCTCAGTGACAGAGTAACCTTGGTGTTTAAAAAACAGAAACATCTATCTCACAGAAATGATCCCAATAACCATTATTGATGTTCTTCAAAGCACAAAGGCTGAAAAAAGAAAAAAATGAAGCACTACGCTCTCTGACTCTGAATGTTTTTTGGGTTTCAGTTAAAGGACTGAGGCATAGTCATAGCTAGTGCCAATACTCCTCACTCCATGCCTTCTCTACTCCACATTTATTAAGCTGCAAGGTACTGTACTTCTTTTTTGTTTACCAGGTCTTGAAGTATTCAGCAGAGTTGATGGAAAAATTCCTCCTGATGGCAATGAGCTTGGATGAGCCCCCTCCCAACCTACCACCAATATGGAAAAAACAGGGTGGATAGTATCAACATCAAATCTAAAACCAGTGAAGGGGAAATGAGGTATAATGTTAATGAAACTTCAAAAATGGAATCCATTCCAAAAAATAAATATAACTAGAACTCTTGCTGTAGTTTTATCCCACTATCTACAGAGTCATAGGCATTGCACTTGGTTTCTGTCTCATGCAAGACTTTGAAGAAGAGGTAGTGCTTTCAGGCATACAAATCACTAGAAGAAAGATCCAACATTGAATAAAAGAAGCTTGAAATTATTTTCAAGATGGAGATGCAGATCTTGCCTACAGCGTTAATATATTACAGTTTGGCATCTCTGAAATACAGCTGTGAAGGATGCTGTGAACTTGTTAATTACTAAGACTCCTTTCCTCAGACATTTCATTAACCTAAACTTTTTAGTTTTCTGCAGATGAATGCATGTATGCCTGTTTTTAACCTTTGTACAATGGCTCCTCCTGTTATAATTAATTTATTTCCACCAGCAAGATGAGAATATTGGGTTATAGAAGTAATTCAAAATGAGCCATGCATCATTTATACTGATCAATATTGTTGAGTATAGTGTTTCATTTTCTCTTCTGACTTTTCATTTCATAGAAATAATGTATTGTCAAAAATATAGAATTCTAACGTTTTATTTATCATCTAGCTTTAAACTATAGACGTGTAAATATTTAGGTGGATCTAGAGACCTTCAAGATCATCTAGTCTGACCATCATCCCAGCACTACAATAAACCCCTAAGTGGTGTCCCCAGGTGCCACATCCAGATGCCTCTTGAACACTTCCAGAGACAGTGAGTCCACCATCTTCTGGGTAATTATTCCAATGCTAAACCATTCTTTCAGTTATTTTTTTTTAATGTATCTAATCTGAACCTCCCCTGGTGCAACCTGAGGCAGTTTCCTCTTAATCCTTTCACCTGAGACATGGCAAAAGTGACCAGCACCCACCTTGCTGTTTGTGTGCTTGAAAATTCACGTTGAGGACTGCTGCACTCTGCAGGAGACTGAAGCTGAACAAGGGGGGAATTTTCTCTTATTAGGAGACTGGGCTGGTCAAGTTTCTTTGGTTTGTTCTGATTTGATTTTTCTTCAGCTGTATCCATGGTAGAAGAAGAACCAGAAGGTCTTGTTATCTGATAAGCCAGGTGGGAAATGGGCTGTGAGGAAGAAGGTGAAGGGCATTAAAATATCTATTTTCTGTGAGGTCACAGGGTAACAAATGACAGTGATCAGCTCTCCTTTGATTTTTAGCCAAGGAGGGACTGAAAGATTGCCACCATGTCAGCAGGGTGACGAGCACCCTCCCAAATGGGTTGGGACAATCATGGGTGGAACAATTTACTGCTGAGAAATGATCCCAGATTTAACAAAGCTGCAGCCTAATTAAACTATAGCCTGTGCAACTTGTCTTTCTCTTTTATCTTATTTTCTTCCTTTTTGGTGGCATTGCTGATGCCATCACATTGTAGAGAGGGGAATTTGCAGTGGCTCCCTGCAGTCACAGGCACGCAGAGGCTGGATGTCAGGCTGCAACAGGGATGCTGGATGGAATGGAAGGATTTCTGTTCTATAAATAACTCCCCTGTGAAAAACCACCAGGTAAACTCACGTGTTTAAAGTTTTAAACACTCAGAGAGTTAAAGTTTTGTTTCCTGTAAATAAAACTACCTGGATATTTCTACAGGACAGATCCCAACTGATGTGCATTTTACTACTAATATGTAAAATTCCTTCTGAAATTAGATTTAAGTCCTT
The DNA here is from genome assembly GCA_035582745.1 of Loriotus luctuosus. NCBI lineage: Eukaryota > Metazoa > Chordata > Aves > Passeriformes > Thraupidae > Loriotus > Loriotus luctuosus. The sequence continues at coordinate 10,281,320 of JAWWEY010000001.1, read as the reverse complement.
GTGAGAATGAGGCCTTTATATTCCAGGCAAAAGGAATGAAAGCTCTCCATGTTTGGGAAAATAAGACACTTCTATAACTGTAATTGTTTTAGGTACAACAAAGAAGAACTTTAGATGTTAGTAGAGAGGAATGTGAAGCAGGTGGATTGGTACTGGTTAGAGGAAGGATGTTGTAACTATTATTGATGCAGGCTGTTGCTGTCCATGGTCTGGATGTCTGTGATCAGGTGAGTCACAGGAAGAAAACCTTCAGTGAATCTCCATGGGCAAAATAAACCTTTTCCTGTTATTGCATTAAGCTGATATTAAAGTATTTAGGTTCAGTCTTGGCTGTGAGCAGACCTAAACTTATTTTAAACAAATGATTACAGGTGATCCTTTTCTATTTTCTTTTATTTTCAATTTTATTTTTATTTTTAGTGTCTTTTGTGAAACAATTTATCACATGGTGCCTATGTGTTAATTTCATCCCAGCTGGAGAAGTTTGTAACAAGGATGTTGTTTTCATGAGATCCTTTCTCCCTCTCTGCACATTTTGGTAATAAATATATTTTCAGGTGTGCAGTCATACACAGACTGTTTTGAATTCATAGTACTTTTCAGTGTGCAGATAGCTTTGGATTCCCTGCTTTAGTATTCACTTTGTTATTTCCCTTGTAATTATTCTGGCTTTCTTGGTGTTTATTATGCAGCATTCTCCTAATTATGTGCTTGCACACTCCAAAGTTTAGGGATTTGAGTGTCTATTATGTGCCCATTCCACAGCTCTTCATAAATTTCTTTCAATATGCTTTGACACTGCAGTCATTCCAGAAAATAACATTGAAACTACTCTTAATGTCTTACTAACTTGTTGAGGGTGGCACTTCAAGTTTGTTTTCTTTCTCATTCTTATTCCATATATTCCTGGCAGGCATTTTGGCAAAGTGAAATGAAAATTGCAGAATGGCAGGAAGAGTGAGCAAGGCAGTAATTACCTACTTTGTATGCTTACTTTGTGAAGTATTCCATCCTGAGTGTTTTGAAGATTTATGGATGTGTGCTTATTCAGAAGCATGTTGGGTTACAAAATCTTTTCCTCAAGAAATGGTCTTGAGCCTGCATCAATCTGCTTAATTTGGATCTTGTCTCACCTAATTTTTTTGAGTAATTAAAAATGAAAGAAGCTGAAACTCCTGTCTAAGTGCTGCTCAAACTATGGTTTCACTACATGGCTGAATTCAAAGCTTGGAAATAATAGCAACAAAAGCAGGAAAGAGTTTTGGCAGAGCCTAATTCCCAGATATAGTTTGTGGAATGCTCTCACACAAAGTCATTGAGTCCCTGGCTGCTGTAGCTCCTGTTACTTGTGCCAAAGCCAGCTAGTTCTGAGTCTGCCACAGCTGCTGAATGATCTGCAAATCTTCTGGGATTTGGGAAATTCTTGCTGTGGTTGGAGCAGTTTTTCCATCTTACCTGTTGAGTCAGGCTTTCTGCACATCAGTCTCTTCAGCACTTGAACTTTCTGTCTGGCTGCTTGTCTTAAATTGAGAAGTTGTTCTGAAACATCCCTTCTCCACTTTGTTTTTTTTTCCCCTTCTACCCTCGTGATCTATTGCTTTCTAATTTCTGCCAGCACACTGTCAAAAGGGTAAAATCAGCAATGGAAAAACCTGTGTGGTAAAATAAGCTAAAAGACACCTCTCAAACATTTGTAACCCAGTGAGTTACAGAAATACATCTCACTGTGCTGACTTCCAGCCAAATGTATGAGATAACTCAGGGAAGATAAAATGTGAGTATGAGAATGGTCTGCTTTTACTGCAAGAAAGAAACATGTTTTAAAGAAGTACTTTAACCTGCATTTTAGGTTTTCTTTGAAATCATCAGAGCAAGATGGCAAATAGCAGGGCTTTGGTGAATCAATACAATGGAGCTGAGTATGTGCCAGTGGCAGTGTTTTCATCACAGCAGACACAGGAGGCTTATTTCCAAATAATATAATAAATCTTCTTGTCTTCAGATCTGAAGAGAATATTCAACTGTTTGTGTTGGTTTTGGAAAGAGAGCATGACTAACAGAACATTTCAATTATTATGACATGTCTGTAGGAGTTATTGCTGCTCAGATGTCATGTAATGATAGGAAAGAACATAAAAAGAACATGAACCCAGAAGGGAAACAAAATATGGTTCTTTTTTTCTGTCTACTACAACATTTTAGTATTTTCTGGATCAAATTTTAAAAATTGCCATCAGCAAATTCCAATTTAAAAACCCCAAATCTATAGCAGTTCTTATTGAAGCCAATATAAGTAGATAAAGATTTGTTTACTAGAAACACTTTTTTTCTGCAGGTAAATTGTCACAATATGTATAAGGAAATGCCATCATTCAGACACAATATTGGGATTTCTCTGTTCAATATTGTTCATTGTGCAGGAATCAGTGACCAGTTGGATTATCTCCTACAGTGATCTATGCACATTATGGTCTCCTGACCTTTTCCAAAGTCAGGGCATTACAGATTATAGAGGTCACAGGAGATCTGCTCGTCCCTAAATTTTATCCTTTCCAGCTGGGTGCCTTACGAGGTGCTTTTCTTGTTAAATAAGTAGCTTCCATTCTCATGTCCATGCTTTTCATATGTAAAAGCTTTCAGTATCAAAGAACTTTAGTCTCCTTCAAACTCCCATTAAAACAAGTGGGAATTTTGTCTGATTGCAAAGCACTGGGCAGGACCTTATCTGAATGCTGCATAACAGCTCCTCTTATCTTTCAGACTTCCCAGAATGAATTGCTCTGCAAGAGGGTTTGGGGTTTTTCCAGTTAAAAATTAGTACATCATTTTCATTATTCAATTATCTGTCATACACTGGAGGAATTTCAGTTTCTGAAAGAGGAAGAAAGCAGAAAACATGGGTTTCTATTTAAAGTAGGCATTCCTTTTATCCTATTAGAGCCATACAGAGTGTTAAAACAAAAGAATTAGAAATTATAAAACAAACTCCAAGAGACTGATCATTATAATCAGATTTTCTCAAAGTTGAAGTGCTAAAATTATCACTGCAGCAATAACTGGCTCTGATTGCATCCACTTGTATCAAGGACACATTGGCAATGCAGTTTTATGAACATGAACAGTTTAACTAAATGTTTGTGTCAGAAGTAATGCGGTTAATTCATTAAATCTCTACAATTTTTCTTTATATAGTAGAAAGACTTCTGAAAAATAAAATATTTTAACCTAAAATCAAGGAGACTAGATGACAGAATACAGAAGAGCCAAAAAGGAGTTTAGAATCTGAGAGCATAGGAGAAATATTATCTATGCAGATACCCTACAAATGTGTCTGTATAATTCTGTGGAGAACACAATTCCATAGAAAGTGCTGCAGGAAAAGGCAGTGGTAAAGTCAGCAATATTTTGTTTATGTAATCTTTTTGTATTATTTTCTTCTGTAGAGGAAATAATTCTCATGTATTATGGAATGAAGTAATATGTGTCTAGAATGGTAGTATGGTAGAATGAAAGAATTCAGGCTCCTTTAAGAAAGTCCAGGGAAAAAGCAGCAGTGGACATATTCTGATTCTCCCTCCTCCTGGTGCCAATTTTTCATTGATACTGATGGCTTAGGACTGTTTGGCCACAGAAACTGTAAGTAACTAGGAATTTTTAACCATCTCTTCTGGCTGCTCCCCAGAACAGTTCAGCGGCAAATCCTGCTGAAGAAATCTGTATAGAATCTGTTCCTTCCTTGTCCACCTGTTGGCAGCCAAAAAATTATGCCTCTGTCTAGGCTCTCCATCTGTAAAATGTAAAATAATGGTATTCCTCTATCTTCCAGGAATGTTAGAAATGTACTATAAGGCTTGTGAAGAACCTGCTATTTAGCAATGCAAAAGTATAGAGGATGGAATGCCTTGTGAAAAAAAAGCTTTTTTGCTATTGAGGAATTCTCCATAGCATTTATTTTAGTTTAAGAATCAGTTTCAGCTGACTAGAGATTTTAGATGGGTCTGAGTGGTTTGGTTTTTTTTTGTTTGTTTTTGGGGTTTTTTTTTTTTGTTTTTTGGGTTTTTTTGGTTGGTTGGTTGATTGGTTGGTTGTTTTTAATTGCAAGTGCTGTATTTGCAGGTTAGACTGAGCTGTGCTGGAGTTGATGACAAATTAAGACCTTTACCTTACAAGACTCCTCTGTTTTTGTGATCAGCCTTTTATTGTGAATGGACATAGTATTTACACAGATGAATTGCTTGAAACAAACTTAACCCCAAAAAATGCTTGACCATCACCAGAGTGTGGATTTAACTTCTTTTTATATTGCACTGAGGAACTAATGGAAATAGTATCTTGGGGCTAGCTCTGTTGGCTGCTGGTGTAGCTGCAGTTTTTACAAGAAGGAAGTTAATCAGCACTGGGAAAATTGAAGCAATGTGATGATTGAGCCTATGGCCATTCCCTCCCTGGAAGAGTGGCTGGACACAAACCAGCACTGCTGGTGGAAGAGCTCTGCAGTTTGTCCCTGTGTCTGCAGAATCAAAGCTTTAAAAGCCTTATAAAGCCCTACACATCAGCTGGATTCACTTGGGGGAAATATTGGTGTCCAGGCTTTGAGTGCGACCCCATCCCATCCCGGATGGCTCTCCCTGGGGCAGTGCCTGGGGTGGCCAGGCTGTGGCTGACCCCAGCCACCTCCCCTGGCCTCTTGGACCTTGTTGGGGAGGTGGCTGGTTAGGGAGGCACCACAGCCACTGCCCCCAGGGTGCCTGGCACTGTTTTATCCACTGGATTTGATGCAGTTCCCATGAATTGTAATGGCGCACACTCATCCCAAAGTGTGTGGCATTCACATTTTCTGAAAAATCCCTTCGCCCTGGATTTTTCTCCTGGGAAGCTGAGAAGCTTCAGAGAAAGAGGAAAAGAAATTCTCATGTCATTTGCTTCTCCTGTGTTGTGGAATGTGTTTGGAGATTGTTTACCACAGGTGATTGTTTCATTGGATTTCTGGTGTGAGTATTTTCACTCATTGGCCAGCTGGGGCCAAGCTGTGTTGGGACTCTGGAAGGAGTCAGGAGTTTTCACTATTATCTTTTTAGCCTTCTGTAAGTATCCTTTCTGTATTCTTTAGTATAGTATAGTATTCTTTAATATAATATAGTAGCATAAAATAATAAATTAGCCTTCTGAGAACATGGAGTCAGATTCATCATTCCTTCCTGCCACAGGAGTCCCACCAAATAAAATAATAGCATCCCCAAGGGTTTGATAATTTTCAGAGGACCTATTCAGCCCACTTCCTAGGCAGCAGTGTCTTGAGTTCTATGTATTTGATGTATTCCCATGTGGGAGCAGGGATGAGCAGTTCCATGTGCCCATATCTGGTAGGAGCAATGTGTGTGTCCTGCCAGGAGGCACTGGGGCTCTAATGCCAGGAGCAGAATGCCACAGGGTATGGGTCTCCTGGCTGCTGGCTCTGGAGGGATGCAGCACCAAGAGTGGGGCCATCTCAGCTACTTGCTGGGATAGCACTTTATGGGACATACATCTCCCAAATCCTTTTGTGAGTAAATATTCTCCATGCAGGATACGAATCGGAATAATGAACATTTCAGATCTTCCATGCTATTACAGAGCTGATTCTCTAAACAGGCATAGCAGGAATAATTTCTGGTGCTTGAAGGGTATGATGGGTGCCCTGATGACCTCTCACACAAAATCTTTGTGATGGACATTCCCTGTCAGGAATACTTAATGAGTAAAGTTGTCAGGGTTCAGTCTGGTAGCACGTAGATTTAAAAGCTAATTGTACAATCAAATAATGGCCTAAGGCAGGAGGAATGGTTTTGAGAGGATTGCTTTGGGCCATGGAGCCAGCTTTAATTTTGTCTCATGTTTTAGGTTTATTTGGTAAACTATTTCACACACATATGAAGCTTTGTACTGCAATGGGCACCCAGAATATCATTTATATGATTAAATAAACAGATCAGAGATCTAAATACACAGAAATGCTTCTCAGAACAGAATGCCATCTAATGCTTCCTGTGGAATTAAATAAATATAAGCCTGTCACCTTAAATATATGGAAATGTCTTGACTCTAATGATACAATTGCAAGACTTTCCTACAGCCACGAAGCACAGGACTAATCTGGAATGAGTCTTTGAAGTGCAAATTGTACATTTCCCACCAAACACTTGAAGTAAAAGATGGGAAACATCAATTCACACAACTGACAAAAAAAGACTTCAGTTTGTCACAAGAAGAAAGGTTTTAAATTTGCAATTTTCATCTATAATATAAGGTGTTAATGAATTTTGTATTTTATCCAGATGGGTATGTAAATTCCTTCTGAACTTAGTTACAGAGCATCTATTGTTCAACTACTGAAAAGGGTAGAGAGTGTAGTCAGTTGAGGGGGAAAACATCTAATCTGCCTTTCCTGATATTTTCTGTTCTTTTATGGAATCTGACATGGTATCTTTCTCAAATGCCATGATTGAAATCAGGGAAAATACATTTTTTTTTTTTTAATAAGTTTCAGATCAGACCAGTTTTGGAAGAGGCAGGAAATTCCTTTCGATTTTTGTCAGTGCAGACAATGTCCAACACTCTTACTAATTCAGTCTTGTTTTTGTTTATTTTTCTTTTTTCAGAAAATAAACCACATTCAATAAATTAAAAGACATTTCTTGGGGAAGAAGTGGAGGTTTCACTATAAATGACCTTGATCCTGTGATCCACCAATGGCAGACAATGAGTGTTCCTCCAGTTTGTCTGCAGAAGGAGAATAAGAGCTGTAGAGCAAGATTTCTTTTCCTGAAGACAGATCTATTTTGACAACAACCCCCAAGCTGTTGAACTGTGAGGTACAGAAAAAATTAAAGTCTTCTGTTGAAGTTAAAAGACTGCTTTATATCAAGAGTAGCTGAGTAACTTGTAACAACTTAATAGGAATCTTAAACAGTCATAGTCAGAGCATTCCCTTTATGTTTGACTGGAGTATTCTGTATTGTAATTTTTGCTGCTTATTGCTTCTTATTCTGTCACTGGATACTCCTGAGAAGAGTCTGGCTTCATCTTCCTTATGACCCTAATGCCTGTGTAATTAAGATAAAACTGTTTTAAGTGTTTGCACCTCCAAATTAGAGAGTAAGGTGGCCAACAGATTTTTGGTTTGGATTTAGTCCCTTTCCTTCTTCAACTCTGTTTCTTAGGTGTAACTTTTTCTTTGGCGTATGAAATTGATTACAGACACAGGAATACTAAAACATGAAGTTGAAGCCTTTGTTAAAAGGTGAGAAGCAATCATCTTTACAAATCTATTCTCTAAATGTGAGCCCTAAGAACTACTTCACATCTGAAACATGCACTTTAAGTCATAGGTGGCTGCATACATCTGGCCCTTTGTAGTAGTTCCATCCCTGACACATTTAAAAGTTTCTTGTCTGGAAACACTCCTCAAACATGAATTCTATCTCTAATTATCAGGATTTTTCCAACTAAGGACCATTTTTTAAGTGCACAACTGAGTCCAACCTAGATCTCTCCTATCTCTGCAATAAATTACTGGGATGAATTTCATGCTTGGCTACAGCAGCATAAATGTAAAGTAGATTCATTGAGGTCTGCTGGCTAGCTGCAGATTTATGTTGCCATTAGTGAGACGTGATTTGCTGGAATTGTTTACTTTTTCACTCTCTCATTCCTACAGATTCCATAGTAGTAAAATGTGGGATAGCTCTTATTCAGTCTTAGTAGCATTCTAACAATTAAATTTCAAAGAGATAAAACTTGCCCAAATCAGGTATAGACAATGATGTAACAAAAAATGTTTCTTTTCTGAAGGTAGTAGGAAACCTGGGCTTCCTAGGATATATGTTATAATATCAGGCTGCTTTTCAATCTAGCCATTCCTTTGAAAAATCTGTCTTCTGTTAATGCAGATACTGTGGTCTTTGAGACAGTCACTTTTGCATTTTCTGACAGTGGGTGCTGAGGACAGACAGACACCATTAACTCCCCCTGAGGGAAGCAAAGTCTGTGGGGTAAATTCAGTCCTTACCAAGCACCAGAGAAGCCACGAGGGAGAAAGATGTTACCAGTGCCTCACTCACAGGAAGACTTTTCCCAGAATTCAGATGTAGTTGTTCCACATCAGAGAGCTCAACACACTACAACACCTGGTTTCATGAACTTTGTTGCCCCTGAAAACCAGCAGATTTGTAAATAGAAGCTTCTCTGAGTTATAATTTCCCTTGTGTAGCTGAAGGAAAACAAAAGCATACCAGAGAGGTATTGGATCTTTGAAAATTGTAGGAGGACTCTGAATAATCCATTCCTGTAAAACTCTCCCTCTTCTAATACTTGTGAACAGTAGGTTTCCCAGCTGCCAGCATCAGACTTGAGGCTCTGTTGCAAGATGGGTGGTGAGGGAAGAATCCTGAGAAACTTCAGCCTTCTTTTTTTGGGCCTATGTTTATGGCAATGGCCATTAATGCCAGAGCCCATTGGAAGAAAAAAGGGTAATGTAAAAGTATTTTTCTGGCCCATCTGAAATAAGTTGGATATCAGCTTTGTCATGGGCATCTCAAGAACTGCCTTGTCCTTTAGCATTCAACATGTTTATAATTATCAAGCCTCATAACATTGTGCTTTTTCTGTGACAACTCTCTCTATTTCAGCAAATACAATGCATCAGCCCCCCTGCTTTAATTCAGCAGATTGATAGTGTACTTTAGTTTATTGCAATATTACTGGTCTGCAATGTATATCTGCCCTTGTGGCTATCTTCTCTTCTTTGGAAAAACACTTTCACTCCAGCATTTTATTGCCCAACGCACTTCTTAAAATGTCACATAAAATTGGATTTTAATAGACGTGGTTTGTAATAATCAATGACCTTTTAGAATGTGTTGTGCCAATAAGTGGCTTCAGACTGTCTTTCCTGAAATATCTTCAATGATCCTATTCTTTCTCTAAATATCTGAATAATTCCTCCAGGAATTTAATGAAACTTCTCAGGCAAGTGGATAGTCTCTCTAGCAAATAGTCTCTCTTGCCTTGTGATCTGGAAAAAAAAATATTTCTACAGACAGAGCAAGTAAGTAGAATAAATTGTATAATTTTCTGTTGTGAATGTCCATACACAGCGTCATCACATCTGATATAGGTCATGGATGTTCTGAGAGTTTAAAAGCGAAATTTCCCTTAACCCAGCCACTTTGTGGTGGGTTTGTCTGGCTGTGCTGGGCACAGATATGGGTTTGCCTGGCTGAGCACCTCCCCTGAGGTTCCAGGTGATTTAATATAAAACCTTAAATCTGCCCTCCTATGAATCGGTTGTTTCAAATAGCCAAATTAACAGCATCCAAGTTACAGTACAATTACTGTTTGGATTGTGTTTCAGGCAGACACTGGAAGAAGGATTCAGGTATGGTTTGTGCACTAGAAATATCAGTTTATTTAAGAGGAATTAATTGTCTGAATTGAGCAGTGTGTGACTGCCTTTCTCAGGCAAACAGTTCTGTTAGTTTAAAAACTCTTTGCTAAAAAGGTGACACTAGGATCAGTTTACATCATAAACTGCCAGCTGCAAAACGTTCAGCTTCATTAAAAGCTCGGTGTTGTGTGTAGCACATTTCACTTATTTGAATTGTGCAGTATGAGACAGCTTAAGGGAGGAGGGGATTGCTCTCCATATGGTGTCCTTCAGTTCTGTCCCTAAGCAAGGACCTTGATCAAGACTGAGCAACAGGTTGTTGGGCAGGCAAGAAAGGGTACAGGAAAAGACAAAATACGTGGAATAACTTTGCAAGTGTTGTGGTGTGACCCTAGCCAGCCTCCAGGCACCCACACTGCTGCTCACTCCCTCCCCTTGTGATGAGAAAGCTCCTGTGTTAACATGGAGACAGTTTGATAGGTAAGGGGAAGAGGCAAGGGAAACAAACAAACCAAAACTGAGGAGAAGTAGTCATGAGCTGCCTGCTGCCAGCAAAGTGATGCCCAGAAATCTCTGAGCACCAGCCACCTCGAAAGTTAATTCTCCCTGCTCTCCCCATTCCCTCAAACCACCCAGCCCTTGCTTTCCTTATCCCGTAATATTATGGTTCATAGAATTTCCCTTCAGCCAGTTAAAAAAAAAAAAAGGAAAGCCTTGACTCTGTGGAAGCAGTGCTCAGCAGTAGTCCAAGTATTGATGTGTTATCAGCACTGTTTTCGTCACAAATCCAAAACATAGCACCACATACAGCTTGCTCTGAAGAAAGTTATTTCCATCTCAGCCAAACTAAGTACAGCAAAAAAACACAATCAGGGCAAAAAGCAAAAATGGGTATCTATGGTGAGTTTCTGATGTCTCTTGTGTAGGAGAAACTCAGCAATATTTCTCCCTAATTGAGTCCTGTAGGAACGAGAGAAGGTCAAAGCCCAGTTCCTGAAGTTTTCTACCCCAAGTGTATGAATCAGACAGAATTTTAATTGTCAAATATTGAAGTGAAGATGATTTATTGAAAAGCATCTTGCAGATGCTTCTGGACAGAGTTTCAATAGTTCTCTGAATATTTTTAGGATTTATCTGCAGAGATTGTTTATGCAAGTGTTGAAGAGCACAGGGCTGAGGATGGAACCCCACTGTGACAGGTCACCAGTCTGATGTCCCCCCAGTCCTGGAACCCTTTGTGAGCTGGTCACTCACCCATCCCATGCTGTGTTTATTCAGCTCTGGGATGGCCATTTTACCCAGAAGGACCTGGGAGAGACAGGATCAAAACTTTACTGAAATCCAGAAAGGTCTGGACATTAACTCTCTTCCCTTGGTCAGCTGAGTGGGTTACCTTGCCACAAAAGGAAACCAGGTTGGGTATGCAGGAGTTTCCCCCCATGAAGCAGTGCCAGCTGTGACCAATGGCTGTGCTGGCTTCCAGGTGTTTTTCAATAATCCCAAAATAATCTCCTCCATAACTTCCCCAGGCACTGAAATGAGACTGACAGCCTGTAGTTTCCAAAGTCGCCCTTTCTGAAAATCAGGACAATGTTCAGCAGCTTCCAGTCAGCTACTAAAAAATCATTGACAGAGGTTTTGCTTAGCCAGATCTTTGAGGAGTCTTGGATGAACCCCATCAGACTCCATAAATTTGTAGGGATCCAAATGGAGCAGCAGATCCTATAAAATTTCTCCTGGGAATTGTTCATTCAAATGGGTACAAACTGCTAAAAAATATGGCTTATCCTGCCTCTAAGAGTAGAGGTTCTTTGTTTTAAAGGAAACTACCGAACTTACAGTAGTGTGTATGTCCAGAAAAATGTGCCTAAAATCCTTTTTATAGGACATGTAGGTTATTTATTTAGGATTGTGCAACAAATTCTTCACTGGGAAAGATGATCAGTATCTTTTTTGCTATTCAATTACAAAATGTGTGTGCTACATCCACTTCTTATGACTGCCTAGCACAAATAATTGTGTGATAATTAATGACTAGCCAAAAAGCTTTCTTTTTTATAAACTGCAATTTATTCAAAGGGAATTTTAAGCAGGCACTTTCAATCCTCAATTGAAGTATATCATGGCAGACACTATTTATCTGCCCCAGTATTTGAAATATAATAAACAAAGTTTGATGCACTGCAAAGAGAGAATTGAGAAAAAAGTGCAAAACAGTTAAAGGAAGTATTGAAATGTACTGAACTCAGCAAAATGTTGTGAAATACATCATATTACCAGTAAGGTGGCAGTGGAGGGAGGGTCCTAAACAAGCAGTAATACATTTGTGGGAAGTGGAATACTGATTTTCTGTTGCAGTCATAATCATGTACCTTGGGCAAGCAATAGAAAGCCAAATGATGTTAAATTTACTAACAATAGGTACTTCTAAGTAAGGGAGGGGTGTCTACACATACTCTCAAAATTAAGTCCCTGCAGTTATTTTTAATGAAGTTGAATCTTGGTGTAGAGTTGAGGTCTCTTTATGTATTCAGTTATTTATTTTTGTGATGAAATAACATTGATGTTTATGGGCTCTATCAAGCAACATTTGATATGCACAGTAGCCTTGACCTGACACTACTGGTTTGGTCCTGCAGCCACAGAGTGGATAAATTTCTCTTAGTTTCATTGCAATGGATGATGAAAGCAATTAGCAGGATCAATTCTGTACCTCTTTGCTTATGCAGATAAAAACATCTGGAATTTTTCCTTTTCGATGAATATCTTTCATGTCTTTCACTCTCTGACTGACAATGGGAGAGAGTCCTTCTTTAGTTTTCTCCATTCTTATCCAGATCAATTGCTGTTTCTGGAAGGGCAGATTAGCTACCAGGAATTCTATGTTCTATGAGAGCTTCTGCTTGGGTTTTGGGGTTTTTTTTCCATTTGTCTGGTTTGAGTTTTCTGGGGTTTTTTTTCCACTGTAACTCAGCAGCTTTGAAAGTCACTGTTTTGCATAGTAACAGATGTCTGTCAGGGCTGCTTTACTGATGAAATCCTTAACATTCACAGAGCATGATGTTGAATTGGTAAAATAATGGAAATTATTTTACACTACTGTAATAATGAAAATAATGACATCACAGAAATAACATCTCTAATTAATCATTAGGATTCGGAAAGATTAATTACCATGCCAGTTATGCTCTTTGAATTGAAACATCTGACCTACTTTTCCTGCATTCAGCCATATGCACCCTGCAGAGCTCAGATGCCTGATTTGAGGCGTGGGCTCCTCATTGTTTGGCAAAACGTAAGGGAAATGAGAGGAGGTGTGGATGGAGGGATGTTTCCTGAGAGTTCAGAAAGAGCTCAGGCAGCCTGGATTTGACCCTTTGTATATATGAAATGGATATGTCACAGTCAGAGGAGCTGAAACTGAGTATGGAGGTGCTGGGGAAGTTTAACAAACATCTCTCTTTGATCCTGCTCTGCTTTAACAGCAGAAAGGCATCAAGGTGAAAAAGAAACAGTTGCTAGATGTGTAAAACTTAAATTGTGCTGCTCCTTAAGAAAAGCAGCAGACGATTTAGCACACCATCATGTTTCCTCTAGAGAGAATAGCAACAGGTTCCTTCTTCCCAGCATGTAGCAAAAAAATAGATGCAATAATAGAAATGATGGCTACCTCTTCCTCTGTTGGATTGATTTTTGTTTTTCATTTTTTAAATTAATAGATCAATGATTAATGTGCACATGAGGGTGGTGAGGCACTGGAACAAGCTGCCCAGAGAAGCTGTGGATGTCCCATCCTTGGAAGTGTTCAGGGTCAGGTTTGATGGGGCCCTGAACAACCTGTTTTAGTGGAAGGCACACCTGCCCATGGCAGGGGATTTGGAGCTAAATGCTCTTTAAGGTCCCCTCCAACCCAAAGCATTCTACAATTCCATGGTGTGCAGTATGGATTGCCATACCATTCTAGCTAGTGGCAGGTTCTTGCTGAGCAGCAAATAATTTGTTCCACCACATTCAGTTGTATTTCAACCAATGGCCTTGTCTTCTGTTTCTCTTGTTATCTGTAGTTTTCAGGTAATGTTTTCTTTGCATGGCCTTCACTCCAGTTTTTCAAAACTGGGCAAATGACCTGCAGAAAAGGACTCTTTGTGAGTACTTGCTGCTAAAGCCCGTATATCTTAAAATTTTTTGTAAAATATAAGAACTGAGAATTAGAGAGCATATTTGAGTTAATGTTGCTTCATAAGAGGCAGGAATTAGTAAAATTGAGGTTTGTCTGTCTATGTAAAATCCTTTTCCCTTACACTTTGATTCTAGTATTACCATGAGCCTTGCAGTACAACTACAGCATACTCAAAATTGAAAGATTAGTTCCTTACCAGTCATAATACCAGTAAAGCATTTTTAATAATAAACCATTCCTTATCACTGGAATATAATATCATTACTAGTTTTTCCTTTTGTAAGGCTGAGTCTAGGGCAGCATAGAATGGACAGTGCTTTAAATACAGTCTTTGGGAAGGCTTATTTGTCTTATATGTGTTTGTGCTACAAAAGGAAGTGCACCTGTTTTCTACTGCTGCTTTTTTCCTACATTCATTTGAAATAGTCATGTCCATCAATACACACCTGCCATTGCTGCAATTTATAGAAAAATTATTAATTCAGTCACATTTTTAGACACAAATAGCAAAACTACTCCAGTAGCCTCTATGCAGCTGAGAGAGTTTCATGAACCTGTCTAATTGAATTTCAGAGTTCCAGCTGCTGTGAGGTCAAGGAGGACAGTGAGTGAGATGGAAACAACAACAGCAGCAGCAGAAAGTAGGAAACCATTAACTAATTGGGAGAGAGAGGTGGCCGTCCTTTGGTCAGAGAGAAACCCTGATTAAAATATGTCAAGGGTACAGCTGAGAAGTTGTTGGGAAAAGGAGAGAAAAATGTTTCCTCAAACACTGTGATGTGAAAGGGAAGGTTAGAGAGATTGCCTGAGGCAGTAGTACAGAATTCTTTTTGAAACAAGGGGAGGCAGTACTGTAGGCTTATGCAATATAGCTGAATACTAGCTTTAGATAGATTATTTAGGTAGGAACCAATGTTAAAAGATGAAAAAAAAAGCTGTGAGAGCAGCATAAAGAATGGATTAAAGAACTGAGGAAATAGCATCTGCATTTTTCCTTGTCAGGCTGGAAATCTGTAGCTTTTTTCACAAGGTTTCCATAAAGATTCATTTGACTTTAATCTTTTGTAAGTATATACTCACAAGAAGTAAGAGTAAAGTTTGAAGTTCCTGTGGTTCCTCTTCTTGCTTGTCCAGAGGCATTTCTTAATGGGAGCAGAATGGAATAAGCTCAAAACTCTTAAAAATATAGAGTGGATTGTGAGGTAGCAACTGGTTTAAACCTGAGTGGCTGCAGGGTAAGGTTAGCACATGAGCACCAAGGGAGAGCAGAGGATGAACAAAATTTTTCTGCTTAATTTTCTGAATTTTTCACAAGATGTTGAGTTCTTCCCTTTCCCCAGAGCAAAATGTGAACATCCAATTCTGCTTTTTCCAAGGATAAAACAACCAGATGCAAGAAAAAAGAGGTCAGCAAAGCAAGGGGGGATTCAGGAAGAGGAAAATACAATGATCATGCATGTAAATCATGCATCAGCCACACTGGCACTTTCAAAAAGCCAGTTAAAATTTCAGAAATTACAGATATCACATAGCATGTGATCCTGAGGTGCTTTTCAAGGTGGCTCATTCAGCCTTTTGGAGGCTTCCCTGTCCAGTCTAATTTAAATTGCTCAAATTACAGCACATTCTAACAGTCCCTGAAAGGCTTCTCCCAGGTAAGGACAGCTGGAGAGCAATTAGTTCCAGACTAAAAGTTTCTAGATGTGTCATCAGTACCTGGGGAATACCCACTTAGTTGTTTATATTTCTGTCTGTCTAGTTCACGCATCCTAATACTGAGGCAAAGAACTGGTGCTATGGGACAAAATACAGCTCAGGACATCCTTTTTTAGGTGGCCAGTCTGTCAGTCCAGTCACTCCTGTCCTGACACTAGGCCAGCTCAAGGCAAGAAGAACACACTGCCTTAGTTTCTTAACATCAAGGCAAGAGTCAGGACACCACAGCACCAAAATTAAAGCAAATAAAGTGATCTTTACACACTTTTTAAGGTCCTTTAATGTGCTGCAAAGGGAAACTTTCAGAAAATGTGTTGCTACACATATGCTTGTCTTCTTTTAACATGAACTAACAAGAATATATAAAAAAGGGGTATAAGAATCTAAACAAAAACTGTTGCATTAAATCCCATTAGATGAATCTATTTAAACTTTACTACCAACACAGGGCATCTTCTCTTCTATATTAGCTGTATGTCCTGTAAAACACAAATGTAATCAGGAACAAGAACAAAATGAAGGAAAACTCTTCAAAAACTAGTGCTCACTTGTTCTTAGGGAACTTCCTCCTGAGCTGTGAATGGAAAGGTGCATTGCTTGGTCAAATCTAAGCAGAGCACATGAACTGGCTTCCTCCTTGAGCCAGTTAAGCTGCCTAACCAGTATATTCACATTGACAGAAGAAATTCCCTTTGGAATTGAAAGAAGATACATTCATAAAACTTTCTGGGAAGTTGCAGAATAGGAGCAATGCTGAATTGTCATTACCAAATCAGAGAGTGTGACTCAGTGGCTTTCTGCCCACGTTTGTCTCAACGTGCTGTTTTCAGTGACACTCTTCAAACAGTAAAAAGGCAGCTAACAAATATGAGAATTATAGTATTTATCACTGCCTTGCCTTGATTCAGGGGAAGACATGACTTCAACTTACAATGGGTCTGTAGGTAATAAGGTGTGGTTAATGTAGTTGGCAGCTCTGTGGTACTTGGTTGCTGACTGGTGATAAACCATGACAAGGATCAAGTGGAGGCCTTCAAATCTGCACAAATTCCTGCCACACTAAATGAGATGTAACTTCTCAGCAGTTTCTTCCTATCAAGGTCATTACAAAGTGTTGTGGGATGTGATGGCATTTTTCCATTTCGTGATGACTGGGTCCATTGGTTCTGTCTGCAATACACAAACCATTCATTTTTCTGGAGAATATATTCATTTATTCCTGTGATACCTTCTTCAGAGTTTTCTATTGATTTTTGCTTTTCATCTGTCATTTATAAGTAACCATTCTAGCCCTTGTGATTTTTTTTAATCTATTCCCTAGATTCCTGTTGCTATTGATTTCTTTTTCTACTTTTGTATGCTATTTTCAGAATTAATCCTTTTTGCAGCTTTTCTTTTTTCTTTTTTTTCAATACGTATGGTAAGAAAACCTGGAGCAGTACATTGACTTGGTAATAAAGGGCAACCAATAACTGTGGTGCTATATTTCCAACTCCTCATCTTTCAGAGATATATTAATGATTTTTTAGTACATCCATTACAGAACAGTAGCAAAAGGAATTGAGGTTTCTTTGACTATACTAGCTCATTTTCTTTGTTGCCTTGCCTAAAAGTGCTTTAGAAAAATAATAAAAAAATCTCGTTTCAATTTTGGGAGTGATTTCCACTCAAAGTTCTCTTCCTCCTCTTAATTGTCCTTTAAAATTCTCTTTTTTAATTCTTTTAAATTCTGCAAGCAGGCTGGTGGCCTGAGGCATCTGTAATGGAATATCATACATTAAATCTGTGCATAATGTGTCAGTAAAGACAATTGCAGGTCTGTAAGGGCTCAAGTGAATTGCAGGTGTTTTGATGGTTTAAATGCTAGCAGAAATGCCTCATAAATTGGTATTTTAATAACTTAGGTAAACTGGGAGCAATAATTATAATTTTTATTTTCCCATAAAGCTCAAGCAATGTAGAGGTACTCATCTGTACACGCTATACTCATATGTGTTCTAAAATGCAATTGGAATTGTTCCCTTCATACAGAGCAAACAAACAAACAAAAAAGATTAATTAAAAATATCTGTGGGATACACAAAACTTTTTATTTTCTGTGATTGAAAGAAACTAGCCAGCATATGGCACATGACTTGCTTTGCACCAAAGGAAGAAAGTCAATCTTCCCAGCCTAACACAGAAGCCAAAGAACACTCCCTCTCCTGGAAACATGATTTGACCTATCTGGAAGTGCAAGCAGTAATAATAGTAACAATAATTGTCTGAAACAAAATTAAAAAAAAAAGAAAATCTACTTTGACTCCCCTCACTGAGTCTTCTGGTTGTCCTTACATTCTTGTGTGTGCGCATTTGGTCCTAGCAACATTGTTGAGGTTTCAAAATGCTTCTTATAAAATTAAGACTTAAAGAAGCAGATTTTTTAATGGTTGTTTTTAAATTTAAATTATGTGTCAGTATCCCAGTCAGATAAAATAGATCCCAGAGGTGATTTATTTTTTCCTAATTCTGTTCCAATTGGGTTACCACGTACACAGGGAGTAATTGCCCTCATTGAGTTCTGCTTACTGGAAAGCATCAGCAAGAGCATGAATTCCTTGATTTTTCTTTATACATCTTCACGTTTTCAGTTCTCCTGTGATGTCTAAAATCACTCCACTTTCCTGACAGGAAGGGTGTAGTATTTGCCTCAGCTGCACTTTTCGTGGGAGCAATCATCAGTCTTTCCAGCTATGATTTTCCCCACCAATCCATATGTTCTTTGCAATGTGTTTTCCCAGCCCCAGACCTCCCAGGCTGCAGGAAGCCCTGGAGTTCTCTCCCTCCCACTGGCATTTGCTCCAGCCCTGTGCTCTGTCACTCAACCTGCAGCAGCCTCACAGGTGACAGCTGTGCCCTGACCAAGGCATGGGAGAGGTATTCCCTTCAAAGGAACCAAAGGCTTGCTTTCTTCTTTGCTGCTCAAAGATTTTTTTGCCTCTCAGTCAGTAAAGGAAGGGTTTGAAGTGTGGGGGTTTTGGTTGTTTGTTCATTTTAAAGTATCCAAATATTCATGTGGTAACTGTGTAGTTTTGGGGGCAGGTTAGTGGCTAATAAAAAAACCAGCACTGATCTTTGTTTTTTGTCTAAAATGAACTTTGCTGCTAAAGAGCTGAAAAGATGAACAAAGGCTTTCAGTTCAGCACTCTAATTGTTTCCAGGTAGTGGGAAGTGAGAAATAGACCTTATTTATGAATACTACTGATCAAAAGAGATAAAACTAAACCTTAGTTATTAGTAAAGTCTAAGTGGACTCCTACGCACTGATTCATTGTTGTGAACAAAGTGTTCAGAAGCCACAAAAGACAGGTAGATGCTGTGATGTCCCTCTGGAAATAAGACTCCCTCAAACATCAAAATGCTTTTAATGCTCATTGGTGGGGGGTTGATGTGCAGAATACTTTTTCATTGGGGAAAAAACCATCCACCCTCTCAACTTCACATTTAGCAGCGTTGCTTTTGGTATGAAAGGCATTTGGCAAGTGAACCCATTACAATAATCAGGAGTGCTGCTCTAACAACTGCTGTCAGGCAAAGAGCTGCTTCTCTCTCTCTCTCTCCTCTCTTCCTACTCCTTCACTTTACAGCTGTATTCAGTGAACAGACCCAAGCTGTAATAACTCTTAAATAAATAACTCTTAAAGACACTGGCACTCGCGGGGATGGCCTTCAACTTCTACACTTCCCTGTCTCTTCTGAAATAAAATGTAAAAAAAATAAAAAATTGACTCTGATTTTGCATTCCAAGAAGTAGTGACACGAATAAAAAAGAGCATTACTACTAAACACATGCTTACTGCTTTAATTACCAGGATATAGCAGGGTGGAAAATGCCCATCCAGTGTGACAGCACCTGTATCACCATTGTTTAATCTTAAAAAGTGATGAAGTAACTTATAATTAAAGTGTGTTCTGTGTGTGTTTGGCTTATACAAAACTACTGGTACAACTATTTGGGCAAAAAACCCCTACTTTCAGCAAAATAGTTGGACTACTCTTGTAAATATATACAGATTCACTTATGTATTTGAACTCTGTCCATTTACAGCTTGTGGGCTTATTCAACATGTGGTTTTTGGCCAAGCACTGATTCCAAAATTGGTATCTCTGAGACTAATTAAGATCATTATCATACTATTGAACATTTTCAAAACAATGTAATTGAGACAAAAATTTGATTTCTGTATTCCCTGCAGTTTTACTTGTGGTTTTGCTTTCCATTTGGAAGTGGAGCCAGGGTCACAGAATATTTCAATAACCTACAGTGCATGGCTGCTAAATGTCATTCCCTTGAATACAATTACAACTTTTAAAAAAAGAAAAGTGCATTGTCCATTTGCTCTAAATGCATCTTTGATGGATGCTTCTGTATCTTTGTGATAGATCTTCTCCCCTCCCCTCCTCTATAACTCAATTGGATGAAGTCTTACCTAGCTGTAATAATCAATGGTGATATAAAATCAATTAGAAATTGCTTTGGCATTATGAAACTGAGATTTTGGGTCAGATCTAGGTAGGAAGTAACCAAAGTGCTTAACCTTCTACACTACAAGGGGTTCAGAGGCTAGTTTTCACTCAACAGCATGATTATACTTTATTTTTGACACAACTCTGATGGAATCTTAATTTTAAAGATAAGCAATTGGAAAAAGGTGAATGACCTCTTAGTTCATCCTGATTACCCAATACTTTCTTTTGTACTCATGTCTGAGATCAAAATGATGGGGTTTTTTTTATTTATCACATCTGTTTTCTGTATGAGAAATCCTTCAAATGGGGCAACACCTTTGGGCAGGAATGTAAATCTGACTTTTAAGTTGAGGCTGACTGGGGGAAAGAAAGATGTTAGTGGATGTGCTTCTAAAAAGAAAATGTGAAACACAGTAGTGATTTGCTTATATTTCATTATAGGTTTAATTAGAGATGTTGCATTTACAGCCTATTCTCCATCCTCCTCTCATTTTGTTGACACATTCATACCTCATACCTACTAAAATTGTTCAATAAAATCCTGATTCTGCTGAAATCACTTCCAAAATTCTAACTAATTTCAATGGGACAAATATTCATAGAGATAGAGAAGAAAGTTGGTTGCTCTAATTAATCTTCCTATCTCAATTACAGGAGATGATTTCTCGCTCTTTTTTGCTGCCTTTCAGTAATGTTGATATCTATTCTCTGGGCAACCTGTGCTACTGCCTCTCTGCCCTCACAGTAAATAGTATGGACTATATGAGTTTTAAAAGACTGCATACCACACAATTATTACATAAAGGTGAACATTTCCTCTTTGCTC
The DNA here is from genome assembly GCA_035582745.1 of Loriotus luctuosus. Taxonomy (NCBI): domain Eukaryota; kingdom Metazoa; phylum Chordata; class Aves; order Passeriformes; family Thraupidae; genus Loriotus; species Loriotus luctuosus. The sequence goes on along the minus strand of JAWWEY010000001.1, from coordinate 10,260,665 downwards.
TGAACAGTGAGCTGTTGGTACCTGTCCCATCTAAACCTTCTTCCTTCAAGATCTGAGCAATAAATGCTACTGCTCCCAAGTGGCAGAGCCATAATGATAGTAATTGCCTAGATTTTATTTCCCTTTCTCTCTATGTGTATTTCCAGTTCTATTTTGCTTCAAAACAAATGAATGTGAACCTCAAAAAAAAAGAAGAATGAAAGCCATCTACTTTTTGCTGTTTAGGTGATATGATTAGAAATGTAGATTTTCTGTGTAGTCAACAGAGATTTTCCTAGGCAGTAATTCAGATGACATCAGTTGGAAGGCATGAATACCCACTTGGATGTTTACATTTAATTAGATACTTTGTACTCCTTTATTGAAACACCTGGAGAAGAAAATTCATTGTTCCCTATAGTAACTAATTTTTTTGAGCCTGAATTACTCCTCGGAATACTCTGTAAATTTAGTGTTGCTTGGAGCATATTTTTGGGAGGCAAGATGATAGTTTGTAATTTTGAACAAATATCTGCAGTAGTTCAGTATCTTTCTCCCTCAGGCTTTTCCTTTTCTTCGTATTCAAATCTGTTGCATCTGCTTATATCATCCCAAAAACAGTTCCAAGCCAAGATTTTGAGGCTTTTTCTTGGCTCTCCCACCAATCTGTTTAACTGTTTATTAAGTGTCCATCACAGCAGTCTCTTTCTTACCCTGTGCACGTATTAGGAATCATTAGCTTTGTCACTAGAGGATAAGCATCCACATGGAAAAGCTTGTAATGCACACAAGGTGCAGTCTATTGACATTACATCATATGCCTTGTTATATTACCAAAACAATTAAGTTATCTGAGTATCAACACTGCATGTACACATCACATCATTTTTAAATCAGAGCACTTAGCAGCAAAGAAATGAATAATTAAGAACACTTAAAACTTATGCTGCCCACACAGCAGTACAGTAAGTACATTATTCTTCTCAAGACTTTTACCTTAATAGATTATAAGCCCTTCAATGAAAGCAGATTTTTGCTGTTGCTGTCCCATACTTGTCTGTGTCTGGCATAAGAGGATCCTGTCTGCTCTATAGTGAAATGGAGGAGGCCAAAGATATCTTAAGAATATGTTCATGCATCTTGTAATTTTAATTACATTCTGAGCTGATAATTATTCAGTCCTTGATAATTTCTGATCATAACTGCTTGGCCCTTGTTTAGTTTTGATTTTTCACTGTCTGAGAACAATTTTTGTCTGGTGGAAACAGCCCTGAGATGCCAAGAACTTGTGCCATGTCAGAGCAGTGCTACCTACACTGCCAGGTGTCAATCATGAGGATGGTTTGACTGCTCTGTAAAATGATCATACCAGACTGGACACTACCCTGAATGAGCTTCCTGACTGGGATTAAGTGGCTAGCCCAGGGCAGCAAAGCAAGTCTTCTCTGCCACAGCAGGATGCCACACATTGCTTTGTGCAGTCGGTCCCAGTCAGTTCATGACTCCTGCCACCAGCATTCCAGCTCTCTTCTTCCATGCTCCATCTCTCAGGCCATCTGTACAGCAAGGTGACTGCCGGGTGTGAAGCCATAGCAGCCTGAGTTTTGACACAGACATATCCATAGTCATGGATCAGTACTGGATATGCTCCAAGACACTTCCACTGAAGAGGCCTGTGTCTTCCCTGCACAATCTGTGAGGAGCCTAATTGGCACACCTGCTTTCAGGCTGTTGTTGGGGGAACTTCCACCAGGCAATTTTAAGCGTGTTGCTACTCCAAAACCCTTCTTCTGAGCTTATGTTACTGTCTACATCTCAGATCCTGAGATTTCAAAGCCTGCCCTTCCTTTGGTTTTGCTCCATTTTGCAAAATGTTGTAAATGCCCAGCACTGGGTTTTGTCATATGTATGTGTGTGTGTGCACCTGTACATATATATAGGCAAAATTTTTTCTTAGCTAACAAAAGGAAGCTCAGTAGAAAAAGAAGACATTTTAGAATGTACCTTAAACATAAACACCTTGGACAGGCTGTGAGGAATTGAATGTATTATTTAAAATAAAATACATATCTACTAAGCAATTATTTAATTACTTTAATTACTTCCATCTGTCCAGCCTTTCATGCTCACTTCCATTTCCACAGCTGTAGTTTCTATTCTCATCCCATACAGGTATTTAGAAAAGGTGTGCACATAAGTAGATGATATAAGTGTTGATGAACTGAAGGGCCATGCGTTTTGTTTCTAAGATAACCTTACCTACTCCTTGTCTTTCTTGATCATTAATGGACTTTCCACAACTCTGCCTTTATTTTTTTTAATTGCTAAACTATTTCCAACAAACAGCAAATGGTGAGTTCTTTTTGTTTCCACTTTATGTGAATTATTAGTAATGAAAATTTCCTTTCTTAATGCAAAATTTTTTTTTTTCCAAAAATAACTTAGCAGTGCTTTTTTGACAATGTTGAACACAGCTTATTTGTTGTTCTGGAATGTTTACTTAATATTTAATGTACTGGAGATAATAGGCATTTAATTTCTGGAAATTTTTGTTTGCTGATGTTTACAAAAGGCGAATACTTCCCTTTCTGCTTGAGAGTGCCCAAAATATGAATTCTTACCTGACTTGCTCCATGGTCATCTCTGTGTAGATAAAATATCTGGTTCTGTTCTCATGCTCCTTATTGGTTGTTTCTCACAAAACTGCTCTGCTTTATTTTGGGGTATTACATTCACAATACCAATTTTCTGGAGGGCCTCAAGTCATATTTCTGTGCTTGGGGAATTTCTATAAACACTTCAAGTATTGCTAACCAAGTTGTAGTGTTATTGGAGCACTACACTTGAAGCTGCCCAGAGAAGCTGTGGATTCCCCATACCTGGGAATGTCCAAGGCCAGGCTGGCTGGAGATCCAAGCAACCTGGTCTAGTGGAAGGTGTCCCTGCCCGTGACATGTGGGTTGGAATGAGATGGTCTTTAAGTTCCCTTTCAACCCAAACTATTCTGGGATTCTCTTGATTCCATGATTCAACACAAGAAGCAAGGAGAAAGGAAAGAAATGATCTGAAGAGGAAAGCCATCCCACAGGTTAAGTACATGCAGATCTGGATTCATACAGGGATCTGGCTCTATGTATGAAACATCAATCATTTCTTAACCTCTCTGTCCCAATGTCCTCAGCTGCAGAATAAGGTTAATAATATTTACCAGCCAGTGTAGTGGATCACTAATCTGTCAGAAAGCATGCAATAAAGTATAATTTCTGTGTATTGGTGGGGGGATATCAGTGATGCTTCAGGCTCTCATGACGTGATCCCTATTTTCAGAGAGTGCTGGCAGGAACCGCTTGGCATATTCCCAGGAGGGGATAACATACCATCTTCAGAGGGTGATAAAAATTTACGGTTGGAACAGCTTGCCGGGTTTTCCATCAGCGATTCGGCAGGCGGGGTTTCTCCCCATGTGCGGTCGCGGGTGCCCGGGGCCGGTGCCGCTGTCCGCGGTGCTGGAGCTCCGGAGCGCCGCAACTTTCGCGCCCCGCCCGGCCGTGCGCCCACTCGGGCACGTTTCCCTCATTAAACTAACTCCTCCCTTCGGCTGCGGAGCCCGTAGGAACGGGGGCCTTCCTCTGGCTCTCCATCCGCTCCCCTTCTTTTTTTTTCACCCCCTTTAGCAGAGCAAGTCAGCCTGCTCCGCCTGGGCTGCTGAGGACCGCGCACCCCGCACTGGGCTCCAGTTCCAGCGGGATCTGCCCCCGCCCTCCCCGGCAAACTTCGGGCGCCTCCCGCATCTCCCGGGACCGCGTTTCCAGGTAAGAGGGGAGAGGGCAGGAGCTGAGAGATTAAAAAAGGGGATGGGGTTGGAATCCTGCGGTTCATTCCCAGCACAGCCCGAGCCGGGCCGGGGCTCACCCCGGGGATGGGGGTGGGCGCGGCGATGCATCCTCCCCCTTCGGAGCATCCTCCCCCTTCGGAGCATCCTCCCCCTTCGGAGCATCCCCCGGGAGCGGCGGTCCCGGCCCCGCACCGCCCCCCGGGAGCCCCCTGCTCCCTCGGCTGGTGCCTCCCGCCGCCCAGGTAACTTCCCCAAGTTTGGCAGGGGCTGGAGGTGGGAAAGCGGGAGAGGTCGGTGGGCTCTGCGGGCGCGGAGCTCAAGGGCACCGGGGATAACCCCTCGTGCTTCCAGCTGGGCTTGTCCTGGGCATCCCCT
>JAWWEY010000001.1:10212347-10247906 GCA_035582745.1 Loriotus luctuosus | reverse complement strand
CCCCTAAGGAGTTGCAGCTGGGCCAATTATCAAAGATTAGGAGCAGGCCTGACTTTAACAGGCCACAGCTGTAACCAATGTGAAGAAGAGTGCTATAAAAGAGTGGGGTGGTTGGGTGAGAAAGGAGCAGGAGTCATTTGATTGCTTTGTGAAGAAGAAAGAGTCAGTGCTCTGAGGAGCTGCCCATGAAAAACACCAAGAAGGTATGAAACTTTTGTGATAGGAGACAACAGTATGGAACTCCTGCACAAAGAGGACAACACAAGGAAGGTCAGTCTTGTCTCAGGGATATAAAAATGCATCTGCTTTATAATCTGTATTAGAAAAAATTTATTCTGTCCTTGCACTTTCATCAGACATCAACTTTCAAAATATTTATAGGGTATTTTGTGGGTTTGGTGATTTTTTTTTTCAGTATTTTGGAGTTTGATTCCTCCCCCTCGCCCTCTTTTTTCCTTTGCATGACTACATAATTTGAACCATTTAATGTACCTGCTAAAACTCCTGTATCTTGTTGCCATTTCAGAGAGATGCAGCTGATATGTGAGGCTGGCTGTATTAGCAATGGCCAGAGAAGCCATTTGTCCCCTCCTCCTATCTATACCTGATATTTCATAGGTGCTGTGTGGACAGAAAAACTGTTCTTTAGAGATAGTTAAGTGGCCAAATTCTATTTTATCTGCACTGGTAACTTCCACTTTTATGAGGCAAGTGACTTTCCCATGATTTGCCAAGAAGCAGGCATTTTTTTTTTGTCATTTGCTAAAGATTTATGAAGTGTATGCTTGCATAGAATAAATATTTTTTAAAATATATAGCTTTGTAGAGAGATTTATAAATTAATAATACTAAAAGGGATACTTGAGTCTACATAGTTGATATACTCAGCGCTTCAAACAAGACAATAGCCTATAAAATAATCCAGGCAGTTACAGAAAGAAAGCAAAATACATGAAAGTTGTTGCCACCCACAAATCAAATTCTGCAAAGCCTATGGATTTTTATGGATTGTGCCATTTAGATGGCAACAAATCTCTGGAAATGCAACTGAAAACCTCCCAGGTTTTCATGCCAACACTACTTCAGCAGAAGTCTCAACTAAAACAAACTTTTGACTTTGTTAGAGTCCTTTATATGACAGATTTATCCATGTTCCCTGATTTCTTGCCAACTGACTGCACCTGGTTCACTCTAAATTAGTTGCTGTTAATTGTCAATAAATGTGAGTAAGGTCCTCTTGCCATTTTCTCTTGGCTGTGAAGCTGGTGAGTCTCATGGCTATTTATTGGTTAGAGCTATACCTGTAGGTTTAGAGGAGAAAAAAAGAGTAAAATAGAGAGTGGTGGTAGCTGGTTTATTATTTTTTCCCCCCAAGTGTGTTTCAGTGCAGGATATCTGTGAGCACAGTTGCCTTAAGGTTGAGATGTTATTTGATTCAGCTGACTCCTGGTTGGATGGGCTTTAAAGGGTGTGGGAGAGGAGCTGGGCTATTTTTCTGCTTGTGTGGGGAGAAATGTTGGTTTAGAAGGAGTAGGGTGAAGGAAGACTTACAGGTAAGTTTTTATTTCCCTCTTATTTGGGTGTACATTTTTTTCCTCTTGTAGCAGCTTTGGAAGGTAACATAAAAAAATAGATTATTATCTGTGGAGTTAGAGTAATTAATAAATTTTTTTTGTGCTTTTGAGAGGATGTGATTTGTCTATCTCCTGGTTTTCCTTCAGTAGGCCTTGCAACAACGAAAACTAACTTTAAACATTATTTTTCATCTAATTGTAATTTCTGTTCACCTCTTTACAAGCTAACTAAAAGAAGGGTGAAAAATGAGGACTTTTTTCTTGCCTTCTGCCTCTCTAGACCTGTTGCACCTGCTGTTCCTATTGATTTAAAATACTTAAGGCTTGCTTCTGTCCTTGGCCATTTCATTCCTGTCCTCAAGGGGCTGAAGCAGCACTAGTGTAAACCCAGATGCTGTAAAGGTTAATTACAGACTTGCTAGTTAAGCTTTTTTACTCTAATGTACTTCTCTGTTAGAGGAGGTGTTCTTTAATTTAAAAACGTGTTTGTCTGAGATAAACCTGTTTGCCTGCACCTGTGTGAGAAGTTAGACTCAGGAGTCAGAGGGGATTAATGGATTTGAATCTGAGGCTGTTTTCTGCTTCTATAATCAAAGCTTCCTGTTGGATTTTCCTTGGGAAATGGAAGCTCTAGGTTGAACTTTCAATTACATATTTGTCAGTTGCTGTTCTCTGCTTCTTTCCGTCTACAAATTATCTCATAGAAGACAAGAAGTATGACAGGAATAATATCTTTAAGGCTTAGATTTCCTCCCTCTCTTTGGAGTTTTGTGCTGTTGTGAAGCTTGAAGCTTTCACTCAGTCCCTGCAGTCTCTTCTGCCCAAGTTTTTCTTTTTTGGGATGGTTCCTGTGTTGTGAGGAAAGTGGCTCTTGGGTCCAAAATAAAACTGTACAGCTTTTTGCTTTTTTCGTTCTTAATTGGAATACTATGCATACAGTGTCTAGATTTCCCTCTAGTAAGGTGGCTGTTTTCCTCTGTCCACTAGTTATGGACTTTCAAGCCAAAAGAGTTTTTCTAGAAGTTAAGCATTTCCTGGTGAGATTCTGATGTAATCACAGAATTATTTGTGTTGAAAGAAACCTTAAAGATCATTTGTTTCCAACATCTCTGTGCTATGGGCAGGAGCACTTTCTGCCAGACCAGGTTGCTCAGAGCTCCATCCAACCTGGCCTTGGACACTCCCAGGGATGGGACAGCCACAGCTTCTCTGGGAAACCTGTGCCAGGGTTTCACAAGCCTCAAAGTGAAGAATTTATTCCTAATATCTCATCTCAACCTACTGTCTTACAGGCTGAGGCCATTCCCTCTTGCTCTATCCCTATATGCCCTTGGAAAAAGTCTTTGGGTATCTTAATGCTTTCTGAGTTGTAATGTTTATATTACAGCTACAGGGCTGTAGATGAAAATGCCAGCTTTTTGTGGAAATCTAGCTTTCTGTAGACACAGTCAAAACAAAAATTATCTTGGACATTTTAATTAATTGTAAAGTAGGTAAATAATTAATTGAATACCATCTGTTTGCTTGGGCTGAGCATCAAGAATGTGTCTGTTAGTTGGAGGAAAGAATATTCATGAAGCAGAACATCTAATTTTCAAGATACTGGTTTTACAAAACTATTTCTTTGACCTTGCAGTGCTGATGTGCATATATTTTTAGGACACTTATTTGTATTTATTGTTCTACATTTTTGCTTTGGAGTTCCCATTTTCATTCGTTTGCTTCTCCTTTCCTGTGGGGATTAAATAGTCCAAAAAAAGGCAAGGCCAAAACAAACAAAGCTTTTTAGCATCCCTTTCTCTCTTCCCTCCCTGTGCCCGAGAGGGGACAGAGAGGAGGACTTTAAACAAGCTCTTCATAAGAAAATCAAGGTGTTTGTAACAATGGGGAGGTTCCTCTGTGCAAAAGGATTACCTTCCACCACCAGTTTTGAAGCAAAAGACAATTTTTGTTCTGAGCAGCTGCAGGAAGTGCTTGGGTAGGTGGTTAGAGCACTGATTAAATGCAAAAGTGAAAGTCTGAGGGTCACAATGACCAGAAAAAATTACCCCTTCCTTTTAACCAGTCAATCAAAACCCCCTCTTGCAGGAGCTTCCACTGCCTGCCTTCCCTCCATAGGTGGGGGCAGGTGTGAGAGGGAGAAAGTGAAGTGTAGTGTTCTACATGTCTGCTTTTGTAGCCTTCCTTAGGTTCTTGTTCTGTAAATAGTACTGGGGTTTTAAGTTGCATAAAGCAGAGATATGTTTCACTAGATAATAGATCAGAAGTGAGAATTATGGGTTATAGTTTCAGTTGAACCTTTTGTTATGGATGGGTGCTGCATCCATGAGTTTGGAAAATGGCTTTTTTAAAAATAAAAATTACTGCAATGACAATATTAAAGGTGCTTATTCACCCCATATGTAAGTATAGCCTTCTGTTAGTTTGGTGTTTTCCCTGTTTTTTTTTTCCAAGTTGTTTTTATTTTTTGTAATTGTTCTGTTCACAAAAAATTTAGAGCTCTTTATAGGAAAAAACATAAGAAGTTTTTACAGTACCACATTTTAAAAAAATACTTACTGCTGTTAAGATTTCCCACATGTTGGATAAATTTCCCAAACATTCATATACCAATTTCTGTAATAGCTACCTATACTCTAGACTAGAAATGAAATTCTATTTTTTCCAGCCAGTCCCGTGTAATTGGTACAGTTCTGACAAATCAGTATCTGATTAAACAGATCTTCTGAAGGAGCAGATCTGAGTCAGAGTGCTGTAAGAGGAGGTGTGGTGTGGAATAATAAATAGGTAAAGGTTGCCAATGGCAGTGATGATGCCCAGAGAAGCTGTGAGTGCCCAATCCCTGGAAGTGTTCAAGGCCAGCCTGGATGGAGCTCTGAGCACCCTGGGATAGTGGGAAGAGTCCCTGCCCATGGCAGGGAACAGACATGAGCTTTAAAACTCCTTCCAACCCAAATCGTTCTATAATATGAAAAATGTAGTGACTGGAAGATATAGTAAAAAAGCCCACAATGAGAAGTAACTGCTGACACATCTCAAAGTTTTAAAACCCCAAATTAAGAAAAAAATCAATTTTTCAGTTAATTGAGGGACTTTGCCTCAGGAAATTTTCTATGCTATGCAGTACAACTTCTAAGAGACTCAGTTCAAGTGTTGCTTGTTCAGGTCTTTTAAGCCTGGCTGGATCTATTTTTCTTTTTTTGTGAAGCTCAGGCTTTCTGTATGAGAGGAAAATTCAAACATTTTCAAAGCAGCTTATTTTGATTTTGTAGTGGCCTATGAGGTGACAGTGTTGAGCAAACAGTCAGGGAGGTTCTGAATGAAAAAGCATTTTTGCCAGTGAGTATTTATTAAAGTAGAGTTATAGATGTGTACTGAGGAAATTTATGGGAGCTTTTTGCTTTCCTTCACCCAAAGGTATATTTCCCAAGAGTTATAACTAAAGCATTCAATAATATTTCTTTGTGTAGCATCCAATAATGCAATGGCTGGAAGACAAGGAAGTGGCGGAGTAGCAGGGAAGATGCACTGGATATTGGCAGTAATTCCAATGCTGTGGGGTCACCAGATCAGTGGACAAGGGCAAGGTAAGTGAAGATCATTTACTGCAATTTGCTATTGGCATGGCTTTGCATGGCATTAGTTAGAGAAAAAGGCTGTATGATCAAGGGCCGAACTTCTGTGAACAGCTGACAAGAAAAAGGGATATAAAAATCTGAAGGACTTCAGTTGAGAAGTTTAATTCTGTTTGGAAAATGTCTTGATGCCTTCAGGGATTATCCAGGTGCTTGAATCTGTTTTCATGTGCTCAGTGATTGAAGTATGCCTTGAAATAAATCTTCCCTTTGTATCTGTTGTGGGCTCTCTAGGTGTGGAGAAGTAGCTATTCAAGAGATTATAGACACGGATACTTTGTGTTGTTTGGCTGTGATATCTGCAATATTCAGAAAGGCTTTTGTGGTCATGCTATAAATAATTTCCCTGTTGTTTTCCTGTCTCACTCACTGATGGTGGTGCATAATAACAACTCTAGGGAAGCAGACAGGCAAAAGAAAAGGTCTTAGTAGGTTTTCAATTTAGAAAAATGAAGCATTATTGCATCTTTCTGATCTGAAGGCTTCCAACAAGAGAGGTAAAACCAGGCTATTGTTCTTTTTAATATATGTTTAGAATAAAAGATATTTGTGTGTTGTGTCAAACTGGGAAAGGGGAAAAATGTCATTTTGAGGCACTGAAATTAAAGGCAAGTGGATAGGCATTCCTTTTTGAGGAATTCCTTTATCAGACCTTCAGCACATACATGTTACATGCAGGCTGAGATTTCCACATCCTTAATTTACTCCTCAAGTGTGGAAAATGCTGTGTTTTTTGCTAGAGCCTCTCTGTTTTCTATTACTCCAGTCCCTGGCTACAACATGACGCTGGTCAGTGTGTGCAACCTGTGCTAGGTCCATTTCCAGAGGCATTTTTGGGCTGCAGAAAGAGTTCTTGGCTCTTGGAAGGATCATGGTGCTCATTCTTGCTTGGTGCAGTTTTAGAGGCAGGAATTGGATGTAAACTGTGCACTGCAGTTCTGCTGGAAGCTTCTGTGGCATTTCTGTGTGTTACCTCCACAGACCCTAAAAGCCAACCTGGCAGCCTGTGAAGGACTTTAGCAGGAAAGTGTCATGAGTGTTTTGCAGGTAGTAACCAACTTTTCTGTGATATAAATTATATTTGTACAAAAAGAGGTGTTGCTTTTCTGAAGTGTCCATTTTGACATTGTAGTCTTTGAATTGGAAAACCAGATACATTTGAAGACTGGATCTTTTGTGGTATTGTGCCAAAATGTGATGAGTATGGTAAATTTTTCAGTTTTATGAAATACTAGTTAATGGCATTGGAAAGAAACATAGATACAACATCTTGAAAGGGTTTGTTTTTGAAGTGGGTGATGTGAGGGCACCTGTGCTGTGAAATATTCTTTATGTGGTTCTAAACTCTCTGTGATAACAAGATAGTCTTGATCTGTGAGCTGACCTTTAGTCATGTAGCTCTATGTGTTTCTATTTTCTGATAATCACCAAATTGTAGAAAAATGAAACTAGTATGACAAAACAGTCCAGAATGCAAAATGTCTTCCTGAAATTGGGAAAAGGATTATGGACCACGACCATCTTCTTTTGCTTTGATTTTATATAACTTTAAGTTGTAATGCAGCTTTTGAATATTAAGTACCTCTAAGCAAGTCTAGTATAATAAAACTGGCTGTGTTTCAGTCTTTGTAGACTTTGTACTCTACTCTGATGGAAGTGTAGTGCAGACTTTTGAGAATACAATTACAGCAACTGCTGTGCATTGCTTGAACCTTCACTTGAGAAATGTGAACTTATAATTTACTACTTCAATGCCATTAAAAACAAGGAAACAGGCATTTTTTGACATAATTACATACACAGGGTATTTTAAAATTGCAAAAACTAGGTTTCTGGACATATCTGTAATTTTGATTGGGTTTCTGTTAGCACTTTATTTTTCTAAAGTAAAAAGTAAAGCCCTTTGGGCATGCCTTGCAGGAGCCTGAGAAATAGAATTTCTGATTAATTTGAGTAAAATTAATATTAATTATAAATTTTGGTTATTTAGAGTCTATCAGGACAATAAAATTAAGAAATAATGATTCTGTATCTGGGCATAGAACCAAAAGTGTTAAAAAACCATATGGCTGCATTTAAAGAAGACAGATTCTGAGTCACATAACTTCAGTGTGAGTGGGTTGCTATGGAAGTTAGGAAGAAATCAACATTTGTTCCACTTCCATTTCCAATCGGAATAGTAAATTTAAATTGAAAATCCTTTGTTTTTCAACAGCTCTTTCTGTCTCTTTTTACACATTAACCCAACCCAAGAATTCTCTCTTTTTTTTTTTGAAGTCCATGGGGCTGCATCTTCCTCTATTCATGTGTAGCTTAGGACTAGACACTTCAATCCACTCAGTGTAAGTGTCCAGTAGAGACTGGAGTAAGGATGAAACTGTTTTAATTTATTTTGCACTCTACCACAACAGACATATGTGTAGTTTTTAGCGTTTTGCATCCATTCTGCTTTTCTCACTTACCTGAATATTGCAGGTTTACTCCTCTGTCTTCAGAGGAGTAAATGTATTTTAGCCAACATTTTGTACACATAAGTGAATTTAGAAGAATACTTATCTCTAACATTGAGCCCCGAGTAATTTCAAGAGTGTTTTGAAACAGATTTGTTTTTCTTGGTAGACTTAGAAATCCTATATCTGGAAGTCTGAAGTTACTTGAACAATAAGCAGGCAATTACTGTTCAGTGATATCCACAAATAGTGTTAGTATTGATATTTAAGACAGAAGATGAATAAGGAGCCCTGGAATCTAATAATGTTCAGACTTGTAAAAGAAGGGAACGTTGCTTAATACCTGGAATTTCACTGCTGTAGAGATGAAGCAGGTGCTCCCTTTGAAGCTCTAGAGATGCTGGATAAAACAGTGTCTGCTCTCTGAAGTACACAGCCAAACTGCTGGTGTTCTTGGATGCATCCTTCCTGCCCAAGATGTGCCTTTCAAATCCCTTTTTTTTACAGAGCTGTCAGGGTACAGTGTTGACAGGTCGTTTTATTTAATGATCAAACATAAAGGCTGTGCAATGTGCCACAGCCAAGAGGCTTCAGAGCTCAAACAATGTGCTAGAAAGCAGTGGGTGTTGCTGGCTGGCCAAGCTCTGACCCCCTGCTTGCAGGAACTTTTTCCCCCCCAACACAGGCCTAATGGAGGAAAAGCACCTTAACTTTTCAATTTAAACAGTGTTGTAAGTGTGTAATGGTTTTGGTTTGTTTTTTTGCATTTTGTGACTTAAATTGATGATCAGACAGGCAGCAGCATTATGGCTAACTTGGAATATACAGGGGTAAATGTCAATGTACCTTTGGAAACAGGAAAAGGGAGTTTTTGCTGGACTTCAGAGTCATAAGGTGGGTGCTTATAGCTGAGGACAAGCATTCAAACTGCCTCAATTTCACCTTCTTTTGTCTGTGCTGCTGACAAAACACAAATGTTCCTCAAAACATGCTTCAAAACAACCAAATCTTCACTCAGCCCTGAGATTACTGTGGTTCGTTAGTGGAAAGGAAGGCAGATTGAGGATACCTGAGATTTCTTCCCAAACCCATCCTTAGTGATATGTTTTGACTATGAAGACTAAACTGTGTTGTCTATTTCCAGCCACTGCACTTTGCTGTGGGCTAGAGCAGATGTGTGTCAGTATCTTTCTCTAGCTCAGCTGCCTCTCTGACAAAGTAAGGAAAAGTATTTTATATATATGGAGTGTGTATGTGTGCACATGTACAGTTTTATGGTACTAAATGACTGGCAGTGGTTTTGGCTTTAAAAAATGTAAAACCCAGAGAAATAAAAACTGTGTGTAGAAATCAAGAGTCTTGGTTCCAAATTTCACAGCTCAGCTAATCCTGAAATGGTACATGGATGCTGGGCTGCCATGATTTGCATTCAGCACTGCCAAATCTGCCAAGTGCCTGTGTGTAACCTGGCTTGGGACTCCCTGTGGGAAGAGGAGCAGCCCCATGGTGACATGGAATGGGATCCAGGTGGCACTGCTGCCTCAGGGGTGCTGCCCACACCAGCCCTCTGCACATCCATCTCTGAGGTCATCCAGCCCATCCAGAGCCTGTGGCACAGCCCAGCAGGGTAGGATGGGTTTTAGGCTCAGAGGAAGAAAGTTGAGATCTGTTCTGGGTATCTGATGTGAGCTGACTTGCAGGTTTTTGTTATAATAATACCTTCTGCTATCTGAAAATCAGTCCTCTTACATCAGTGTTTCAAACTCACCTTTAAATAAATGGATGTGCAAAGCTGCAGGTAATGCATTAATTACAAGACCTGTGCTTGGATCCAAATCTAGATTAAATCCAGGTGACAGTCTTTGCTTGTGCACTACCACCTGTCATAGATGCAGGTGATACAGTAAGAATAATTTGGTATGGGGCAACCAAAGCTCTCCAGGCATGTTGTGTTACTCCTTCTGTTATTCCTTGTGTCTTGGTGCTTCCTCACTGCGGAATTCTAGTGGATATTTGAGTTAAGTGATGAACAAGCTAAGTAATGATGGGGCTAGACCTGTGTTTGTATCCTCACTGTAGGTTTGTGAAGGCACTTAGAGACATTCCAGTGAGTTTTTGGAAACAACAAACCCAAAACATTTGTTTTTGAGGCCAAGATGGGCTGTACTGGAAATATGTGAATGATACACCTAAAACTCATGTTCTCACTTCTGCCTCTGCAAATTGGATGCTGTAGGTGGAAAGGTGGTTTGTAAATACACCTATTCATGAGAAAGATAAAAATTTAACTGCAAAGTCTTGTTTTTGGTTCAGCAGCCTGTATTGGAGCTTTAGTGAAAGAGGCATCAGCCTTAATGCAAAGTGATTGCTGCTTGTCTCGTGATCATGTTTCCAAATACATTTGAAAGCACAGTATCAGCATGTACCTTTACCCTATCAAAGTACCAGCAGTTTTTTATAGCAATTGAACAAGATTTAGTACTTAACCTTTCTCTCTTGTGCATTATGCAGCTTTGCTAATGGATAGCAACACTGTATTTTGAAGGGAGGATTTGTTTTGTTTTTGATGGAATGGTTAATAGTAACCACTTTAAAATTGGCAAGTAGCTTTAAAAAAAGGGGAAAAAAAAGGGCTGTTAACCAATAATATATTAGATTTTTAAAAAGAGGTCTTAGTTTGTCAAGGCAGCACCTTTTGCAGAAACTCTTGATGGAAGAGAAATTAGGAGAGTCTTTAAGGTATTCTCACTTCAGGTATTGGCTAATGGAAAAGTGAAATCTGAAAAAAGGTAGCTGCACAAACCACCTTGTAATGCAGCTGAGCTTCTGCACCAGCTGTGGAATTTCAATTTGATCACAAAGCATTTTTTGCTTTCAATCAATTATATTTCCATTTGTCATAAGTCCATTTTGCAGGCAAAGGCACTACACAGTTAATGCAAGCTAAAAATACTGTGTTTTTCTTTGAATTAATCTTCATGGACTTTCACAAAAAGTACAAGTTATCAAGCATGCAGACATTGCTCTTCATGGCCAATAATAAGAGAATACTTCATGTCTTGCTTATTTCAGAGAGATCCAAGGTAACTCAAAGAGCAAACAATTAAATATAAGACATCATCATTATAGAGTCTACTACAATGTCATTCTCAAATCATGCAACAAAAGGTAAAACTACTTTTGGCTTTAAGTACAGGAGGATATAGCTTGAGCAGAATTGCTATTACTAATGAGGAAGTAGAAAATTTCTGGTAGTAGTGCTAAGTAGCCAAGGGGGAAAAAGGGTTCTTTATTACTGAAGTGCCAAAAAGTCATGAAGTTTTTGTATCAAGTGATAAGAGATAGCTCATATTTTGCATGACAATTCTCAATCTAAATGTAAATTTAGGCTTTCCTCATGAGTAATCTACATGATTTTGCCTAAGGTTATTTGCATGACTCTCCTATGACCTGAAAAGTATTTCTTTTCTGTGGACTGTGTTTTCTGCTGCTGGTTTCCCCCAGGATTGCTAGTCTGCACCTGAGGTGAAAAACCAGGTTTTGCTGAAAAGGTTCTATGGGGAACAGCAAAAGAATTGCTCTATATTGGGGAGCAATGCATAGGAAATTGGACCTGGTGTAGGAGATGAATGCAATATCTAAAGAACAAAATGTCTCCTGTTCTGTGCACAAAAAGCACAGATAACTCTGTTAGCATTCAGTTCTCATAGCTTAACCCACCAAAAATCGGTGAAAAGGATGAGAGCAGGTACTGAGTAGTTTTACCTTCCTAAGGTAGTTTTAACTTCCTTTACCTGTGTTGCAAAATTAATGTTATATTTTTATTACAAGAAAAATTAAGAGAAACTGAGGCAATGTTAAAGGCTTGAATTAATGGCCTAATGCAACTTGAGATGTAGGGTTTTTTTTAATATCATGCTATTTATTGGGGCATAAATAGATATGTAGGAAAAACGTTTCTGAGATCAGGTGTGTGCTTTATGTGATTGGTTTGTTTTAGGTAGAAGGTTCAGTGTTTGCAATTTGCAACAGGTTAAATAATCAAGAATGGCTTTCCAGGAAGCTTTAGTATTGCATAATGAGAACTTTTTAATGAATGTGTGTATGATTGAGAACCTCAGATGTCATCACCTTGAAACAAGCTTGGATGATGCAGACAATTGGTGGTCCTGCTGTGGCAAGGTGTTGTTGTTTTGTTCCAGGAGGTTTAGGACTCCCTTCCCATTGTGTAGGAATTAATAATTTTCCTGGCACTAAACTGAAACTCAATTTTTATTTTCCTTGCCAAAAATCAAACTTACTTATTAGATGACAGGATATGAATAAAACCACTGCTTGATACAATTTAAAAAGTTTCATTTTATATAATTTAAAGTCTTTCATTTGGAAAATATGGTGTTCTTGATGTTTTAACAGAATGTATGAGGCTTCAAAAATATTCTTGGCAGTCATTGTGGTAGTAGGCTTCATGAAAAATAATAAAAATTGGCAGTAAGGAGAATGATACAATGCATGTAATATAAAACACTTTATCCTGGAACGTGTACAAGTACTAAGTGTCCTAATGTATATTTATTGAGATAGAGCTTCAAGTTTTATTTATGTTGCATTTTAAATGAAAGTATTTCGGTATTCAGTTGTCTTTGTTCTTTTATAGGCTTATTTGTAAAAGTTAGCATAACCATGAACTATCAGATCTTGGTGACTTCAACTTAACCTCTAAAAGGATATTGCAGGAAGCTCGTAGTTGAAACAGTTTTGTTTTTTTTTTAATATCTTGGGTTGAAAGATGTTTGCTTTTAATCAAGGTTTCTTTTACTGTTCAGTTTCTGTTTGGGCTTCATCTCTTTCAAAAACAAAATTTATAAAAACCAAAACAAACCCAACAGCAAAGTCAATTTAGCCTTTCTAAAAACAGATCCCTCGACGAATAACTGCTGTGAAAGCTTTATTAGAGTGAAGGTGCCAAGCCTGGGTTCCAGCATTAACAGCTGCTTTCCTATGAATTCAACCTTTTCTCATCTTTCAGCTCTTGTGCTGGCTGTGTCATGTTAGGGAACAGAAATTTTTTTTTTTTTCCTTCCTGCTGCCACTTGATGGTCTGTGTTTAGATCCTCACTTCTCCATGAGAAATAAATCCCAGCAAAGGTTTTGGAATGGCAAATCTTAACTGGAAGAAAGCCAGTAAAAGTCCTCTCATGTTGACTTTACTCTTGGTAATGGGGACACCAATTCTCAGCTTCAAGAAAAAAATCTGGGGAAAACAGTCAAAATGTACCAGAACAAGTGATGGTCAGTAGCTACTGAATCCTGTGAGGACAGAGAAGGGAGAGGTAGGAAGTGGCATCCTTGGTATGAAAAGTGAAGCAAAGATAAAATGTCATCAATAACCCTTCTAGCTCTGCTCTGAAGGAACTTGAGAGCAACCCAAGACCATTTACCTGCAGGTCTGTAGGAATATAAAGCCACAGTGTCCTATGCAGTGCCTTGCATGTCAATCACTTAATTGCAATTTGTGCCTGCAACTAAGGAGACCATTTCAGTGCTCAGTCTGGAGGTGAGTTATCTGGGGGTCTTAAATCTTTCTGTACCTCAACACCAGTTCTGGAATCCTTCCAGTGAGGGCTGTCCAAGAAATATTATTTTAAAAAGAAAATTGTTTGGTTATACTTGTTGGGTGACATTTTATTAAAGTGAGGAACTTCTCATTAACACTTGGTTCAGGGAAAGTGGTCTTCAGAGAATTATCTCATGTTTTAGATGAAAGTGTTCAGTGATTTGCAATTTCAGAACAGTTTTTCATTCACAGTTTAAAAATTGCTAGCAAATGCACAATTAATTACATAACAATTTAACTTTGACAGCTCATTTCTGGATCAGATAAAATAAGTCACAGCTTTTTCATCTTGCTAAATGATGTTTCAGTGGTTTGTGACTATGCTTCATAGTTGTAGGGTCATATGATTAAAAATACATGGGAAAGAATGTTGTTTGCATTATTCTAATATGTAGTAGAAAATGCAGATTATTTCTTGTCTGTTTAGACCTATCTAAATGTGAAAATGAATATTTTCAATTTTCTCAGTCTGTGTTAAAAGTAGGGGATAATAACATGTGATAATTTTTTTTTGTTGCTAATTTCAGGCAAATAATACAGAAATGCTTCAGCCATAAAAGCAAAACCTTACTGAGATGAACTGAAATTTAATTTTGCTGAAAAGAAATACTGTGTTGCATAGTTAGTCAAAAGCATGCCATGCTCTTTATGATCTTTCTGAAATCTGTTTCTTTCAAAAACTCTGGCATTGATCATTACCAGTAATAAAACCTCTGATATTTCCCTGTTATTGAAAAGTAGCCTAGGGCAATTCTTTTTCATGTATATTGTAAGATTGCAGATACAGATATATGTGTATGTGCCAAGCACTTTCCTACTGGCTTGATTTGCTACAAGATTTTATTATTTATTAATTCAAAATGAATGAATAACCCCATTTACACGAGAGATCTGCTCATGAAGTGCACTTTGAAAATTTGTCTTCAGTGGTAAGACTCATAAATCACATGTTATAAAACTTTTAGATGTTTTGATTTAGACTAGTTTAAAGCTCCCAAGAGAACTTTGAGAAACATGGAGCCTCGGGTTTCAGAATGTTTATACTCAGCACTGTCCACTTGAGTCTAAATCTACAAGTGTCTTGTGTAAAGTCATTTCACTTTTTTTTTCCCTTAAAATCTCAGTTGAAGCAGAAAAGATAAGATTTTGGGCAGTGTGTAGTAAGTGATAAGGTGTTCTCCCAGTGGCTGAGGTTGTAGAAGTCATCTGTGCTAAGCTCCCTGCTCAAAGCAGGCTCAGCTGGCAGAGGCAGCTCAGGATCATGTGCAGACACCTCTGCCATACAAATATTTAGGATAGCTAGAATTATTATTGCTCTCTAGACCATCTTAAAAATATGACGGGGAGGGTGTTTGCAATTCTAAATGCAACTTTGCATATTAATTTATGCATGTGTGTGACAGGCAAACGGTGATTGTTTCACTGGGCTGTCCATCAACGGCAGAATAAGCTTAACAAATATGTTCATTCTTGCACAGATCAGGAGGCAGATGCTGTGTTTGAAGTGCCACTGTACACAGCATGGGCTCATACATGTCTGTTAAGAAAAATAAACACAAGCATGACAGGCTTCCTGTGAATCTGCTAACTTCATCTGGCAGGTCACTGTCATCATCTCTGACTTGAAACGCAGTGGAAGCTTTAGAATCCCCCACTCCTCCAAATCTTTGTCTTTTGTAGACCCTGTGTTTGGAGTGATGTATTTGTCATGAGGAATCCTTTGTTTTAGCTTCCAGTGTGCTTAGACATTCTGAATTCACAGCACATGCAGCTAAACAGGCAAGTTGGTGTTCTAGCTCTGTTCAAATCTCTGAAGCTGTGAATATTTTGCCAAGCTGGCCCCCTATCTGATGGAATTTTAACTTGCTCAAAAAGAGCTTTACAACCATGAGTCAGAAAAATTAAATTGTATGCCAAAAGTGTCTTCTCTGTTTATTGCATGTGACTTTGTGTTGTTACTGCTTTTAACAGAATAACTATTAAATCTGCCTTCAATAGTTGTGTGCAGTTGATGCATTGATTTCTTCTATGAAAATTTGCTTTATCATTTTATCTCCTTGATTTTTTTGTGCTATCTTTTTACATGAGAAATTCTTCTTTCCTTCACCCAAACCCTTCAAAAGAGCTAATTTTATGACTATTTTCAATCTGAAAATGAGTGACATGCAGGGTGAGTAATGATGGTGTCATGCACGCAGGCCATGTGTAAATGAGCACCTGCAAGATTTAACTTTGTAAACCCTCAAATAAGATGGACAGCTACATTTTATTAACAGAGCCTAAATATGTAAAATTTGCTACAATTCTGATAAGGATATCATTCAATAGCAACACATTTGATCACTTTTGGGCCCTCTGTTGTGTACAGTTTTTCTTGTCATGAGCTCTGAGAGAAAGCAGCGGTTTATTTTGTCTACTCCAGCTGGCTCCTGAATCTTACCATTTTTGAATCCTGCTGATAGAGTCCTGTGTCCTTTACAAGGCCACTGAAAAGGCCTGTGACTTTCTGCTAACAGACTGTGTGTCTTTTGAATGAATAATATTTCCTCTTAAAAATAAGAGATTTTGCTTATTCCTCAGTGTTTTCTAAATCTGGTACATGGAGCACTTCTAGAATCAACATAAAATTATTAGCTTCTAACACACCTGTTCAAGAGAGTCTGTATTTCAAAATGCTTGGAGCTTTCAGTGTGGGATTTTTTGCTAAGGCTGGATACAGACATCTAAATACATTAATACTGTTAAAATATTACTAAGCAGTTGTCAGAAGAGGTGGCTCTTGCTGAGGTGGTGCTGGAGAGTAATGCATTCTAATTAAATTCCACAGAAAAATCCAGAAAGCATTTCACTGAGGATGCTCTACAAGCTTGCTGAAGGCAGCAGTCTCCTCTCACTGTAAAAGCATGAAAACAAATGGCTCTAATTCCTCTTGTTTTCACAGTAATAACTGTCATAGGTTAAAACAGATATTTCCATTAGAGCACTTGTATTGGGTTAGCTTAGCTTGTTGAGAGGTAATAATGACTTTCCTCCAAGGGTAAGGAGTTAAAAAAAGAAAATCAAATTAATATCAAAGGAAGCTGCAAGTACTTTGTAAGTAAATCAAGACATAAGTTAGTCAGATTTGTAGTAGAAATACATAAAAAGGATGGTCATGGGTATTTTAAGACTTTTTTCTCACCATCTTAGGATTTTCTTTGTGGAAGTACACAAATTATACATCAATGTGGATGGAGGCAGCCAGTATGTCGTGCTAACATCACATCATTTCTCCAAGCAACTCCTTGGGGATTTTCCTTTCTTTAGAGAGCAAAAGGAATTCTGTGAGTATGGTAATATGGTTGGCATTAAGAGTAATATTTGGATTATAAACTGAAATAAGTAGTGGCATAAATTTCCATGAGAAGTCATTGATGACCCATCCCTGGGAGTGTTCAGGGCCAGGCTGGTTGGGCTCTGAGCAGCCTGGTCTAGTGAACGGTACCCCTGTCCATGACAGGGGGGTTGGAACTGGATGGTATTTAATGCCCCTTTAACCCAAACCATTCTATGGATCTATTTTGAGGTGGCTGCAGGCCCCTTCTTCAGGGGAACTTTTCCTTGCATCATGCTGAGAAATTCCACATATAATAAAACAGTGTTAACTTTATTACATTGCACACATGTATTAATGGTATTGATATCTCCATGAACAGAAAGAATTTCATTATTTAAATCATCTTAATATAAATTTTCTGTGTGTCTGTCTTCCTCCATTAATGTGCAATGTGTACAATGCAGTGGACAGGATGTGCGCATTATTTCAATAGAGGGGTAAGAAAGTATACATGTGTTTAAAGGAAGTTAGTGTCCTAGAAATGATCTTGTATTTGTGGGAGGATAACAACTGCTCTGTACTGTCTCCTGAATGCACAGAGCCTGGAGCAATCCATTGCCTAAGCTGCTGTTTTAGCAACTTGGCCAAGCTGTGAATAAGGCAGAGCATTTGTTTCTCCCCAGGCCCTCGAGCTAAATCAGTCTGGAAGTGGTGACTCCTGGCCTTGGGTGTTTAGGACACTCTCCTGGAGCAGAAGCACCTTGCTGGTTGCCTTCTGACCCTGGGATGTCACTGTCACTTCCTGCCCCTGGCATCTCCAACCACTGCACAGAGCTGCCCTCCTTTCTGCCCTGTGTGGGTTTTGTGCTTATTTTGGGGGAGCAGAGTGGTGCAAAAGAGGATTTTTTGCTCCAGTACAGCAACATCCATGTGTCAGCAATCTGAAGCTCCTATTGCTGAGGAGACCAAGGCTGTGTGGCAGTGGCTTAGCTGCCAGGGTGACCAGCTTCCCAGCAGGACATATCCCTGTACATGGACTTTCCCTTGAGGTGGCACACCTGGCATCCCATGGCTCCACCCTGGAGCTTCCCAAGCTCTCTTGATCACAGGCAAACATGTCTTGAGGCTTAATTCATAACACAAAGCCTGTGATTAGGGCAAAGTGGCTGCCTCAGGTTCAGAGAGGGAGGATCTGCTCTATCCATTTATATCCTGAAGTTGGGCAGGGAGTCACCACGGAGGGTTTTGGCAGGGGACCAGGCAAGCATTACTGTCGCTTTTGAGGCACTGGAAATGGGTATTGGAGCTCAGAGAAAATGAGATCTAGCATAAACACTGCCCTAATTTGTGTATGTTGACTGGGTTTACACCAGGCTTTGGTTTGTTTACTTTCAATTAGAGATGGCATGGGAAAAGATTTATGTGATAATCCATACCAAAGGGCCAGTTACTAGTGAAGACATTGGTAATTCTATGAGTAATTAAATTTCATCTGAGCTAATTACTGAGGTATTCTGAGTCAGAAGCCTCTAGCCACAAACACTGAAAATCCATTTATTTAACTCAGCTTTTACTTAGCTTGTTGCACTAGCTGATAATACACAGTGATTTCTAAAGCATTTCCCTTGGGTGTCTTCTCTCTCTTGCTGTGGTCCATAGATCCTTTCTGTTTGAAATACAG
The DNA here is from genome assembly GCA_035582745.1 of Loriotus luctuosus. NCBI lineage: Eukaryota > Metazoa > Chordata > Aves > Passeriformes > Thraupidae > Loriotus > Loriotus luctuosus. The sequence goes on along the minus strand of JAWWEY010000001.1, from coordinate 10,229,633 downwards.
TAGGAAATGGTCTTCTGTGCATCCAAGTGCACAATAAAGCAGTCCAGTGGAGTTTCTTATCTTTGAGTAGAACAAAAACTATTATTGAGGAGAATTGAATCCATGTATCACATATCTTGTGTTACTTTCCCAGTTATTCTCTCTCCACACATTAAATCCTGATGTAGCAGGATATGTAAAGCTTGTTTTAGTGGCTATAATGTGCTGTTATGAGACTGGAGCTGATAGAAGAAACTAATGGGAAAGGACTCAACTCATGATCAATTCAGAACATGGCTGCAGTGAACTTAATGAAAAATCTTAAATATCTGAGGACCTGGTTGTACTTGCATTGGAGCATAGCTTAAAGAGAATTTATTGTACTACTTGATGAAAAAATTAACTCAATTTGAATGTATTTTCAATGTCTCCTTTTTGTAAAGAAAGGCTTTACAAGTCTTGGGAGCAAAATGCAGAACTTTATTTGTGTGCCTACTTTTCCAGATAAAGAGCTTAACAAAACTTTTTCACAATAAATATTAAGTGTAGTGTTTCACAGTAAATTTTAAGCAAGACCTGTCTTTTCTTTCAATGAACAATGGTTTTTTTACGTAGGAAGTTGCTTGAAAATGTTTTCCTAGAGAGGGGTTACGTAAGTATTATTTCAGAAACTAGAAAGATCCAGTTTTTGAAAAAGGCTGAAATAATTTCTAGCAGTACTGATTCTTAATTTTTATCAGCAGAGCAAGTGGGGGCTCCGAAAGCTCTGCTAGAAACTATTGCAGTTGATATAAACACCCAAGGATTTTTAGGGAATTTGCCTTCTCCAGTGGCTTGTGATACCTCTTGGGGTTTTCTCTTTTGGTGACTGCAGTGATGCATCCTCTGGCCTTGGTTGTAATGTGGGGGACCTCTTTCCCCTTTTCCCCAACTCTAATGCCAAACAAAACAACATTGTTTTATGTGAGATATGAGCTTTTTTTTATCATCAGAGCCGTGGGAAGTTTGTGGGAGAAGTTGCTTTGATGGAAAGGTAGGCTTGGACTTGAGTTGTGAAAATTGCCAACAGGATTAATTTTGCAAGTTAGAAAGAAATGCTACTCAAGTTATTTGCTATGCTACTTTCCATAAATAATTCAAAAATTGTAATTCCAGTTTTCCAACTTCTCTGTAACACATTTTACCCATTTATTCACCTTGCATCCCCTTTAAAAATCCAATCAGGTTAAGAGCATTTTAATGCACTTATAACGTGCATTATCTGAAATTTTAGATTAAAGTGGGAAATGGGTGTTTATGACTGTAGTGAGTGATGCTTCAGGGTTGCTTTAGGAATGATAAAACTTGTTCCATTTAGTGTGTGTTGGGATCAAAATAGTTTGCAATTTAAAAGCGCATCCTCTGAAGATCACCTTTGGTGCTGGGAAGTTTGCACAGCACCTGCTTTGACCCCTGCTCTGGGGACGGTGAAGTCAAACCAAATTGTGTTGCTAATAGTAAACATGATGAGCAGGGCTTGGTGCCTCTGAATGAGTAGCTGGTCCACAGCAGTCACACAGTGAATGTGGCTCTGGGACCGCTGCACTGCTCAGGTGTTGTTGGTTTTATAGTGCTCAGCGCTCAGACTGAAGTGAGGGGTGAATGTTTAGAGGCCCTGAGAGAAATAGCTACATAAATCCAGCTGTGCAGGCTAATTGATTGTAAAATGGCTTATGCTGGTTTGAATCAGTTCTCCTGTCTCAGGCAAATACTTTTCTCCTGACACTTGATGGAAAAAAGTGATCTGTAGCAGCTGAGTGCTCAATGCTATGATGCACTGGTTCCTCCTAATGCTGGAGGAAGGTGGAGTTTTTGCTTCCTTTGCAGAAAGAGGGAAAATGGACAAGATCAGCATTCAATTGGCAGCAAGTGGTCCAGACAATTTGGAAAATGAAAACTGGTTGTCAGCAAGGAAAGGTGATGCATTATTTGGGGTCTTCATTTACTGAATTAGATATGGACTTAATGAAATGAATGGAGAGTTGAAATAAGGCAGGAGGGAGGTTCTATTAACTGGCAAATGCCATGTTATACTGTGGGTTACTGGATTAATATACTTGTCTGGAAGTTAGCTCTTTTTGTTTTCTGGTGTGTTTCTGGTGGGAAAAGCTACACTGAACAAGTTTGTTTTACCCTCAAATTTTCTTTATGATAATTATTTACCTTTGTCATAATTACATGTGTTCCACTGCCTGGAAAGTACAAAAATGTTATGAAAATGGTCCATTACAACGGGGTAAGAACTGGAGGAAAAACTAAAAAAATATGTTTTCATATCAAAATGTTTTCCTATAAGTTTATTATTTTTATTTTTAATTGATTCGTTTTTATTTATAGTCATGAAACTGAAGTGACTGATTGGGTCATCTTTATTTTAAAGACGTCCTTTTACAAAAGGGAGGAATAAGGGATAACCACTTTATTGAAAGATCCTAATGATTCTCTGTCAGGTATGGAAACATCCCATGAAATTGAGTCCTTTTGTTGACTTCACTCAGTTAATAGTCACTTAGAGTCACTGTAAAATTATTACAGTATGAAAATGGGGTTACTTTTGTGGCCTTGATTTGAAAGAATTTTGATAGATTGTCACAGTGGCTTCTCTTGCATTTTATGCACGTGATTTAGCATATTAAGGCTTGGAATTTATCAGCATAAAATGAATTCAAATTGCAGGCTTATAGATGAAACACAGCAACCAGATTTGTGGCTGACCCATGTCAGTGTCACTAAAGCACAAGCCCTGTGGCGGGGGAGGTGTTTCTGAGGTGTTGGATCTTTTTTTGCAGGGGAATTATTTTATATATATATATATATTTTTAATCAAGCCCCCTTATTGGTTTAGTTTTTCATACAGGAAAATGCTATGTGAAGTATAGACATCTAAACTTTGTAGTCTTTATTGTGAGGGACTAGGAATATGAGGAATATTAGAGTGTATCCATCTTTGTGAAGCTCTGTATGTCCTGTATATGCAATTTATGCTGTGGTTTAAGGTAGATTAAGCTGTCATGCATTAACTGTAAGGAAAGGACCATTCCTCATTGCTTCTAAGCTTGTCTCCTACATGATGTTTGTAATATCTTCACAGCAGCTAGTGTCTGTCAGACTTCTTTTTTTCCTTTCCCCTCTTAATGTAGAGAACTTGGAAGAAGTTTCAGCTTTTATTCAAGGCAGTGACAGTTGGGCTTGATACGGCTCTGCAGTGTCAGGCTGCATTTGGGTAATACTCTCATGGCTCCACTTATTTTTCTAAATTGTTTGCAACATTCCATGAAAGCCAGAGAGCGAGGAAAAGTTTTTTTGCTACTTCATTATTGAGTGCTTTGCTCAGATTTCACTACTGGATTGGAAAGGTTGACACTAGCAGTAGAACAGACTCAGTTATAGGAAATACCTCTACCACAACCATTGTTAAAACTGGAATACTAACATAGCAAAATTGTATTTCTGAATGATAAAATTCTTTTTATAGTCTGATGTATTTAGTGTGATCCCTAAGAGAGGTCAGTGCCTTCCTAGTGGGTAATGCAAATATATAAATGACTGCATTGGACAGGAATAAGGTAATGCACCTTTAAATACCTGCAATGGTTTCCACGCACCTGGTGTATGACAACTGGTGAGCCACAAGAAATATTTGAGCAGAACTGTCTTGTTATCAGCATTGGCAAAATATTTCAGCAACTTCCACTTTAGCATGCAAATTTTATTTGAAAACTGAACTACTTGCCTTTCGGCTCTTCAAAATGTACAGAGAAGGGAAAATCTAATTGAAAGAAAAACCTTTAGCTTGAATTAGTGTTCATAAAAAGTAGCAGATAGCTAGTAAGTACGAGTTGTAATAAGTTTTTCAGACAGAACTCTAAAGCATGCAGCAGCATGAACTAATGCATAAGAATTGATCTTTTTCTCATCTTTTTTCATCCTATTCTATCAAATACATACTTTGTAAGTTCTGGTTTTTACTGATATAGGTTTGAAAGTTTAAAGTACTTATTATATGCATCTTGGGAAGAAAATTAATTTTAACTGACTGAAACAATAATTAATACTTTTATTTCTCTTTTAATTTAGTTTAATTCCATATTGGTAATCAATTGGTAAAGTATATTCCAATAGTGATTTGTTTAGAGGCTTCTTCAGATCCAAACTTTCTCCTTTTCCATAAGCCAGTACTGCCTGGAGACTTCAAATATTGTGATGTTATTTACTTGGAATATACTTGCTTAGTTATTAATACAGAAATCAGAGTGGCTATTATTTCTGTACCTAGAGGATATTACTACTCTCCATGGGCAAAAAAAATCCACAAAAATAAGTCTATTTTGAGATGACAGGAAATACGCTCCTAAAATCAACATCTTGGTGGATCTTGGAACAAATTTGAGTCTCGCTGTCCCTTTTGCAGGAATGACTGTGGGCAGCAAGGGATTTTCTTGTCTCAACCTCCATGGTTTAAAACATACTATTTAGCTGAACTAAGCTGGCGTGTTTTACCTTGGATGCTTCAGGTATAAGGAAAAGTGAGAAAATGAGTTTTGGTTCATAAGCTGTTTGTCCATTTGCTCAGCAAGGAGTGGGGATGGCTGAGAGATTTCACCCCCTCAGTCACCTCTGCCATGTTGGCGAGGGAGAGCCTTTTCTTTCCTTAAACTTTTACACCATTCAGAGCTCAGAAGAGGCAGAATAGTTAAAGATTCAGCTGCAATTAACCTTTGAGAACTGTCGATGTAGTTCCCATTCATGTCTTTCAAAAGTCTTTATTCATCTCATTAATTTGATTCAGTTTCTTCTTTTCAAAATGATAAAAGTAGACTTGAATGCATGACTCCAAAAAATCTTATTTTGCATGTTTTTTGCAACCGGTCTGCAATTTTCCTCCATAAAAGTCACATAAATTTAGAGCCCTATGACCATCAAAGTCAATATGTGTTAGTTGGATGGTGGGAGGATAATGTTAGTTAAGGCATTCATAGAATCTTTGCTTTTTTTTGTTCTTCTTTTCAAGATTTTGGTGTTTGGCTTTGATCAGCAATTCCCAAAGGTTAGCTGTTTAAAGATAAAGCCGTGAAAAGAAAACAGGTCCTCTGATATGGGGCATTTGTACAGCAAGGCTTAGGTACTTAGATTGCATGCAATGCTGTAATACCAAAATCCATCATAAATGTTTAAGGGTTTGTCCCATAACATGGCAAAGTACAGTGCAACCCATTTTGGAGAGGAGAACTGAGAAATTGAAGTGATATTTGTTCAGATTTTAGGGGCCTGTCTTCCCTACTGAGGTACAGTGATGCTGTTGAGAGTGCTAAGCCCAAAACTGTGCCCTCCTGCAAGTTCCCCCGGATAGCCTCGGGTTTTTTTGTGCCCTGCAGCCCCCCTCACTATGTTAAGAGCCATCTTCCAAATTATGGTACTATTTTTTTTTAATTTAATTGCAATAAATGTTCTCTTACTGTAGAATATGTTGCTTTGTGTTGCTAATTTGTTCAGTCTCTAAATACAGAACTTGTGGTCTTGAAAATTCTGTTTATGTATTATTTATGTACTGTTAATTTGCCTCTGTTTGACCCCCAGCTTACACAGAACAAGGGAAAGCTTTGTTGTTGCCCAGATCTTTAGGAATACATACATAGAATACTTTTGAAGAAGTTACAGTATTTTTTTCTCTGTTATGAACTCCTTAGGTTGCTTGCAAAATTTCCTTTTTACTCATAACTGTTTCACTTCCTGCCTTCAGACCTTCTGTAAGATCTGTTACTTACCAACATTTACTGAAGCTGAGGCCTAGAGGTTTCTTAGATATGTAGACAAAAGACAGAAAGCATGTGAGGGTCTTTTTTTAAAGGAACACGTGTGTGAAATAGGAAGACTCCCAATTGAAGTCAGTGAAGTCGGATGTTGACCTTTGGATTTGTTGAGCTGCCAATTATCTGAGTCTGTTTCTTTTCTCCCTTCCACTTGTGTGCCATCAAGAGCACAAACATGTTTGAAGTATGAGATTTTGCTTGCATGAGAAGTATGATGTTGGCAGAAGTATAATGATTTTCCTACCCAGTGCATATAGAATGTATGCTATAGTTATTCATGTATTTTGTTCTAGCTACAAATTCAAACACCAAAAGTGCAGCTTTCTATACCAGTACTCTTGAAACAATAGGTTTTTGTGAAATATTATCTTGGCACCTTTTAGAACAGACACAATTTGATTGAACTATATTCCTTACAGTTATTTGTAGAAAATATACAATGCTTACTTAAAAGAAAACACTGAAAAAATTGTTTTTCGCTTAAAAATAGTTTTTACTTTCTACATCACACAATATGAAATGAACTTCAAATGGGAGCAGTTGTCTAAAGTTCTGTAACCTGCCTTTTTGCACAGCATTATTTCAAATTATTTGTCCATGCTTGCTACATTTTTATACAAATTTGAGTGGGTTTACAAATCATCTGCAATGAATCATTCCTGTTTGAGTTTCAGATGGCATCCAAACTTGGTAACAGAAGGTACAAGGGATTAATATTTCGCTGCAAAACAACAGTTTGAGCAGGTGATACTTGATGCTATTACACATATAGGTCACTTGGGAGAGTGCTTAATCACTGAACTGAATATTAATTAGGACAGCTTTCTCAGCCAGTTTTTTTTAAAAAAGAATACTTCTCAAGGAGGAGGGGAAAAAAGACCAAACCCACCCAAGTCTGGAGTTATGAAAATTGAGGTGCTTGCTGTAAAAATTTGTTATATAAACTGAGGTTCAGATTTTTTCAGGGGGACCAATTTTGTGATAAAAGAAGTCTCTGTGGACTTTGAGTGCAAGCTGTGTGAACCCAATCTTTCTTTTTAATTTCTCTTGTTGAAACTTTTCTCTATCTGCCTGGATTTCCCACTGTCCTGTTAAATGCCTGACCAAAATTACTCGGTCACTTGAAGCTGTAGATTTCCACAGTTTACAGAACAGTATTTTAAAAAAGTTTTGGCTTGAGATCCTGAAAAGAAATGTGGAATTAATGCATCTGAGTTGAAAAATTAATTCTTGATATAATTTAAAGAGAGAAAACAGCTGACTTGGTTGCATGAGCTGCTGAATATAAAATCTACTTTTTTTGGTTTTGTTTTCTGTACCAAGTCATGTTTTAAACAACTTCAGAATTATTCAGGTTCTTGTTTTAGGAGATGTGAAGTTTGTCTGCAAGATGCTGGAATGCTCTGAAGCACAATATTAATCTGATTTAGTCATGCCTGATGCTACCATGGGTTAAGTCCTCTGGAATCCGGGAATGCTCAGGAAGAGCTGAAGGAGTTTCCTGGAGGTGGTGCTTGCTGTTGCCTCTGCAGGACACCAGCTGGCACTGACATGCCATATCAACACTCTTCGGCTGCATGGTCTGAAACTCCTCTGGGAGCTTTGGTTTCTCCCAGGGCTCCCAGGGAGCTGCTGGCTGTCACAGCTGTGTGACAATGATGAGCAGCAGGAATTTCCCCCCATTCCCCAGGCAAGGGCATAGAGAAGGCAGAGCTGTCTCCTGGAGTGGATTCCTGAAGGCTTTTCCACTCAAAGGCATGAGGTATTTCATTTGGAAAATGGGCTTTAGGCACTGGGGGAGTGAAGGATGGTCAGGGGTAGGGTCAGCATGGAGCTGGGACCTCCCAGGACTTTCCCACTGCCTGCTGAGTTCAAAACCTGCTGCTCCCACCAGCTTTTAGCACTGAGCTTTCTGTGCTTTAGCAAAAGGTCCTGGCACGGTGTCTTGAGCCTGTGCACACCCAGGTGGATTAGGATGCTCTCACCTGGGCTGGCTGCTCCCATGGACCTCCTCGAGACACCTTGCACAAGGTCAGGTGTGCAGTGACAGCAGTGACACCTGGGGAGATGCTGCAGCATCTTCCTTCTCAGGCCTGGCTTAGCGTCATGCAAGGATGAGGTACTGTGAATTCTGCTGCTCTGACATTTCCAGCCACATTTGGAATAGCATCATTTTATGGGCTGTGTCCTCTCATTAAAAACTATCAGTAAAATTCAGATTTTATATGTATTGGTAAAACAGTCCCATGAATTTGAACATATTTCCATTGTGGAAGCTTAATTTGTTAGCTTAATTTTATATCTTTAGATGTTTGGAAGGGGAGGAACTTTTTTCTATTCTTTTGTTAGTTCAGAGATGAAGTTAAATATTTTAATAAATAGTGAAGATAGTGAGGTAATTGTTGATTCAGCACTGAGGTGGAAGATGTTTATCTTCAAACACCTTGCAGTGTGTGAGTTTTCCGCCTAAATACAGACTAGAGGAAACACCTAGAGAGGGGACAAAAAAAGCTGGATTGGAAATGAATTTGAAATGGACTCTGAATTAGATCCTACATAGAAATAAACAGTGGCAGCCAGATGGCACTGTCAGATAACTGGGATAAGGAGGTAATGCAGTGGCATAGGACTTAGGGAGAAACAGAAAACATGTCTTGATTTCAAGGTGGATAAATGGAAACATTTGAGTGGCTGAGGCTAGGAGTGTTGATTCTCAGAGCAAGCACCAAAGCAAGCTGGTGCTTAGGAAAAAACCAGATATTGCTGGAAGTTAAAATGCTGGATAAGAGGTGTCTAGCCTGAGGAATGCAGGAGAGGGAACTAAGAATCTTACGGGAGAACTAGGTGATGTAGGTCAAGAGAGTGGGATAGACATAGACTGGAAGGAGATCCTGAACTTTTAATAGGAAGCATAAAGTTGGAAAACTGTGATTTGAGAAGGGGGGTAAAAAACAGCACAGGACTGAAAGATTTGTGGTAAAAGGCAACGTTTATTTGGGGGAGTTGAGTAGTTTGACAAGTCTGTTGCCACAAGAGCATGTTGGTTTCCCACAGCGATGCTCCCCATTCTTGCCTCTCTTTGTCAGCAAAAGTGTGAAATCGTTCTGGCCAATTCTATCCTGAAAACCCACAGGGCAGCAACTGCTACCATTAACTCCCCCAGTCTGCTTGTTGTATGTGAGTTTCCAACATTTCTAAATGGACAAACTGGTTGTGAAAGAAGTGGAATTTGGTTTTAATTCTGAAAAAATAAACTAGGATGTTGTATGCAATAAAAATATTATTCACAGAAAAACTAGGAGTTTATAGTCTAAGGATGGTTAATGATTCTTGCAACAGAAGTTTGCCTCCAGTTGTATGCTGTACAGTAATTCTTAATTATGTTATCCCATGCTATTTTTGTTCCAAACTATTCTTGCCTCATTCAGGTTTTTGGATGGACAGAGTTTGTTTAATGAACAGATGTTCACTGTTTTGTACAACATGAGGCCTCAGGTCTCATTTCCTGCATTTTATTCAGACCCTTACCATGAAGTCAAAATGATTCTTTTCCTCAGGGGCTTTTCATGATGCTCATCACTGTAATATCTGAATAGCTTTTCTCAAAATAATTAATTTACCTTCACAATACCCTTGGGCTGCGCAAGTTTTATCTATTTTTACAAGCAAGCAGTAAAGGAGAAATGAGATCAAGATGAAACATCTCCTCTCTTTCCAGAGTGCCAAGTCTGAGACATCCAAGACACTGTCAGGATTGTCACTTTTTTTCACTTTCTTTTCAGGCACACAACATTAAATTTTGGACTTTTGTTTCTAAATTTTAGTTCTTGCTTATATGGTGTGGAAGGGATAAACTGAGGTTAAAGTAATAGTCTTTGGTGTACTATTGTTTGGGTTTATTAACACTAGTTATGTTAGTTTTGTTTGAAGAATAAAATAATCTCAAATTTCACCTTTTTGAAGGGAATAAAAATTCTTGCTCCCCAGTTCAAGTAGATTATGAATTTGTAACTACTTATATATCAATGTATTTTTAATACAGCACACTGGCAATTTTTAATCTTTTGTAGGCTGCTCACTCAGGTTTTGATAAGAAGGTAAAAAAACTTGTTCTGTGGAACTTGTAGGTTGTCTCTGAGCTAGTTAAATCAAACAATTAAGGAGTGAACACAGAACATCAGTATGAATAGAAATTAATTTGCAGTGTCATAACTAGAGTAACTGTTTAGAATAATCCTGACTATAGAGAGAATTTTTTACAAAAATACTTCTAATGATGTTGACAGGATGATTTTTTTTAATCCAATGAAAGAAATAAAATTATGGTTCTTGTTACAGAAAGGTTAAGTACTCAACCCACTGAATTCCAAGACCATCTTGGAATACCTGGTCTGCCCTGGATAAGATAGTACATTCCTCTGCGATTCTCATTGCCTGATAAATTCAGCTTTTTGTCTTACAGTGCTGATTCATTATTGACTTATCAACAAAAATCACATTTGGAAGCCTTTAGATAATTTACCAAAATGTAGCAAGTTAAATTTAAAACTAAACCATCAATGTTTATATGAAGCATCATAACTGGTGGAACTCCAAACTTGTGGGTCTTGCCAGCAGGAGCCCAGGGATTTCTTCCCCTGTTATTACTTGTGTCCACCTACACTTATTCCTAGGGTGCTGCTTCTGGAAAGCAATTTGGCTTCCCCTTCTTTTAGGCCAATGAAAGCTGTTGTGCTCTATGTAAAAAGGAATTTGAAAATACACATTGGGCTGTGAGATTGAGTAAAGATAGTAAGCTTTATGGCTTGGGCCTTTTTCATATTAGGAAATATTCAGCTTCAATCTCTGTTTCAAGTTTAGTTCAAAGTTTAGTTCATTTTTATTGAATTGCAACCAGAGATAGTGGTAATATATAGCAAGTGTGTGTGCCCCCTTCTTCCCCCTACTCTGTTGAAAGGTTTCGTGCTTTCTAAGCTTCTGAAATGTTTGTGTGCCTTGTTTTACAGGCAGGTCCATGGTTATAGGTGAGGGCTCACTTCTGTAGGTCAGTGTTGCTGAAACAGAGATGCAAGCTGGCATCTGGAGGGCTCAAACACGCTTACACAAGTTCCTGTAAAATCCTGCTCAGACAAATGATTGCTGAAGTCTCTGTTGCTTTTTGACCATCTTACTTCGGGGCTGTGTCTAGGTGCTTAAACACTTAGACTTGTCAGCCCTGAGCATTTTAATGAATGTGCCCTTTGTGGGAGTCACTTTAGAATCTCTGTGCCTAATAATCTGCTTGGCAGAGACATTTCTGTCACAGCTAGTTATGAGAGCATCAAACGCCCAGAATACCTGGCTGCAGTGCACAAAGATGAGAAATGCAAAGACTGCTTGGTGCCTGGATCCCAGAGCTGTGGGTCTCCAGGGCTTTGGAATGAACTAAGGACTGGAGTTTTGAGCCCAAGAGAAGCCACTTCTACTAGGGCAATTTAGGTCCTAAGATGATCTTCCTGAAATTCTGAATTTCAATGATCCACCTGCCCTATCTTGTTGATAGGGATTTTTTGTTATAGGTATAGTTTATTTATTTAAATCTTAAGTAGACTACTCTGGAGAAGACAGCAGTTAGTCATTTTTAATTACTTTTGTGGTACGGTTTTTCCTTCAGCAGTTCAGCCTCTCTGCCCATTTCCCTGCTGCCCAAGCCTGCACTGATACACTCCTCCCAGTGGCTGAATTTGGCAAATCTAGATTTTCAAACAAAAAAAGTTACACTGTACTTCAAACAGCCTTGAACATTACCTTACTTTGGTTTGCTGTACCCCCCAGTGTAAAATCTAGGATGGTGGCAAGCCTCTGGGATGCAGTGAGCATCCAGGGGCAGACTGTGCTGTTCATTTGGTGGTTCTATTCTGAAAGAGAAATGTTAGCAGCCCTGTAAGCCAAGCAGCTGCTGTTGCTGCTCCTGATATGAAAGCAACACTGCCAGGGTTGGGCTGTTTGGGGAACTTTGCTTGCTGGTCATTGAATAGGGAAATGGCTTCTAAGTTAGTGGCAGGGCTTATGTGGAGAAAGGAATGTGAAGAAAGCTTTGTTCATAATGCATCCTGTGCTTGGAGCTTATATGGAGGAAGGAGTGTGAAAAAAGCTTTGATCATAATGCATCCTGTGCTTGGAGCTTACAGATTTTGAAGCAGCACAAAAGGGGAGAAGAGGGAGGGAAGATGAGCAGCACCATATGGGCTGCTGGAAGAGAGAAGCCCAGTTGTGGGTGGGAGTATAATGCTTATTTAATACAAAGACTCTGTGCCTGTCATAGTGCATAGGGAATGTGAAAATAGCAGCTCACATTCTGCTTTTCCCAAACTGAAGCTGTCTTTTGAATGACTGGATCTGACAAGGTCAAGATCTCTGTCTTGTGAATTTGACTGATCTTAATGACCTGGAACAGGGCAAGCAGAAACCATCACTGTCAGAGGAAGGTTACCCAGAACACGAGAGAGTTAACAGAATCTAATATTTATGAATGCAGTGGTGAAAGTTGCTAACACAACACCAAAATGTGCAGTGTGCTACTTGAACCTCATTGCCAGCTCCTGCTCTGCCTTTCTCATTTGTGGGCAATTTGGTAAAATGCATTGGTGTTTTCTGTGACCATTGTGTGTGCACTCACATGACAAACATTTTCCCTGTCATTGAAGATACCAAGTGGACTCCACTGACATGTTTGTTCATTTTTTTCCCCGAGTGCTGAAGGAACAGTGGGTCAGACAATAAAAAAATATTTTGCCATTTTTTTTATCCCAGTTGTATCTGAGCTACAGAAGTTGCTGTCAGTCATGTGTGACCAATACATCTGGAATTGACACTTCCAGCTGAAACATTTGAGGGACACAAACAATGCTGAGAGCTCCTAAGAGAGAGCCTCTTTGTCTGTGCTTTTGTATTTTCTAGCATAGTGAGTTGGATCCTCTGGATGGTGAATGTTATGAAAATTAGGGAAGGCAGGTTTTGGACATTGAGTTACTTCATAATCTCACACCATGGAAGTAGAAGTTTTTATACTAATTATTAAGTTAAGTGAATTTTTTTAATTTTGCATTACGATTTTGAAGTGCTTGTAACCAGGTAAATCTGCTTTCAGATGTGTTATACAAATAAAAGCTATTATATACCTGTGATCTGATCATGCTGCTGCAGTAGTAAGCACTCACTGTGGGAGATCAGTAAGTCACTTCTGCCTTTCCCATTGATGTTTAGGTCATTTTTACAATTAGTTTGGTGCAAAAATATCTTTACTTTCTGATCCCAGTCCTGCAATGCTGAGAAAGACCACTGGATGGAACTATTACATTTTACTTAACAGGGTGATGCAAAACCATGCTGAGACTGAAATACATCTTCTTAAAAAAAAAAAAAAAGCTTTTATTAAGTAAAAGCATTACCATTAATATTTGATTTTTAAAAAAATGTATAAAAACCATAACGAGAGCAGATTTTAAATAGTACTTCTATGAATCTCAAATTATCAAGAGACAAAATTTTTTCTTTTGCAATCTCTAGCTATTCTATTTGGAAGAATCAGAGTTGAAAAAGCAACAGAACTTTAATTATACTTTTTGAAGTCACGAGGGCTTTTAAGAAAGATACTGTGTACCCTGTGCAGTAGTATTAGCCAGCAGATTATCCAGCCAGAAGTTTTTCAAGACTTAATACTGTTTGGCAGATAGCAAAAAGCTTCCACTGTGGGAGATGTTAGGCAAGAGGCTTTTAAGAAGTCATGCTTCAATTATTCTGGTTAATTAGAAAGAAAGTCTGTAATTAAGGGAGTAGTTCTTCCCTATTTTTCCCCCCTCCAAATGAAGTTGAAAGTTAATTTGGAGCTAAGATTATGGGCTTTATTTTCTCCTGCCTTTCACTTTGATTGGATGGACATGATAGCTGCTGTCATAATACTGGGGGACCTCCAGAGATGAACATTTTAGTTGATCAGCAGCTTGAATTTAAAGAACTAGTTCCTATATTTGGAAACTTTAGCAGAGTCATGTAATTTCAGATTCTTACCGAGACACTTTTTGTGTGATGATAGCTGCAGAGGTTTACAGTAGAAAGCTACTTTTGTAATTTGCTAACAGGGCAGTTGCCAAAACAAAAATCATAAATGTCTATGTGTTGTCTTAAACCAGACCCTTATTGGAGATGAAACTGTGCTAATGGGAACTCATTGTGGCATCATCCCCTAGGCAGTGACAGCAGGCAGTTCTCATTGCAGCCCAAGCTCTGTGCACCCACACTGGAGTCCTGAAATGATCATTTGTCTCACATGTGTGTCAGGAGGTGCTGCAGAGGGAGACCACATTCATGGGTGGCTAGCACCTGGGGTGGAGCAGATATTACATGCCAGGGATCTTTCCTCCTTTTTTGTCCTATTTGTAGTTTGGAAAAAAAAAAGGAACCAAGTCTCAATACCTGTAGTACTTTTTAAAGCATGGGATATTCAGCTCTTGATTTAAGGAGAGAAACAGTCACTAATTATACCATACAATATGAACATTTTGTCGGTTTTTGGGTTTTTGTTGTTGTTTGTTGTTGGTGTTTTTTTTTTTTTGAGTAGGTTATACTTGTTTAAGGCCAAACAGCCTTGGAAAAGTAGACTCTGAAAATGTAGGAGGGCTCATAACCTTTTTACCAGCACAGCAAGAGCACTTGAAGAGCCCAAACAGAAGTTCAGACAGGTGACTGCAGTCCTGTTCCAGCTGAGGACCCTCTGCAGATGATGCCAGGGTTCACCAGTGGGGTGGCTCTGATGATATGCCGGTGAAATACTGAAGTTCTGTTTGTGCTGTGAAGTTTCCAAACCTGCAAAGTGATACCAAAGTTAGGCTGAATATGTAAACCCATTTTTCCTTCTGAAAGGGGAGGAAAGAGTGCCTGAGAGGCAGCCTTCTGAATATGGAGCAAATCTAGTCATTAACAGGGAAAGACTTGTCAAAATTGAAGGAAACAAATAATGAGTTTATTTTTTTTTGGCTTCATGAAGGAAAGGAACTATTAGTTAGAGTAAGCTATTTGCTTCATGGTTTTTGTCTTACTTTTCACATTGCTAAAACCCAGCAGAGAACAGCTGTTTCCCAGGCTGGATTGACTAAGCCTGCTGCTTTTTCTCCTTTATTATGACTTGAGTGGTAGAGCTGTTCTTCTTCACTCACCTTAGTAGTTGTCTTGTAATTGATTTTTTTTTAAGAGGATAGATTTCACAAACTAAAAAGAATGGCCTTGTTTTTCCATTATTGGATAAATGTGACTCTTCAAGTTATAAGTAAAACCAAAACTATCTTATTTCTTCTGATAAATTAGGCTTTTTATAATGTTTGCCACTTGCATTCATATAGCCCTACTCTGACTTCTGCTGGAAAAATGCATAGCACCTTAAACATTGCACTGTAGATACTTGGTATTTTGAGGTATCTCCAGCTAAATGACTTCTGATTGTGAAGAATTGTCTTACATAGCTGGTTGTTTAGATGGCTTGCTCCTTTAGATGGGTGTCAATTCAATCAATAGAACAAAACACAGAATACAGTTGGAATGCTAACCCTGGATGGAGCTTTAAGGAAAGGGAAAATTGGTATTAGTTCTGTGGTATCATTATCAGCTGTGAGGCCAGCATCTGCTTCTTGTTTGACAGCACCTCCCAGATGCTGAGGCTCCCAATCTGCTGAGCTTCACAACTCCTCACCTGCCTTGCTCCTTGCAACTAAACTACTGCAGTGTAATTGAGAATTTCAGGCTGCACAAGCACCAGATGATGAGATTTTTTTTTTGTTTAGGCCTAATTAACTGTTAACTTGCTAATTGGTGGAAATTCCTGCATCAGAGATCAGAAGTTTGTTCTGCTAATTATCATGATCTGGTATGTGAAGCTGTGCTGACACTGGCAACATTGGCAGACTGGGATAATTAGAAGTAGAGAGGAGCAAAACCAGGGTACTTATGTAATTGATTTGATGGAATATTCAGTTTTTTGTTGCTCCTCCCTGTCTCAACAATAGGAATCAAGTATGAATAGTTAGATATTGGAAGCTTGGTTGGCAGCTGAGTATATGACCAAGGTCTACCCGAAAAGGCAATGTCTGAATTGGTATGGAAGACTCTTTAGTACACCTAGAGTTTGTATAGCACTGAAAAGGAGAGCCAGAGCTGATGGGTTTTTACTTTTGGCTGCTGAGAGGCACCTTGTGGTTGGCTCAGCACAGCTGCCATGGTGGGTGACAGCTGTGGTGGTGCTCAGGGCTGGGGGCAGGAGAGGCCAGAGACCCTTGGCTGGTCAGTGACATCCCATGGGCAGAGCTGGCAGAGTATAAAAAATGCATAACATGGAAAGAGGTCCAAACACCTCTTGGGTTTTATGTTGCTAAAATGGCTCTTGAGATATTAAAGGGTCTTTTTTCCCAGTCCTGCAACTGAAAAAGAAGTCAAGATTCCTCAGCTCTGGTTCTAAAGGTTGTTTTTCTCTTATTTAATACGTTCTTTCTCTGACCTGGCAGGTTGGGTTGAGGCACACTGACCGCCCTCAGGGTGGTGTTGTCTTTTTATACTGCAAACTACATGTACTTTATTTAGAATATTTTTCCAATACCTATCAATATGTTAGACAGTCTGTGTCTACTCTAAACCAGTCCAGAAGTGCCACCATCACAGCAGAAGATGGAGGACAAGAAGAAGGAGGAGAAAGGAAAAAAAAGGACATGCCCAGATTCCTCCATCTGGCCTCTTGAACCTCCATTCTAAATCCCCAAAATTCTCCTTTTTCACCCTGTGACACATTAACTATCATCCTGCTCAAACTCTTGTGGCCTGTAAATATTCACACAAAGTTGGTAATTGTTTCCATGGTGTCTTTGATTCCGTGCCAAGGTCTCTAGTCTTCCAGGGCAGCCAGAGGAATGTCCTGGGTTCCAACAGACACCCAGCTGTCATTAGCATGAGTTACTGCAGTAGTTTGTCAGGACGCACGTTCAGTGGTGCTACAACTTAATTTTAAAATATAAAACTGCTTTTGATTTAATAATTTTTACAATGAAATTTTTTACATTTTGCTTTTACATACATAGTTGTGGTGTGGGTTCTTTTTGATTTTTTGGTGACTTTTTTTTTTTACTTTAATGTGGAAATGTGTCCTGCTTGTAGGCTAATATTGTTAGACCCGTTATTTTGTATTTCTTGCTTTTCCATTTTGTTCTTTATATTCAGTGTTATACTTTTTTCCTTTCTTTGCTTTCTTGGACTCTTTTACTTGCAAGTGCAGAATCTCCTTTTCATTGTAAGGGGTGGTGGGGAGGAGTTTTCTCCTGTTCAGGCAGTGAGTACAGCGAAATGTCACTCCAGTGCTTTGTAGGACAGGGAATGCACTGGAATGGTAACCAAAACCTGGTTTGGTCATTTTTTAGCAGTATAAAGATCTAGACAGGTG
>JAWWEY010000001.1:10167360-10212247 GCA_035582745.1 Loriotus luctuosus | reverse complement strand
GGGGGGCCGCAGCCGGCGGGGGGAGCGGGCGGTGGCGGGGGCGGGCCGGGGCGGGGCATGGGGCCGGTCCTGCCCGGTGCCGCCCCGCCGGTCACGTAGCTCTGCGGCACCGCAGCCACATTTACCGCGGGGCCAAAGCGCGCAGCCCGCAGTCCGTACTCGTCGCCGCCGCCCGACACGGTACGGGGGAGCCGGGGGTCGGGGAGAGCCGAGGGGTCGGGGGGAGCTGCCGGGGGAACAGCCGGGGGGTCCCGGCGGCGGGAGGCGGCAGCCCCGCCGAGCCTCCGGGATGATTCCGTGCGGCATCCCGGGGGTCGGTCCGCGCTGGGGGGCTCCAGGGCAGAGAGACCCCCGGGCATGGGGGTATTGGGGGTTTGGGGGGACCGAGGGTACTCCTCCTGCGCTGGCGGAGCTCGAGTTTCTACGGTACCGGCCGGGGGATCGAGCGCCCCGGCTCCTGGGGGCATCACCGGCCCCGCGACGGCGCCAGCCCCGGGGTATCGCCATCCTTGGAGTACCCCAAACTTTGGGTACCTCCATCCCCGGGTTGTGCCGCCCTGGGGCGGCTCCGTCCCTCATTCCCGGGCTATTTCCGTCCCCCCGGTATCCCCACGCCCGTGTTATCGTCATCGCCCACGTAACCTCCCCGCGGGTTATTCCCGACTATGGAGTATCTCCGTCTCTGGGGTACCCCAAAGTCCGGCTAACTCCAGACTCAGGTAGAGCCTCCCCGGGGTTTCTCTTTCCCCTTTTCCCGGAGTATTTCCGCCCCCCCGGCACCCCCATCCTCGGGCTGTTTCCGTTCCTCGCGGGGTATTCCCATCCCCAGGGTACCCCCATCCCGGTCCCCTCGTGTCCTGCGTGGGTCCCCGCGGAGCTGCTCTCCCTCAAGATGGCTGGGCTGGGGGCGGGCTGGCAGGCAGCAAAATGGCTGGGAGCTGCCCGGCATCCTCCACGATCCCTGCCACGAGGCTTACACAACGTGCCCTGGCCGGTGGGGTCGGGCTGGCAGCCCCGTGGGGGTCCCGGCTCCCCGGGGAAGGGGCTGTGTGTGGTTTCGGGGTGTCGCCGCGCTGGTGCGTGACTCAGTCCCCGTCCGCTCGCAGCCACCGCCACCATGACGCACCAACACCCCGCGCTGACGGCCGAGCAGAAGAAGGAGCTGTCGGACATCGCGCAGCGTATCGTGGCCCCGGGGAAGGGCATCCTGGCAGCCGATGAGTCCGTAGGTCAGTTTGGGGGGGGGAAATCTGTCCCGCCGCCCCTTTTCCCCTTGCTGGATGGAGGCTGACGAAGGTGCTGGGTGCCTGCAGGGAGCATGGCCAAGCGCCTCAACCAGATTGGGGTGGAAAACACGGAGGAGAATCGCCGGCTGTACCGCCAGATCCTCTTCAGCGCCGACAGCCGGGTGAAGAAATGCATCGGGGGCGTCATCTTCTTCCACGAGACCATGTACCAGAAGGCTGATGACGGCACCCCCTTCGTCCAGATGATCAAGGACAAGGGCATCGTTGTGGGCATCAAGGTGTGGAGGGTGTCTTGGTGGGTTTGTGGGGTGCTCAGGGTGCTTGGGGGGTGCTGGTGAGGCTCAGTGCCACCTTCCTCTCATTCCACAGGTGGACAAGGGTGTTGTGCCTCTGGCTGGGACTGATGGCGAGACCACCACGCAGGGTAGGTGTTGCAGGGGCTGTGGGGTGTGGTGCCAGGGGGTTTGGGGCTGGTGGGTTTGGGGCCACGGGGTTTGTGGCTGTGGGGCTGACGTGCTGCCCCCCAGGTCTGGATGGGCTGTGGGAGCGCTGTGCCCAGTACAAGAAGGATGGGGCAGACTTTGCCAAGTGGCGCTGCGTGCTGAAGATCAGCGAGCACACTCCCTCTGCTCTGGCCATCATGGAGAACGCCAACGTCCTGGCCCGCTATGCCAGCATCTGCCAGCAGGTACGTGCCTGCTGCCATCCCCCCACAGGGTGGGCAGTGATGGGTAGGATGGTATTGGCTTGTGTGGGCAGGTATTGCCCCACGGGGGTGGGCACACATCTGTGAGGCTCAGCACTGCGCCTGTGCAGTGCTGGTGATCCCTGGGGATCATCCCCAGCGGCTGCACATAACCCGTGTTGGGTAACACCTCACGTGTAGGTGACATGGGGCACTGCCCCGTGGCACGGGCATCACCCAGAGGGTCAGGTGTCAATCCATGGGGCCAGGCGTTGCTATGTGCACCTCACAAACCTGGAGATTATCCCATAGGGCCCAGAACTGACCCTCCCAGCTTGGGCATCCCCCATGGGGCTGGGCATCACCACCAAGGGGGGCCTTGAGCCTCGAGGCTGAGCATTGTTGAGCGTTGTCCCACGTAGCCATGGGGCTGGGGGGTGCCCAGGGACATCACTGTGATGGCATCTGCTGTTGTGCTGTTTGCAGAACGGCATCGTGCCCATCGTGGAGCCGGAGATCCTGCCTGATGGTGACCACGATCTCAAGCGGTGCCAGTACGTGACAGAGAAGGTGAGTGAGTGGTGGGGTGGCAGCAGGGCGGGCACCGTGCTGTGCCATGCCATGCCATGCCATGCCAGGGAGACTCCACGCTGCCTGTCCTCCCCAGGTGCTGGCAGCTGTCTACAAGGCACTGAGCGACCACCACATCTACCTGGAGGGGACCCTGCTGAAGCCCAACATGGTGACACCTGGGCACTCCTGCCCCACCAAGTACAGCCCAGAGGAGATTGCCATGGCCACTGTCACCGCTCTGCGCCGCACCGTGCCCCCAGCTGTGCCAGGTACCAGCTGTGGCATGTGGCAGAGACCAGGACAGCAATCCTTGGTGTCCCCTCCTGTGCCATAACCCTGCTCTCCACAGGTGTCACCTTCCTGTCTGGGGGTCAGAGTGAGGAGGAGGCT
This sequence comes from Loriotus luctuosus, assembly GCA_035582745.1. NCBI lineage: Eukaryota > Metazoa > Chordata > Aves > Passeriformes > Thraupidae > Loriotus > Loriotus luctuosus. Next base: position 10,209,352 of record JAWWEY010000001.1, on the reverse strand, counting down.
TCCATCAACCTCAATGCCATCAACACGTGCCCGCTGGTGCGGCCATGGGCCCTCACCTTCTCCTACGGGCGGGCGCTGCAGGCGTCGGCGCTCAGCGCCTGGCGCGGCCAGAAGGACAACGCCGAAGCTGCCACCGAGGAGTTTGTCAAGCGTGCAGAGGTGATGGGGGTGGCCCCCCTGGGAGGGCAGTGCCAAGGGCTGAGGAGGTGGGGACACTGTGTGCCCATGGGAGGAGAGGCGGCTGAGGATTATGTCCCACAGGCTGAGAGAAAACACCAAGGGCTGTGCCCCATAGGATGCCAAGGACCCCATGGAAGGGACACAGTACTTCCTCTGTGGGGGGACAGTGAGAGCTGTGTTCCCATAGGGGAATGATGGGTGCCAATGGCCACATCCCCAGGTTCTGCTCCCCAGGTGTCCCCATGAGCTGGGAGACCCCGAAGGCTGTGTCCCCAGTGACTTGGGGACCTTGAGTGACACCCCAAGCATGCCCACTGACTTTTCCTTCCCCCGCAGGTGAACGGGCTGGCAGCGCTGGGCAAGTACGAGGGCAGCGGGGACAACTCGGGGGCCGCCGGGCAGTCCCTCTACGTGGCCAACCACGCGTACTGAGCCCCGGCCGGGCACCCCGCCGGCCCCGGCCCCCGCCCCGGCCCCTCCCCGCCACCGCTCACACCCCGCTTCCACCCCAGCCGCCCAGGGGAGCCGCCACGCGGGGAGGGGAAGGGGAGAGCGCCCCGCGGGATGTCCGCAGATGGAATGGGGGGTCCGGCTCAGCCGGGCTCTGGAGGGAGCCACCCGGGTGCCCCTTTGGCCGGGGGCTCCGGCCGGGCCGTGAGGGGAGGAGGGCAGGCCGCGTGGGGGGCAGGAGGGGAGGCCTGGGGGTGCCCCTGCCCTGCCGTAGCTTTGCAGTCCTGGTCGCTGCCGCCCTTGGGGCGCCTGTGTTGTGTTCGCCGTGTGCACCCCGTGTACCAAATAGCCTAACAACGAATAAATGGTAGAGACAGCGCTGTGCCGCCTCTTTCCTCGCACCCGAGAGCTCTTGTCGTCTTGCCCCCCCCGCCCCGCTCCGGGCATCACCGGCAGCGTGTTGTGCTCACTTACGCAATGAGCTGTGCTGGGTCTCAGCCCGCCCGCACACATCGTGAGGCTCCGTGAGCTTGGCAGGGGGTGGGTGGGCTCCGCCTAAGGACGATGGGGCTGGTGAGGAGCTCCTGTCCCCTCTCCGTGTCCGTCGCCCGGTCCCGGTACTCGGCGCTGCTCCGGTGCCCACGGGAAGCGACGCCACAGGTCCCTCCGCGGCACTCGTAGAGGGCGAAGCTCACCGCCTCACGGCCGATGCGTGCTCTGATTGGTTCCGCTGCCCGCCCGTCTGTGCCGCCGCGCGGCGGACGCCGCCCCCATTGGGTACTTTAGGTATTCTGAGTACTGATTGGCTGGGCCGGCGCAGGGCACGCCTTCCCGGCTGGGCCAGGAAGTGAAGATGGTGGCGGCGGCGGCTGCGATGGCGGCGGATGAGGCAGGTACTGGCGGGTGTGGATGCTCGGTGTTTGCTCGCTGTCTCCCGGCTCCCCAGCCCTGCTCCCCGAGGAGCCGGGCCCGTGCTGAGCGCTATCCCCGCAGAGCGGGCGCGAGGCCGGCGCGCCGCCCTGTCCTTCGCGACCATCGCCGTGGTGCTGGGACTGCCGCTGTGGTGGAAAACGACCGAGACCTACCGGGCTGCCCTGCCCTACGCGGACATCGATGGGCTCAGCCAGCAGCCGGTGAGCGCCGGGCGGGCCCGGGGGCGGCGGCTCTGGGGGCTCGGGAGCCCGGGCTGACGCTGGCCCTGTGCAGGTTCAGCTGGTGGTGCCCATGGCCGTGGTCTTCGCCCCGGGATCGGTGCCCGGGGACCTGCCGAGGCCACTGCCCTTCAGGGACGTGCAGGAGATGGAGATTTCCGTGAACCGTGAGAGACCCCCTTGTCTGTCCCTGCCCTGTCTGCTCCTCATGGGTGGCCTTGTCCTTTCGTGGGGGTCCCAACCTGCCCGTGGCTTCGCTCCCCGGCAGCCCGGAGCTCCTGGGACCAGCATCACCCTGCCCTGAGCTGGCAGTGCAGGGAGCAGGGGTGGGACAATGAGGTCCCGGCGTGCTGCCGGGAACGGACCACCTCCATTGCCTGGGGATGGGGATGATGTAGCCCTTGGAGGGTGGGATGTGTCTGGCTGGTGTGGGGCTGTCTCACTGCCGGTGTAGTGCTACATCCCATAGTTGTTCATCCCACTGGCACCCAAAGGACCTCGTGCTGTGTGTCCCCCTGGGGTTGTCCTTTGTTCCTGTGAGCACCAGGCTCCTGTGGGGGCCCTGGGATCAGCAGGTTCACTCAGGTTTTCTGCCCCGCAGTGAGAACCAGCGTCACATCCCGCTATGAGATGCGCTATCGCAGCACCACAGCTCAGGAGGAGGCAGCACTGGCTGCAGCTACTGCACGAGGTACTGCAGCAGGGAATTGCTGGGGAGCTCCTTTTCCTGAGGCTGGCAGAGCAGAGAACACACTTTGCTTTGTGTCAGAGTGAGACAGGGATTGGAGTGAAATTCCCAGCCCTGCCAGTGCTTCCATCTTCCCCAGAGGCTGATGCTGCTCTGTACCCGCTGCAGGACACCACCTTGGGCTCTCTGACCATGTACGTGGTCCCTGAAACCTCCTCTCTGCTGCCTCAGGTAGGGAGCAGCACCCTGTGTGTGACAATGTTCACAGGGGTCTTAGGATGAGGGAAGAGACGAGGATCTGACTCCATGTTTCAGAGGGCTTGATTTATTATTTTATGATATATATTATATTAAAACTATACTAAAAGAATAGAAGAAATTATTTCATCAGAAGGCTGGCTAAGAATAGAATAAGAAGGAATGATAACAAAAGCTTGTGTCTCGGACAGAAAGTCCGAGCCAGCTGACTGTGATTGGCCATTAATTAGAAACAACCACATGAGACCAATCACAGATGCATCTGTTGCATTCCACAGCAGCAGATAATCATTGTTTACATTTTGTTCCTGAGGCCTCTCAGCTTCTGAGGAGGAAAAATCCTAAGGAAAGGGTTTTTCATAAAAGATGTCTGTGACAGAGGAACTTTTAAAAGTCTTTCTTAGGGTCTGTTGAAGTCACTTTTTTAGCCTAATAAACTGTCAAAACACTTTGGTAGATGACAATTTTTTGTTTCATTATTTCAGTAAAGAGTTATTAATGGAAAATATTGACCTCAGAAGTCAAATAACAGCAGGTGTCAGAAATCATGTAATTAGAAACCCCTGATGAGAACACTGTGAAATGCATTATAGAAGATTAGCTTTACTTTTAAAAACTCTATTTCTGGCAAGAAAATAACAGTGCAAAAATTCTCATAATTCTTATTTCTTCTCAGTGTTGGTGTATAAGATAATTCTAAATTCCAGTGTTGTGTAAATTTGGGGGCAGGGAGATGGGAAAAAACCCTCTTCATGTGGAGAAAAATTTTGGCGTTCTGAGAAAAATTAGCCAACTCTATCTCAGGTGATAAAGCAGGTATCAACAGCCCCTTTTTGATTCATAGTGTGTAATTGTGAGCTTTGATTTCCCTTGTTAACTGAGTTGCAGAGCTGCAGCTCTGCCTGTGAGGCTGCTCCTGCTCTCATACCTGGATTTCTGAGCAGGATTGATGAATTGTCCTGAGCATGCTGCAGCTGATCAATCTCAAAACAAAGCATGTGATGTTTCTGCCGTGTAAATGTAACATTTCATAGTTGCATACATTGGTGTGGCTAGGAGGGGACCAGAGAAACTGAGAGATGCACAGAGGTGTCCATTGCTTTACTGAGGGACTGGCAGGTGCTCTCATATGAACAAGTGATGTTTGCAAGCTCTGCCCCTCCTTCCACCTGTCCACACAGCATGACCCTCCTGTTATCAGCACTCTGTGTCAGCCAACTGCCTCCTCTTTTGACCTCTCTTTTTGCCATAAAAATGAAGTGTCTCCTTTCGAGGCCAAGGAGGTCTTAAAAATTTGTTCTTGTCAGATTTTTGATGGTTTTCTAGCCTATGTTATAACAGGCTCTTCATTTGTTTGCTTCATTTAACTAGTAAAGGAATAATGTAACAAGCTTTCAGCCTCATCAGGTAGGACTGATTGGGCACTCTCAGATTTAAAAAAAAATAGATTTAAAAAAATCTAGACTACAGGATGTGGAAGTATTTATCTTTTTTTTTATTCTGCAGTTTTTGGAGGTCTAGTACTCTTAGAAAATGCAGGTGACTGCTGATTTGTCATCCTCAAGACATAAATTTTCATCAGGTACCATCTGCAAGTTTGGTTAAACCTTTCAACTTGTGTGAGACACAATTATCTTGCTGCCTACAATTTGAAAGATGTGAGATCATTCAGTTGTTACAGGTTGACTTCCCTGTTCTCATTTACATTAATATTGTTAGTAGTTTCTTAAATTAAGTAGCTAAAAAAGTCTGTACCAACCAGAAGGGAAGGAACTTAAACATGACACACTGGATTACCTGGTAATTTACCTTTTCTTGTTGCTTTATTCAAGTAACAGACAAACTCTCCCATCTGGTGATCTCGAGGATCCAACTTGTAACTAGGAAAGTTCTTTCCTGGTTGTTTTGGGGTTTTTTTTTTCCCCTTCTAGAATTCATAAATTTGGTGCATTGAGAGAGCTGCTCTAACCAAGAAAAGACTGAATGTCATGGGAGAAAATCTAGGTCAGTGAGAGGCTGATCAGAGAGGCTAGGTCAGATACCAAGGCGTGTTTTGAGCAATCATGTAGAGAATCATGAGAGTTTTAGATGCTTTGGGTATGCAAAAGCAGAGTCATCCATGGGGAACCAGTGGGAAGCAGCCCTGGTTCTGTGAGCTGGGGGCTGCCTTGATCTGCACCATTGCTGAAAGGCACATCTTTCTTCTTGGATGGCTTTACCTCTGTTCCACAGAGCTCTTTGCCTTCAAACAGCCAGCATGAGAGTGAAAACAGAGCTATCTGTCTAGGGCAAGGAGAGGAAAAAGGCTTTTGGTCAGTTGTGATCCTGCTCCTCCATCACAAGGCAACAGAGGCATCAAATATTGCCAGCTTTTGGTTGCTGCTCCTTCTGTCACAGAGCTGCAGGTGTACTTCTGCTCCAGCTGGACTGTGCTGCCAAGCTTTCTACACAGGTGGAAAAAGAACAGCACAATGAAATCTGCTGGCCCAGTTTTGTGGACTAATTGTACTTCTGGTTCATCTTTTTGCACACTGGTCATGATTTGAAGCATCTTTTCGGGATTTGAGCTCTTAGCTTTTAGAGAGTTTCTTCCCTTGCCCTGTCTTTTGGTCTCCTCACATTTTCTCTAGATCTCTGCTCCTTCTTTCCAGTGGCACAGTTCTGTTTGTCCCTATTGCCCCCCAGTCCAGTTCCTTTGGGCTGGTAACACCCTCAAACCTGGGACTCGTATCCTACCTTTATCCTTGACTTGTGGATGTTTCCTTAGAGCAGTAAATCACACTTCAGAAGTTTTATCCACCACTACCCACAAATCACTCTGTGTTCTGCACTGTGTTATTACTGAATCTATAAATAAGGGAATAAATCATTGGTTTCTGACTGGTAAAGAATGTGCCACCACATAGGAAAATACATCAATTTTTAATTCATTTCTGAAGGTGACCCAGAAGCAAAAGATCACCATGCAAGTAAAATAGAAATACACATATAATACAGTTCCCTCATGAAGAACTATGTTTTAAGAGGCACCTGTAAGATTTATGGTTTGATATTTATAATTTACATATGCTCCATATTTGTTTGGGGTTTAATACTATGTAAGTTCATAGCCATGTAAATAAATTCAGTGGGAACTGCTGCCATCTCCTGGTCAATACTTAAATACCAGGCTCTAAAATTCCAACTGGTATTATAGGAAGATTTTCAAGTTCTTCATTGCTAAAGCTGAGCTTATAGTTCCCGAACACTTCAACTTGCAATATAGAACCCTAGGAATTTCACAGGGTGGTGTCTTTGATGAGATTAAATTGAGTTTAGCATAAAAAAGTGTCATTACTTATTCTTTTTTTCTTTATAAGAGGACGAACTTCAGTAGACAAACAAGGGCAGGTACCTTCCCTCTAAATATATGCATTTCAAGATTTTGAAATTGAATTTTTTATTTGTAAAAAAAAATAAAATTTGTAATTGCAAATATGAAGGCTATCTGATGCCTTATAGGACCTTTCCCAACTGACTTTACAATCTCTAGTAATTTTTTTTCCTTCTTCCCCAACCAATGAACCTATTTCCTTTTATCTTTCTATAAACAATTGTGCATAAGGAAGTATCAGAATGGTAAAATCTGTCAAATTGGAATATGAGCTTGTTGAGCTTCCTTGTTAACCTGTTCATGTTCCTATTTTGTAATTAAGTGACTTTTGGCTTCATAGTGAATTCCACCACTCTGAATGGATGTAATAAAAAGCTGTTTCTTAGCTGTGTGCTTTCAAGAGTGCCTAAAACCTGTCAAAACTCAGAAAATTGGTATGAAACAGGTAATTTTGTATTTTTTTTCTCCAAGTCTGTAGTGATACAACATTATGCAAACCAAAGACATCCTCCCTCTTTCTCCTTGTCGTCTTAGTAGATTTATCTCATTTTAAATACAGATTGTGAAGACAACTCATAAAATAATGAAGTCACAGTTCTAACACTAATTATTTTTTGCACGTTGCCTCTTTTAAGCTGTGTTCTAGGATGGTGGATATGTGCAGGTCTCAGTACTAGCACTGCTATCAACCTTCAATTTCTTGTCCCTGTGAGCTTTAACAAGCTCATTTTTTACGCTTATTGTTACAGAGGTGTTTAGTGTCTTCCTTTGAAGCACAGTTAGTTGGACTAATTTTTAATGTTATTTTATTGGCTCATGCATGAAATGAGAGGAGAAAATGTTGAAATACTCTTTATAGTATTGTTTTCAAATTTGGGAGTCAGAGTTATTTCAGTTGGCAAGTTTATGCAAAAAACTGAGATCTGTCTAGCCAGTGTGAAACACCTGAAAGACTCTGTGTGCAGAGAAAAGTAACCAGAGGAGCTGCAAATCCCTTGTGATGCTTAGCTGCTTTTCTAGATGTTAATGTAAAGACACACAAGGTAACCAGTCTTTATGATTTCATCTCATACAAAGGCTGAACTGGGCAGACAGCCACTAATTTCACTGTTTTATCTTTGTACATTTAGATATGTGACTGAAAAAATAGCTGATAATATAAATAATAGGGAGAAATGAAAAAGCAAAATTATCGAAAGAAGGGAGTAGAAAAAGGAAAGATGGTAAAGATCTATTCCATGTGAACCTGCTTAAATGCAGAACTGGGCTTAATCTCATTGAGGGTTTCTGTGCTCTAGATTCAATGTAATTTTATTGTTGCCACAGACAGAAGACCACATCATTGTTTTAAAACTCATCTGAGTTTGCGTAGTAGAAGCAGAATAAAGAGGTTAAAAGTGTAGTCTTTAGAATGAATTAGGAAAGAGTGACTTTGTGGTGTTTTGACCTTAACCTCACTGAAAAACTATGAATTATTTCTGTGGTGACAGGAGAGGATTTGAGGAATAACTAAAACAAGACTATAACAGAAATTTTCCACAAATGCACATCTGTCTTTCTCCAGATAAGTTAAGACAAATCACTATGTTGCTCAGTAAATGCATAATTTATGAAGATATTGATGTAAACATCTTAAGGAAAAACATGAAGAGTTAGTATTGTCTCAGAGCTTAGATGATCAGCATCAGTGCCAACCTATCTCAGCTTACTGGTGTGAGTTTTGTGTCTTTGGATGCAGAAACAGATCTTGAAGGTCTTTTCTAACCTCAATGATTCTGTGGTTCCACAACCCTTTCCTTGGGGAGGTGTTTTGATCACTTAAATACATGAAAGATTTAATGGTGTTTTTGTGAGGATCAAGATGATGGCAACCATGTGAACTGTGGGGAAAAAAGTTATGAAATTAATTTAGTCTAAGTTCTGTAGCATCATTTAGTTGTGAATCAGGATTTACTCTTTCATCTATTTGTCATGCTGCTGTACTGCCAAACACAGCCCTTGTTCTGTTATTTATTTTTTTTTCTGCAGAGGTTGATTGTATTTCCTTGCTTGTGAGGTAGTTCATTCTTGCATACAATGTGCTTTGTGAAGGTTTGGACATCCTTTCCATTCCCAGCCTTTCAGGAGACCCTGTGTGCCAGAATTCCCCCTTGTGCAAGGTGTGGGTGTTACTCCCCCAGGAGAGGTGCTGTGACAGGACAGTGGGGCATCCTGCCAGACCAGCACATGAATAAATAAAATATTTATTTATGAAATAAATCATTTGACTGCAACAAAATCAGGCTCAGAAGCAGTAGATCTGCATCAGTGTAAGGCTGTGTTGGAACAAGTGGCGTCAGGTTTGTGCCCTGGTGTGGTGCTGCTGTTCCATGCTGCTCCAAAGTGGATGAGCCACTTCTGCACTGCAGCTTTGGGGTCTTTTTTGTGATCCAAAGATATTTTAACACCATAAAGCAAGGAAGGATTTGCTGACCCCAGCTGATTGGTTATATATAGCGGAATACAGCACTTGTAGTTGGTGTAGTGATGCTGCAAAGTTAAGGGTCTTGTGTACATAACTTTTAAATTTGATGTTGTAGTAACAAAATTTTTATTATTTCCTTTAGATAGATATTTTAATTACAGACAACTACACATGAGTTCTTGGCTTTACTGGGTATCTTAAAGAATCTTTTCTGACACAAAATCTGCTTTTCTCCAAAGAACTGCCATTGCACTGGAATGTGCAGCAGGTGAAGGAAATAATTATTTAATCAAATATGCAGCTAAAGCTCCTGGTGCCCAAACCCCCAGACAATATGTGTTTGAGGAGCTAATTGTATTTACATTCTACAAACAGATCAGATTTGTTAGAAATGAAATTATCAAAAAGCTTAGAGGTAAAGTGGGTAAATTGTTTCATTGCACTGGAGGGAAATACTGTAAACTTCAAGGAATTTCAGATGTTCGTGACAAGTATGACTTGAGCCCATGGTTTTTAATGCTGTTTTCAGTAACACTTGAAGACATCTTGTATGATTGGAGTCTTGCATTTGCACGCCCTGTGGTGGTATGCATAATTGACTAATGATGTCTGTAATTTGCCTGTGTGATTAATTCATTTGAAGCTATAAATATTCTATATTCAATTATGCAGAAAGTCAGCAAGTTTTTATCTGATTTATTGAAATGAAAAATAATTTCTCTATTTCTTTTTTGTTCACTAAACAAACCAGGAAATACAGGAAATCAAATGGTGAATTAAATGGCCAAAAACTATAGCAACAATAAATAAGTACACTGTTTCCTGTAATATGACTAGAAAGAGGAAGTTTGCTTTTGCTGATGATTTTTAAAAAAATCTTGATTAATATTTTTACAAAATCACTCCGTTAGCTTATGTAAGTCTTTGGGGAACCTAGCAGGGGAAAAGTTTTGTGGAAGTTGTATTGGGTGTTTTCATGAGTTCTTTACGAAAATTTTTCTTTTCTCTTACGTGAAATTTAATGTTTTCTCTTTCTCAGAATGTAAAAGGAAAAACAAAACCTGAAAAATATTGCTGAAAGGCTCAGAATTTTTGAAACAAAATTTTCCATTGTTTATGTAATGGATTAATGCCTTTTATTCTTGTCTGGTTTTATTTGGAACTTACCAAAGCAGCTTCCTGGCGTGTAGAGGCAAAAGTTTAATAGGAAGACTTTATTTTTATTTTACATATCTTCAGTGATTATGGGACACACTACCTGATCTAGAAGAACCTATAAATATTCTGGAAAACTTGGAGGAGGGAAAAAGAAAATAACGATTTATATCTTTCTTTGTTCTTTAAAAAAACAAACAGTGGAGAAAACAAATCCTGTAGTGACAGCTTTGAAGAGATGCAGGGGTTAACAAGCCAATCTCAGGAAGGGAAATGTGGCCTGATTAAATCTTAAATATTTTCCTGTTGTGCCTCACTGTGTATTCAATCACACAGTGTATCATCCTTTAAGTGCATGAAGAGAGGGCTGTTGGTACTTGTACTGACTTTTTCTAGGAAGTTTTAGACTGTTGTTGCTAAAGTAAGTTGGGTGAGAATTTTTTGTAGTTTATGTCACTAGCATTGTTTCTATGCATAAGTATATGCAGAGCATGGTCAAGATCATTCTGTCGTGGTTCAGTTCCTCTTAAAAAAACTCTTTGAAACACCCATGGTGTTAGAGTGAATTATCAATAGAAGTGAGGTTCTGCACTCAATGCTATGGCATAATTTTTGTTAGCTATAACTGTATTCTAATACTTGGTATCTAGTGCTTTGAGTCTGCAGAGGGACAAAAAGATGTGAAAGCAGTACTGAAGTTGAGAATACTGATGTTTAGAGAGGCAGTTCCCAGGTACCACATGTGTTTTTGATGAGAGAACATCACCTTGCCCACAGCCTTGGAAAGGTTGCAGCGACCAAACCCTAAAGATGCTGGGGTTGACTCCCAACAGAAGGCACTGTGTGAGTGCTAAGGACTTGAGACCAGCACCTGGAGGACTGAGAAAACAGTCTTTGGATGAGGCTGGCCACCAAATCAGGAGTAAGCTGGTAAACTGCTTCTGGTATCTGAAATGCAGAGAAGTCAAGAGAAACAGTACAGGTGTGGGTTCTCTTCCACTTGTTTGTAGCTTCCACATTTCAAACAGAACAAAATGGTCTTGGAGATATCTTTGGACTAACTGAACTCTGGAGAGAGGCAGTAAGGAGGAGAGTTAATGTTTTGCCGGAGTTACTGCAAAGCTGTGTGGGAATTACATGTATTATGGCTGGATATTGAAGGATAATTCAGCTGTGGGAGTTTTCTGTCCATGCACTTAAGAGGCTATCTTTGAACATGCAATTTATAGAAGGATTAGCTAATCTTTGAAAATACAAACTGGAAAAATTGCAGTCTGAAGTATATCAAAGCCCATGATGTTTGCCATAAAGCTTTCAGGTTAAGCCCATGTCCTATGGAACATGTTAAATGAATGGCACTATTAGGAGCTGCAAAAGTATGACATTAGAAATATTACAGCACTAATTGGCACTGCTTTTACAGACCTTAATATTGCTACTTTAAGTTCTCATTGTTCGCTTGCATTACAAATCTCTTGATGAATAGCTTTTTGTACAGGATTGTCAGATTCAGCTTTGACAATTCATTTAATTTAATGGGCTGGTAATTCAGATAGGTTAACTCCACAATGAAAGGGTCATCCTGAGAGTGTCTGCAACAGAAAACAAAGTAATCCCTTTGATCTTGAGCAAAACGAGTGAGAAGATTGTTCACATCTATGGATGCTTAATCAGGAAGAATATGCAAACTGTAGGATCCAGATCATATATGTTGTCTATTAAATATGGGAAAAACCTACTTAAGATAGAAGTAGCCATAGTTACATGGGAGACTAAAAAAGTAAATGGAAAGTAAATCCAAGTATGTAGTCTTAAAAAATTTGAAATGCTATTTGAAATCTTGTTTAATAGACCAGATACTTCATTAGCTGCCATAAAATTCATGCTGTGTTCCTGACTATATAACCCAATAAAAGATCATGAAACTAAATCAGTAATCTGTCATTCATTGAATGACAATTCTATGTAGTGTGATCCCATCACAAACCAAAGCAAGGAAAATGCTCTGAATGTCAAATCAACCTGGAAGTCAAATGGAAAATCTAATTACACTTTTTTAAATGGTGACAGCATAACAGCTTTAACTACAGTCATATCACTCTCCTTCCTGAAGTGTGACTTTTAGCAGATATAGAATATAAAAGTGGACAGGATACAGCAGTGTATTGAGCAGATGTGGATTTTGTGGGTAGTGATCCTTTTGACGTGACAACAGGTTGCTGCATCAGCCCCCCTAGAGTGCTTGCCCTGTGCTTGCAGGGGAAGGTATCTCCTCTTGCCCTGCTCATCCTCCTCCTGACTGCACAAGTGGGTTCAGCCCATGATATTATCAGAACTGCAGGTTTGGTTTATTGTGCTCATTAAATCTGCAGGGATGGAGCACAGGCTATCCTCAGATAACCCGAATTACCAGGGACATTTGTACTGTTGCTTCTTTTTTTTTTCCTCTTCTTTTCAGCACGTTTGTATTTTCCTGTCTTAATTCTTCCCCCATAATTTCTTTGCCGCCACTGGTGCCAGTTTTATTAAATCCATACCCAAATGTGGTGTTTCTGACACAGTTGCCCAGGGAACCGTGGCCTTATGGTATCATTGAAATGGTGACCTGGCTGTGGAGGATAACTTCGAATGCTCTCCAGAGCTCACACTTTGATTGTCTGTGCAGTTTTTCTTATGTAAGAACCCAAAAACCATCTACAGAAGTCACAAATCATCCTGTTGCTGTCTGAGAGGATGAGGACCAAATATCTGAAGGGCAAGTTCTACTTAGGGCAAGAAGAGGGAAAAGTCCAAAATATCAGTGTTCCCCATCACAGATTCTGTTCTTTAAAGGTGACAAGCCTGGCAGCCATGCAATCTGACAGGGACCTTCAGGCATCTCCCTATTTTTACTTCATCTGCAGTGCCAGGAGCTGCAGTGGTAGGTTTATGCTAGACTTCAATTTCCAGAGATGTCTTTGACTTCAGGAGCTGTGTTTCATCTGTCAAAACCTAGAAACTGAGGTTCTTGAGAAATTCTCTGTAGGAAATTAATGTCCCAGTAAATTGTTTCAGTCCAAGAGCTGCAGTGGACCTGACCATGCTGGCAGGAGATAATCTCAGAGTTAAGCCAGGTAGTGATGCTGTGCTGTTCCACACGGTATCCCTGCCACTGTTCTCTTCCTCCCTGGAATATTGCTCTTCTTTTGCACTCATTTTAATGTAGCTTGTTGCTTTAGAAGGGTCTCCTGAGTCCCGTTTTGGCGTGTTGAACACTCATAACTGATACTCCAAAGGGAAAATGAAATTAGACCTATTAAAGAAATACTTAAAATCTCATGCGTGTGAAGGTTTTAAACCTAAACACATGATATAGTGAATAATTATTAATTTCACAGTGGAACTGAGGTTCATTATAAGGTAACCACAAGACTAGGCTCATGTGTTCTGCATCTTGGAAACAATGCACTAAATGCTTCTGGTGCCTTTTGAATGTGTTTCCTTTGCTGTCTTTAAGGTGTGTCTACTAAGGATTGAGTATCTTGCTCTTCCTACCCTTCAGGCATAGATAACAGATATGTAGGGTAGAATTTAAATTTTAGCTGATGATCTTCAGTTTTTAAACTGTTTTCAAGGGATCTTTCATGAAGCCAGAAAAAGGAACATTGGTTCCCAGAGCTGCTGTGAGTTCAGAGTTCAGGAGGATTGCAGAATCAGGTCATGGCTAAAAATTATCATGCATCATTAAGAACAGGTTTTGGTGGTAATGTGTCTTTCTGGAAAGTTCAGTGAATTCATCTTGCTTTTGTTAACTTCTTAATTTCAGAATGGAAAACTTGGAAGATGTTTTATTTTTGAAATTATCGTCCTTTCTGTTGTGATTGGACTTTACATACGTACATTAACAAATGTAAATGTGCAGCTTTAAGAGTATGTCTGCTAGAAATGTGGGGAAAAGTAGCAGAAGTGTGTTCAGGAATATGCCAATATGTGGCCAATGCGTAGGAAACACTTTTCTAAGACTAAGCAGATTGGAAAATGCTACTTTATTTTTTCAAATGTAGAAAAATTGCATCAGGTCCATGTTGAGGTGTTGTGGTAACTTCTGCTAACCCTCTTATGCGTTTGTGTTAAGATAATTTTACTAAATAATTCAGAAAAAGTTGGTATATCAGAAAAAAAAAAGAAATTTCTTCCTAGACATTTGTAATTTAAGACTGAAAAACATCCACCTTCTAACCCACTTATTGGTGGAGTGTGGGGGAGGGAATACAGACAGTTTTTCTAATTCTTATCTAATATTTATTTAAAATGTCAGACATAATAGAAGGGGACTTCATTCTCTGAAAAATTTGTCTATGCTAAAATTTAGAAACTGTGAGGACAGTTTTTGCTGTGTTGAAAAAAATCATGTCGTCCACCATGAAAAATTACCAGTTAAAACATCTGTATGAAACAGATAGTGAAATGGGAATCCAGATGTCATAACAATTTCTCTGCAAAAGGTCTGATCATTAGAACCAAACACTGATGCTCTATCTTGACTAAAGATTTTCCTTTAATTACTATTTAGAGTGCAAAAAGATAAGTGAATTCTTGATTCTGCTAGGGAATCTGTGAAGGTTAATTCCATTTATTTATGGAATAATAAATAATTCTTGATATGACATGGTGCAGTGCTATATATATGAGTAGGTGTAGTTTTTTGAGACTCTAAAGTGGTACAAATTCAGGAAATTGGTTTTTTTCCCCCTATTTATTATAGCTCTTGCAAAATACTGTATGAATTTAAAGAAGCAAAATAAAAAAATGAGGAAATGTATGCAGAAGACAGACATTTTTCTTTAATTTGAAGAAAAGGTCCCAACAGAGTTAAGGACCAGGAGAGAAATGTAGCAGTTTAAGTAGCCTTAAGGGTGTAAGTCCTTGTAATGTTTCATGTATTAAAGCCAGAGAATTGGGAATTAATTCAAACTAAATGTGGCAAAGCATGGAAATATTAGAATCTAACTTTACCCTTTACTAATGCTTTATGGTAATTGATGTCTCTGATCTTAGGTGAGATGGATTTAAGAAAAATACAGCCCAGTTTTTAAAAAAGATCCCTCATAGTCTCTCTTTTTACTACATGTATTTTCCTGCTGAAATGGCCTTTAGGCATTGCAGAAATGCAAGTAATTAATAACTAGCATTACTAAAATATGAGGCAAAGAAGTGTCTGTCATAGAGTTAATTTTTTGCAAACTATAATTACAAGATTTTAACACTGATTGTAATTACTTGAACATATGGCGAGAAATAGGTAATGAAAGTGTTTTTTAATTGTGGTATAATGAGTTTCTGGATGTTCAATACTATTTCCTCTGGGATACCAAAAATTTAAGGAATGAGAAGAAAGAGAGAAAAGGAAAAAAAGCTGTCTGGTTTGGAGTTAGTTGTGTCTTTGAAATGAAGGAAAATGGAATTTAAGAGTAATTTGTAGATTTTTTTAAAGTATCTTTACCTAAGGTTGTTATTATATAGATTGGGTATGTTTGGAGAATTTCGAAATCTGTTTTTCTTAACATTTTGCAAGGAAAGTTATAAAGGGTAGCAGATTGCCTTCTATTCAGAATATACATAAATACAAAGAGACTTTCTTCTCTTGTGTTTGGCTATGCAGATGAATTCTGCAGTAGTTATAACTCTGATGGACCCTTCATACTTGACTCTTCCCCAGTTTTTACACAGTTTCTGCACTGCCCAAGCCCATAACTATCCCAGTGATTATTCCCCAAACCAGGTTACACTCTGCTGTGCTCAGCAAGGACCTGCTGACTGTGGTAAATCCGAAATAATTACCTGTGGTGTTACTGAGGGGCTTTGATGGTATGGGCTCGTGGTTGGTATTGTTAAATGTTCAACATACAGGACAGAATGAGACCTCATGCCTCAACACAGCTTTAAAATTTTCTTTTACTTCATTTGGAAGAAATGACAGATTTTTAGGATTTCTTAGCCAGAATATGAAGGGACATACAGGCTTCATAGCTTGATGGGTGTTTCTTCTGAAACTCTGAAAATGTTGTAGTGGCCCGTATCTCAACTCTGTGATGGAATTAATCTTTATTTTGCCTTTTCTGTCTGAAATATGCAGAGAAACAGTGACTCTTGTAGCCTAGGGTGCTCCTCAGTTCCTTTCTGAATCTGTGTTGGCTCCTGGACTCAGACATTGCCTGGACCCTGCAGTGCAGTAGCCAAAATCATTTACTTCTAGGCACATTTTTTTACAATACTCTGCCAGCACATTTCATCATTTTCTGTGACTGCTTTCCTTTGCTAGAGATGGAAAACCTTTTTTTTTTTAACTGACTTAACTAGGAATAATATTTCTTTAAAAGCAGAAAAGTAAATGGCTTTTTCTTATAGTGTATGTCCATAACAAGCTCTTTACATTTCAAAATGGTTGTCAACATATCACTGCCATGCTTGTCACAGCCTCTCTAAAGCTGTTAGAGTCAGAGAGTGATTTTTCTGCCGGAGGAGCCTGGCAGTGATTACAAGCCTAGTGATACTTCTGCTGTGCAGAAAATTATTATTGATGGTGATAAGGATAAGCCTGATGAGGGAAAAGATGTTGGGCTGAGTAATGTTAGGGGGAGGTGGGGAGGGTTGGGTTTTAGCCTGGAGCTGCCCCAAGAAAGAAATACCATTTTGTAGCACACCTGCTACTAGATTGCACACTCTTAATCTTCCCCTGGTTTTTCCCCACTGTCTTAAATTGTTTTTCCAAACAGCCTATTAAAATTTCTGGAGTATGTTGGTGGTATCAAAAGAGAAATACCAAGCTTGTTTAAGAACAGGGAGTTTCTCAAAGACCATAAGTGGCAGTCTTCATACAATGGGAGGGGAAGTATTCAAGATTAAATCTTCCTAATGGTTTTCTCCCAGTAGCCCACTGATAACTTTTCTGTGTACTCTTTTAAGCAAAATGCTTGGTTTTAATTCCATTTGGAACTCTTGGTTTCTCCTCTATGATTATCTGTAGTGCAACCATCTTCTCAAGTGGTAGTTTTATACTGATCACCATTTTCAGCAAAGGAAGCTCTAAGATTTTCACACACGGGAGTTATGGCTGTATCTAGCAGGAAATCGAAGCCAACAATTGTTGAGAGGCCTGTGTTTGTTGGTTCAAAGTACCTACTTGAAAGTATCTATTGGTGTGTTTTTAATTGTTGGCAATAAAATTCACCCAGTGCATCAGCTCCTGAATTTACTGCTGAGTGCTTGCAGGGTTTTGGTGAGACATCACTGTTTGTCACTCCTGTGTACCATAAAAGCCCTGATTATGGTGCAGATAAAAGCACCAAATTCTGTCCTATTGTTTTCCCTGCCATCTCTGAATCATACTCACCTAGAATGAATTAAATAAAATGTGGAGGGAACTTTACTGGATGTTTTTTAGTTGTATATATCTGGGATATCTCTGCCTTTGAAGATGGGTAAAATGTGGAAAAGCATTTTTAAATCATAAGAGGAGGAACAAGAAGGGAAAAAAAAAGCAAACAAACTTAGCTTGCTATAGGGGAATTTTCTGTTATTATGTGGGCATCAAGATATGTCTTTATTAGCAAAAAATATGGTTTAATTATAGCTTGAGAAGTGGCATTTGATTTATTCACTTTATTAACTGTCAGGATGATCCATGGCATGATTTTGGTCCAAACCCCATGGCTGGAGGTGTCCAAGATGAGGCTGGAGGTAGCTCTTGTGGAAGGTGTCCCTGTCCTTGGCACAATGGAGCTGGCACTAGATGAGATTTAAGGTCCTGTCCAAAGCAAACCAAACCATTGGATGCTTTTCCAGAGGTGCCTGAGCATTCCTGGGGGCTGGCACAGCCTGGGGCCAGCCTGGCTGCTGCTCCTGTGCCTTGGGACAGGGATCTCAGTGCAGGGGACACAAGAGATGCTGCAGGGGGCTGCAGAGCATGGATGCACGTTCCTGTGGGTGTGGCCCAAGTGCATTTTGCTTTGAGCCTTTGGGGATTTCTGTTTGGGATGTCACGAGGTAACCCTGAGTGTCTGCTAACAGAAGTCGTGGTAGGAGTCAAAAGCAGCACAAGCTTTTTTAGATTTTCAGAATAATCTTTCCTGCAGCGCAGTAATGGTTTTAGTACTGGAGGTGAAGGAAGCTTGCCCTGTGTGAATACATCACAAACACAATATATCTGAATTTATTGGTAACCTCTCTGTAGGGAGTTGTGTTCAACACAATGTCCCTGGAGTCTGGGGGATTACATCTGTGTTTTTAACTGATTTCTTTTAGGTGTGTGTTCCTCCATGCCTAGCTGAAGTTCAACCAGTTCTGGAAGCAAAGGACATTTACAGAATGAGGAAATAAAAAAATCCAAGACACATTCATAGTAACTTCTTGGACCATCTACTTACACCTAACTGCATACTATTTAAAAATGTATTGAGCCATGAGCATCAGATTGGGAGATCATGTTCTGATGCAAGGTGCGTTGCTGAAGTTTTCACACCTAAAAATTTTTTTTTTTTTAGTTTTTTTTCCTTTTTTTTTGTTTAAAAGAAAACAAGACAATTTAACAAGAAATGTGAAACAAAAGCATATCTGAAGAGCAGCAATGTTGGGGTGAATTATGTCATGTGTGCTGTGCCTTGGGCTTCTCCCATCCCCTCCTCACTATCTGTGCTTTTTTAGGATGTGACCATAACCCCACAAAAGGCACAAGCCAAGAATAAGCACTGACCTTTAATGCAGCCTCTGCTCCTTTCACTCTGTCCTCTTTGACCCTGAATAAGCCATTTCAGTTCACTGAGTGAGCAGGAAGCAAACCTGAACTCAGAGTTTTGTGTCAGGAGCTTGGCTTAGCAGACTCAAAGCGCTGCTGACAGATAAGTGCTGGGGACAGAAAGGATCACAGTAGTGGCTGGGAGCCTGCCTGTGGCTGCCAGGGAATCACAGCCTGGAAAAAGGCAGTCATGCCTTCCTCTCCCTGCCTATTAGCAGATCTGGGTTTTCACACTGCATGGTAGAACTTTTTTAGTTACTTGTGGTACATTTTTCAGTCTCCTCTCTTTGAGAACAGCATGAAAAACCCATCCCTTCATCTCCAGATGAGAATCTGGGACTAGTCAGTCTCAAACTTGCTAGATGAGAACAATACAATTTTAGTTAATAGATCAATATGTATTTACTAGACTGCTTTCTTGAAAGCATAGTTGGAGGGCGAGACTGGGATTTTTTAAAATAAGTTTATTCTGCATCTCTCAGAGTGATAAAGCAACATGACTGGTATGAAATAAATAAAGGTCTACTTAGGATTGCATCCTTTGGAGATAACAGATAAATCTCTCTCAGCCCCATGATATTCTTTCAATTCTCTAGTAAATATTTTCAATTTCAAAATGAGCTTCAGGGGAATCTCTTGCAGCTGCAGTCTCTTGGCTGCTTCAAGGATACAAGCAACTAGATGCCATGTCTTATTAAAAACTGATCTACAAATATGTTCTTCGTGGAAGAGAGGGAGAATATTTTTCAAGACACAAAAATCAGGTGTTTATTAAAAGTATGATTTACTCTTTTGATTTTTCCATGCCATTACTGCATTTTTGAATAGTTAAGGACAGTAAATAAGTAGCCACCTAACTCATAGTCATTACTCTGTTGTTGATAACATCTGTGTGTGTAGGGGACAGGGCAGGTACCACAGGTTGTTCAGGAGGAAAGTTATTGAAAAACCCACCTGCAAAATTGGAGTGACTAAATCTGTTTGTTGTTTACCAGTCACTAATTGAGATATTAAAGAAGCACTGTAGCATATACTTATACTCATCTGACAAGATATCTTCTAAGTAAATCTTCATTTGAGTTTTCTTTTTGTGATAAATATTTTAGAGGAAGCTCAACTGTGTATTTCATGCAGCAGCTGACCTTGCTCCAGTTTAATAAAATCTATTTGAGCAGGAAAAGTGACAGAGGTCTTTAAAATTTAAGTATCAATGGGAAATCTTAGATTTTAGTTTGCATTAAAAAAACAGAAAGTTCTAATATATTTACAGATGTTTCTTTTTATCAGGTATGGACTATTGTAGTTGCACATAATTTATCATAGTTATATTATTGCATTGTGTAATATAATAGAGGAAGCCTACTGGGGTTTTGAGGATAACAAATGAAACTCAGATTGGATTAGCTCTGATTTCATTAGGCTTTATCTGGTGCTAAGGAAATACCCATACAAATGCTAACTTACACTAAAGAGTTACTAGCCTTAAAATCCCTCCCTCTTGCCTTTTTGTTGACATGACCAGTTACAAAAAGAAGCATTTAGCTGGAGGATGTTCACAGAAACAGAAAGTTCTCGATTGCTGTTTCATGAAGAAAGTCTGCGGGTGGAAGACGTGTTAAAGCTTGTCTTCTCTGCCCTTGCAAGTTGTCATAGAGCAGAGACAGCCACACCAGCAGCACTGACAGGAACAGCTCAGCACCCCCAACCTCTTGGAGATCTGGATCTGCACCTCTTCTGCTGCAGTGCAGAGTTTTGGAGTTTGAGATGCCCGTGAGTGGGAGCTGGCAGCAGCTCTGGTTTGGCACCCG
Source organism: Loriotus luctuosus (assembly GCA_035582745.1). Classification (NCBI taxonomy): domain Eukaryota; kingdom Metazoa; phylum Chordata; class Aves; order Passeriformes; family Thraupidae; genus Loriotus; species Loriotus luctuosus. Next base: position 10,189,052 of record JAWWEY010000001.1, on the reverse strand, counting down.
TCTGTGGGCAGGGTGAGCAGCGTGCTCCCTTTCCTGGCTTATGCTGTGGGGGCAGCAACCTCTTGCAGAAGGGTGGCAAGAAAAGACAGCTGAAGGAGATAATGTGATAATGTTTTTCACTAGCACAGCTAAATTTGGGAGGTGTTGTTGCTCAGCACCCTCATTGCCAAGTACATTGTGCCTTCCACCACGCCTGTGAACAGCAGGTCCCTTTTTGGGGGAACAGCAGGCTCCACAGACACAGGGGAGCAGGAGACAGGGGCTAAGGGGGATTTTTGCCATCCTGGATACCCCAAAATGTTGTTGCATTCCATATCTATCTGTGCTCCAAATTGTTGCTCTGTCCTTAAGTGCCTGTGGCTAGAAAATGGAACCAGGGGCAGAGCAAGTGGAATTCCAGCCATTGACTAACATCACTTACTCCACTGTTTTTCCCTTTTTTCCAAGGGAGTTAATAAAATTTAACATTTAACATATTTGTACCTTTTTTTAGGTAAGCTGTTATTTTTTTCACTTATCACTACTTGTATTTGGTTTTTTTTTTTCCTTATTGGTGGAAAGGGGTTGGTTAACTAAACGGTAGGTAACTCATTTTAGTGTCCCCCTTAAATTGTCTTAAACCAAGACTTTAGCTTTCATGATTTAGTACTTCAGACGGAAAGGAAAAGACTTTCTGCTGCTCTGGGAAATACTATTTATGGTGTTTTTCTGTCATATGAAGTTGGTTGTAACTTGACTTGAGAATAATTTTGCTTCTTTTTATTGCATTTTTCACGTTACAAGTAAATTGTGCAAAAGATGAAGTCTCATTCTCACGGGGTTTAGATTGTCTTGTTACAAGGAGCACAATTGCTTCTTTGCATTTAAGTGCTCAGTATCAGGGTGCTGGGATAAAGACACCCAAAAAGGTGGTATTCTGGGGAAACTGACTAACTTTGAAATCTAAAAATTAGTAAAATTTTTTAGGTCCTTACTAAAAAAAAAACCAAACTAGCATGTGATTCTGAAATTATATTACAGCATTACTCAAATCTAAGTTGATATTAACTAAGTTGAAATCCTTTTATTGCCCAAAAACCATGGTATTTCAGTCTTTTTTAATGTAAAATTATATTTAAAGGTAGTCTTTTCAGACCTGACAGACTGAGGCAGGGTGGTGCATGCTGCTCCAACAGATAAGTGTTGTTTCAGCCTTGGTGAAGGCAAAATGACTTGTCATTTGAGATATAGGGTCAGACTCCCTTCTGACTCATCCCAGAGTGGCTTGGTGCAAGATTCCTTCCTTTTGCAAAGCTCCTCATGAAAGATAGAAGGTTTTTTGAAGTTGGAAGAATTCGTAAGGATTTCTAGGGGCAAACTCAGTTTTAGATTTAAGAATAGTGAAACTTAAGTTTGCCAAACTTTTGGCATGTGGAAACAGTTCAAGAAAATAAAAAAATATAACCAAAGTTTTAAAATGTTTTAGCATGATTTTGACATATTCTGTTTAGTGCTTTCCCTACATCTTGAATCATACTTCCAAATGTAGATAAAATAAAGTCAATAGTTCTTTTAAATACCTTATATTCAGTAGGTTTTCTGTCTTCAGGAGTTAGCAAACCCTTTTGTTTTCTAAGATACATACTTTCACATCTAAATTTCATTCTTAATTCTCTGTAGATTCAAAATTTAAAATGGAGCCAGGTGAAGATACCATACTATGTTTTACTGTCTGTCAGTTCACGTGACTCCTGTTTGAAAATCAAATGGGAAATAACTCTTTAGGCAACTGTGTCACAGAAATGGGGCTTGGATTGCTTTGATTCCAACACCTGTGCATCAGGAAGCAATGGAGACAGTCACTCTTGGTGGTTTAGACAGGTGGATCCATATGGATGGCAGGCAACTGTTGTGCTTTTCTAGACTTGAGGCCTCAGGTGATATCTCCTTCTGTTTTGTAACTTTACCTGCTAAAAAATCCAAACACCAATACTAGCAGCAAAACCCCATCAAAAAACCCTCTCCAAAAATACCTCACAGAAAACAAAAAACCAGCCTACCAAAACCAGTTTAGAAAGCCACAAAATCCCAACCCTAAATTAACCAAGAATATCAAACCCCTTGATGACCACTGTTTTCCAGATCAAATGTATCTGGAAGTGCCTCAGAAAGTTAAGCAGTTGACTTAAAAATCAAGACCCGTGTGTAGGAAAAGGGAACAAAAATGACATGAGTAAAAGTCCCAGTGGAGTATTGGCAGAGACAGGTGGTAGTGGAGGCTGTAGAAAAGTGGAGGAGCAGCAGGTAATAGTGGGGAATGCTCTTATCCAGCTTGAGCTCTGCTCAAGGTGACTTTTAGAGACATGGAGAAAAGTTTTGATTTGCTGTCTGAAACAGACCCCAGGGAAATGGTCTGTTGCAAAGTGTTCAGAGGAATTGCTTCTTGTACCACAGAGATTTGCAAGATGTTCTTCCTGGGGCAGGGTTATGAATGGTTTGATGCAAGGAAAATCGTGTCTTCAACCTTGGGCACTTTTCTCCTTCCTAGGTCCTCAAGCTATAAAAAGGAAAAGGGTTTTCTAGAAAAGCACAGCACAATTGGTGCAGCCTGGGCACCAGTTTGTTGAGAGAAATTTTGGGCACATAGGCTGCAAACATTGTTTAGCAAACACTTAAACAGTAAGAACAAAACAAAAATGTAAGACTATTGGGAGAAACCTTGCTGTTAAATGAAGAACATAATTTGATGATTGAAGAGGTCATAAAACTCTTCAAAGAACACTTTATAGCTCTGATTAATATAATTCATTTAATTAAAAAATAAAATACTAAAGGATGGAAAAATAACTCGAAAAAGAAACTAACTTTGAAGAGTTCTCCAAAATGTTAGCAGGAAACATTTTAAAAGAACCTAGAGGTTTATAGCCTGGCAAATGAGTGATACCAGGAAGTCTGTTCAGATCACAGAAAAAGCTGAAAATAACTGGATGCATCCTAGTGCCATGCCTGCTTTCCAGAAAAAGAGAAGAATTTATCTAAAGTGAGGCCAGAACACCACCCCCAGCTATTTCTGATATAGCTGCTTCTAAACCTTTCTTTCATTGGTTTTGGAGCTTTGTTTTGTTGTAGTTGGTAGGTGTGTGAAGATGGATTCAGAGATCTAGTATACACTTCGTGTTGTTGGAAGACAGACAAATCCCAAATCCAAACAAGCCCAAACACAAAAAGCAAAAACACTCCCACCAGCAAAAAACCCCAAAACACACAAACAACAGCAACAAAAATCCCTGCTTTTGTGTTTTGTTCTTCTTTGTTTTAATTGATTTTTTTATTTAAGCAAGATTAATATTATTAATCTGAATATTAAAAGGTGTGGCGTAAACTGTAGTAAATGTAAAGTGGTCTGGGTTTTAACTAAATTTATTCTTGGCACGTGAGCAGTCTCAGCCCGGTACACAAGAAGAGATGAGAAGCTGCTGTGTCATGGCTCTTTATGTGAGTCTGGAAATGGGCATGCTCACTGGAAATGGGATCTGTCTCCTAAACAGGCAACTGACTATTAGACTATTTGTTTTTTTTCTGAATGCTTGTGGTGTCCCTTTGTATAGCAAGTGAATATTCAGCACTGTCTGGAAGCCATTTTTCAGGTAACTATACTGAAATTGCACCCTGAATAAATTAATTATTATGCGTTACGAAATTGTTCTTGAATGCCTGATATCCAAGTTTAAATGCACTTTGCTTTCATTAAAAAGTGGCTGGGTGAACTGACTTTTAAAGCAGTGATAACAGCATGCTGGCATGGGCTCTTTTTTCAATATATTAGTTTAGGCCCAACTAATGAAAAAGGGAGTCTTATGTTTAGAGCTTGTGTTAGAATCAAAGTCTAAGATGAGATCAGCTGAAGAGGGTTTACAATAACCAGAATTTTACCTTTAGAGAGCACAAAAGAGTATTTACCCTGCTTTTTCTTCACAGAACAGAAGAGTTTTAGCTCAGCTCCTTGTGTCACATTTAAGTATCATTTATCTGCAGCTGATGTCCACACTGAAGTATGCTGACAAATTCCCTGGCTGATGCTGATTGTCAGTGTTACTTTTTTCCAAAGACCTCAATGTGGCTGCTCCCGTACACTCCTGTGGAATTTAATGGTGAATCTGAGCTTTTAAACATATTGGCATAAAAATCAATGAAAAACCAGAATGTAATATACAGGAAGAGACTAGACTTGAAAAATTCTTGTATCCAAGGTAGAAACTGAAGATCCCTCTTTGTCACTGTAACTACAGGTGCAGCCAAGGCAGGGCTATAGTGCTTTTGGGGAGAAACTGGTTTAGAAGATGTATTAGCTAAAGACACACTAAAAGTGATTAATTACTTCCTGGTGTCATAGTTGCAGAATTTCTTTTCTGCAAGGAGGAGAAACTGAAAAATGGAGTCCTATTCCCACCTGTGCTGCTTCTTGGTGTAACTTAGGAGTTGGCACACATCCACATGTGGGGAGGCTCATATTATTTTCACATTTAGTAAGTGCAGCATTCAGCTGTGCTCTGAAGCTCTCTGGGTTCATTCCACTTGAATTGCTAGTCTTTTGACCTGCTAGTCTTCACACAGAAAAATTTTAAAAAGAAAAATTGTTTTGTAATTAATATTTATAGAACTTGGTGCCTTTTACAAGGTGCTTCAATTTTTGACTCCTTGACCGTAAAGCTAGCAAAATTTCCAATCCTGTCTAAGAGTGTCTTAGAACTCCATAATCCAGGCTATTGGTGCAGAGTTGTAACTGTTCAGAAAAATGATGGAAGTCCAGGAAAAAATAAAGGTGTTCCTTGGGGAATGCTTTAGATGATGAACAGCACTTTTCCTGTTATGCCTAGGTAAACAGATTTATTCATTCAGCTGGAATTAGCATCATACATGAACCATGGGACAATGTTTTGGCAAGAAAGAGAACTGTTGTGAGGTTTCCAATAATGAGTTGAGATGAAAGATTGTTTGATCACTTAATCTTATTAAACATAGCACAAAACAGTAAGTGTATTAGAACAGGTATTTAAATGAGAACAAATCCTGATGTTGGACCTCCTAGAAAACAGTCTTTTCTCCACTCTTATACTGCTCTTAGAAGGGATTTTTTGCCACTTTGGGGCTATTTATTCTTTTTTTTGTTGTTGTTGGCTAATGTGTTTTGATAAGTACTTTTAATTTTTTTGGCTTGTAAATGCTTGCAGTTATTTACAAATATATGCAAAGAACCCCCACAAATCTGTGTGAAGTATAAATCTATATTACATAACTGTACTATATAATATATAAAATCATATAATAATTACAAAATGATATGCATTGTATATTTTTATATTGTGTATTACAAGAGTATTCATAATATTGTGTACAGCTCATAGGTAGTATAATGAATAAAGTGTTAGAAATATTCACATCCATTACAGGAGAAGTCTGCATATCTTTTATTCTTTTCAGGGGTACTTTTTGAGGAGGTTTTGCTAGTTTATAAGTGATTTGCAGTGTAATACTTATGGTATCATCAGCTTCATGGAGAATAGGTGATAGGCAAGGCAGTTTCAGTAAATGGGTGTGACTTCTGCTTGCTGCTTAAAAAATACTTCTTGGTTTCAATAGGAAAATTTCACTGAGGCAGGAATTAAAGTTAGGAGATCCTAACCTGTTTTCATAGAATCATGGACTGGTCTGGGTTGGAATGGACCTGAAGCTCACCTAGTTCCAAAATCCCTGTGCCATGGGCACTTTTCACTAAAAAACATTGCTCAGAGCCCCATCCAACCTCACCTTGAACGCTTCGAGAAATGAGCCCACAACTTCTCTGGCCGACCTCTTCCAGTGCCTTGCCACCCCCACAGCGTGGAACTTCTTCCTAGCAGCTGATTTAAACCTACCTTCCTTCAGCTTGAGGCCCTTCCCCCCATCCTATCTTTATAAACACCCTTGCAAAAAGTTCCTCTTGAGTTCTTTAGAACTGACTTAAAAAGTTATATGAAAAATCTTGAATTTTGTAGACTGAAAAGCTCAAATTCAGGTGTAGGGGCCTGAAATAAAATTAGTCTCATATAACTGGATGTTAGACACACTGAAAAACGAACACAAAAATTTGTATTTGGGCTAGTATGTGAGCGGTTTGGTAAATAACTTGACATATTGGCTTTGTGTATTTTCTCAATATACACCTATGGCTGCAAAATACACTTATATTAGTGGATATGACTGCATATTCTTTTGGACAGGGTTCGTAAAATACAGAATTATATCACTGTGCATGTCCTGGCTGCTACATATTCTCTGGGTACTATTGGTTGTCCTTGTTCGTGTCAAGTAGCTCTGTGTACATGTGTCATCCCTGTAATTTTCATCACATTAATGAGATTCATTAGCTGTTCAGGAGGAGGAGACATGTCAGATGTTGTAAAGAAGGAGTAGATTATCTTTGAGGTTTTACTGGAAATGTGAAATAGTGTCCTGCAAAATTCCCTGTGAAGATGGGCCTGGAGTGTGTACACAAAGTAAATACAAATGGTGGGTGACTAAAGGCAGAGCTTCCACAGCTGGGCACACACTTTCCTTTCTGATTCCAAATGACACTGCTTGGAGCAGTTCCTGTCCATAAGGATAGCCAAATGCCAGGGATTTGATAGCTATGCATGAGTAAAATTCCCAAAATCTCAATAAAGGAAGTGCTCACTTGGCAACCCTGTGTGGTGGCAGGAGGGGAGAAAGAAAGTAGGTTACAGTATTTCATAATGTAATTACAAAAGGTGATTTGAATTTGGTTGTCTGCAAGAACTGCTGATAGGGGTGAATCTCTGTGCACTTGGAGATCTGAATGCTGAGGCCAGATCAGGTCTCTGCAGACTTGTGAGGAAAAGCACAGCTATTTCATGACCTCCTTCTCTCTCCCATTAGTCTCTTGCCTTGTAAGAGCAGGAGAGATTTTGAGATGCATTTTACAAATGCAGAAATGACCATGTAATTTTCAGGTATGGCTGAACAGAAAAATTTACTTCTGCTCATTCTTCGTGGGAAGAGATTAAAAAAGAAAAAAAACGCTTAGGGTAATCCATTTAATTAAAGCAGAGTGAAGGTATATACATGTGCTCCATTCAAATTTTGTTCTCATAAAAGCAGCATACCATGATCCTGTTTAGCCTCAACAGCAGGAAGAAGGAAAAAAGTCTTGAAAGGCAAAGGAATAAGCTGTTGTAAAAGTCCTTAATTTTTCACTGTAAACTCTGAGTTTACTTCTTTGATATAAACTTAATTGCATTTTGTCTGTAGGAGCAGTTTGTGATGAGTTGTGGCTTTTGAATAGGTTTTTCCTGCTTTTTTGTTTTTCTTTTCCTTTTTATTTCTAGTGGTATTTCTGACATGTCAGCAACTGCCCAAAGTTGTACAAAGCCAAATCTCTTCAAGGTCTTCTGTACAATCAGAGGTCATTGAGCCTTTCACACATATCCTGAGGAACAGCATTGCCAACATGCTCTACTATTTCAGCCCATGTTTATTTCAACCTCTTTGGACATTGTTACCTGATCTCAATTATAAAACAAATGTCTAGAATGTTGACTGATAAGTTATTTGCTCCCTACTCCATTCCCCTCCTTTATTTTCCCTATCTGTTCCTAACACCTGTAATTCCAGTTTATCTTAATGATAGAAATAACTGTTTTGGCAGCTACTTTAAACTCATATGTTCATGTGATTTTTATAGGAAAAGGAAGGCAAGAAGTTATCTTATTGTATCTGAACATTTTTGTGAGACCCAGGGAAAAGGTTTGGGGTTTGTGTGGTTCTTCTTGCTCACGGAGTGTGTATGTAAAAGAGGTGAGGGGAATTAGTAGAAGACACTAGAGAAATATATGGAATTGTTTCTGGATCAGCAGTTTAAATCTGCTCCTGCTAAAAAGCCAGACTGATACCCACTGAGAACAGGAACCTATATGGAAAGAAGATTATCCTGTGCTAGACACGTGTTTCTGATGAATGCCACAGAAAAAATTTTGTAGCTCTTGCAGAGAAGAGCTCTCTACTCACCAAGCAGAGAAATGTGGTGTTTATGGCTGACTTGGAAGGGTTTGTTATTCAAGCCTCAGTTTATTCATAGCTGGCTTTATTATATTGCATGCCTGGGGGATACATTACAACTTCAGCCATTTGTAACCAGATAAATTACTGAGCTTAACTTTTGAGACCCCTCCAATATCATCCTTCCACTGTTCCTTTGGTGCTGATTTTATGAACCTTGATTTTTTTTAACCATTGCAGTTTTATACTTACTGCTGTCCCTTTCCTTATTATATTGTAGCATGTTGATGGGCTGATTTTCTGATTGTCAGCACAAAATTCCTGTCTCCTGGGTCATTTGAATAAGATATTTTATAAAAAAAATATAAACACATCATTCTCCTAGTTGGTGAAGTTGTTGTTATCCTCTTCTTGTGAAATGCTGGTGCTCCTACTTGCTTTAGGTATTACTGCTTTCTTCTTGGTTGGGAACTAGACCAGGAAACTTCTCAAATGGTAAAGATTGCTGTGTTTACCCTATAGTAAAACTCAATGTTTGCAGTAAATTACATTGCATGAGATGACACTTTTAATCAAGCATGTGGTTCCTCAGTACCTTAGAGCTCCTTTAACCTTCTGCACTTAAAGCTTGCCCAGTAATACAACCTGTGGGTTTGGTTTTTTTTTTTTTTGCTTGCCATTGACAACAAGCATAACCTATTCTCATAAGGAAGCAATTTCCATAAAAAAATAGTTTTAACAATGCATGAGCAAACCTATAGGATGGAAAACACGACAGATACTAACAACCACTCAGGGAAGTATCAGTGGATCTCAGTGGAATGCTAAGAGAATGTGTTGTTCAAACAATTCTTTTGTGCAGAGGATACTGGGTAAAATATTGCTGACTAAAATGTGTATCTCCCACAAGCACATTTTACAACGCATAGCAGAAGTTTGTATGAAAATTTAATATTTTTTTTGGCAATAGCTTGGTACTAGTGAAATCAGAAATGTAGGAAGATAGGAAAAATGAAGCAGCTGCTTCAGGAACAATTTTTTTTTATTAGACCACATGAAATGCCTATCAGTTGCATGAATAGCTTGAGAATCCCTGAAATATCTCTGAGAGAAGAAAAAGTACTCTTGACACAGATACTAAATAGGAAGTTAATAAAATTGCTAATATATTTAATTTTCATTTGAATGCTAGTTTATGTCAAAGCAAAAATAGGAAGAGACAGATGCTCTTATAATACCATCCCTATATGACACACGCTGTGTGTAATGTTACATTTAATGAGAAACAGGCCATCTTGGCATATAGTCCTTGATTTTTTTTTCCTTTAACCAACTCAATAATAAGATGCACTTGATATATCCTTTTACCTTTAAACCTGTTGATGCCTTAAACATGTGCAAGTCATAAATAACTTTATGAGAGGAAAGCTTAGGTGTGTGTTCCAAGAAGACATCCCAACAGTGTGGACTACGTCGGTCACTGAAATAGTGTGATTGGTTTAAATGCAATTACTCAGCCAATAAGAGCACTCAGTTTGGGATTTTTTGTTAGTTTTTTTGAGACAATTTTTCAATTTTGGATGTTTTCAGGCTCAGTGGTTTTTTTGGGGTTTTTTTTTATGTGTGAGGGGGAAGTTTTGTAGCTGAAACAGACCCCAAGCATGTAGTCTGGTTATGTTTTGATTTCCATTGATCAAGTTTTCTTTACAGAAAGAGGTAAAAAGCAGAAGTAGCAATGAATATGTTGAGAAATCAAATGTCTTGTAGCTCTTCACAGGGATTTAAGGTTGGAACCAAGTATAGGAGATGTGGACATACAGTTTGCAATTCTGTACATAGACAAACTTGAAGGCTATCAAAGAAGGATGCTTATGGGTAACAAAACTTAGGTAAAATGAAATTAGGTATGGTTGTGCTATTGGAAATTCAGTTTCTCTAAAACTTAGAGTAGGACTGTTTTTGGAGGAGTATTATGGAGCCTTATTTTAGGATATCTCCTTAATGCATCTCCTACGTTATGATGGGTTACTTTTCAGATTCATAGGCTAATGCAACAGGGTAACCCTACACTGAAAGGCTCTGTTCTTCTGATGTTCTGCAGGTAATTAGCTATTGCACTTTAGCTCATTACTTCATAGGTGATAAATTTCTTTGGGGAAAAATGCTTTTAAAGAGTTTGACAAGTTTAATTAATCTATTAAAACTTTGATTCTTGAAAGATTTTACAAGAAACATCATCATGTTTCAAGGGCAGCTCAGCTACCACCCTCTAGCACCATGTCAAAATGGCACTAAGGAGCACAGAAAATACTAATTTGACAAAAGAAAAAGGTATTTTTGTACCTGGACATGCAGAGTACAGGCACTATGTGTTTTACTGAACAAGATGTCTTGGTACTGCCCATATAAAGTGGCAACAGGTAATTAGTACTGAAAGCAAAATAAATTCCTGCAGTCAGATGCCATCCCTTTTCCACTGGGGATGGAATTATTGAGTCTCAAATCAAGGAAAAGAATATTAATGTTGTACTTGGAATGCAGATATGAGTATTCAAAAGGCAAAACAGGACTTTAGACATCCTTAAGTGTTTGCATTCTGAAGTGTTTTAAAGTTGTGTATATTTTTTTCTCTTTTGCCTCACTTGAGGTGCAAAAAAGCTTCAACAAGCAGCCATTTGTCATTCTTAGTTTTTCTTTCTAGTTCCATATGTTCATTTCAGTTTCTAGGCTGCTGTTCAAATCCTGCTCTGAAGGTGGAATTACATTTTTTTTCTTTACTACTATATATGGGGTTTCTAATATTTTACTTAAATTATTTCTTTTTTAGAACAAGTTCGTAAGTCAAAATGAAATAATTACTGGTGTCGTGTGTCAGCTGTGAGGTGATAAGACTGAAAGCCAAGACTGGGCACCACTTTCAATCAGTAAAAATGTGACCACATCTCAGTGTATTTTGTGTTGTGAAACACTCAGAAATCAGGTGGCATGAACACAATTTCCTGATGAGAATGTTCAGCAGCTGGACACCAAGGTTTGGCCACAAATCAAATGAAAAAATAGTGATACTTTTTTCCCTGTTTATTTCAGGGACTTTCCTAACATTACACAGCAGTATCTAATTAAAGCATTCAGTTCTTGAGACCTGCCTTAAATGAAGTAATCTTTTTATTTCTTATTTTCATTTTTGCAATTTCTTTTTGCTTGTAATCATCATTCTCAACAGGAATAGCCATAATCCTTAATAGGAAAGAGTGCTGTTTATATTACTTTTATTGCTCCACAGCTTTAATTTATTCCAAGACAATATCGTTCCCACTGGAAAATGAGTTAGCAGCTAATAATAAAAAAAAATCTGTAATTGTATAATTAAAGACTTTAATATCACAAGCATAGAGAAGACTGAAGGTTCAGGGGGAGGAAAAGAAACAACTGGTAAACTTTTGTCCCACAATCAAATTGCCTTACTAACAGTAGGCATGAAAATAACCAAAGCTGCAGAGTGGAATGTGTCCATTAATTTAATGTATATGTTTTATCAAGTAGTTTTGTCTGTTTATGAGTTAAATAGATTAAAAGCTCAGTCAAGAGCCAAGCTACCATCATTTTTTCACTTCTTGGTCCCTGCATGATGGATTTGGTGTGTACAGGTCAAGGTGAAATATGTCTCTCCATTGAAACTTATGCACCAACCTACATAACAACCAGAGCCTTGTCGATCCAAATGGTTTAATGCTTTTGGAGATTTCTGGATATCGACTGAAACTGGATATAAAATGGACAGGGAATCACTTGGTGGCTGTGGGGTTCCTGGTGGGTGACTGACTCTCACACTGCTTTCTAGCAGGACACAGCCCTATTGATCCAGCCCTGCAGTGTTGGGCACAAATGTGTGCATGCAGTGGGGCTTGGTGTGTCATTTGCTGATTTATCAGGAGATGTTTCCACTGTCTGTGGTACAGAACTGCTATGGATGTAGGGCAGCAGCAGCAGATCACTGTCCACCCCATGGACACTTGGTGCTCTTGAAAAAAGGTACAACACAAGGGTTCCTGCAAGGATTGATTTTATTTGCAACTCAGGAAAGGCCATTTGCTCCAATTTGAGTAAAAAGTGTTTAACAGCAACATTAGTACTTGCATGCACCTCAAGGCAAAATATTTTCTTAGAGCCCTGGGTGTTCACTTTTAATATTACTAAAAATATTTATCACTTCTATCCCAATGTCCTTCTGCATTAGCTGTGTTTTGGAAGAAAGGGTAACCCAGGCAACCCAACACTCAAGCCCTTAGGCAGCCTGCAGGCAGTCAGCCTTCACAGAATGATAGTAATAATAAAAGACCCCTCGCAGTGGCAGCAGCCAATTCAACAGCACTTTTGACAGGGGAAAGTCTGTACCTCTGAGGTAAAGCAGAGGGGAAAATAGGCAGCATGACTAAGTGCTATTTCTGTTAGGTTTGTAACAGTGCCTTGGAGATTTAATGAGGAAAGATTTTTAGAAGAGTTTGGAAACAGAGTAAGATGTATAAGAACAGCATCCTGAGATGAAGGGTTGAGGCAAGAGCTGCAGGAAAGGAAAATTGTTTGTGCTCTGCAGCAGCCACAAAGGGCTGAGGACAGCAGTCCATTCCCAGTGGCTTAACTTAGCAGTGGGAGTGGTTGACTTGGTTGTGCAGAGCCTATTTGCAGTCCTGAGCTTGTTCTCTCACACCATGGAAAGTTCACAGCCTGCTCCATGTCTGGAACAGGCTGTGAACAGGATAGGTAATCCTCAGCTGGCTCAGGCAGACAATCCCTCCTCAGCAGGAAGACCCCACTAGTTTGTACATCAAGGCTTTCCTGGACAAATTCATATCCACAGACTGAAAGGTTTCAGCACTGTATGATGAATGGGATCTATTTTATCTATTTCAGTTTCTCTTACCAGTTTAAGAAATGTTTTGACTGAATCAATGGGGAGGAGTGATTTCCCAGGAGGGAGAAAACTCTTCTTTGCCTTGGGCAATAACTGATCTGGTGCCAGGGAGAGAGGGACAGTGGAGTGCAGGAGGCCAGGGGAGTAGGAGCCTCGTGTGAATGGACCTAAAGTACAGGGGAGCAGCCCCTCAGTCCACAGAGGACATGGCAGATTTGTCCTGAGAACAAAGCTCTAGGGAGGGTTTGATAGAACTTGGAAAAAATACATTTAGAAACAAATGCCTGCTCTGGTTTGGTGAGTTCTCCCTTCTTAAAATGGTAATTATTCTGATTAATAGCCCACCAGCCTCTTGTTTGTTGTATTTATTTTTAAAGCCTTCAGATCTATTCTGGTTAGATTGGCTCAGTCTGGGAAGGACTCTACAACCTAAAGCTTTGGCCAGCTGGGGATCTGGTATAACCAGGGAATAGCACAACATTCAGGGGCTGGAATTGCAGAAATGTACAGCTGTTCACAGAGGGAGGGTTATGTCTTCCTTTGGGCTGGATATGCTTCTTCCAGCCTTGCTGTGTAGCATCCAGGTTACACAGCTGACTTGAGAATTGTGGTTGGGACCCTGTGATTGTAGGAGTCACTCTAAAAATGCTTTATTTTCGAGAGACATGAGAGTGTGCATGACTTTGGGGGTATTGACCTTGAGTTACTGAGTGTTTTTTGCTAAGAGCTTCATAACTTGTGGTCATACCTTGTGTTTCCTGTGTTGGGAATGGTTGTTCTCTTCTTCCCTTAGGTTTGCTGATGCCACTAATTACATGTGGTAGGTTAGTAGAGGAATAATATAAGTTATTCTTGGCTGTGGGGGTTTTAAAACTTATTTCAACTGTTATCAAGTTATGTTCAGGATTTTCAGTTATTTCTTTTGTTAAGCTAGAGAGGAGAAATGCTTCTTTGGGACAGCAAGATGGATCAATGTGTGCATTAGATATTTAAATAAGGATAACGAGATGCAACTATCCCATATCCCAAACAGAAAAAATTAAAAAGCTTGATAAATATCAATTTGTTCAGTGAGTGGGGCAGATTGCCTTGTTGGAGAGATGCTGCTTTATATTATCTATTTTAACCCATCTGTAGAGGCAGAGGCCTTTTGAAGATGGACCTATATTGATGATTTGTTATTTGGGTTTCCCCATTTGTTTGGTTCTGGTTTTCCTTTCCCCTTTAAGGCAAAACTTATATCTAAAGAATAATCTGTATTTTACTCCTCTTCCTGCTTCTAGAGGGTTAAATTAAGTTTATATAACCTTGTCTTCAAACTGCTGCTAAGAAAGTTCATTGTATGGAGGTGTTAGCATGTGTGAGGATGTCATCATCTGCATGTGCAAAGGGAAGACACAAGGTCTTCAGATGTAAAACAAAATTTTAAGGTTTTGATGTTCTTCTTGGCTGAACGTGTATTTGGGTAAAGGTAAATTTTTCTGCAAATGTGCTGTAGCACTCATGCCTGCACAGGACTCCAGGACCATTTCTTATGGAAACTTGTAAAGCAAAGAGCTCTTCAGACCCTTTAGTGGGCACATCAGTTGTCTGCCCTAATCAGTCTTTTGCTATAACTGAAATATGCCATGGCTCCAGTGAAGTCAAGCAGTTGCATCAGACACGTTGGGGTTTTTTTTTATGGTATATGTTTTCCACTGCAAGAGAACTTCAGCTGAATGTATAGCAGGTGTAAATGGAGCTGTAATTTAGTAGTCTAGCATAGATCAGATGATTATTCTTGCAGTGGTTTTTACTATATAAACCAAATGGATGACATTTGTATGAATGTAACATTGTTCAGCAATGACAGATTTTTCTGTTCGCCTTTATGGCTGGCTTATTATTTTTTGAGAAGCTGAAGCTTTGAAGCAACTTCAGATTCCTGATTGATAAAGATCAAATAAAGTACTAAAATAGGTATGAAAACTGACAGAGAATGTGAGAGTGTCATGAATTTCAACCCACCCCCTCCCTGCTTTAAATTGGTCTACATGATGAACAAATGTAAGTTATTAAAAATCTGTGTTTGTGTGAATATGTGTGTGTAAAAAAAAAGGAATGAAGTAACAGCAACCTCAGCTACAAATCACAGCAGATCACACACAAAATCTGCATAGAAACAGGATTTTTTCACTTAGAAAATATTGCCTTTCTTCCTGTCTACAAAGCTGCTTGGAATACATGATTTCGAAAGCAATTATTTTAATATACTGTGTGTAGACCTACAGTTAAGCAAGACATGAAGAAAATACTGATTTGGGTAGTAAAGCTAGGCTATGTTCTTTTAACTCAACCAGCTCTTTGGTACTTTTAGTTCTAAATTTCATATCTGACAATCTTTTTGGCCATACTTTGCGATTTGTTCTAGCCAAGTAAGTCCTTTAGGATTACTCTTTCCAAAGGGTGAACCTAATAGAACCATATCAAATACTCCCAGAAGTGATGATGTACTTGTTCAGCCCAAAGGAATAGCCAAGTTCATGCAATAGACACACATAAATGCAGATAATAGCAGTCAGGGGCTGTATAAAGTACTAACCATAAGACACTGTAACAGGACTGTGAAATGCATTAGTCAGTCAGTGATTTTGCAGAGTTTAAAATTATATGAAGCAAGGATTTTCAAATGTCACTTGTCTAAAGAGTGCATTACTGTAGCAGAAGAGATGATTTAATACTGCTCTTTAATAAATATAATCCTTAATAAAAATACCTTGGATGATTTTTCTTCTTGTCTCTTAGTTAAACTCTTCTACATAAGCACTAGAATGAGGGAAATTGTAATCAGTCTTCTCAAGAACGTCAGCATTATCCTATGCTTTCCTTATGCATGCTACTGAGTTAAACTGAGTGTACGTTTTTAGGAATACTGCTTTTAGGAAATGAAATTATTATCATAATTTACTAAAGGAAGAAAAAAAGAACCCTGAGTATTAAATAACTTGATCCCAGATTTTTTGGCCGCTGTTCCAAAGCTTGTCACAGAGTAAAAATCTGAGATCTGGTTTTCAAAGGAGAGACCAGAATTCAAAGCAAGTGTCTCAGAGTATGATGGTTACAAATCTTTTTCTTTTTCCCTAGTGAATACTAATTAGCAGGTGTATTATATCTTCATGGAATTCTATTTTATATCACATAAAAATGCACTTATGGCATTATTTCAAGCTGCAAGTCTGTAAGCAGCCCTTTCCTTGCCACTGTGGGTGGGGGCTTTTGTTTTCACTTTTGATTAGCCACTCACTTTACCTGCGCTGTCACCTAAGTAAGAACCATCATAGGCCAAAAAGGAGGTAGATAGAACTTCTTTCCAGAGCTAATGATGTTTTTTAGGTGACAGGTCTATGGCTGAAGCCACCTTACTTTTCTTTTGGGTGTTTTCTGCTCTTTTGTCAGACACTGGGAGTAGCAGAACTTACCAAGCAGGTACAGGATTCCTCTCTGGCCTTCATGTCTCAAAGAATAGATATTATTTATTAGATTTCTCTATTTGAAATTATTACTGCTTGGAATAATGATACACAGACATGCCATAAACTGCTATACCATAAATTATTAATAACTTAAATTATTCATCATTAGCATCTTCGTTAACTCTGATACTTAAGAAATCCAATGTATCATTGTAGAAAAACCAAGAAATTATACCTTCCTATAGAATTTATTGTGCATGTGTAGATGTGTTGAGATAACAGTGCTATGGTTTTAATCACACTGTTAATGAAGAAATTATTTTAATTACTCCT
The DNA here is from genome assembly GCA_035582745.1 of Loriotus luctuosus. NCBI lineage: Eukaryota > Metazoa > Chordata > Aves > Passeriformes > Thraupidae > Loriotus > Loriotus luctuosus. The sequence goes on along the minus strand of JAWWEY010000001.1, from coordinate 10,172,321 downwards.
TCATGAAGAAATCAGGTTACACACCAAATCATACACACAGTGAATGTGCTGGCATTACCTTGTCTTCTCTGAAATGCATCAGTGCCAAATGGGGGGATGGGTACTTGGTTATCTTGAGAAGTAACAGCTGTAGAAAGAATGGTATAAACAGGTGCCAAATTAGCTCCTTTTGGGTAGAAAAGGTAGAGGTGAGGGATAATTGCATTATTATTCAGTCTGAAGCTGCTGTTCCTAAGTTTTCAGCCAACACCAAGACAAAAGCTAGGTATGTGAGTTTTGTGCGAGAAAATGATCTGAAAAATCTGCATGTTGCATACAAGTTCTTTAAAATGGACTGAATTATATAATAGTTTAAACATAAAAGTGCATGAAACTCTTTTAATGAGGTTGCATGAAATACTTAGCCAGGTTATCATGGTAAATGTGAAAGTAATTCCAACATCTGGATTTTATGTCTGGTGGTTCAGCATTCTTCATTTCATCAGACTTGACAGAATCACAGAATGGGTTGGAAGAGACCTTGGGGATCATTTTATTCCAATCCCCTGCCATGGGCAGGGACATCTTCCCTAGACCAGGTTGCTCAGAGCTCAATCCAGCCTGGTCTTGAACACCATCACAATCTCTGGGCTACCTGTTCACAGCAATGTCGAATCATTCATACACTGAGACAACCACCTGCTGCAGGAATAACACACCTTTCTGTATCCATCTTTTGTTCCTTGTTCTTTTTTAGAAGTTTATTTTGTTCCTTAGTCTTTGTGCCACTCTTGTATAACACCTAAAATATTAGGGTCTGTCATATATCTAACTGGGAATCTTAGGGCCAGTGGGAATATGAAAATAGCAGCAATCCATTTTGTTGTCAATTTAGTTATGTGTTTGTGACAGTAGCTAAAACATTGGAACTGTAGAAGATTCCTGACAATGTCTCACCAAAGTCTGTTTCCAGAAAAATAGATTAATATAAAACTGTTTCTAAAGAATAGTTATCAACACTTCAATTTTAAATTGAATGAATTACAAGTGGGATTCAGCTTGGTTCTTTTTAGGATCTGGTATTATTGAGTAGTTTTGCTAACAGCTTGAGTAGTTGATTGGGTTATATGGTTATTAAGTGAACAAATGGAATAGCTACAGAGTGGCTGTATGTTCTATAAAAGAGGACTGGGATTTAAAATAATCTTGATAAAAATGATTAAAATATCTGTAAAAAAACAGAGTAAGTTTCAGCTAATAAGAATGAACGTTGCACTGTATTTGTACTTCCATTATATTTTCTCTCAATTTGACTGCTTCATTCCAAGAGTCCCTTTGCAGTTCCCTGGTCACTTTTTACCCTGGTTGGTGGATCCCTTCCTCCTCAGAAATATAGGTTTAGGGCAAGCACAGTTGAGGGGCTTGATTCCTCTTTAGTATTTTTATTAACTTTATCTTAATTTCTGTTGCTACCCAGGGCATTTTGCCAAGGGTGGGCTGTGGGAGTGCCACATGTGTAAAAATGTCAGATTGTTGTATGGAAGAACAGTACTTGTGTCCCAGGAAAAATAATTTCACTTCTGTTCAGTACTTCTAAGCTTAAACAGCCTTGTGCCAGATGTGGATTCTGCACCTGTGCAAATCAGAGAGCACACAGAGTCCCAGAATGGGCAGGTTGGAAGGGACCAGAGAGGGTGGTCTTGTCCAACCTCCCTGCTCAAGCAGGGTCATCCCAAAGCACATGGCACAGGATTGCATCCAGAAACTTCTGGGGTATCTCCAGTGAGGGAGACTCCACAGCCTCTCCAGAAAATCTGTTCTAGTTCTCTGTGACTGCACAGGAAAAAAGCTCTTGCTCATGTTCAGGTGGAACTTCCTGTGCCTCCATTCTTCCTGTTGTCTCTTGGCCTATTGCTGGGCACCACTGAATGGAAGTTGGTCCATCCTCTAACACTGACAGGGATGAGATCTACAGAGAAATACCAGCTTAAAGAACTGACCATAGGAAATGCTGTAGAAAAGTCTCAGATGTAGAGGCGTGACTGACATGGAGTTTGTAATACTTAAAATATTCTTCCTTGCTCCTCAGTGGTTACAAGGGGGTGGTAGGAAATAACTTTTTTCTTTTTTTTTTATAGTAAGCAAGGGGTAAGGAGTGTAGTAGATTTACAATGAACCCCAAAATATGCATATTAAACATGAGGAACAGTTGGGGTTTTTTTACTACCAGTTTGAGGATGTTGAAGTGCTGCCAGTATAGGAGAATTTTAAGAAAAAGTTATGGTTGTCTCTGTCAGGAATAGGTTAGGCAGAGGTGTGCTCACTTATTAAAGCAGAGAGACCAACCAGAATATTCATCAAGTTTTCACCCAGTGTTGTTCTTACCCCTTTATTTATGGGCTGATGTTCTGGTTTAAATTAAAGATTTAAAGAATATGTTGGTTGTAGTTATATGTGGATAAAATCATCATTCATCCTGCATTATGGTCAATGAGATTTTCCACTGGAAATATATATATATTTTTTTTTTAAATATGTATATGTGGTTATATATTTTTTTTTCCGTATTTCCATTATGAAGGACCTCAAGAAGTAGTATAAAGAAGTAGAAACATAATTCCCCCTTCTGTATTCACTAACATAAGAGAAAGTAATGCTTACCTAACGTTGTGCTAAAAAGCTTGAACTAGCTTTATAAAAATTTTAAAACCAAGGTGGTTTTGGTTTGGACTAATAAAATCATCAAAGAAATGAAGCAGTGGAACAATGAACTGCTCAGGAAAGAATGATTTTTATTTTAGAATGTTGAAATCTATGATTTGGTAGTACTAAAAGAATTCATTTTAAGAATGCTACATGGAAAGAGAAAATCCCTGCCTACTTTTTTGCCTTTGATACAAATATTGAACTTCCTGTTCCAACCTACTGATTTTAAGAGCAGCTAGTCCAACTATGATCCAGTTTTTCTGTTGCCAACAGGAGTGTGTTGGATTAAAAATATCATAATTTTTGGTGGGGGGTTGGCTGCTTTGGCTGCCTTCTGCCAGGGACAACACTGCTTGAACGCCTCCTAGTGTGACTCCTAATCAAAATTAATGGTTTGTGCATCCTGTATGTGGATACTTTGACAGGATTATGCTGAAAGTATCCCAGTTGTATTTGCAAATAAAACAGCAGCTGAATCTAAATGTACTCCTTTAGCCAGCATGTCTCCTCCTGAACTCTGTTGGTGTATGGCAAAATCATATTGCCATGAACCAAAATTCATCCAGTTAAATTATCCAGCTACTTTTAGCCAAGCAAATAACATCCATATCCTCAGGTCCAATCCCATGCTTTTGTCAGGGTAGATTAATTTAATTAGTGCTATGTTCTTTTATGTCTTTGACATGTGTAGCCTGTAATATCTTTTGTTTTTGTCATTCAGTCAGTTGCTTTTATGGAGTTGGTTGGTTTGTAATTTTCAGTGCTGTGTTATTGTTTGCCATGGATATTATTTCCTTTTCCCACAGTCTTGAGTGGCTACAGTGACATGATGGCCTACATCTGGGTTTGGGTTATGGAAAATTGGTGCATAGCCAGTAAAGCCAGAGAAGTGCTAAGGAAAAGTCTAAGTTTTGTTAAAGAGAGAATTTCTATAGTTTTTATAATTATCTATTTTACATTATAAATGTCAAATCACTCTAAGCAGAAGGATTGCCAAACAAGCATCAAAACTATTAACAACAGAATGTCAGCCTTGTGGCACCAAATCACCTCCTGATGGACACAGGGTCACATGAGAAGTGAACTTGTAGAATGCTCAGATATGGCCTGGTTTGTGATTTTATAGCTGCTTCCCTCCTTGGTGGATGTCAGCAAAAGACCTTATTACATGTCATTGAAATATGAAAATAGAATATGTAGTTTACTTTGTTTGCTCAGTGACTTCTTCAGAGAAATATATTTGGGAAGCATGACTTCCCTTTACAGAAGGTACTTAGGCTCTTTCTTAATTACCATATTAATCTACATTATTTTATTTAGGGCATTCCTCATTCTTGGATCTTCCCTAAACCTATTAAAAATTCCTACATGTTTGCCATCAAAGCAATTTCAGTGATAAGTTCCTGACTGAGTTAGTAGCTTGGATATTTTATCCCTGAGTTTTTAAAGACCTTAGGCAAATAATGATTAGTCACTGTACAACCTGTCAGTTTTATTCTACAAGAATTTGTACTGATATTTTAATTTCAAAGAGTTCCTCAAACACTTTCTTTTAAAAAAGTAAAATTTAGCACACAGTCTTTTTGATAAATCTAAATATGAGAAAATCCTTAAGCTTTCTTACTGTGTTCTATTTTATCTGCCTCTTCTTCTGTTTTTCTTTTAAATATCATCTATTTGCTCTCTGTAGCAATGCTCTTTTCCTGAGAAAAATGGTTGCTTACTAATTTTCATGTCTTCTTCAAATCACTTCTCAATCCCTTTGGGCTAGCCTGGTGTTTACATTTAAGCTGTCAACATTTATAATCCTCTCTATTGCATGATTTAGGCATAACTTCACCTTCTGTAAAATATCCTTCTTACTTCCAAAAGCTTTCTTACCTGGTGTTTTAGAGAGAGTGTCTCTTATTGTCCTCATAAACCTTCTTGGACAGGTGAAATGCATTTCCATTGGGCCTCCAGTACATTGTCTATAAATACACTCTGCTTTCTGTCTGAATATTTTCATCTTTTAGATGGCTTTTTATCTTTTGAACACAGCTGAGGTTTTTTGTACCTTTTTTTTTTAATTAAGCACCGTTACAGTTTATTTTCTGTCCACCTACTCCTGTAATCTGTGTATGGTTTTGGTATCAATATGAATACACATGCAGTATCAGGCACAGAAATTAATCACAAAATTATAGCGGAGTTTGCCTCATTGTCTTGGTTTGTAAAGACAGGGGTCTGCTAAGGAAGGCAGGAGCCTCCCCTGGAATGGAAAATGTAAACCCTCC
>JAWWEY010000001.1:10098389-10167260 GCA_035582745.1 Loriotus luctuosus | reverse complement strand
AAATTAATCACAAAATTATAGCGGAGTTTGCCTCATATACTGTAGTTTCCTCTAATTTCCCAGAACAAAAGTGCATATTAGGTTAGTACTGAGAAATATCAGTAGGTCCAACGCTACTCTAGCCATGAAATTCCTTTTCCTGGATTCCTGACTTGGAATTCAACAGGAATTCTTGCCATAATTTGAATGGCCTTACATGCATCAAGAAAAAAATAAACAACATTTTAAAATGAAGCTGCATTTTTATCTTTCTTGGATATTTGGTGTTTTCCTTCACATTTATCTTATTCAGTATGCAAAAGAAAGTTTTGTTCCTCATACCACTTGCCTCACAAATTTCTTATGCTCTGTTCTTTAAGATAGGAATCTCTTCTCACCTATGTTAGAGAGTTTTGTGGAGCTTTTAGTTTATTTTGTTTTCTTTTGGTATTTAATGCATTTCTGATTCCTTTTGAAAACAGTTATTTTTCTGTCTGAGTTCAAATTACTTTAAATGCTTGTTTGATCTGCTAATGACTTCCATGTGTTCCATTGTTTCTACCATCACTCTTAGAAGTTTTACGAGTCTTTGGAAAGATCTCGCACGACAGGGAATGATCAAAACTCAAAGTCATGCCATAAGAAATAGCACAGCACAGTAGAAATGTGCCAAATTGCCCAGAAGCAATTTGGATGGCTGGCAAACAGGGTCGCCTGCTGCTTTGTGAACAGTGTGGGCAATTTGCCACTCAACTCTCCCCTATTTGCTTCAATAAATTGCAGGGTACTTAGTACCCTACGATCTGTTATCTCTCTGTCTGTGCTTCTCTGCACTGTCAGTGTCTGACTGTGGCTCTGCTTCGTGTTGTTTGTGTCTGTCTTTCACTCTCAGCTTGATGGGAAACCTTTAAAAAAAGAGGTGTGTGGCATTCGGGGAGGGGGGGGCTGGGATCCAAGAGTTTGTACATCATGGGGCTTCTGTGCAGTCTAATCTAAAAAATATAGTTAAAAAGGAATTAAAATAATTAATCTAGAGCATCTAAGATGTAGTTCAGCAAGAGTAGATGAAAATAAACCAGCAAGTTCTCATGATGCAACTAGGAAGAGTATTCAAGTAATAATTGAACAACCAACTGTCTTATAAACAAGGTGTTATAAAATGGGACCCAAATCTGTGCAATGCAAAGATTATTTAACAGTGTCGGTCAGTCATTCTCCTCATGCTAAAATGGCAACCTTTAAATAGAAGAGCAACAGTTTGGGGATTTTGATTAAAGGAAAATAGAAGTTAACATGGTGGGTGAGTAGGAGGAAGAAAGGAAAGAGAAATCTTGAGCTTTTTTTATATTCATACTTTTCCCATTACTTCCCTTTTCTGTTGGTGTTGTCCGAGTTTAGCACAGGCCCTGCACCAAAAATGACTGACAGTGCTGCTTACAGAGTCCTGCAAGGGAATGACATTCCTAGAGGAACAGATTATTGTGGCCAAGGGTTTTGAAGTCAGAGCCTTTATTGTCCTGTGAAGAGTGAAACAAATCTGTCCTTAGAGTATTTAAATGTACTAATGTACAGTCTGGACAGAATGTTCAATATTGGATTGTTATTAGCTATTAGTTATTTGTGGGTTTTTGTCTGCCAGGTGGCTGATATGAGGGTTTATGATTTTCATTTCTGCAACATTTTGAAGACATACAATATATAACAGAGGAATATTTTGCTATGAATACATTAAAACTAATTTTCCTATACAATTGATTACAAATGTGAAATAAGTTAACATGACTGCATGTTTTACAATACATTGACTTTGTTGGTAATAATTTTGTTGAGATATCCATAGACCTTAGCAGAGTTATATTTTCTTAACAACCTACCATCCCCACTAAATGCTGCTGTGTTAGAAACAAGAAATTATGTGAGAAACAGCTGCTTGACTAGGAATTAGTAGTGCCATTTGGTGTCAAGTGAGCAACAAAATGCTAAAAGCCCTCAGAGTATATATATCTATGTTTAAATAATAGTAAAGCACCTAAAATAGTTTGAAAAAAATGAGTAAAAAGCTACATCTGCTTTTTTTTTTAGAAAGTTCATACATAAAGGATTATTTTATTCAAATAGAAATAGATAGTAAATGCACACATGTATTGGAAATGCACCAAGAAGAATGGCATTGCACCAGGAAAATAACTTCTTGATGTAAACTTAATTCCAAGAGAGGTAGTTTAGGCTATTACAAAATAATATGGGATGTGAGATGGAAAATAGTATGTCTTAAAATGAGGGGCTCTGCAGTAAAGAGGGAAGTTTTGAGGGAATGAGAAGGCGGTAACCCTGGTCAGGAGTGCTGGCAGCAGGGCAAGGGAGGAGATGTTTGTCCTCTTCTGAGCTGTGGTCAGGCACACCTGGAGTGCTGGGTCGAGTGCTGGGTTCCCAGGAGAAGAGACAGGGAGATGCTGGAGTGAGCCTGGGGGAGGGCCACAAAGGTGATTGCAGAACAGGAACATCTGTCCCACAAGGAGAGGCCGAGAGGGCTGGGACTGCTCTGCACTTCTGTGCTCTGGAGCAGAGAAGGCTAAATACACTGATGTTGCTATGAAATCCATATAGCAAAGGGGAAAAAAAATGTGTTTCCTCTACTTTCCCTGCTTTTAGTGACACATAAAACTTGAGAAGATGCTATTGTCTTTTAGTTAGGTGGTTTTGTTTGTATTTGCTTTTAGAAAATGGACACAAATCATTAGTAGGAAAGACTGCTACAGGACAACTAGAAAAATTTTTCTTTTTCAAATGCTGCTTCTGCTTCCTTTCAGTTTTTCTGTGAGCAAGAGACCATTGTCTCATTTGTAGCCTCCTCCCGTCTTATTGCTGGGCTCTCCTAATGAAACTGGAATTTCTGCAGGAGCCCAGGGTATGACTAACAAGAGATTCACTGTGCAATAAGATTTCCAATTTCTGAGTTCTGGACACCTCTTCAAGGACTCTCTTGGCAACTGTAAAATCCTTTAAATAAATATTGACATGCCAGTCTGAAAAGTAATGAAGTCTCTTTTCTTCCTGCAATATGGAGCAGTAAAAGAGATGTGTGGATTTTTTTGGTTACTTTAATAGCTGGAATTGAAGCTAAAACAATGGGTAGTTTGGTTATACAAGGATTTTAAAATGCATTACTTTGCTATTATTGGCAACTTGGAATCTAGGTTTGCAATTATCTGGAACTGTAAATTATTTAAAATCAATATGTCGATACCTTGAGTGATACGTGTTTAATATGGGGCTAGACATTTATTTATGATTATAACTCCTTTTTATTGGTCTAGTAAATGTAGCTATTTAGAAGATATTTCCAGATGATCATAATTTTAATAGCACACAGATATTACTGAAAATTATAGATGGCAGCAGCCCAGCATTCCTTCTATTTCTTAAATCATACCTGTGCTATGCTGCAAAAGACTTGAATGGATTCTACTGCAGAATCTTTTATAGCCTCCCCTGGAATGCAAAATTGGTTTTGTTTTGGTTTTTTTTTCAAGAAATTGACTATAAGTACAGCATAATAAATATATAAATGGACCTATTTACAAATATTAGGGTGTCATTCTCAATACAGAATAATACTGAAAAAATTGGATTATTGTCTTCAAAACATTTGTGAAAATAATTTTCTCTTTACAAGATTGTGTTTTAGATCATTTTAAGTGTATCATCTGAAATACAGATGTCCAGATGTTTCAAACAGATTTTCAGTTTAGCTGAAAACTTGGGTTTGCCCTGAAAAAATAGAACAGATGAGAAATTCCAGGCTATTCACTTTTTTACTGTTCCCTGCTATGTCTTTTTATAGCATGTTGCTACAATTATAGCACTGGACATTCACCTGAATTGATGCTTGTAAGAGTTGTGCTCTTGCTTTGCAAGGAGAGGAAATCTGGGCTAATAGAGTGATCATTTTCTACATTGTTTTAAGCAATAAAAGGATGCAGAGGGCAGTGTTACGAGTTAGGTGTATTAATGCCACTCAATGTATGTGACAAATGTTTGGTGTTACAGCAATTCCACAATTCTTTGTTTTGCGTCTATTCTTTGAATTCCAGCAGAGCAGAGTGCTCTCCTGCAAGTCTGACAGAAGAGTGCTCTGCTTCTGACAGAATGCTTTCTCATTATTGCTTCAGGTGATCACTCCTAGTGAGGCTCCTCAAATCTATTTTTATTTTTCCTCAAGGAAATTAAACTTCAAATAAATGAAACTTCTTATCAAGTTGAATTTCTCTATGTAGTCTGATCTTTCTTGTCCTTGTCCAGAAACTTGTTTGTTTAAAGTGATGGAGAAATACAGACCTGGGAATAATTGACAAATAATCCATAGGAGAAGTTTTCATTGAGTTTATCCAATACATTTGAGGAATATCTTATTTTTGTACTTATCTGTCATGAATCAAAATTCTTTCAGCTTTTTTTGTGGTGAGTTCAGGGCTTCATCTTTAAATTCTGAATGATCTACTTACTGTAGAGAATAAAAGGATGGCCAGGGATGTGTTGCTGGGGAAAGTAGAAATCTTTCTTTTTCCTTTTTTTAAAATAGTAATTTAGGAATTATTGCAATATTCTTCCCAAGGGAATAAGTTTCTTTTTCTGTTTTTTCATTTTTGAATGTGCATATGTTCTTAAGTTGGCAAAGGTATGCTAGGAGGAAGTGGTGGCTTTTCTATTTTTAAATGAAAGTTAATTTTGAAAAGTACTTTGGTACTTACTTTTTGGTACTTTTTTTATAGGGACTTTCTGTATATATTTAACATCCCTATGTGTTTGGGTTTTTTTGTTGTTGTTTAAAAAAAGAAAATTTCCCATATTCTGTTTTTCATCAAGGGGTGCATTTTTAATAATTCTGATGAAATTCCATCTGATTTCTATGTAAGGACCAGAAAATCAACAGGAATTTCACATGTGTGAGCACTAAATGCTTAAAGTTCTAAATATTGCATTACTGAAATAGCCAAGTAGGCAAACCTAAAGTTACTAATCTCTCTCTGAAACTTTAAAAGGGAATTTTCCTTAACAATTGGTTGTGATCATTCACTTTCCATCCCCACTTGTAGTCTGGCCATTTGAGAGTGCAGTTCTGCATAAGCAGATTAACTTCAGAAACCAATATTGACTTCAGGAGAGAACAACCCTGTGTGCAGTGGAGAGGGCCAGAGCGAGGAGAACTGGGCTGGAAGATCTGGGCCTCAAGAGACACTCAGCACTTCTTTTGATCTTATAGACACATACCACATCTTTTCTATCCTACTGCATCAAAACTGCCTGATGGCAGCAGTGGGAAGTGTGTTGGCAGCAGTAATTTCCCCTAAAGACTGTCAAGGATGAGGAGAAAGTTTGTTTAAAAAAAAATGGTGAGGGAGGGAACAGAAACAGGGCTTTAGAGAAGGACCATTAATTCCCACATTCTGGTCAAAACTCAGAACAGGATCAAATGTTCAGCTATGCAGAATGAAGAAAAATAGTTACTTTCTGTTCTCATGGTAGATTTGCTCTTCCTTCCTGAAGTTTTGCTGTTGCACTGGTGCAGCTACTTCATATCATGGTAAAGGAGGTGATGGACTCCAGCAGTGGGCACTGACCCGCTTGGAGACCACACCACCATTCTAACCCAACAGTAAGTGCATGAACTCTGATTTCAAATAATAAAAAAGTAAGAAAGGTATATAGGGGGCATATTTTGTGTTCAAACCTTTAAATTCTTGAAATTTTGTAGGAATAGATTGTGTGGACACCTCCTAACACATCACTGAAAAGCAGATGGGCAGTTTCACTGCTGGCTTCAAATCAAGCTCCTGCTCTGAACAGTCACCCCAAATCTGCCTCATAATTCTTTTGACATTTCAAAATGGGACCACATCAATATTCAGTCCATAACTCTCCTAAGTGTGTATGGCTTTTTCATTAAACTGAATTTCGCTACTGAGGTACCACCCTACAGTCCATTTCACTTCAGATTTCCACCAAGTAGAGCGCACAGAGTATGGCCTGGGATGGTTTTATGAGCAGCACATTGAGGGCAATTAACATTGGAATTGAGTCTACATCAGGATAACAACAGGCGATAATACTATTTAACAACTGTTAAATGGTGTTAATGGCCAAGTGTAGACCACAAGCCCCACAGATTAGGATGCAGTGAAATTCAGCAGGCATGTAAATTAACAAAAACCAAATGGATCATTTAGAAATGTATATGCCACTGAAAAACTGCAAATTATTTTAGAATGCTCTAATTACCTAGGGTTTTTTTTTGTGAGGGAAAAGACTGGTGCGGTAAGGAAGGTCATTTTGCTGGAGGCTTTTTAAATCGGAAAAAAATCAATTTGGTTAAAGTGGTTTTGAAAGTGATGTTTACATGCATTACGTTCCTATTCTTTTTTTATGGCCTAGTTTTCTGAGCTGATAACTGTTATTTTGATGTGTTGTGCAGAACTTAACTGGACTTAACTGGATACAGGAACCTAGAGGACAATAGCAGGCAGTCAAATACACAAATGCTAATTGAATCCTGGAGTAGAAGCAGTTTGAAATTTATAGTATTTTGGAAATGAAATATTCTGTGGGAAGTTTAACAAACTAAAATATTTTTTTTTCAAGTTGACCTAGCTTATTAGAGAGAGTTGTAATTTCATTCTCATTATAGAATTTAAAATCTATCTAAAGCTTAAATTTTCGCTGTAGAGACTGTTTCACTGTTCTAAAGACTGCAGTGAGCACAATTTTAGCATAGTGCTCAGGTTTCTCTTTATTTCTACCTATTCTGCCAGCTGCTCCAATTTATTTAGCATTTACCTCAGCATTCAGAAAAGGCAAATCAATACTTTCCCCAAATTTCTTTCTAAATTGAACTTTTCTGAAGGCACTTCAATTTACCCTGTGGGAGCAGGAAAAGTTGAACTGGCTCTTTGGACCAGAGCTGCATAGATGTGAGGATGTGGTCCCAGTCCCTCAGGTGTTGCACAGAGGACAAGATTGTGAGAAATAGTTATTCACTCCTCATAGTTTAGGAAGGTTTATTAAACCTTTTCAAAAATACAACAGAAGACTGAATAAAGAAAAAAGGTTATGGCGCTGGGCGCAAAAGATTTTCCCCGCCATGTGCTCAGCCCCCTCACAATGGAGGTTTTTTCCTCTTTTAACCCTTTAATCCCTCCTAAAGTTGTGTCTGTCAACCCCTTCTTTGCTGTCCAGTGGTCAAGATTTCTTCCTCAAACCCTGACTGGAGGTCAGATGTCACCATGGTGACAAGCCAGCCCTCCCAGATGTCCCAACTCCGGCTGTCCCTTGATAACACATGAGGGGGTACAACATAACTGTAAATCTATAAAACTTAACCTATATACATGATACTTGTCCATTAATTGTGAGAGTCAATCATGGCATTACTCATCTATCACAGGATGCCAGTGTCTCTGCTGGGACTGGCCACATGCCTCTTGCCACCGGCTCATCCTGTGTATGGGTTGCTCCTGTCACCTCTGTCCTGGCCTCCCTGTGTGCCCAGCACACACTGCTCCAGTCCAAGTAATCAAAATTCTTCTCCAGTGGAGGGCTTTGTGTCATAGAAGCAGTGACAGATAGAGAAGAAATAAAATAAAGGAGTTTTTTTTACAGTAAATACATCTGCTTGCAGATTTTCCTATGATGCTGTCAGGTTTGAAGGCATTTGTTTTGGAAATAGGGTTGCAGTGTACTGATATGTTAAGCTATTTAACTTTTTTTTTTCCACACACATAGGCATCCACACCCAATTTTGTGCTCCTGCTAAAATCTTTGTGCAATTAGTTTTAGAATTTGGCCACAGGGATTTTGCTGAAATTGCCTATTTCAGGCAGCATTCTCAGAGTTAATTATCCATTTAGTGTGGGCCAAATCCTAAAAGATCTTCAATTGCCTTTGAATGGCAAGTCCCTTAAGGAGCAAGTGAATGGTGATGGGTTATCAGCCCAGATAGATGAGAAGAGAATAATGGAGGGTGTGAATGATTCATTAAAAATATCACTTTTTATGTTATCTTGACACACACACAGTAACCTGCTCAGTCTAGGCCTCACTCTCCATCTGTTAATTCCATGTTATTAAGGTTTTGATTTCTTGAGAAAACAGATGGCTATCAACTAAAACAGGTGTTCACATTGCACTTTTTGAAGTTTAAATGCTGAACAGGTATAACTTGAAGTTTGCTTTAGTACAAGGGGAATTAGTGCTTTGAAAGAGGGGTGAGTGGAGAATAATTTGTAGGGAGGAGGGTCAAGCAATTCACCAGGAGTACACCTACCTCCAATTAGCTATGGACCTTTGCCATGATAGAACACAAGGAGAGATGACAGCAGAAAGACTTAAAGGAACATTGCTTGTTCTGAACCCATGTCCTGTATCTCTTGTTGAGGAAATACACCAAGAAAATGTGAACCAAGTGCATTGCAGTGGAAGAGGAGAATGTTGCTCAGTGATTGTTCCAGAATTTTTGGGTGGCTCAGTGCACTGCTGCCTCATTAGAATACAAAAACATAGAACTAGACTTCCTCTGGATAAAAGGTAATCTAATTCAAGTTTTCGAATTTGTTGTTCCGGTAAACAATTGTAAAAATATCTGAAATTCTGAAAAACAAAAATGTTAGGTAAAATAAAGTGGATTTTGTCTAATGTCGTAAAATGGCAAGAATAACCTGTGAAACTTAAGGCAGTTTCCCTGCCTCATTTTTCACCCAGTTTTGCTTTGATAATAATAAAAAAAAAAGTGTGGTTAAATAATGTAGCAAGGTTGAGCTATTCTCACATGCATACAATTTTCTCTACACTTCTTATCAAAGATTCAAGAAGCCCCTACTGTAGTGTGATCTCATGGTGAGTGTCCTGTTATTTTTATGATCTATATTTCAACATATAATCTAGCATTCAGTGAAAAGGTAAATAATTTAAATTAACTTACAAAATTGAGTGAACAACACAAATTTCTGAAGCAAAATCTTTGCTCATTAATTAGCAGGGGCATCTCTATGCAAGTTTTAAAATATGTGTTAAATAGCACCCTGATTTACTCACTTGTGTGGGTTACAAATTCTCTGCCCTGCTCTTTCTTGTCCTGTTGATGTGCTCTGAATGACTGAGAGAACAGAGGAATTGAAAAAATCCTTGACTTTCCTTCCTTTCCTTTCAGAAGCACTTTCAGAGTACAGGGTGACATTGCCTTCTACCTTCTGTGGCCATCTGTGTTTTTCCCTTAAGAGCAGAGTGAAGCAGAGTACTGACAAGGATGTTATTTATCCATAAATACAGGAGGCACAGCAGTACAGTGAGGTGCTGAGGATTGCTTCTTTCTCATCTAAGTTTCCAGTCTGTAAGAATGGGATGCTGTTGAGCTTATTGAGATGTGTGTCAGCTTGGAATGGAGTTGCAGCTCTGGCTGGTGGTAACCTCAATATGCACACATTTATCCATCTTCTGCATGAGGAACAAACACTGGTTAGCCAAGGTACTAATAAACATGGAACAGGAGAAGTTATTTACAATGTGCTTACTCCCATAGAAAATCTCTTTTACCTAATGTTTGAATGTGTAGATAAGAGTAAAGAAATGTTATTATTATCATTCAAAGAGCTATTGAACATTTGTAGGGTTGATCAACTATTAACACTTCTCTTCTGGATTTTACCATTATTATTAGACTTTAATCCATTCACTGGCTCATGGAGAGTGTGGCTAGATTAGCAGTTGGGTTTGCTGAAAGGTGCAAATTTGCTTTGCACCTGGCCTTGGGGCCTTGCAGCCCTCAGCTGAGCACAGTCTGAGTGCACTGGAGGTGTATTTCCTCCAGGTGGAAAAAAGGGTAAAATGAGCACTCTGAACAAGAGCATTCTGCAGCTGGAGCACAACTAATTTCCAGAACAGACAGAAAGTGGACCTGTCATCAGGTTATGATGGAGGAAAGTGAAACTCTTTCCTTTCCCCTTTGTACCAAAACAAAGATGTACAGCAGGGGTGCTGACACAGTCATGCTGAGAACTTGGCTCAGTTCTCAGAGGAGTGTGTAGGAAAGAAAGATTATATGGCATGTTTACATCATATCAAAGCCAAAAAACATCTTCCCCATTTAAAAAGCTACTTTACTCTGTTGATGATGTCATACTGAAATGTCTTAGAACCAAAAGGGTCCTTAGAAAATTCTCAGTGCAACTGTACAGATTCCATAGTTTGCATATGGATTTCATTACCCTAGATACAGTTTCTGGGGATATTCTTGCTTGTCTTCTTTTGCTTTAAGAAGTGGGATAAATGTGGATTTAATATTGTAGATATTGCTATGCAGTGAAAGTATAGAGCTGAAGGAAAACACAGGGTTTGGGAATTATTATGCTCTACTTGCTTTCCAAATGAGTTGTTTTCTTGTGAGCCACAACAATAGTTAGGTACAAGGGGAAGGAAACATAGAAAATCTATTACTTCTCTAGTCAACTGAACAATGGAATTAGGTGCACAGGAGCAAATGCCTTTCAGTTGTTGAGTGATGCAGCTGATATTTTCTGTTGAGAACAAGAAGACTTCGTCTAAGAGGCCAATGCACTTTTTCATAGGTCAAAGGGAATTTCAGAGCAAAATCCATTTTTAAAGGACTTACAGAGTCATGCTAAGAAATGCATTTTTTGATAGGAATCAAGAATTTTTTGTCTCAGTTGACCAGCAACAGGGAGCTGGCTAATTCTGTACATGCTGAGTCAAATTTCCACCTGGGGTAAATCAGGGCTTCCCTACTGACATTTAGTGCTCGAGGATGGGCTGTGCCCTGCTGGAAGGGCTCTCCTCCCTTCCACTGGTGTTTGCCCTATTAATTGTGGCTTCAAATGAATTTCAGGCATGCTTTTATCTGCCAGACTGCTGAAGGATGGGATAGATGGATGTGTTTTTTAATGTCTCTTTAAATTTTTAGTGACAGAGCCAAGCATATATTTATGCAGCTTAAGTTTTTGATACCATGTTTTTATTGTCACACTAATGAGCACAACAGGGTGGGTGTTAGGAAGCTACTAACAGATGTTTTAGGGATGATTATTTCTTGAATAAATTATATAGTATACAAGAGATAAGAGTCTATTTAGCTCTTGTGGTGTCCAACAAGCATCATGCTTATACTGGCTGCCATTCCATGCAATGCTGGATGCAGAACTACTTAAACCAGAAAAGCATTTCTAGTTTCTACCACCCCCTGCTCTTGCAGCCCCCCTCAGTGTGTCTGGGGTGAAGAGGAGCAGCCCAAGTGGGACACGGAGCTGGCTGAGCAGGCAGCTGGATCCCAGCCTCCTTTGGCACAGCTGGCATGAGCAGTGTGACCTCTGTCTGCTGCCCTTGCTTTCTATCTTTTCAGGAATTTGTGTTTATTTGCATTCTTCCTCTTTCTCTCTATTTTTTTAAAAATTTTTTTTATTTTCACTTAATTAGTATCTATGCTTTGCTTCAGTACCTGCTGATAATTGGAGAAGAAATGAGCCAGAAATAAGTATTGATTTGCTTTTTAGCTGTTATGGGGATTTATTAAGGATACTCATGAAACAAATACTGGATAAAAATTTAAGGAACAGGGCTAAATCCAGTCCATGGCATAATGTTGTCACTCTGCGTGCAAGCTGAAGTGTTTTGGATGACTCAAGGCTGCAGTTCTGCAACACAGTGACAGGAAAACAAGGAGAAGGAAAAGATTAAGTTACAAGAGAAGAAATAGAGAGCAACCCTGTTCAGTGCCCTAAACAGCCTGTGTGCTTCACTCATGCTAATAGAATATGGTGTGAAATTTAACTATATCCAATTTTACTCTCATCTAAAATATTTTTTGCGCTTCATCACAGTGATTACTCTTTGATGTTACTGGGCAGTGTATGTGTAAGAAGTATGTACAAGAATTCTCTGCTCTAAAAATTAGAGATGGTCAGTAATTAGCATAATTTGTTTGACAGCTTCACAGTATGCCTGTCTTAAAATATATTGATCATTTTTATTTTCTTTTTATGTTTAATATTCATTTTGTTCCACTTACTTTACATGCTAAATCTACAGAAAGGAAGGTGCCTTTACATTAGACATTATCTATTGGGGTAAATCCCTTGCACTAGCAATCAGAAATTGGCTTGGTGGGGGAAAGGACCATTTATCTTCCCCCTTTTCCTCAGAAACAGTGAGGTGGCTGACACAAAAAATTGTATCTAGGGATGTTGAATCAGGGCAGTGTAAACAAAAAAAATGTTCTTGTTAATTTATTTGAGTACTTCAGTGAAATAAATGATGATATTCTTCCTTAACAGTTGTAGTATAAGGACTAAACTTGTTGGAATAATCCCATATATATTACCAATGTATTGTTTCTACAGTGAAGTTGCCTTATGAATCCTTGACTAATGTTTTGCACTTTTTTCTTTTTTTTTTAATAATAAAATAAAACAGGGATTTAGTTCAGATTTAAAGATAATGAATTGCCTTAAATAAATTGCCTTCATGCTAGGGGAAGTGGTGGGTTGGGGCTCCAACTATAAAAATGTAATATAGGTCAATTAATATGAGATTTTTTTTCCCCTACTGGACTTATGATTCATTCTTAAAGTAGAATTTGGGAAGAAAAGAATATCAATTTTATTTCTTATGTTCTGCATTCAGTTAGTATAACAAGCCAGTTCGGATTTTGTATCTCCTCTATCTTTAGGAAGCTAAATAGTTGTTTGCATTTTGTCTTCACTGTATTTAATTAACTTGATAAAACATTCTCTGATAAGTACACAATAAAATAATTAGAAGTATTTATTATATTATTTTGTGTTATTTCAAGCTTTAATACATTTCTAGATTATGTTAAATAGAAGGAAATGGAAAACATAACCAAAGTTCATAGAATGAGTCAAAGACTAAGAATAATAGCAAAATTAGAAGAGTGTTTTTTCTCAGAGCTGTAGCATTGTCAGCATATATTGAAACATTTATCAGGGTAAAATATATGTCAATTAAAAAATTAAAAATAACATAAATAGAAATTTTGTCTGTAGCTTATGTAACATTTAAGGATTGATCATTAGAAAGTTAACTTATATTTCTAAATGGTGATAGTACCCTTAGGAAAGCTAGACAAATTCAAAGATTATCTAAATGCTCTGTGTTTGAATCTGGAAGTGGTTCTGAAATGCAGTGTTTAAAAGGTGATTGACATTTTTAGAAGAGCAGCTGGAAGTTATCCTTTATAAATATTGAAGTTATGAGCACTTGTAAAAAGGGAAGGAAGTTCTAACTTTTTTAAATAGAGGAAACAGTAAATCCTGGACCCTCCAGGTAGATCTATATTGTTATGCACACACAGAAATTCACAGATTGCTTGTGAGTGACTCCTCAGTCTCAAAAGCTGGTAGAAGATAGGATGGGTTAATATAAAGTTCTGCAAAGATGTGAACAGCTATTTAATTTCAGACATGGTGACTAGTGCCCTGAAAGCCACTGGGAATGTTCTGTGCCTAAATGTAAGCCATGAAGTAACTACACAGATATGGAAAGGCCTAACATTGCAAGGTACCTAATGTGATAAATCATCTCCAAATGCAAGTGATGTTTGTGTTCTGTTTAAATAATTTGAGCCCTGATGAAAGTATACATTCAAATTTTTTTAAACATAAAAAGTTGGGTGTCAAATTTTGTTTGAGTCTATCAAGGTGTGATGCAGGATGCCCAATGGTTTCTTGTTCTTTTAGTGGAAAATACTGCAAAATGAGTGATGAGCTAAATCAGGCAGTTGACGGCTATTCTTCTTTTGCAAGCACTCTGTCTTTAGATCTGTCAATAAAAATAAAATTGCCTTGGTAACTCATGGTGTGGAAGAAAGGCAAATGTTATGATGACATAGCTGCTAAAGCAAGATTTGAGACTTTTTCAGAAAGTACAGATCTAGGAAATGCCTGCAATGCAGTTAGAAAAGGTGTTTTGTGCCAAACTCCACGATCTGTTAAAATGTTCTGACCCCAACGGTAGATCAAAAAAGATACTCACTCCATCAGAAATACAGTGAACTGAAAATTCAACTTTCCTCCATATTAAGTTTGCAGATGTAAATTAAGTCCCTTGGATAGCAAAGCTGGTTTTTTTTTGAGAAGAACCTCACAAGCTGTAGACCCTGTGTTTTGGCTGGGGCCCAGGGCATTCGTTAGTGCCAGAACGGAGCTGAATTAGCATTGTCTCATTCTAACCCAGTACTGCAGCCCAGGAAATCTCTCCATAAATCTTTTATGTCTTGCTAAATTAATTTGCCCTGCTAATCATTTTCCAGGATGCCATGGCAGAGTGATTCCAAGAGGTATTGATTTGAAATCATGACATTTTGTGAGGGAAAGAAGCAAAAGAACTCCAAAGCAAGAAAGACAGTAAAACTATGCCACTAATTAGTAGGTAGGAGCTTTTAGTATAAGTAGTAAAAAATTAATAAATTCAGGTTGTGATGTGTTTAAAATCACCCAAAGAAATCCCAGCTTGTGTTATTTAGACAAGTGTCCCTTGGTTTTAACATAATTAGTTAATAAAAAAACAACACTAGTGAGACGTTTGTCTAAACAAAACAAAGTCAGTCACAAGTCTCTCTAATTTCCTGAGAGAATAAAACATCTAGCTTTGTCCTCTGTGTAACTAAATACGTATTTTTTTGGAGATAAAACAAATATTCCCTGTCTAAACTTATAATACTTGGCAAGATAAGTGACAAAAACATGACAGTACAAGAGCTGATGCCTATCCATCATAATTCCTCCTTAGCCAACTGGCAACACATGCAAGCAATCATGATAATTTATGTATCTTTTTCATTCTTCAGATGTGATGGTGAGTATAAACCAAGCTTTTGCATTGCAATCTTTCATGTTGAAACACTTAATACACATGTTAGAACACTCTAACAGACAACTTTTTGTGAGCAGCTGTGTAACTCTGGGATGTCACATAACTTTAATGACTGGATAACGAGGTTCCATTTTCAGTGAGATTTTAACTCCTTGAAATTGCTCCCTAGAGGAGTATAAAAAAAAGTAGCATGTGTTTTCTGGAGATCAGTGCTGAACAAATAAGAAATCTACAACAATCAAGGAATATTCAAAGTCCTAACTAATTTATAAGTCTTAAGAAAAACAAACACACAACTCCCTCCCTCTCCCCCACCCCTACCCACTGACCAAAAAACCAAATAAACACCCAAAACCCCAAGCCCTAAACTCTTTGGTAACACAGGTACAAAGTATTTTATTGCAAAGTACCTATATTTGCAAAGTAGTGACTGTACTTTTAGAGTAAGCAAATACTTCAGTTTTAATTTTTCTTCACCTTTATTCAAAAAGAAAACATTAGTTACCTGTAGTAAAATAAAGCTTAGAATTATAGTTACTTAATCAAACTAAAATGTGTTAGTAATTTAATTATATTAATGAACTGCTCAGCATCTTCTTCTTTTTCTTTCCTCATGAAAAAAGCAAGGAAAGCAAAACCCAAGAACTGATGTGGAAGGAAGTCTGATTCACTGCCCTGGCTTAATGAAACTTTTACACTAGACCAATTAGAAAGAAGTAACTGATTTTTATTTTATGCTTAACTTTATGGTTTAAGAATCTGCAATCAAATTTCCACCATAATTAGCCCAGAGTATGAATGTCAGGAGCATCATAAATATTTACCAAAAAAAAAAAGCCATTTTTTGACATGGTCAAAATCAGTGTAGCAATGGCATGGATATAGCCATGAGTTACCATTAGAATGGTAGTAATGGTAGTAATCAAATAATTTCACTTCTGTATCATACAACAGAACTCATTTGACTCATTTATATTGTTTTATAAATGTGTGCATTAAATGAACTTCATAAAAACAATACTTGTGGTGGGCTAACTGGAAATTAGGGACAAGTTCTCAAAATCATGATAAAATTGTATGGGTTTTTTTTTTTTTTTTTGAAACTTCCCTACTGGTGACAATAGAAACTCTTGAAAGTTGGTTCCTTGCAGGTGAATCTGAGGTCTCAGCACTGTATCAGCTTAATTTATTCACTCTGTCCTTTAAATCACACTTCTGGGCTACTCTTCTCCTTCGTCTCAAGAATAAATCCTGTGGTACAAATCTGTATTTATTAGCATAGCAATAATACAAAAGCCAGGAAAGCTGAGGAGTTTGCCTTTGAAGAGCACTGAAATATTTGATAGAAATACTGGATGACTGGGTAAAAGTCTCTCAGGATATGCACCAAGAGAGTGAAATATCTTTATCTTACCAACATGACCACCTTTGTGCTTCTTCTTCTGCAAGAGGCAGAGAAAAGTGTTGGCACTTACCAGGACAACCTTTGTGCAGCAGTTTCCCACTCAGCCTTTCTGGCAGCCTTTTTTCCAGACTCTTTCCTTCTGCTGGAAGTGGTGTTTTACAGTATTTTACAGCTGTCTCAAAGGCCCCTTGGGACTCCTGGCAGTGAGGTGACCTAAATTTCCAATATGCATAGGGCATACAGGTTGATCCACAATGAGCTCAAACAATGTGTTTAATGCCCATGTTCATCCTCTTAAGTGGTACAAAGAGTAGGGAGGCAAAAATCATGCAAAGCCTCTCAAAAATGAACAAAATTTTAGCATATTTTGTGAGGAGAAAATGTAGATGAGTGGCCTAATGAAATATGGTAAAGAGGCATACTTCACAAAAGAGATTGACAGACATTTATAAATTACTGTACATGGACAAATGGATGTTATTTCTCTATTTAAAGGTCTAGTCATGATTTCCTTTGAAAATAACGTGCTATATATAAAACTAGATCTCAGTAACTAACATGTCATAAATATGAATCCTTAAAAAGTCCCTAGTCCTCTAACTGCTGCTATAGTCACATGTTTTGCTACTGTAATATTGTCTCAAATGGCATTTACCCTGTTAACAATTATGTAATCAATTTAATGAATTGATTTTATTGCTGAGACGCTCAACGCAACCTACAAATAACATCATGAATATTTAATCAGCCATGGATCTCACTCAGCAGATCCAAACATCAGTCAGTCATATCAGATCATTTTCATAGTTTCTTTGCATGCTATCAGTTGGTTGTTGAATTAAAGATATTTTGCCATTCCAAGAAAGCACAGAGACTTTGTGTAGGAGGAAGAGTTCCCAGCTCTGCTCTTTGACACCCCTGACTTCCACATCTGTCTGTTCTTGTTTTGATTGCTTTCAATCTAATTTTCCCCCTCTGAAGAGAAAGACCTGAGAGCTCAGTTTCATATACTTTCAGATTTCCCTGGCACAGTGGTGCCAGTCCAGCTTCCCCTGTAGTATGGGGCCCTTTAGAGCTCCACTTCAGAATTACTCCTGATAGTTCAACTGTTCTGCTCAGGGCAAAGCAAAGAACTGTTGGCATTCCCTCCATCAGCCTGCTACACATTTTTTATCTTGAAGTGCAGAATACATGCATTATACTCTGCAAGAGATGAGCTTTTTCATAGAATATGTTATCTGCTTGCAGCCTGGTAGCTGTGCTAATGACTCTGCTGATGCTTTGAATTTGGAGGACTGGAAAGCCAGGATCCCCTCAGATCCAGCAATTACAACACAGGCCTCCTGTCCTCTCAAGGACCCATTTTGTGCCTCAATTACACCTCTTTTGAAAGGAAAAAGTGTTTCATACCACCTCCTGCAATTACACAGTAGCAAGGTAATAGGAAAAAACCTCAGTATGTCACCACATTTGTGAATAAGAGATCACAGATAGCCAGGGTTCAATCCATTTGAATGAAACACTCTTGCCCTTCTCTAAACAAAGCATAATGTCATGAATTTTTTAACAGAACAACAGAAAACAAAATTCTGTACATGACAATGGAACCATCTTTAAAATATTCAAAAGGAGAAGTGCTTGCTGAGATTCATTCTTAAGGTCCCAGAGATTTTAGCTTACATAATCTTTGGAAAATGAATATGTTAAGCATGAGAAAAAGATGCATATAGTCAAACTCACTGAATGTGAAGCTTTTGCATCAAAAAAAGGCAACAGGGGGAATACTTAGGAACTTATCACTGCACCATAATTTCATGACTGAACACCAGAGATAGTGGTGGTAAGTACCACTACCCTCACCTGATACATGGGCAATTCTATTTTAAGCTGTTATTTGGAAGAAAGCAGAAATAGAATTTGATTCATTCCCTATATATATATATTTTCTTTTCTTTTTTGAGTAGCAAAGCACAGTGTTACATGGCCTTGATGACATTTTTGTGAATATTTCCAGAGTTCAGGTGTCTATTGAGTTAATTCATCCTAGAAATTCTTGAATACCATTGGTATTGTTTTCTTCTGCCTCTGTCCACCTGAATCTTAGAAAATTGAGCTGAAATGCACTTTTTCAGGAAACCAAATAGTTTCAAATGTGTGGTGAGGAATTGGCAGAACCTGTTTTCTCATGATGAGAATATCATTTGACCGCTAGATTAGCAGAATTCTATGGGCCCAGAAATGCAACTTTGAACCTTAAATGAAGTTACTTTACCATTGGATACCCCACCACTTAAGTGCTGTAATCCAAAAAAGTCACAATTCTTGAATATTAAATGCAACCAGTGAAATTTAAAAGGATGGTATCCAATCTTTTGACAGAAGCAGTTTTGCTGACAAGAGCTCAGTAGTGCTATGCTAATACATATGTAAAATTTAATCTTTTTAGCTCATTTTACTGCTTAAATTTCTTTAGAGTATAGATTCAGTAGAGATACCCTTTTCTAAACTTCATAAACTTAAGAATACATTCTGTTCTAAAAAGAAAGAGCAGAAAACTTCAGTTTTCCTGATAAAGGTTGTTCTTTCATTATGTTTTTTGAGATTTTTGCCTTTGTTTCTCTATCTCCTTGGAATAGAACAGGATATATTAGGAAAAAAAAAAAGAAACTTTTGACTGAAGGCATGTGTATGCCTTTCTCTGAGGAGGTCATTGAACATAATCAAACCACTGGATTTCTGAAAGCCAATCCATTGCAAATAGATTAAAAAACTGTATTAGTAACAATGCTCTCTGCAAGGTGACTGAGGAACTTGGCTCTAAACAAGGACAGAGATTTGCCCTGTAATCCTTCCAGCGGGTTTCACTGAATGAGGAGTCAAACAGGAAGATTTACAATTGGCTTTGCAACTTTGAAAAGCTGTGCTCTAGTTAGGGGGTGGGGGAAAGTCTATTTCTTGTCTATTTTTATGGATAAATCTATGACTAGAGTTTTTGGGTTTTTTTCCAATGAAATGGAAATGATTGGGTTCCATTTATAATTTTTAACAAGCCTTTTAAAAGTGCTTTAGGGAAAGATATATCCCTTTCTTCACATTATTAATATATTAATATAACAAATATGTATCCAGGTAATTTTCTTGAGTGGTTGACAGCTCTGATAAAGCCATTAAAATTTATTCAAAATTAAATTTGATTTAATAATATCCAGATTGAGCATAAAATCAGTTCAAGTATTTTGTGTTGGTGCAAATATAAACATGAAATCAAGTAATTCAGTATTTATTTAGTTCGTTTTTTTCAGTAATATTGAACTAGCTTTTAAAACTAAAGCAGGAAAACATGTGGTCATTCATAAGTTAATTTGCTCTTTTAGAAATTTTTATTACTCTTTAGTTAGACTGTCTTTAAAATGTAATATTTCCTCAAAATATGTTTCATAATTTTACAATACACATACTTTTGAATTTTGGGTCATTAATTTCTTTTTGTGTTTGTGTTGTTTTCCACCTCGAATGTGGCTTTTGTATTTTTCTTTTTAACTTTTCAGACCAAAAGTACTTCAAAATAAGTAGAACAGACACTGAAGTCCATATAAGAAAGTGGCACTATTTTTCAAGTTATTTCAGCAAAATGGCAGGGCAAACATTTTCACAAATCTTTTTGCTGTAGTTCTAACCAATATTTTGAGGTGTACTTCTGAGTATTTTCTCCAGGAAGGCAGCAGAATTCTACTTTTCTTGCAAATGCAAGGCTGCAATTTATCTGACCTTTTTTCTGTTTTCCATCTGCATACATTAAATGAATGGCTCTCCATTTTGCAGCTGAGGGAAGCACAACTTTGGATGAAAAATGTTGCCATTAAAAAAGAGGGAACAAATTGCATAAATTATAAATGACCTGTAGAAACTGAAATGTGCTACCACATTACCCTGATTATACATGCATGGGGTTTTTGTCATTAATCCAACAAAATAGCATGGTAACCTATGGAGCTCATGCAGATACAGATCTTTTGGTAAAGAAACAGCTCCAAATGGATTTAAATTTATAACATTGCATTTGGCTTTACAGGGAGGAAAAAGAAAAGGCTGACTCAATTCCTGAGTTTATACTGTTAATTTTACACATCTGCACAGTTGTGGTTTGCTGCTGCTCTCTAAAAGTTTGCCTTTTATTGAAATATTAAAAAAAAAAGGATACTTTTGTTGATCTCTGAGCTAGCACTTGAGATTGCACTAGATTATAAGGATTGCCATAGGAAAGGAAATCTGCTTATTGCAGCCTCTCTGCGTCAAAGAATTTGGCTAATCTGAAGCTTAGGAGGTTTTCAATGCCTGCTTGCATGCTGAGGCATTTCACAATTTCAGATGGCTGAATATTTATGCAACAATAAATCTTATTAATAAATTAATCCATAGCTATTATTAGTGTTATTATTATTATAGTTTCATTTTTGAGTATTTTTGGGATTATTAAAAGGACACAGATAATACTATGCCAGGCCTCAAACTCATCTGCCATGCTAGTGTCCTGCTTCTAGTGTTGTACTATAAGTAGGTTAAAAAATAATCCAGAATTTTCCCAAAATCTATCAATCTGCAGCTCAGGAAGTTAAAGACACGGATTCTTTTTCTAAGAACATCTTCAGAAACTTTTTAAAGATGTGTGAAATGCAATAATACTGGTTGGCTAGTCAGGGTACAGCTGAGCTCTCCAGGGTGTGAAGAACTCTACCTCTGGCTTCCAACTTTTTTTTTTTTTGTAGTTTCAAATAATGCCCCTGATTCCTATGCTGAAGGATGGACTCAACAGTTGCTGTCCTCCTCCTTGCCATTTGTGACTTAAGTAGGCTGCTATCAACTCCATATCTCATGATCTGTTTTCCAGGTTTAAGATTCACAGGGATATTTGTTATCCTTCTTCTGTTTGCCTTTTTTATATCTTTTCAGTAGGTGCATCCTCTTGAGATGCAGAAAAAAGCAAGGTTCCCTGCATCCAAGCTGTGGCTGTGTACTTGTGGAGGCTGCCCCAGAAGCAGCTCCTCTCTTGTCTTCTGTGCTTTGCTTACAAATCCCAACACCAGAAATTGCTTTCTTTCATCAAAGGCTGATCGAAAAAATGCCCAAACTCACGCTCCTCCAAACTGAATACATTTCCCTGCTGCCTGACTAACCTGGAGCATTCATCTGCAGTGATTGTCCTCTGCCATGTGAATGCTGACTCATCTGGAAACGTGGGAACTTTCTTTTATGTTGTGTAGATAGCCCTTGACTGTACTGACACTAAAGATAATTAAGTAGCCATAACTAACTTTGTAATCTCACTTTTGCTCCGTTTTCCAGGTCATTTCTGAGGATTTTTGACAGCAGTTCAGGGAGTTTGTATGTACAGTTCAGGGAATGTTAATGAGGAGCATTTTCAAAGAAAGGCTTTTTATTTTTTCTGGGTTTTTTTTTTTCACATTATATTTTAACAGATGAAGCATCTCACATTCTGTAAGTGATAGGCACTTAGGATTTTTTTATTTCTCAAAAATAAATTACTCCCTCACGATTCTTTTAACCAGTAGTGTTCTTGACACACTTCTGACATATTTTTTTTTGGCAGTGTCTCTCTGAACACTTGAAAGTTGGACAAAAAAAAAAAAAACCCTTTAAGTTTTTAAAATAGTGCTACCAGGACTATCAAACTAGGATATTTTTCACACCACCCCCAAGCTCTTTATGTCAGACCAGAGTTCAAGAGTGACCTGAGATGACATTTGTTCACTCATGCTCTTGAAGTGTTGAGTGTCTCACCGTGCTGAAGGGCGCTGTCAGCTCCTGCTGCTGGAGCCACCAGTCCAAGAGGCTGCTGGACCTTCCCCAGTTTTAGGGATTTCTCAGCTGTTTTCAAGCTTCAGGGGAAACAGTTCTGTTTGTCATTAACAGAGCAGTAGCTGTGCTGCTCAAGTGCAACTGGGAGATAGCAGGATTTTTCACAGTAGTTAGGAGGAAAAAATTATTGTGGTTATACTCTTAGAAAAGGCTTATGGTTCTGTAAAGTCTTTGACTTCTGTTACAACTTCACCTGCTTGTGTTTACACTACAACTTCAGTAGAACCAATGCTACATCCTACTCTGACATGTCAGTAAATTGGCAAACAGTGACCTCGGGGTAGGGGATGTAATGCTAACCTCATGTTTTTAATATGCCTATGTAACAAAAAATACTTGGGTTTTTTTTTTGTTTTTTTTTTCTGGTTGTTTTTGTTTGTTTGTTTGTTTTTGGATTTTTTTGGGTTTTTTTTGTTTGTTTGGGTTTTGGTTTGTTTGTTTGTTTTTGTTTGTTTTTGGTTTTTTGTTGGTTTTTTTTTCCCCAGTCTCTTTTTCGTTTATAAGAAAATTCAGAAATCTGGGCCAAGGAAGAAGCAAATTGCAGAGTATGAAATCTGAGTTACTAATGAAAACTCAATTATGTGAAATGTATTCCGGTGTTCATGAGCAGTTTTAATCTGTTCATAAAAAGTGAAATCAGCTTTGTCCAAGTGAACATGCTTAATTTTTATTTTTTTTATATATGTGCAAGTGAGTTGTAATCCTCTCCCCACCCATTCCTGCATATGAAAAAGAACCTTTGGGAAAAAGAAAAGCAAACAAAATCACCCAAACTTGTGGCTAGTAAATAGTGCCTGCTTTTAATTAATGGTATTAATCTTGGATGCATTGAGTCCACATGTCTCTTGGGAAATATAAAAGGAGAGCTAAAATACTAAGTTCATCACATAAAAGAAATCCTGAAATAACTTCTGTCATTTTAAATTTAATGCCATGTCATTTTTCATGAACTTGATTAAGGATAAGCATTTATAAAATAACATAACATTTAAACTTCTAACAGTTTCAAAGGTAATTGTGGGTTTTAATGGTTTTTCTTAATTAAAGGAACAGTTAGTTGTGCCTGTTTTCAGTAAATTAATTAAACTTTTAGTCATTAAGCAAAAAGTTAATTCATTGTTGAAGGATATTGGAAATGTATAAAATCTGGTGTTTGAGATGGCTCTGACACTCTAATCTGTCACTGATATTTTGGAATGACATATTTGAAACTGTTCTTGAGAGTATAAGATATAGAAGGGGCCTGCTGACTAACTAGGGGTGCATAAAGCATTTTGGTTTGAGTCATCATCTCTGATATGAAAAACTTATGACTGGTTTTAGAAAAAAATGAATTATTTTCCACTTGATATGTTAGTATAAAACTTTCTGAAAAGTAAAAGCTTATGAAAATCGTGTACTCCTATTGTCATCACTGATTTGGGATGCTAAGATCCTTTTTAATATCAGTAAGAAACGTCAGAGCATCAGCACTACAAGAAGGCCAGGTTTTACCACGCAAATGAGAAACTTGATTTTATTTCCCTGCTGGACTTTGCTTCAGATTTTGTTTTGACATGTCATTGCTCTGTTTCTCTTAGTGTAATTTTGTATAAAATACCTTTTTCCAGACTTCCAAAAATGGGCTGTAGGGTGACTCTAAGAGGAATTCTTTACCCAATGTCAGCCTCTTTTCAGAGAGAGGAGCAAGTGAATCTCACATAGTTTGCATATTAATTAAAAGTAGCGCAGATCATAATCAATGTTCTTCTTGTACCAAAATTCCTATGGTTTGGTAAAAAAACCCTAGAATTATTAGAAGTTTGGGCTTTTTTATTTGTTTGGTGGTGGTTTACTGTTTTTTTTTTTTTTTGGTTGGTTGGTTTGGTTTTTTAGTTTGGTGTTTAGTTTGTTTTTTTCTTATGACAGACAAATTGTATTAGCAAACTGATGCAAATCTACTTGCTGCATAGAGTTAAAATTCCTTTTTTTAAATTTCCTGGAAGTATAAAGTCTCTACACTTCCATTTGCCTCTCATAATGAGAAAAGGTGTTCTGTCCTAGCTGCAGGAAAGCAGAGTGTGACAGTACTAACCCTGTCCCTGATATCAGTGTTGTAAGTCCTGCAAAGACTCGTGTGAAAGAACACATAAGCATGTGAGAATGTGCTCATGCCCAGTTATCTTTGGCAATGTAATTTTTTTGGTACCTGCTATAGATCCTGGTCGTGTAACACTTCACATTGGCTTTGATCAGGATATGAAAATCGTTATCAGAACTCCATAATCCAATTTATTGCTGTATTTTCCTACAAGTGGCTGTGTTTCTTGAAATATCCACTTAAGAAGTGAAAGGTTCGAAACAAAAATGGAAATTTCTGTAGACATTGCTTTCTGTATTTTCTTCATTTAAGAGAAATGCTTCAGGATGCTTATTAAAGAGGAAGTGCTATCATATAAAGCAGCTTTTCAAACAGACCAGATTCTAAATTTCCTGCTAATCTGTTTTCTGTGGCAGCAAATCCTCATAAGGTTGGATGATGACACGATCAGCTCCAGTTTTAACCTCTGCATTTTTGCTAACACTGTGATTCTACAAGATGGGGCTGCTTTCAGCTCAGTGTCAGATGGCTATATGAGTTTAAGATAATGATTAAGTATCTCCCAGGGAAAAAAATGGTTGCCTGAATACCCATCTCATAAAATTTAATGGTTTTTCCTTTTACAATATTACATTATTGGCTGTGGTAGATTAGGACAACTTTGATGGAAGAATCACACATAATTAAATTTTCATGTGTGATTCAAAGTGAAAAAAGATTAGAAGGCTATTTAAGAGGTGCTGGAACTGTCACACCATATCAGTAAAGTCTGCAAGATGGAGCACAAAAGTACTGATTTACTGCAACATGTCACATTATTATAGTGATAACCACAAGGAATATTCCATGGATGGGTGGGTGCCTATGCATATGAATACTTGTAAAGATATTCTAGAATCCCTATTTCATCTTAAAATGGATAGGGGAAATGGATCCAGAAGATGCATTCAAAAGTTATAATTTAATAATCTGTTTATTCTAATAGCTTACTTATAACCTCTTTCTTTTCTCCAGGCTTATTAATACTTCTGTGTCATGGAAATTTTTGAAGTATTCATATACTTTGGGAAATTGTACATTTTGGGGAGTTCTGACCTATTTGCCAGTTGAGAGATGAGGGGCAGGAGTTTGTGCAGCTCTCTAAGGGCAGGGTCACACCTGTTAGTTCCAGACTAGAACTGGTTGGCTGTAGTTCAGCTTACAAGAGCAAAGGTAGGCCCATACCATGACCACTGTTTTTCAAGTACATTCATTTTGTATTTCCCTTGCAGAGATAAGCTGACATTTATAGATGGAACACTGGCATGAACATATGTAAATATCTCTTTTGTTTCTTTTTTTTTTTTTTTTTTTTTTTTTTTTTTTTGGAAATCCAGTTTGAAAAAAATCCTTGAAAATAGTTACCAACTGTTTTCTTTCAGTGAAAGATGGCATTGGGTCCAAGTGATAGGAAGGCAGATAATTTAAATATACTTTAGTTATAACCCATGTATGTTGGAATAACCTGCAGCCAAGAGGCACTAGTGAGATTTGGCTGCCCCTCTCGTGTTTGAGATCAGAGAAACACCCTCTAACAGCTGTGAGGCAGCAAATGAAACCCTGACCATGTTATTGTGCCATTTAATCTGTAGTGATGCTGAATACTTTTGAAAGAGTGGACAAGAGATGTGGCAAAATCCAATTGTGTCACTCCTTGTAATCTTAGGAAATAAGACAAATCACAACATAATGAGAACATAAAAGGTTAATGCAGTTTTTGAAAACTGATGAACAAGAACATATTGTGCCATGAGACTCTTGTCTCACAGCTTGGCAGGGTTTGTGTTTTACTTTTTTTTTCTGTGTAGCTGGAGCCAATATATATGTTCAACATTAAATAATTTATGAGACTTTTATTATATTTTTTTTCATAGGATGAGTTAAACTTCATTTCAGAAACACATATAAAGTTATTAAAAAAAAAAGAGTCCAACACCCAGGTGTTTCTCCAGTATGTACAATATGTGGGTCCAAGGTCATGCTTTGGAATTTCATTTTCTTGGTCCCAAATTCAAGTGGAAAGAGTAATCTTGTTGTAGTACTCAGGTCCAACAAAAACCAGCAGGAATTTTTGTGTGTGACTTTAAGGGAGTGGAAACTGGACTTTGGAAAGAATCTGAGTCAGAGAAGCATAAATGAGAGAGGGAATCACTCATCCATGTACTTCCCTGCTTAAAGGAAGGCTTTGCATTTTGCATGAAACAAAGCACTTGCCTATGTTTCACTTCTTGAAATGCAGAGTGAACAATTCTACCAGAATAGCCAGTGCTATTTCTTCTTATTATTTTTTCCAGCTATTTCTTCTTCTTTTTTTTCTTTCTTTTTCTTTTCTTGGCATTTATGCTAGAAAAACAGCAAAAGGCAATTCTGACTCAGTAACTCTAGTAGCAGGAATAGAACTAAAGTATGAAAAAGTAAAAGACATTGAAGTTAAAGTTGTTGGTTTGGGATTTATGGGATTTGATGAAGTTTGTTTGTTACTCGTGCTCTAGAAAGAAACAAAAGCCTGTTTTGATTCTGACCCTGAAGTAACTCCCAAAAAGGGAAAAGCAGAGGAGCTTTGTGATATTGATAAAAACTTGCAGGTTCATTTAAATTATTTGGAAGTGCTTTCGATGCAGGGTTTCCTACTAATAAATACCAGTAGATGTTGATGTTCCTGTAGGTCTGGGTTCAGTTTCTTTATCC
Source organism: Loriotus luctuosus (assembly GCA_035582745.1). Classification (NCBI taxonomy): domain Eukaryota; kingdom Metazoa; phylum Chordata; class Aves; order Passeriformes; family Thraupidae; genus Loriotus; species Loriotus luctuosus. Next base: position 10,140,297 of record JAWWEY010000001.1, on the reverse strand, counting down.
CAGCTTCCTCCTTCCCATTCTTTACCCCAAATGGTGGAGAGGTTATTTTTTTTATGAGACCCCTGTATATGAAGTCACCTCCATGAACACACACAATCACTCTTGTCACCACAGGAACTTTAGGAGCATAAAATTTCCTCTTGTTGTTTCTTACCTGGGAGCAGAGACTGACCCCACCTCGCTTCAAGCTCCTGTTGGGAGCTCCTGAGCATCCTTTTCTTTCTCCTTGCTAGGAATGGGTCTCCTCTCTGATCCGCTCCTGACATTTTCCCTGTGTCTGTTTGTCACACTTAGAAAAATTAAAAGCAATAGAGAGAGCTACTAATTCTCTTTTATTGGTTCATAATCTGGAACCTTAATTTAGAAGGCCATATTTTTATCATTTAGATTGCCTTTGCTATTTTAAAATATAACCTGTGTATTTGTGTATCAATAATTAGGACAAAAAGTGCCCATGTGTATATTTTCAGTCATATCTCTAATAAATTGAAAAAGTAAACAAAGCTTGGAAGCAAACTAGAAGTTGAACCAAATCTAATTCCAAATTTACTTTACTTGAACCAAAACAAACAAACCAAATGTTTTACCAGTTTAAAACCTAGAAAAGGAGTGTTCATTCTTCTGTTTCATCTCTTTTCCTTCAAGATGAATGGCTTCAATTCCTGCTTTTTTCCCAAGAAATGAAAAGGTTTTACAGATTTTTTTTTTTTTAATGGGACTGGTACATTTTTTCTCACTAATCTCCCCCTCTGATTTCAAAGTAAGGGACACTATGTGGAGTCTGGGCTCGCCTCTTCTTTTGCTTAGTACAGGGAGCGTCTTTTGAGTTTTTATGGACCTGTGACCCCAGTGAAAGCAGGAATCACAGCTTTCTGCCACCAGAAAAATGCCTTGTAGGGCAGTTGTGGTTTTCCTTCTCTCTCTTAGCAGTATTAATTAAAACTTTTGTTTGAATGTTTTTTATAAATGTAGATATTTTCTTTTCGTTAATCTGCTGCTCATCAAGGAGTGTGCTGGGTGGATGTTCTTCTTCGTTACAGCTGCTATAAACTTGCAATGGTAACAGGAAAAATTAACAACTCAGTACTAAAAACCCCTGCAACTGAATGTAACATTGCAGTCTCCTACCATTTTTGCAATTAATTTACCTCTCTTGATGCATTAACTTGTGGTGCACCCAGCATGGCCACTGGTTCTCATGACTTTGGGGTATTGATGTCATGTCATCCCAACTTTAGATTTGGTCTATCACTTGTTCTTGAGGTGTTTGTTGTGGTTTTGTTTTAATAGTGAGACAGTTTGTTAATTTACTGCAATTTGAGCCTTTAACACAAAAGAAGGGTGACACTGATGCAGCAGCAGTTTGTCCTAGTCCTTGGCAATGTGTCCCCACAACTGCATTTACACAGGAGAAAAATGTGAGGCATTTTTGCTGCTTTTTGAAATGTCATGATACTATGGCAACTTGTCTATAAATTTGGTCAATTCCCCAAGAGCCATTAAATTGTAGGCATGTTTCTGGATCACTTTGTGGAATTTTTGGGATATGATAAGAAACCTTTAACCTGATTCATTCACTAAGCTAAATATAATTTCATGATTCACATTTATCATGATATTATATTTAGCTTAGTCCTGTTTGGATCATAAAGGGTATGCCCATGTTGAACAGCTCCATTGTTGTTGCCTCAAATCCAAAAATAAATCAAAAAATCATATTCTTTATCCATTCTAGAGCACTTCAGGTCACTTCTTACATGGATTCATTCAGTGCATTATTGTTGCTATTTCTGTTGTTGCTGTATTGGCTCCCAGGCTGGTTTTTGTGTCCCTGCAGGCACAAAAATATTCTCCAGACTCTAATGTGTGTGAGAGAAAGAGCATCTCACCAGTGAGAAGAGCATGTGGCAGCCAGTTGAGAGGTCTCTAGTCCCTGAGTAGAGAAAAATAAGGGTAATTTTCTGAGACCACAGCTAGTCTGCTGGATGGAGGAAAGAAGCAGAGAGATGACAAGGCAGCAGGCCAAGAGCAGCAGGTTGAAAGCTGGCTGCAGAGTGGTGATTGATGAGGGGAAAGATGCCAAAGGCTGATGGCACACAGCTCATGGCTGGGGCTGCGATGAGCAGCACGTGTAGGGCAGCGATGTGTGCTCAGCCCTGGCACCTGGCAGGGCAGGACTGGGACTCTGCTGGGGGAATGAGGACTCTACAGAGGGGTAGCAAAGTGACACAGCTTCCTCAGGAGGCATGTGCGGATTTCCAAGGACGTGGCAAGGGCAGGGATCATGGAGTGCTGCCAGCATCAGCTGTGCTCCCTCCTAAATTTTCGAGGCGCAGTGCATTAGCAGGCAGCTGAGAAGTGGCAGCAGAGATGTCACTGCTGACTTTACTTCCAATCTCCTACAGCCTGGGCCAGCTCCTCTCACTCAAACAGCTGAAGTCTTGGCTTTTAGAAATTGAGCGCTGATCTTTTCCCCAAAAAATTAATTTTGAAATTGAGGATGCAATATGTACGCTGCTGACCTGAACATATGTTACAACCTGATAGTAACAGAATCATCACTCGGAATCACTTCACAAATAAGTGTGCTGCTTAATCTTTTCTTGCTAAATCATGTCTTCTTTAGGACCACCTTATCACTCTGAGGCATTGCCTCCTCCTCTCTTACCATTAACTGTCCTGAACTATTACATTCCCAGAAAAAGCAGTTATAGATTCATGTAGGTGAGATGCTGAAGCTGGATGTAGAGGAAATTGGAATGGCCACCTGTATTGCCACCTTTCCTCAGTAAAGTTTAAGTAAATTTGACACCTCTCTCTGAGAGTCCTGCATGCAATGGAATTCCATTAGGACAGTAGAAGAATAAAATATCAATCATAATTGTTTCTCCTCTGGATTGGTGTGAAAGAAATAGGGAGATTATGAATATAATTTCAACAGCAAATGCTCATCAGACACCTGGATATCAATCACTCTCATGAGAGTGTAAGAGAGATATAACTTAAACTACAGGAGTGGAGTAGTTTAAACCATCTCATTCTGGTTTTGTGACTTTTTCTATGATATGTTAGTTACACTTATAAGAGCTATATGATAGCTGAACTTCCAAATTGGTTTCTGATGCAAAGGCTTTAAATTTGAAGGTAAAATAACATTGCTGCAGGATGGAATCACAGTCAGCAAATTCTGCACAGCCAGGTACATGGGCTCAGACTTTCATTAGCAGGACAGGAAAATTCCCTTTGTGTCAGGGGGATAGGCCACCAGCCAGAGGCAGAAGGCCTTTAGAGCTGCTGCCTCAACAAAACTATTGGGAAGATGGCTAAAACCTAATCTGAAGCTCATCTCATTTATTTGGACCCTTTCCCCCATGCAAGAGCACCAAATGTCTTGCACAGAACTGCCTGGTAGCAAGCTTTAAGTCATGTAGGTCTAATGGATCTATCCTGGTTGTTTTTTTTCATCAGAGTTCCACTGCAAATATATTGGGGAGCTAATATAACTTGTCACGGTGCCTGTCTAAGTTGCAGTCACGGTAGCGATGGCAGCATGTTTCAAAGCTGTCCAAAATAAACTTTAAATTAGCTAACTCAGGTAGAAATAGTAATCTGTGGCAAGACAGCTCTCAGGACAGAAAAATGTTCCTAGTTCTTGGGCAGAAGCAAATGTATTTTTCTAATAGAGTGATTATTATCTTGCTGAATATAGATTTACACCTAAAAAAGGTGGGACCGAGTTGCTGTTTGTTCCCCAGGAACTTGCATGCAGCTTTGTACTCTGGCCAAGTATTTTCCTGAATGATTCATAATTTATAATGTGGGACACCATCCCAAGTTAAATTAAGTTGTATTATTGCAGCTTCAATTTAAAAATATGTTAATTTACAAGTGCGGATTTTTATGAGGGAAAAATCCTGGATTTTAGCTGATCTGTTAGTGACTTAAATCTCTCAAACCACTAAGCCCTGTATAATCTTAAGAGCAGTAGCTCTGCATTCAATTTGCTACTTCACAAGTCAGCATCTTCTCTGAGTATTTGAGGAGGAATTATTTTAATGTCAGCTAACATGGAATTGCTGCATGCGTAATCCCCAATCAGTAAAACTCACACATTTGCACACACGTGCCCAGCACACATTTAGTAGGACAGAGCACAATTGCTGTGAAGTTCACAAGATTTTTCAGCAATATTCTAACAGGTTGCCATCATCTTTGAATCATCCTATTCTCCCAATACCTATTAGATTGCCTAGCACTCACCTTGTGATGCTCTATTAGTCAGAACATCTCCTTGCCCATATATTCAAATGAACTGTAGAGGTTATTAACTTGCCCTTGGCAAAAAGATTTAGCTTTCTAGGGCAAATGCTTTTATAAATTCTGTGTGTGACAGTTTTATTGCATATTGTAAATAGAATACCCTGCCAGATTTTTATGACAGCCATCACTAAGTCATTCAGACCTTATTACTTTTCATCCCTTCACATACCTTGAATATCTTTTTTTTTTTAATCTTTAACAGGCCTTGCTTTGATCAAGACACTCTTATTACTTTGATAGCAAATTTTATTTACTAACATAACTATTCAAAACATTTTGCATTAAGCCAAGTATTTTATCTTGCAGAAAATCAAGGCTGTGTTTTAATTTGGCTCAGACACAAATTAATTTGCACATTCTGCATTTATAGTAATCGACTCATTTAAGCTTGTACAGTCTCTGTTAGCAGTTAATATAATAGTTTCTGTGCTCAGCTGCATACCTATCCTGGGCCTCACTATTTCTAACTAAATAAATATCCTACTGTTATTGACTTCATTTTACTTATTTACGTTACTTCACTTTACATTTTCACAAGACATACAAACAATGTATGTGTTGTGAAAAGGAGAAGCACATAATCCATGCTGGTGTGAAGAGCTACTCAGATATATCCTTTGTCAACTCATTTCTCTGATCCTAAGGATGCTGTCAGAGAAGGAAAAGGCTTGTTGAAGAGGTTTTGTTCAGACATATGGTTTATTAGTGGTGGAAATGTCACCCGTGATAGGCTTGGTGAACACTGGTGATAAAAACAGCACTGAAGTTCCTGCTTCAGTTTTGCTTTCCTCTGAAAAGACAAATAAAACAGAGGGAGGAGTGAAACTGGCTGTGGTCGAGATACAGTAAAAGGGAAGAGTAATGGTTGCCAAAATGATGTAAGGAGCACAGAAGACTAGGTTCCTAAAATTAATAATCCTTTTGGAATGCTGCCTTCATAGTAATTTAAAGGGCAGAAATGAGATGCCCTGGGGAAGGACATCTCCCTGCCAGGGGTGGCACTGAGCCTCCCCTCCAGCCGTGGCACAATGCTGTCCTCCTGTGCCTTGGCAAACCAAGCCTTGTCTGTCCCATGTCACACGAGGGCAGATCGAAGGTGGGGCATTACCAGTCATAGATGTGTGCACTATTATATTTTAAGTGAATTAGTGCCTTCCACATGGTACAGGGTAATTTACAATTACAATCACTTCCCCTTAGTTGTTGCACTACAGTCTATTAGCAAATTGCATTTCCTAAGGCCTAGAAACATTTTTTTTTAAATCATCCTTGAAACACAAGGGTTTTGGTTTCTTGATGGTTGATTGCTGTTTTACTTTTACACTAACTCCTAAATTGTTTTTCCTTGTTTCCTATCACCCTTGAAACCAGTGTGCTGATGGTATTACTCAGCAATCCTCACCTTCTTGTGCTGGAAAACACAAAAATACCCAGGAAGACACTGAAAAAATCACACAGTCATTGGTTAGTCAAAAATGAAAATGTTGATGGAGTTTCCACTCCTGAAGTTGGTAGGAAGGTGGTGTGGTGGGCTGTGAAAGCAGGAAGGATCTGAATCCCTTCTGGTTTTCTGCTGCTGCCTTACAGGGCGTGTCTTCTTCCAACCTGCAGTTCTGATGAATCAGAAGAAAAATTCCTTTTAATAGAGAGCATTGAATTGGCTATAATGAGCTCTTATTTGAAAATTCTCTATATGTTATTCCGTTTTCCTTATGTTTCTGCAAGTGTATGAACTCAGATTCTTATAAAGGAAAGAATCAGGTGATTTGCAACTTTAAAGTTGTCTATTTTGCTGTCTAGGCAACTTACAGTAGTTAGGTCACATTATGATAATTAGCCTATTTATAAGTTAGCTAACGGAGTTCTTTGTTTTAAGCACAATTAATTCTAAAATTAGTGAATAAAGCTAGAAGCCCATTTTCAGATCCATTTAGATGAAAGGTGCTATATAATTTTAAAGCTATTATAAATGATTGAAAGATGTTTTCACAACTGCTGCTAGATTGCATGGGAATGTGAAATAGCATTTCAAAAGATTTCAAAGTTAATGTGGCTGTGGGTGTGCTCTGGAGAACTGCTGAACCTTCACTGCAGCTTCCTTTTTGCCTGCTGCTGACTATGGCAATGCTTCAGTAATCAGGTACTCATTTTCATGCTAACTTTCTGCACTTTCAGTCCTGAGTCTCCCAGCCCCTCTGAAAAGGTATTTCATATTTTTTAAAATATGTGACTATATATCTGTACATATATATATATATATATATCTTCACACCCATATTTCAACACTCCCATTTAATATTGATTGATTCTAAATAATCTGTGTGGTTAGGGGTGGGCATCCAGGTGTATCTTAGACTACATTGAGTGCAAGGTTTCCAGAATAAAGCTATTCTAAAACTTGAAAACAAACCAGACTTCTACATTATGACATGGTAGGACACACCAGTTATATTGTCATGGTAAAGATTGTGTTTTTCATTGCATTAAGAGCAGTGATTCTGGTTCCTTATTTATGTCTGAACAGCATGTTCTTCCGATAATGATGATATTTGATTTAAAAAAGAACCAGTAAGGATGCATTTGCTGCTGAATCTCTTAATTATATTGACCTAACATTTACTTTTAAATAGGCACTTTAAGAGATTTCTTTTTTCCATCTGTCAGACTTTTTTTTTTTAAGTTGTTTTTGAAATGTTTTGCTAGTGGAGAGAGATGCAGTTCTTTACTGTCTCCTCACAATTAAAGCTAATGGAAATATCACATTTGTGCTTAATGTAAAGTAGTAGCTTTAAATAATTAACTCTCTTTGGATGTTTTGTAGATGATAGATATGGGTCTCTTCTGCCTAAAAAGTTGCTTCAAAGTTTCTATAAAAGGAAAATAAAAAGAAACTTTTGAAAGATGTTTTAAGACTAGGGAACAGATTTCAGCAAGAATTCTCCCTATAATAATCCAGGAGTCTCATTTTTCAAAGAAATCTTATTTTTTTAAAAAGGACTCTTGACAGCAGTAGTTAGTGGCGAACTCTTAGATTTTCAAAAGCTATCTTGTAGTTAATCTTCCAGTTCTTGTTGGCTTTTCTTTATGGAGTGTCTCTCCTTCAGTTGGGTCTCTCTGCATCCTTCTTATGCTATGCAAAGAATGAGAGAATGAGATCGAAGAATAACAACCAAGAAACTAAATTGATTGTGTAACCTGCACTTTGAAAACTGGTTAACTGAAAGATTTCTATTTTTTTTTATAGTTTCATTTCATTAACTTATCCACTGAGTATATTTTTATTTCCTTTACATTTCTAGCATTGTGACTACCTAGAGGTGAATCCAATAGAATTGTTACATCGTTTAATAGAATAGGATGTGACATGGTGCAACTTGATATAGTGCCTGAAAATAGCAAGATACAATACATTGCAGAAGGCATTTGGAAATTCTGAGCACTGCAGGTAGAAAATAGCCAATTTGAAATCTGTCATGTACATATCTTCATTTTTGCTCTCTAATTATGCCATAAACAAGCCTAATTCATGATAGCATTTTGAAGTAGTTGACAATTATTCTTTTCAGACTAAAACATTACCTGAGGCAACAAGAATTTCCCTTCTTCATACATCAACATGTTATTGTGTTAATGTGCTTATTATTGTACCATTTTGATTGAAAATGTTAATTATGATTGTTCTTGAACTTAATGTGATTTTTCTGGCTGACAGTGACCATTTAATAAATGGGAACAACTTTTCACCACAAGAGCTATTAGTGCTTAAAGGAACTGCCCTTCTTTTTCAAAGAATCCTAACATTACTTCTCTGGAACAAAATCTTGCCTCATCATACTTTTAATGACACTCTAGGAGGGTGTGGTTATCCACAAATAATCACACTGGTAGGGATTTAAAGGCAGCCTGTTCAAAGAATAATCAAGGAAAAGAAAAAGTTCATAAGTAACAAGTCAAGGGACAAGGTTAGAACTCTTTTTTATTTAATCTGTTTAATGAAATGTAAAAAAAACCTCTCTTAGTTTGATTTTAAAGTTATATGTCTGCAAATTAGGATAATCTGTGTGTAATCTTTTATTCTGCTGAATAAAACTATTCACCATCAAAAAAAAAAAAAAAGAGCAGTTGATAATCCAATCCACCTGGAAGGAAAACTAGTCAATGTCTGTGTCAAATCAGTGTAGAGAAGTCATATTTTTGCAAAAGAAAGATTCAACTGTGTGAACTGATTTATTTTGGCCATTTAAATTGGCCATTGATGTTTGTATTAATTATTTTGCTATGGCAGATTAAATTGTGGCATTTGGCCTTTGTGAGGGCAGGAAGGGTCCTCTGGAGTTACGCTGTGCTCTCTGAAATCAGAGAGATATCACCCTAATTAAACACACAGGAAGTATCTTTCCAATCTCATTTAGCATTATTATTTCAGTGTCCCCCTTAACCCACAGCATAATTAATTAGCATTAGGAGCCATATGCTCGTGTTGTGTGTTCAGTACTCTGAACAATACCTGTGCTTCTGTAGGACTTCCCAGTGTTCTGCCCTGTCCAGGTGTCTGAAAGGGGATGTGGAGGGGATGCTGTTGGAGGGAATGCATTTTTCTGCCTGGGGGAAGTTATTTTGGGAGAAATAGTAACGATGAGAAATGCAGTTACAGCCCTTTGTGGGTAAAAATGTCAGTAGATTCTGCACCTCTGCTCCAATCTGGTGAGATCCCACTGGAGTGCTTTGGAGTCCTCAGCACAGGAAGGACATGGACTTTTTGGAGTCAGTCCAGAGAGGCCATCAAGATGATGAGAGGGATGGAGCAGCTCTGCTGGGAGGAAAGGCTGAGAGAACTGGAATTGTTCAGCCTGGAACAGAGAAGGCTTTGGGGTGACCTAATTGTGGCCTTCCAGTACCTGAGGGGAACTCACAGGAAAGATGGAGAGAGACTATTTGCAAGGGTCTGGAGTGATGGGATAAGTGGGAGTGGCTTCAAATTGAGAGTAGGTTTAGGTTGTACATGAGGAAGAAATTCTTCCCTGTGAGGGTGGTAAGGCCCTGGCATAGGTTGCCCAAAGAATGTGTGGCTGCCCTGTCCCTGGAAGTGTTGAAGGCCAGGTTGGGTGGGGCTCTGAGCAACCTGGGATAATGGAAGATGTCCCTGACCATGGCAGGGTGTTCCAGGAAGGTGATCTTGAAGGTCCATTCCAAACTAGGCCACTGTCTGATTAGCAGGATAGGGGAAGAATAAATGGAAGAAAATAGCTGCAAACTTTTATGGCAGGCAAGACAGACTGGTGTTGATCTTGCATGGGAAAGGCAATGCTGAGGAAGAGGTTTTTTGGTCAGAAATCATTGCTCAAAGGCTAGTGGGAGTTTGGGGACAGAAGGAATTGGTATGAGTATAGAGAAGATGAAAAATATACTGTTTAGCTAAAAAATAATACAGGAGCTGCAACCCCATGATCACAAAGAGACTGAGAAGTTCAGGCTGCTGGAGATCTGAGTAGTGCCCCAGCAGGGTCCTCCTCTCAGCACTGATTACAAAAGGAGGTTTGGGCTAGGAGGGTCCTCATTTAGACCTCTCATGCAAATGTTGAAATCTGCCAGGGTTTTGGGGTGGAGTCTTGCTATTTCTGGTTTCGTTCAATCTTTGTGCAATACAGCACCAGTCTGGGTTTCTAAACTGTGATTACTGGTCTAAGTATAAATAATAATAATGGTTCCTGCTGTCATTTAAGATGTATTGCAAACAATCTAAGGGCTTCAGTTTCTCCTTGGTAGGGAAATGTGCACCATAAAGTAATACCATGCATAGGAATAGGAAATATATTAAAAAAATAAATTAATCCATGTTTAAAATAAATTTTGCTGTAACTCGGCAAATTTTTGATAACTGTGGAAGCAAGGTATCTGGGACACTTGTGGGATATTTTAGCTTTCCTTTATTACATATTTTCGGTTTAATAGTGGTTATCAGTGCTTAATAAATGCACTGCCATTGGGTGTGTTAATTATTGGCTGCATTTACTGCTACTGGTATTTTCCAATTTGACTGTGAGTGAGGACCTCCTGGGAGAGAGGGTGTGGTGAAGTCATCTAGTGATACCTAACTCCAGAGGAATTACGGATTTCCAGGTCTCACCTAGTGAAAACCTTCTCTTTGCATTGACTTGCTTAAATTCCCTGCTTGTATTTTTGCCTGGGATTCTTGCCACAAGCGAGTGGTCAGATCAGCAGCCAGACCTTGCCCTCAGCACCTCCTCTGGTGGCCCCTGTTCTGTCGCATTTGGTTGCTCTCTGCTGCTGCTGCTGCCCTGAGCACAGCCCTGGTGGGGTCAAGCAGGGGCAGAGCTGAGCCTGGTATGGCTCATTGCCGTCAGTGATGCTTGGCTGGAAGGCAAGGGAGGGCTGGAGTGGGACAGCTGTTACCTTCATGGTGTCACAGCATCCCCCTGAACCTTGGGAGAGCACAAACCCACTTTCTACACTTGCCTTTTAATACACAAAATTAGCATCAAGGCCTGGCATTCTTGTGGGCTTTCAAGGAATGTTCACTTAAGCATACATTCCTTTTCAGACCTAAAGTGAAATCAAACATCCTGTGTGCCACTATACCTAAGTGCATTATGTTGCATTTTAGAGTGTTTCAAATGTTTTTACTCCCCAAGAATTCAATTTGTCTCCGCTCAGAAAAGGAAAGAAAATAAGATAAGTGTACAAGGTCTAGGCAAAAATATATAGGATTACAGTGTGTGAAATTTTGCTACTATTTATAAAAAGATAAATTTAGTCTTCGATATATGGAAATTTTTAATACCACAAAAATTCCCTGATACTTCCTCCAAAAGTCTTTATATATAAATGTCTTTATATATATATATATATATATGATTCTATAATAAATGCACAGTGTAGTATTTGTTCTAATTACAATATAAAGATGTTTTAAAATTCCTTTAAATGCAAAAAAAAACCCATTTTGGTTGTTAGAACAGTTGGCACATGACAATAGTTTATCTGATAGATCGTATATGTGTCTGCTCCAAAATAAATCTTGTGATGTTTCAGTTGTGGACTATTATTTAAAGGTCTCCAGGGAGATGAACTGGAGTCCTGACACTGTTGTGATTTCCCTCTTTGGTTTCCTAGGGGCATATCAGCAGTCATGTTCTCTCCTACCCACCAATTTTGGAAAATGTGACGGAAAACACAGATTTATTAGGGAGAGGAGACCTAGGGAAACCCACAGGTGCATAGTAGTCTACGTCACAGGTGTCTCGTGATGGGATTGCCCTGCCATGCTCATAATTTCCTTCTGACTGTAAAGTGCCATCAAATCCAATTTAAGACAATAAAGTGGAGCTGTGTATCTGAGCATCTGGTTGCCAAAGTTAAGATCATGGGTGACATACAAGTGTAGTACCAACAGTATGGCTTCCTACAGAGCCTCATCCAACCTGGCCTTGAACACTTCCAGGGGTGGAGCATCCACAGTTTCTCTGGACAACCTGTGCCAGGGCGCACCACCCTCACAGGAAATAATTTCTTCAGATTTTTTTTTAATGGTAAATCTGGCTCCTTCTGTATTAATATCTTAAAAGTTTGTATTTATATTAAAGCAAACCCTGAAATAGAAAAATCTCTTAGCTAAAACCGCTAAAAACAGTATTTTAATGTCATTTTCTTGGAAATGGCACCAGTTACATTCTTTCTCATGTGGCTGGTATTTCAAACAAGAGCATCTACTCACAATTAACTACAAGTGCTGTGAGGGATGATTCTAAAAGTCCCTTCTTGCCTTAAAATCTATTCATTGGAATAATCAGCACATGGGCCCTTATAAGCCTTTAGGATTGCTGCAGCAATTTGCATACTTAAAAAATGCTGATAATATGTACTGTAGTGTGAAGATACCAAAGACTTAGATTAACCATTTTAAAAGGTTTTCCATTGTTTGAACACTGCAGTCTGCTGTAAGTCTGCCTGAAATTAGGGCACTCTGCTGTGTAGGATAAGGTGGTAACATCATTTTATCTCAGGCTCTGGGCTGAAGTAAAGCACATATCCTAAAACAGGTCACCTCCAACAGTGAATATAAACTAACTCCTAAATTGTTCATTATAGAGCTGACAGTCTGATTTGCGTTTATCATGCACTTGTTAATCTGGGTCCTTAAATGAAAGCTGTGCATGGCTTTGGGTAAAATGCTTTGCAGCTAATGGCAGGGATTGGTTTCTAAAAGCCCTCCTCTAAATCATGGCTTCAGCTACAAACTGCCCAAGTCTTGAGCTCAGTTTGCATCTCAGCTGCTTGTTTGTAAACTGCCCAGTCTTCTTTCATGTGTCGTGAGAATGAAGCCTTAAGGAACTAGAAGTTTTGCAGGTACTTTGATGATAAAAGCTACATAAATATGTAGATAGATTAACATATGGAGGAAAATGGCATCTGCTCTGACAGTGATAGGAGTTAAGAGCCAAAATCTGACAAGGTTTTTGTGCTTATTAAAGTATTTCTACCATTACCTTATTGCAAGCTTACAGGAAACATCTGCTTAGAGTTTGCATTTTTATTCATGTTACGTAATTCTCTGTTTTCTGAAGCAGCTACATGGTACTGTTATTTTATTTACATATAGGTTAAGCAGTCTCTGCAAAGCAAGGGGAAATCAGGTGTTGGGAAGGAGCTGGAGTCTTTGGATGCCATCAAAGGGCTCCTAAAATAGGTTCCTCTAAGGTTCTTGTTCCTAATTGCATGTACAGATGTGTCCCGAGCAAGCAAAATCTGTCCTCACCTATCTTCAGTCTTTGCATCTGCAAGTCTTATAGGTACAGCATAAGAGTTTTTCATCATTATCTCTAACTCGTGTGCAATCTGCTCTACAATATGTGTGGGTTTATTGTTTTGGGGGGTTTCTCTCCCCCCATGAAAAGGTGGTATCATTATTTTGAAAATTCAGCCATGTTATTTTCCAGTGCTGTCCATACTCTGATATATGATAATAATCTCTTGTAAAGAATTACTGCTAATGCTGACAAATTAGCAGAATGCCATATTGTAACTATAAATTGTGCTTGGCAGGGATATTGATCTGAGGTTTCTGCTTACTTTACTTGTGCTTGCTTCAGAAACAAGCAGACTAGGGATTTACCTAGGATTGCCTAACTGTTGCCTCATATTTGAAAAGAGAAATGCTCTTCCTCACAGAAAAAGGGAGTTTTAAGGGGTTTTTATGCTTCATGAGGAGCAGTAGAACACAGACTGAAATCTCCTCTACAGTATGAGACCATCTACATTGGTCTGACAGCTCAAGTAGGTACTTCAGAGGTGCCACCCATGGGTTTGTGAGGAGGTGTGCCAAGCCATGGCTCTGACAGCTGGGTTGAGGAACATCTTCATGTCCTGGGTCTAAGACCAACACCTGAACTCAATTTTGGACTTCATATTCAGTGAGGATCCATCAATGAGGGAGCTTAACAGGATGCTAAGAGCACTGCATCAAGAAATTCTGCGGAGTTGTGATCTACTCATGAGTAGCCCATGGACCAGATGAAGTCCAGTTATCTATTGCAGTTCATTTTGTGAACTATATTAATCATAAACTTATTTTTGGCTTGTAATTTACTGATCTGATTTGCTCTAGATCATTAGGGCTTGAAGGCCAAGTCAGATGCCATTTGAAAGTAGTTTCCCTTGATTTGCAATTGGATTTCTAAACTGACCTACAACCTTGCTAACATAATGTTAATGAACCACACATGGCTTGCATGGAGAAAGATGCAGAAATAGAGGTTTTTACAATTTTGCTAGAATAAGGTTCTTATCTTTAATTGTTTTTGACATTTATCTTTTACGAATCTTGCATATGTATACCTTTGGGGGAAATTACATCTCTTAATTTATAAATATCTCTAATCATGTAGCATCTCTCATTTGAGGAACTGGTAAAATATCAGAGGAAAAAGCAGGCAACTGAACCAATGCAATACTGAGAAATGTTACCTGTACTTTCTTAGTCCTGTGCCAACTGTTAAATGTACATGGCACTGGGTGTCTGTCATTTGATGTCATTATAGTGAGGAAAGGTATTTGAGTGAAGAAACACACTGTAAGATTTTAAAAAAAATTAAGTACTCTGTCTACTTTATATAAATGCATTTAATAAATAGCTGCTTTAGGAAGATAAAAATAGATGTCCCCCATGGGGATAGCATAGGATCAATTATGAAATCAAAGAATTAGTCAATGAGCTATAAAAGGAACACAGGCTATTGAGGAATATCTGTTAGAATTCAGAATTACTGCATGCAATCATAATGTATATGCAAATTCTCCAAGTGTATAAGGAATTATGGCAAATCTAGTAATTGTTTCCTATCATTCTTAAACTCTATTTTTGTGCTTTTTAAAATTACTTAAAGTCACAGAAGATGTATTTAAAAAGCCCCACCCTCTGCCAGCTGCACAAAGAGGTCAGAAATAGTATATAATTATTGCTGAGCTAATTGCTGGGTGCTAACATACATATAGACATACAGTGTTCAACTCAGACATTATCACAATAGTGGACAATTAGGGCAAATTCAGTGACAGATGAAATGCAAATAGAATTTTTAAACCTAGTACTCTACTGGATTTTTAATTTTTTAATAATCTTAGAATAATTGTCACTTCTATCTTTAGCATTATGAATGCAGTCTAAAAAAGGTGGCTACATCAGAATAACAGTTGCAAATTTTTTTTTGGGAGACTATGCTAAAACACAAAACTACTTATTGTAAAAATAATTTTCAGACACAGACAATATGTTTTCTTCTAATGTTTCTTTTTTTGAAACAGAGGATCTGAGGATCAGAAAGAAAGTGGGTTTTGGAGAATGTTCTGCTGTTTAATTCTTGACTTCAAACTATCTTCTTGAATTACCAGTTTTGGTAAAATATGGAATTCTTTGAAATATGTCTTTTGATATTTTGTAGAAGAAGATTAATTTCAGAATTACTTATTTTTATGTTGAAATATCTTAAGCTGTAGGAGGGATAGATGAGAAGATAACATAATTAGAAGAAATCTATGGCAACAGTCTGTGCACTTCACAAAGCTTAAGGATATTATGTCCCTTCTCAAACTTTAAAAATGTTCTGCAGCAACACAGCAATGACATGAAAATCCAAGAGTCTCACTGCCTTTTTTATTTATGAATATTGTTTAAAAAATGTCAGAAAAATGGAAAAATAGTATTGTGCATATTTAGATATAGGTTTCTCATGGTCTTGTGTTCCAAAGAAGCAAGAAGATGGAGTCTCATTTTTGGGGTTTTTATGCAGGGGGTGCATGGCCCAGTTATACTTAAACTTGAAAGAAATTACTGCTCTATAGATATATTCCATTTGGGGATTAATTACACATATTGGAGTTTCCTTAGAGCTTTTAAAGCCAAAGAACTCACAGGCAGCTAAAATCACTTGAAAACTATTTACATGGTCTGTGTATATTAAGGAGTAAGAAATAATTTTACTTTTCACTTGCAGAGAAGAAGCAGAGAAGTCAGACAAAATAAAAGTTGAGGCTATGTTTAAAATCTGAAGATAGGTAAGGACAGATTTTGCTTCCTCAGGACACATCTGTACATGCAATTAAGAACAAGAACCTTAGAGAAATCTATTTAAGGAGCCCTTTGATGGCACCCAAAGACTCCAGCTCCTTCCCAACACCTGATTTCCCCTTGCTTTGTAAATCACAAGCAATATGTCTTCAAAGTCTTCTACAAACTTCTGTTTGTTTCTTCGAAGTTTATGATTTATTTTTCACTCAATACAGTGGATGTGATTTATTGCCTGTTTCACAGAGGGAATGAGACTTAAATTGCTAAAGGTAGATGTGGGCAAAGCTGGGAGTAAGTGTGCAACGATTGATTTCAGGGATAAAGGGAAATTTTATAGGGGCTGTGTCTGATAAGGCTAAGTCTACCTGGACAAGAAAAACCTTTTCTTTTCAATATGAGCTCAGAAGGATGGGCTTTGAATTGTACAATTAGCAGTGAAAATGACACTGAGTTTTAAGCTGAAGGTTGTAAGATTGATCTAAATTCCAGAGAAGGTAGTGAGTGTATGCCACTTGCTTTCACAGATTTCATGTGGTTTTCAAGGCTGTCAGCCAGGACTATGACTGGGGCTCTTAGTAAAAGGGGGGAAGGAGAGGTTGATGAAACAGAATAAAGAGGTGAAAAATTGCCCAGTCTCTCAGAGGAAGAGCAGGGCTTTCCTCAGCCTAAATGTGAGACCAGATCAATTGCATGTGTGACTGTTCCCATTAAATGCTCATGATCAGAAACGGGAAGAATCACAACTCTGCATTTGTGACTTCTTGCCACTATTCAAATTCCAGTTTAAAAGGGAGAGGTGAGTTGGCACAGCGTTGCAGTGTCCAGTGCAATATTGCAGAGTTAGAGAATCCCTTGCATCCCACTGCCCAAAGGAGAGCTCGTACAGATGTCAGGATTCACCTCACCGCACAAAATCCCTCCAGTTCACCTCGAGGTGTGTGCTCTGAAAGGTCTGCCCGTGTCAGCCCCCTGTGTTTGCCTGGGCTTGCTCTGGTGGCTGTCAGGGCACAGGCTTTGAGTTTAGCCTTGGCACTGTGCACTGGAGAGGCCTCTGGTACTCAGGAGTAGGCTTGTGGTGAAAACACACTTCCCGGGTACAGGAATGATGCTTTTAGCCATTTATGCTGTTCCTGTTGAGACCCTGTCACAGACATCTTGTATGGAAAATCTTTTTTTTAAGATTTTTCTTCCTGAGAAGCTGAGAGGCCTCAGGAAAAAAATATAAACTTTGATTATCTGCTGCTGTAGAATACAACAGGTGGATCTGTGATTGGCTCATGTTAGGTGTTTGTAATTAATGCCCAATCACAGCCCAGCTGGCTCAGACAGAGAACTGAGCCACAAACTTTTATCCTTTTTTGCTATTCTATTCTTAGCTAGCCTTCTGATGAAATTTTTTTCTATCTTTTTAGTATAGTTTTAATGTAATATATATCATAAAATAATAAATCAAGCTTTCTGAAACATGGAGTCAGATCTTTGTTTCTTCCCTCATCCTAGGACCCCTGTGAACACCATCACAGACCCTGAATCCCTGACCTGAGGGTAGTTTTCTCCTGTTAGGTGTATCTGTAGTGAGCTGTTTGAAGCCAGAGGAACTGGCTCTGCACTGGGCAGAATTTTCTGTGCTGAGGGAGAGAGCAGAATTATTAGCAGTTAAACATATAGGCAATGACCTTATTAAAATCGGTGTACCAGGAAAGACTACTGAAGTGCACTGCCTTATTCATATAATTTAGGTGCCTTAATGAAATATGTATATGTATGCAAATTCCCCGTTGCTTCACTCGACCCTGAGCAAGGTGTGGAGAGCAGAGATTTGATACACGCTGTTGTCTGTGTGTGCAAATGCATGCACACTTGTTTGAACACCTGGGCCTTGGAGGAGAACTTGTTCTGCCTTCCTGGGTGGTGGTCAGCTGCTGTGCTGGCTTGTCTTTGGAAGCTGCTCTGTCTTACAGTGCCATGATAAATTACAGCCCTTGCTGATTATCTGCTGTCATCTGGCCCCTGGTCACTGAAGTAAAACCAATGAAAGATCACATTTCTTCCTACTGTGCTGCTACAACGCATCCCTACAATGCTGTAGGCAAAACCCTCGTTATAAATTGTTTTATTCAGTCATGCTTATAATGCTACCTCTACTGAGCCTGCAGCACAGGACATCCAGGTAGAGAGGAATAGCCCAACTTTAATTTTGCTCCACATATTTGACCCTCTGGTAGCAACAAAAGTTCTTTGCCTCTTTGATTTTTTTGTTTGTTTTTTTTTAACCAGGCACTGGTTTTGTACAACTCCTCTGAAAGACACTTTCAGTCAAAGGTTTATGTAGTTGTTTAGTAATGCTAATTGTTTGAAGGGAAGTTCATTCTTATGTGCTGAATGAGAATGGAAGGCAGTTAACTATAAAGACAAAAGCCATCACTGGAAGAGATTATGCTTTTATTACAAAACCATGCTTGGAGTGTGGCCTCAGACCAGCGTGGGATACTCTGACAATTGCTTGGCAGGGTGGGGTTGGGGATAAGCTTATCTCAGAAGAGGACTTACATATAAATTTTTCTCAATTCATGAATAATAAGTTGTATTTGCTAACATCAGGCTGAACAGACTGAGGCTAGGATTATAGCCTTGCTAACTTTTTTTGCCATGTGAGTCAGCGCTGTTAATAAATATTTCTGAATGCCAGATGATGCCCTCATTTATACCCAACTCCAGTGTGTGCATCCTCTGCCCTTGGTTATAGGCCAGTGGGGTTGGCCTGGGCAGTGAAATGTAATTATCCAGCAGTACCTGATGTACAGTCCAGTTTGTTTCTCTAGTGTGAGCTCTGTAGTGCTAATATAAGTAAAAAAAAAAAAAGAAAAAATTAGTGAATGAATGAATTCAGAATTGTCTGTGATGGTCGTGGCAGATGAGGTGTTGTGCAGTAGCTGTGTCTGTTTCATCTGTGAGCATTTGACCTTTTCCTGTTGCCTG
Organism: Loriotus luctuosus; assembly: GCA_035582745.1. Classification (NCBI taxonomy): domain Eukaryota; kingdom Metazoa; phylum Chordata; class Aves; order Passeriformes; family Thraupidae; genus Loriotus; species Loriotus luctuosus. Next base: position 10,121,414 of record JAWWEY010000001.1, on the reverse strand, counting down.
GTGCATGAGCTCCTTGCCTGATAGGCTGTCTCCCCAAAAAAACCAAGACTGGACCTAACATATGAGGGTACCTGGACTGTCACATGGTTTGGGTTTTCCTCCTACTGTAATAGAACTGGGCAAATATAGCCTATAATTACTGAAGTGCAAATATCTTTTACGACATGGTAAAAGGTGTAAGACATTTTTTACCATGTAAACATGGTAAACATGTAAAATAGGGGGTTTTGTCTTATTTTACAGAATAGATAAAGATATATTTCTCAATATCTGCACCTGCAATAAAAATGAGGAAAGAAAGAATGAATGTAGCACTTGAACAGAGACTCAGTCAACAATTGGTTTTGCACTGTTGTAAACAGAAATAGTTTGAATACATAAATGCAATTGTGCAAATATTTTAAAAACAACAGCAGATACCTGCTCAGCAGGCATCTGTATAGTGTTTATCTCAGTATTTCAGACAAATGCTGATTATGCAATACTTGCTGTCTCTCAAGAACAGACATCCTTAGAGAAATTCTATAGTTTTTCCTTTATATCCAGAAAATTTAACAAATAATAGCTAGATTTTAATAAGCAATAGGAAAAATATACTCTTTTTAAAAACTCTCAATATGCCAGACATTTGCACTGTGATTCTTGGGATTGTCCTGTGCAGGACTAGGAGCTGGACTTGGATGATCCTTGTAGGTTCCTTCCAAATCAGATATTCTAGGATTCTACTATGGAAGCAGGTGTCACAGTTTCTATCTTTTGCCATGTACACATTTATTCTTAACTTCAATGTGGTGAGCAAACAACCCAGCCAAAACTGCCAAACCTTCTGCCTTATTTTGCAAATAGATTGCAAGTCTGAGGCTCCACAGAAAATAATCCCAGTGTTTAAAGCAGCATGTTTATGAGCACTGTGGCATTTTGGCATGGCTTTCACACTGACACATTGCACCCTTGTCTGGTAATGGTTTGTATTTTTGATTTTTTTACATGAAATCCCAGCTGACTAATGAGTTTCTTCACTTGAGCACTGCAGAAGTCATAGGTAGAGCTGTGGAGTCACTGCTACACCTATTGTCTTGAATGTGTCCTCAGGGAAACTTCAATACACCATGAAAGGAAAAGCAAGCTAATGTCTTTAATAACTGCAATTAGTCAGAGTTTCGTTGTTTCAAGTCACCTGAAATGTGACACCTTGAGCAGCACTGGAGGCATCCTCAGCTAGATCAATATATGTTCAGAGAAAGCAGATGCATCTCTTGTCGCTGGCAGTATTTCCTGAATGATCTCTGTTGCATCTTGGTCCTCCTTTCTTTCTGATCTGAAATTTCAGTTCCTATGTAATTCCATTTTCCAGCAGAACTTGTCTTCTTCCCACATCTTTATTACATGGAGATACCAACATTCTATTACTTAGCTTGTCTTCTCCATGTTTAATTTCTGTCGATTACATCCAGAGAGGTTTGATTGACTGGTGTTAGTCAATTCTTCCTAATGGGGCTACTGGGTATTCCAGTGCCAAAGCACTTCAAAAATTCATTGGAAGCAGGAGCAAAGGGCCAGATATTAGTACTTTGTGGCTTCAAATCTGTGCATATTGAAATTTAAAGTGAATATGTCTAAAATACTCCCAAAGATGTCAAAAAGCTGGAAAACACACAAAAATATTTAAGGCTCTCAGATATTAAGACCTGTTTTATAAATGAAATGTGAGCTGGGCCTGGTATGATAACCTGAATTTGTTAATTGAAAAATCAGAGCCTTTAAGTGTCGTGGAAGGTGGGTTACGATCCCTGTATGTATGAACTGGTACCACCAGCCTTTCAGCTTTGCTCTCCCTTCATCATGGCTGTCAGAAATAGACCTGCCAAAAAAATAAAAAAAAAAAATTGAATGCTAGTTAAAAGTATTTGATAAATATTTTCACAGTATAACTATTGTTTTACTTCCCGTTTATGAAAATAAATCTTGGCATCTTTTCAAGCTGCAGGTTGCTTTGCCCTCAATTAATCTCTTTCCCCCCCTCCTGTTGGACAGGTATCATGTGCCAGTATTTCATACTTGTGTTTTGGATAAATGCTCTATTTCTCAGTAGGAAATAGAGCAAATTAGAATACAAGAAGATAACACATAGTAGGGTTTTCCAATACTAGAAAAGAAGTAAATCAGGCCAGAATTGTTTGCTTTTTTCATTTCCCCTTTGTCAAAACCAGAAATGTATTTTCACTCTGCAGCACAAAACACAGTAAAGTGTCTCATTACTGGTTTTACCTCCTGTTGTGATTTATGACTTCATATGGTATTTTTCTTACCAAAGCAGCTCCTTGGGAAACAGCATGTGTATATTGCTTAACAATTTGTGTTCTTTCTAAATAATATTTATTACATATTGTTAAATATAATTATATATATTTGAGTATATTACAGTTAAATTGTATGTAAAGTTTTTTAAAAATAAACAACATTTTTTGATAGGTCATGTTTAGCAATTACATTTCAAAGTAACACTAATGCACTTGAAAACATTTAGATTTTTCTGTTGGATATAGTGAAAAAGATTTTTCTAAGTTAATAATTTTATTAAACATATTTATAAAGCTAAAAGTTGGCTTTTCCCCATTGTTTACCAAGTATCTAAGCAGTTTTTGGCTGCCTACAAGCTCTATCAAGCAAATTTATACTTTTTGAACTGAAACTCTGCGTGATTAAGACTGAAATAAGTGATAAATTCAAAGTGAATTATTATAACTCTGAATATACTTAAATATAAACCTATAAATCCTGATTGATGAATGCAAAATATTATGAAAAAAATTTCATCTACTTCTTCACTCTACATAATATAATTTGCAGACTATCAGAAAGACCTTAGACCTCTAAGCATAAACAAGAAATAGCCCTCAGTATTGAAATGTGGATCTTGTACTTATTTTCCTTTTTTTATTGATGTGTTTCTTTATTGCACTACAGTAGTTATTATGGTGTATTGCTATGCATCAAACCTGCATGTTGTCTTATTCAAGAAACAAAGCTACTGGTTAGTTATGAAGCAGAGACACACACTTTTGTGGCTCTTTATTACCAGCAAAAACCAAAATTAACATAGTATTTGGGGACTTGCATGCAGTGATAGAATATCTTATTTGGTTATATTCATAACCAAATTCTATTCCCTCCACTTGGAAGGGGGAGTAGAAATGTTTTTTTCACAATACCTGTAATGGTAGTGCAGACTGTGCTCTAGGCAGGCACTGGTGGCTTAATCCCTGGAAATCACGTGAATTGGAAGGAATTTAAAATATGTTTTTGATTTAAGAAGGCTCTGTATTTATTTGGCATGGTATTATGTTACAAGTATCCTAAAATGTTTCTTCCATTGGTGTTCGTGGCTAACAGAAATCCCCAGGAGCTTTCCACAGATATTTAGAATGCCCTAAGCTGAAAGTATTTAAAATCAAAACAATTTTCATGCTTACAAAGAACTGAATTAATTATGGCCCACAGCAACTTGGACCTCTGTTTATGGTGAGGGAGACAGCAGAAAAATATTCTTAATGCCTTCAATGAAGGATGTGATATTTCCATCTTGTTGTGTTTGGTGTTGATTATATCCCTTTTGCAAAGTTCATTTAGTCATGGGTATTTTCATGCTGCCAGATGCTGGCTGTTTGGGATCTTTGGGATGATGGAGAAGGAGAGAGGTAGGAAAAAATGAAATATTGGTAACTTTTAAAGGGGAGGAGATGGACGTTCCAACTTCTGTCTCCATTCCTTCTCATCTTAGTCGTGACTGTCTAAACAGTCATTTCTATCTATTTCTGAAATCTCTGATTTTTTTAAATTTTGATAGTCCAGTGTTCTGAAATTGGAAGAATGAAGGCTGTGAATCTTTCTGAGCTTCTCAGAGCGTTGAGACAATTCTATAATTATAAAGTGCCAGGATATACAATGAGAAATGCCTGAATGCTGGGTTGGATGGAAGTGTTATTTCATGCAGTTACTGAAGGATCTTGAGGAAGTCCATAACCTTTCCTGTAGTGAAATTGAATCCGGATGCCAAATAAAAGGGCCCTAGAACATGTCAGTAAGCAAGCAGCCAAGGCTTCTGCCTGTGCCTCCTACAGTCTGAAAGCAGCAGAGCTCTCCAAAATGTAACCTTTGCAAGACCATGTTGCTCAGGGCTCTGATATTCAAGCTTCTGTGAAATTGTTGTTGCTATTTATTCAAGCCTGAGGGTTTTAACCAAGTGCTCATACCAGCAGTCTTTTGTGCCTGATACAGATTAGTAAAAAGAGGGAAAATATGGAAAGGAAGAGTGACCAGATAGCTGATTATGCCAACTACAGATTTAACTAACTGGGATATATTTTTTCCTGAGTGTCTCACTAGTGGTTTGTTATTTAGGTTGTTGGTGTACACTGCCTCTGAGTAAACATCCTACAATTCTGTTAATTAAAAAGAACCTCTGTATTCATTAATGTTGTAGACATTTATAAGCATAACTTCAGCTTAATTGTAGCTGCTGCCCTTTGGCTTCATGAGCAGAATGAGGGAGAGAATATACAACTGTTAATTCATCCTGAATGCTGCAGGCTTTTTTCTTGACTTCATCTCATAAACACTAAATTAGAACTGGATATACTTAAGGTGAAGGCAGCAAGGACAGTTGTGAGTGTAAGAATCTTTGGTCTGAGAAATTACTTTTTTTACTGGAGTAAGTTGTGTGAAGGGTATTTAGGTTTATTATTTAAACCATAATATAAGGAAAGGTGAAGAGGATTTTTTTTAATGATGAAAACACTACATGATCTCAATAAATTTGTCAAATATACTTTTCAAAGAAATAAGAAGTAATTAAACACATTGGACTCATTGCTAGGACCTAGGGGTGTGGAGAAAAGCATAAATGGATCATAGAAGGAACTAGACAGTCATCAGGGACATTTATCTGACATGGGATTGTTTTGCCTCTCGTAGCTCTTGGAGGAGTTTTTGCTGTAATAGTAATAGATTGCTTTTTAGGTGGTTGCCTTTTGATAGATATAGACTGGTTATTTTTCATTCTGTTTCCACTGCTGCATACTCAAAGCGTGAAATAGAATTCCAAATCAGTCATTTTACATCTCTAAAACACGATGTTGACTTAAAAATCATGATACTTGAAAGAAAAATAAATGTTGGGTTTATTTTATTTGTCTTTCTGATGTTACATCCCTCAAAGTTTGTGTAATCTTTCTTAAAACCATATCTTTCCTCTGGAGGCATTTCAACTCTGGAAAATTGAAATTCTTATGAACCTGGAAATGAGGGCCTTAAAAAAGCCCACGAAATTTCATAAGAAGGGACAACACTATGTTTCCTTGAAGGTTTGCCTGCTCACTCCTAATATAATCCTAAGTGGATTTAAAAACTTACCTTTTGTAAAATAACTCAGAAAACCATCATCAGAGAGGAAGTCTGGGCCATGCATGGCCATGACAAGCAGTGGTGTTTTTCCTCAAGCTCCTTGGTGGTCCTGCCCTTCTCCTGCTATATCACCTGAGCTGCTACTCAGGCAGTACCTGATCCTGCTGAGCTGCTGGAGGCTCATGTCAGAGCTGGCAGAAAGCTGACAGCAACTCATCATAACTTCCAAAAGCCACTGGTTTCATCAATGCTGAGAATAGAAGGTAACCAGACTGGGTTGAATTCTTTTGCAGTATAGGGATCAAGGGTGTATTTTTAAGGATGCCTGCTGCCATCGGGAACAGTTTTCCCCATAGCACCTGACTTACTCATGGGTAGGGGTAGAAACAGGATAGTGTGATTAACTGTCAGGGGATTATAAGATTTGAAAGCAAGACAGAGACTGAAGAAAGTGCATGGGAGGTAAAAGTGACATAAGGCTGTAGATACGGCCAAGACAATGATCTGTAAAAAAGTTCTGAGGTGTGACTGATATTGTAAAAAGTTCTGAGGTGTGACTGATATTGTCACATGTTTTGGACATTGGAGGTGTTTGCTTTCTGATCCAAAACTTTTAAATTAGTGAATTTACTTTATGGTACCTGAGGAGGGTGGGGCTGTGGGTTGTTTAGTTTAAGGTTTTCTTGTTGTCTGGATGCAAAAATCCTGAAATCTCTGTGAACTCCTAAGTTTTTTTGATTCTTCAACACATCACATGGTGCTAGCAATCCAAACAAACATGAGTGTCTGCCTGCCTCATTTCAGTAACAGTTGGGACAGAAATACAAGAAATGGTGTTTTAATTATTAGCAATGAGACTGGTGATTAAGAATGGCTTGATGGAGAAATTTAGCAGAAGCCACAGCTTAGTGACTCTACATGACAGATACTGACCTAATTTTTTGGCAACTAAGAACCATAAACATCATCCTTGATGTATCAGACTCAGCATCTGGTAGGCTGTCTTATAACTTTTAAAAATTAATGCACAGAAGGATAAAGAACTGTACATCAGCATGTGTTTGTTTTCTGTCTAAATGCAAATGTTACATCCTCTCACAAGCCCATAAATATATTGTAGAACTTAAAAGATCTTTCATCATTGATGTGGTCATGGTGAAATCCCAATATTTCCTTGTTTGTGATATTACATGCTGTTTGTTTTAAAAAAAAATCTCTGAACATTTATCAGATGTTCATGATTGTCTCCCCCAGCCAAAATATCGTTCTTTATTCAGATGAATAAGCAAGGCTTTAGATTTATTAATACCATCTTTTTAATGTTGCACTGAAAAGGGCATCATGTCTGTCGTTGAAAATGTGATAACTTCAGGGAATTTGTGACCATCATTGCTTTGTCATTCTAAAGACATTGATTTTTAAATTTATATTAATATACAGCACGAGCTTTGTGGCTCATTGGTTTGAGTACTGCATGCTTATATAGAAACAACAAAATGCCAGACTGTAGAGGAATTCAAGCTTTTGGGCACACTTAAGCAAGCACTGGGCATCTCACAAGTGTTTGAGCAGTCTGAATGTCAGGAATCTTTCTCAGAGTACCTTGCATGAAAATCCAAAATTTTGCACAGAAAGTCTTGTGTTTGGTGATCCAGTATCAGCAGAGTCAGTTTGTATCTTAAATACAAACATTTGGAGATGTAGGTAGTAGCTCTATTATTTCTGTGGCAGTAACACCTATTAAAGGGAAATTTGACTGCAATCTCTTATTTTGAGCATACGTGCACTGCTGAATGTCCCCTTTCTCTTTCCTTCCCTCTCCACCCTGTGCTCCCGCCCCCTGGATTTTGGAGATCCTAAGGATAGGCAGTGTGAAAATATAAAATGCATAGCTATAGCTGCTCTGTGCAGTGAAAAGCTTGCTGCTACTCCTGAAGATTTGTTCTTCCTGTTTGCTATTAAAAAAAAAAAAAAAATCACGCAGGGCTCTTCCCATGCAATAATTCAGAAATGCTGCAAGCAGTTAGTGTGTTGAAGGTTGCATTTTAGTTTAGAATGTGAAACAAATCCTTAAGAAAATGCAGTGCAAAGTCCTGAGCAGTGGCACAGTGCAGAGCAGGAAATCTCCTGCACACAATAGAGATTAAATGCTCCCTGTGCATACTGTATTCTGCTCAGCCCTCTGCGCTCGGAGCTGGGACCGTGGCAGTCGTTATCTCCAGCAGGTTCCTTGGTGATTTTCAAGCCCTGCACTACCTACCCAAGTGGCAGTGACACCAGCTTTCACTGAAGCCTTATTACTCTTAAAAGAGCAATTTGGTTGGTTGCACAGCTATTAGGATCAGACAGTCAGGCTTAAAGCTGTCAGTACAACTGCTTCTCATCCTTTTTCACAATCCTGACATCTTTTCTCTTTTCTGCTGGACACAAGCATTACTGTATTTATCATTTTCAATCAAGCTCACGCTGCAAGCTGAGGAATATATTCCCACAGAAACCAAAGTGAGGAGCAGAAATTATTTTATAGCTGCTGTAGTAGCAGCGGTGCTGGCTGCATGTTGTGTGGGAGAAATCGGATCAGTGAGAAATGTGGCTTTCCTCAGGGCTACATCATTGAAAAATTACTTCAACGTCTGAGAGGAGCAAAGCTACTCCTTGCTCTAATTTTTCAATGATTAATCACTCTTCCCTAAGTAAATACAAAGTGGGTGAGAAGATGTGAGATTTTTTTAATTTTTTTTTTTATATTTTTTTAAAATAACTTGTGGAAATGTTGTTGTCATTGAAAAAAGGGAAAATCACTATGCTTGAACTTCTTTTCATTTTGATGTTGCTCTTCTCTGGACCAACCCTGAGCAAGCTTAGCAGGACTAAAGGCAAACACTGGAAGGGGGGTAAGTGGAAAGGAAAAGTTTTGTGATGGATGTTTGGGTAAGGAACTAAAAAGCTGCATTAAAAGTAATCTAAGGAGAATACCTGTGCTATTTTGAGTGACTCAGATTTCAGGTTGCTGTGTGGGCTTGCAGTAGGATGCTAAAAAGAGAGCATGGAGTTTAATTTGTTTTCTTGTTAGTTTGCCTGGCTGGCTCTGTGTAAGGTATGTATTCTTTGCAGGAATTTTGCTTTGCTTTGTACCATTAGCAGAATAACGTTTAGGGCCTTGATACAAATAAATGCATGCCATTTAAAAATGTAGCGATTTTTTGGATTGTGAGAATTCAGATTGTTCTTTTCATTGTGGAGCCTCTGGGACTCTTGTGGCTTTACTGGAAGTGATGTTACCCCTGTCATAGGGGGCTACAGTGTTGGAGAAGAAGAGAGAAAGAAAGCAAGAAGCCTATTTTGAGTGCAGAATTGTTAGTATATGTGGTAAAAATGACTAGACAGACATTTTTTTTTAGAATACATGGATGTTGTGAAATGCACTGCCAGCAGCACTAATTGGCTGACTGGCTATGTCAGTGTTGATGTGTTAATAAAGATAAATTGCATTAACTTTATCGAAAAAAATGCTATGTTGAGAAAACACTTATGATTTTTGAAGGCAGCAATCCATTTTCCTCTTCTGTTGAAAACTGCTGGGAAGATTTACCCTGTGTATGCTGTGAGCAGTTCACTAAATGTGCCTTTTCATAAAGTTCACTTTGTTTTGCTTCCTTGCATGACATTTGTTTATGGAAAACAGAGGTTATTGAGGTCTCATAATCTAATATAGCTCACTGAGCATAAATGGTATCTCATAAATATTTGGACTGAGGGACTGTGGATTGTAGATAGTTTGATATTTTCTCCCTGGTTGTTTCTTGGTATTGCTGATTGGAGGCACCCCCAGGATTTTTTTTTCCTCCCCTTACAAGTGTTGCCACAGCATGGTGTGTTTATCACAGCTTTAATAGCACTTCCAGTTTTTCTCTGCTGTCAGTATTGTGATCTGAGGTTAAAGAGTAGCATCAACATTAAAAAGAAGTTTTAATAATTTATCACAACATCTCAGCAGGAGACTCCTCCCTCCCCCCCCCCTCGACATTTCCTTTTGTTGCATTTAATCTTCCACCTACTGCACCTTCAAGGGAAAAGTTGCAGCACACGCTTAACCTGGATTGTTAATGCAGCACATATATCTGAAAATTATTTCCTGGTGCTGTAAATCACATTATCACATGTATCTCACAGTGCTGCTGCTGCTGGGTATCCTCGTTGCAAATTACGAGCTGTTATTTACTCTGGGCAGCATGACCTCTTCTCAGAGGTATGTGACTTAGGAATATATGTCACTGTCAAGTTCCTGGGATTTAAGAAATGCTGTTAACTTTTTTTCTCTTTCTCCCATTTTCAATTAAATCTGGTAAATGAGAGTTGGATTGCTTTGGTCTCTTACCTACTCTCAGGCAGAGGCAAAGAGCTGAATTTTTATCATGGGTAAAAAATAACCTATGGCCCTGACTGCAGGAAATATCTTAATACAGGCTTTTGTTGTTCTGAGAAGTGTTTTTTTGCAGCTGAAACAAAACATAAGGAAGATACCTGCTTCAAGGAGGCTAAGAAACCATTTGTCTTGTTTGCTCGGAGCTCTGAATCAGCAAAATCCTCAGCATCCCTGCAGTCCAGTGGTTTGTTTCATGTGTGATATTACTGTGTGACTTGGAGAGAATGGCTGTTTTCTGAAGAGAGCTCCGAGTTCAGGATCTGTCAGAACACAGTTGTTGTAATGTCATGTAGCTAAGTGCTTCTGACCTCCAAAGCAGAATGTGTGCACCCCCCCTTCCCATTAACCATTGAGGATCAGCTTTTGCTTGTATCTGAGTGGTGTGAGTTGTTTTTGTTGGTGTGCACATGGAATTCAGGGTGTTGCTTGGTGAGAGGTCAGCATGCAGACTTCTCCACTGCAGCTCGCTGGGAAGCCCATCCCAAAATGGCAACAGAGATTTCTTTTATTCTTATTTTTCTGAGATTCCAGACAGCCAGAGATCTGGATACCAACTTCCAGCTCTGTTGTTCAGAGGGGAAGGGTGAAACTGGACATGTGCAGCTGGAAATGCATTGATGATTCACATTGTATGCACTCTCATTGGATTCTCCATGCTGAAGTGAGCTGCATGACAGACACAGCTGATTCAGACCATCCTGTAGTTCTTCTACACCATAATTTGTTTCAAAAGTGCTGCAAAGTATGGACATCTTTGGAAAGTGTTGGTGTCTGTGTAGGTCCTGCTCATGATCAGTACAAGTCAATGAATCTGGAAAATTTTCTGGTAGAATCAGTAAAAATTTCATTGCTGAAGTTACAAGCTCTGAGAAGACGTTTTCTATGGTCCTTGTGTATAATTCTGTATTTATGACAGAACCAGGTCTTTTCATCTGTATTTTTCTCCTTGGAATTCACTAAAACCAAGAAAAATGGTTACCCACATGCAACTGAAAGAATGGAATTATGGGTAGAAAACTGATTTAGTTGCAAGGTTAGGTGTCAGGGAGTGAAATGAGTCTTGTATGTGGGTCCAGAGAAACATAAAGATATAATTTTATTTTCTAGCTGTTCTTAAGTCTACATGCCAGAAAACCTTTCAGAATGATTCATTGCAATGCAGTTTCTAAATGTGCTTTAAACTGGGATTTATAAACTAATGATCAAGATAAACTGGAGTCTAAAAGCAGAACCTGGAAGTACAAATCAACTGGAATTTCTTTTTGCCTTTAAGCTGAAATAACACCCCATGGTTCAAGTTTAAGAAGGATTTACAATAGGGAGACCAAAAAACTAGGAACAGAAAAAGAAGATTAAGTATTGTTTTGAGTTTATCTTAAATCAGAAAGCAGATTTGAGGTGTTGCTAATGCCTACCCCCTTCTGCATTGTTCTGTTGAATTTCCTCAATTTCTTCCCTTTGCCATATATCTTGGTCATACGTAAGGGGGGAAGGTTTGAGTGTGGATATGCTTTGTGTCTGTCCAGTGGCATCTGGGAGAATTTGTAGGCTGGGAATTAAGCTGCCCATTTGCTTCTAACTGTGTGGAAAGCTATGGGACAGAACTGTTCAGAGAGGGAGGGTGACACCATTAGGACAGCCACCACTCCTGGAGGACATAAACCCCTGACTCATCTTGGGAACAACTCAGGCATGCCTCATGGGGGAAGCTGTGCCCATTCAGGCTGCTGGAAAGCTTTGAGGAGCCTGACTCTGTGCACAGTGGTCTCTGTAGCAGGACCTGGTCCTTTTGCCACCCCAGCTGAGGGGTGGCAGACTGAACCCCTCTGGGATGGTCCTTGGGGTGAGCTGAGCCCCAGCAGGGGCACAGAGAGACTCTGTGCACACACCTGGCACGAAAACAATCTGTCAGCGGTGCTGGCAACACCTCCCAAGTGAAGAGGAGACCTTCAGGACTGGGGAGAGGAGTTGGAGATGAAAAGACTTCAGAAGGAAAGGACCAGACCTAGGGCTGGGAAATCCAGGTTAAAGAATACCTTCTCCCCAAAGCCTCTTTTATTCACATCTCCTTTGTTGCTTCACTGAAAGAATTTCCATTTTCAGACCTCGGAGTGACTTGATTTACTTAGGATAAAATTGTAGAAGTAAAAATAAAATGTAACCACAGGGCATCACCCCACAGAACTATATGAGGGTGGTGCCTGTCCTTACTGTCTACAGGGAAGTGAAGCAATAATGTCTTTAATGACTAAATCAAAGTTTATTATGCAAGTGATCCAGCCTTATATTTCAGTTCCAATTTCAACTCTACTGCAGTTTAATCATTTTTATAGCAAATGGTACCAGTGTTAGAAATCTTGAGTGTGTCTGGCAAGGTATTGCTGGTGGGGGTGACCTGAAGCTGTGTGCCTCAGATTCAACCTCCCTATAGATTGATCAGCACATGCATTATTTAGGGTGCATGTAGTACACCAACACTAGTTTAAATGTTAAATAAATGAAAGTAGATAGGAGGCATTGACATGGAGCCAGGTAGCCTGGATTTCAGTGTAATTGTGAGGTATGAGGGGTCTGGTTGGATGTGGAGCTTTTGATGTGGTGGTTGAGTTGCAGCACTTGTAGAGCACAGCCAGCTGTGCTGGGATGATTCACTGTTTACTTTATGTGATTTTAAGCATAACACTTTATATAGTTTGCCATTTATCTAATTTAAGTAATTTATTTTATGTAATTTCAAGGATAAACTGCATGAATTATTTTTTAATATCTTATCATGATGTATGACTAACATTATTTCTTAAATATTGAGAGATTAAATATGCTGCTGTGCTCTTTTATATTGGAAAAGCTTATGAAATGCTGACCAAAACTTTCAGGCTCAGGGTCCTAAGAGTATTTCCTTATGTTTCACAGAAGCAACCTGATTTTGAGTAGTAAGAAATTCACATTTTTTTTTAACTTCAGAGGAAGCTCGATATATTTGAGGAGGTGGCTTGTGCATAGCGAAGGATCTAAAGGTCTAATTTTAGAAACTGAGTACTGTAAGTGTGGATCTGCAGTTTTAGCTTGACTGCAAGTATATAAAGCATATGACTACACACAGTATGTGATTTGATGCACCAAAGGATGTTCTAATAGTTTTGCTTTCAAAATTCCTAAAAGGGGAAAGAGTATTTATTTGGATGCAGAGTGACTGTGAAATTAAGTGGGTTTTATTTAGTCTTCTACTTTCTCTTAAGTCTGGATTTGGTCCTTATCCCATGAAACAAACAAATTTTTTGCACCTTCTTTTACGCCACTTTATTCAGAGTAAAATCTGAATTCAGAAGGTCTCTGGGGATGCTTGAAGCTTCTTGGGCATATTTTGTTGGAATAAAAGGAATATATATTTGTTTTTTCATCTCTTTGAAGACATTTGAAATACTTCATAGAAGTTTGGCAACCTGTATTTAGTCTCATACGGGTGGAGGCAATAGAGATGGGACCAATGGAAAACTGAGCTTGTGAGAGTTTTCTTCTCAGCTGTAAGGGAGGGAAAACGATGTGGCTTTTGCAGTCACAAGGGGAACAATGTGGGGGAAGTGTAACATCTACTTAAGAGCAGAGCAGTGCTGTCACAAAACTAAACAGCAGCAAATAAAACGTGGGTTGGGAGAGTGTTTCCAGCCACCATTGAGAAGGGGTTGCTATCCTTTGGCAGATGGAGTCAGCCTGAGCCAGGTTTTCAGTCTCCAAGCTCTGAAAGTCCTGTCTGCAGGATCTCCCTCTGACTCTTCCACTGGTACCAGTGCTCCTGCACATCCACTGGCACCTCTGCTCAGGGAGCCCATCCAGGTAGGAATTGGCCAGATAAGAGAGGATGGCATTCCTTTAGCTGATGGCATTCCTTTAGCTGATGGCATTCCTTTAGCCGATGTGATCCCTTCCTTTGCGCACTCTCAGGTCACAGGGGAGCTCAGTACAGAAAGGGGCTATGGCCACAAGGGAAGAGAAGAGAAATAAGATCATGGTTGGATTTAGGGGAGTTCAAGTTGACACATAGCTTCACCCTGCAGCTCCAGACTATCCAGGGGGAAAAAAAAAATAATAAGGTGACACCTTCTTTTGAATCCTATGTCCACATCCTTTGCTTGAAGTGTTTGCTATCATATTAAAAAGTATGTTGATCAAACAGTTATAAACCAGAAGGAATATTTAAATAACACTTCACCCACCACACATACAGGTTCCTCTCCTTTGGTTATTTGCAATTTTTTTTTTCTGTGTTGAACAGATTTTGGAAGAACCATAAAGCATCACTGACATCAGAAAACCAGCAAGCATGAGTATACTCACGTTACTTTTGTCCACAAATAAAATGAATGCGTGTACATTGCCTTCAGGTGTGGAAAGAGCACAGATCAGATGTGCACTTTCAAACTGATGAATAAGCTTAAACACATTCCAAAATGGCTGAAAAAATGTTATTTTGGCTTCCCTTTCTACACATTTTCAAAGAAAATATTGTTCATCAGTTAAACAGTATTGATTTTTTACTTCAAAGCATGATCTAAGGAATACTCAGAGTACATGACTTCTTTCAAGAGCCATTACTAAATAACCTCCGGAAAACTTCTTAGTATATTCAAAAGTGGGGGGGCAGGGATGTGTGATGCTTTTACAGATTAGTTAGTTAAATGTTGCTTGAACCACCAATAAAGTAAAGCTTCTGTTAAATAGCAAAAGTATCTTCAAAAGAAATTATTTTTACAGTCAGTTATATTTGAATCCTAAAGTGTTGTCCTTGGCTGAATTGTGTCATTTTAGCTCTCATCCTAGCACTGATTTCATCCTACTGGGTTTGAAACTACATCAGCCTCACTAGCTAAATAGTAAAACAGCTTCATGGTTGTAGAACTATATTGCCCGGAGAAGTGAAGTGTTAAAAAATTTTTTTTTCTAAGATTTTCTGTCAAAATCAGTGTTTTTCCATTACTGAGTTTCCTTGCATGAGCAAACTTAAAATAATAGAAAAAACAAGAGAGAGACAAAATCCAGTTTTGTTTCCAGAGATGCTGATCACTCAGCAGAGGCTCCCAGTGACAAGCACTCTCAGCTCTCACAAAAATCAGTCTTGTTATGCCTAAGTGTAGCCCCCCTCTTTACTCTGGGCTTCTCCATTCTCTGAATACCAGCACCCCTCACAGCCTTCCTGTTTCCTTTCAGCCTCAGGCACAACCCTGTGGTTTCCACACTCACGTAATTTGTGAGGAGGCATCACCAGGGCAATTTCTGCTGTGGTTGCAGGCATGGACAGGTCTATGGTGGTGCAAATGAGAGGAAGTCTTCACTTCTTTCCTGTGGAGGAGGCTGGATAAATGTTCTCATAAACACCACTAATTGCTTTAGTTAACAATTAACTTTCTACCTGCTGGACTTTGTGTGTTCATTAAAAGTGCAGTGGGGGATTTTGGAAAGTTTAGAGGGAGAAAAGTCACAGATTTACCACACTACTTGAGATTAGTGCCTCTGGCTTGGTAGTTTAACCTAGTTTGTAGGTCCATTGGACTGACAGTGAAGAAACAGAAAAAAGAGGATCCTCAGCTGTGTAAATAGGAGTAAAGGAGCAAATGGTTTAACCACTGGTTAGAACCTTATTGGGAGAAGAAATGAAAATCTATGTCAAGTTTGGTATAGGAAAATAGAAATGAGAAAAAAACCCCACAAGTGTTTTCTGAAAGTTAAAGAAAGTGGTTTTGAGATATTGAAGGATTTGACTCTGTTTAATTATAGAAAAATTGGGAGACAACTTTCATGCTATTTGAACATGTCACTAGCTTTTTTCTACCATGAAGGTTAATGTTCCTTAGAAATTTTAGAGAAAGTTGCTGCAGGACTGGATGACTGAAAACCACTGGCAGACACTCCTAAATAAAAACAATATCAAACCTTAGGTTGTGTATTTCAAAAAACATTCTTTAGTTACATTTTTAAATATTGACATATTGAAATTTTGAATGCCCTTATCATAATTTTAATGTCATTAAGTGCTTACTTTGAGAAACAACAGATAGAGTTCTTAATTTTTTTATCTCCAGAAAAGAGGCAGGGAGAGCCTGTTTTTCACTCACTACATTCAGCATTTCTCTGGAAAGCAGTTGAGATACCAAATCTGCTACTTCTGGCTTAAAATATTAGCATATTACACAGAAGATAGCCCTTGAGGGATGCCCGAGGTTAAGTGTCTTCTGCAAATGTAAGATTGTGTCTTTTTTCCTGTACTTGCTTGAGAAGAACTGAGGTGTTGTTCTGTATATCAGGGTGTGTCTGGGGCATCTGGAATGTGCTCAGCATCTTTCTTATGGGCAGGAGGAATTTCACATAAAATTCTAGAATTATGCCATTTCAAATGAGAGGAGAATCTGCTTTTTTGAGTCTCAGCTGGGTATCATCTATTTGATAATCCATCCTGGCAGTTCTTACTGAGCAGTCCTTGTCTACAAACAGATCGAATCTGTTGGGGAAGAGCTGATCTGAAGATGGGAGCATGGAAAAGTCCTCAGGATGATGAGCACAGAAGAAAAATTGTGACACTGACATAGTTCCCACTAGTTATGATGATTCCATGCTGCTGGTGATTGTGGTAAAACTTGAGAATTGGTCTACAGTCTGTATTTGCCATCCATCATTCTGCAAGGGGTCTGGCTGAGCTATTAATTGTCTTCCTGATTATCCATGGGCTTGAGATAGGTTTGTGCAGTAAGAGAGAAGGTGTTTTAATTAATTACTGTTGCTTTGATATCAAGAATCTCTTAGTTCAATAATTTTCAATTTATGTATAAATTTCAATACAACTTAGATTTATAATACATGTTTAATAACAAAAATAATAAATGCATACTTAAAATAGTTTAAGGTTGCAGAGCATGGGGTGAAGAATAAAAAGTTCATTAAAAATCTGGACAAAAGTTGCCTTTGAACTTTGCAAGTTTGGGTTTTTTCCCACTGCTAGACTTTTTGGCTTCTGCTTAAAAAGTGACAGTCTTGAAATCTGGGTAATGTTCTAGCTGTTGGTAGTCACTGTGGAAAAAAAAAGAAGAATGAATCTGTGCTTTGCTGAATTTTTATTTCTATTTTTATTTTTAAAGTTGCAATCTTCTGCTTTTGAGCGTTGAAGATAGCAGAAGGGAAATAGGAGGAGAACTGAAGAAATAGCTTTTTTAATCAAGTCTTTCATGCTGTTGAATATTGTTTTGAAGGAAAAATATATTTTAAAGGCCAGGACTGTGGGAGTCTAAGAATGGCATTGCAGTAAAGTTGTGAAGGAACTTCTCTTTAGTTGGTGGTGGAGGCTCCTGGTGCAGAGACAGACGTACTATGGAAAAGACAGAATTTTTGGTACTCTGAGAAAGAACCCTCGTCGATAATAATGACTAGAAACTGAATTTCAATCTCTCAGTGTTTTAGGAGGAACATCTACTGTTTCTACTTCCTTTTTTCTTTTTTTTTCCTTTTTTAATGCATTGGCTCTGTTACCGTGAGGAGAATAAATTCTCTATTTAATATGGTCTCATTTCACTCTTTGTACAGCATAGGACATATTTAAAATCCAACATTTAGAGAACATAACTCTTTGAGCTGTCTTGAGAGCTCATTCTGCATTACAGCTCCTGGGCACCAGTATATGTATGTTGGTTAAGTTGTTTTTCAGCTCCTTTGATTTTCACATTGAGTACACACTTTTTTTCTGCCTGTCAATTGTTTTCTAATTTTTAGAAGACCTTTTACACATGATTATCTACAGAGGTTATTTAGCAGAGAGTTATTAATTTCTTTCAATCAGTTTTAGTAGACTTTTCACTGTATTTAAATAGAAAAACTAGTAATAAGAAATGTTACCTTGAATTATTCCTATAGGGAGAGGGTTAGAGACAATATAACAGATCATGAGAAAGATGTAGATATGTTTTTGTTCCTGATAATATGCTTTTGCTTAATTTATATTCTTGGGAAAATGTGGCTCAGTATGAGCCATATTCTTGGGAATATATTCTTAGGAAAATATGGCTCTTTACTGATTTCCTTTCTGGTGCCCTTTGATGCTATAGTATTGCTCTTTAAACTGAAAAGAACTCAGTAATTGGTAAGAGGTTTTGTACCATTCAAATTGAGAAGATGCATTGTCTTTTATGAATTCTATGACATTTATAGCTGCCTCAAAAACTTGCTTAAAGCCTAGTTTAAACAAAATTTGTGTTACAAAAGCTTGCATGTGCTCTCAGAAAGTGCGCCTCATGTAGAGAAAGTGAGATGTGTTGAGAACACAGGATAATGTAATGTATTATGCATGTAAATTTGCTTGATCTATATTGGTCTTTTCAATTCCCTTTCCAAACAAAGAACATGGTAATTTCATTTTACAGATAATGTAGTTTGAGGCCCTAAATCAGTTTAGCAGTACACATTTTTGATTCATGGCAAGGGCAGTCGCTAGCTCTGAATGTATCTGTTCATAATCTCCCCAGCAGAAATTCAGCAGTGACTGATTTGTTTAGTGGCACTCACGTTGTCTTTGCACATTGGGAGAGATCACGGGATGAGCTCTGTGATTCATCGATCACCACAATACCTATGGACAGTCACCACAGGGGGAAATTTTGCCTTGCATTCTGAAAGGAGAATAATTTGAAGAATTCCTTACTGGCTTTCTGTGACCACTGTCTTCTGCAGATGTGATTTGGGGTTAGGTTATTTAATTATAGGTGTATTATTTTTTATGTGGGCATGTGCACTTGTATCCTATTATATTGAGTTCCACTTTTGCATTATGATATAAACAATGGCTGGAAGCAAAAACCTTCCCATGAAGATTCCTGATTTATTCCTCCATTCCCCTGTAAGTTGAGCATAGATGGAAGACCAGTTTGAAGAGTGATCCTTTTTTTTGCTGCTTGGTCTACAGAATGAATACACAGCAGACAACACAACTGCTAATAAGCCACTTGTCATCCTTCTGTAAATTATCCCGTTAGTTTTCAAAACCCCCCTAGACACAGGCTTTTGTAACAGCCTTAAATGTGCAGCAAGTTCTGTCATTTAACTTGCACAAAATGCAAAGGAGGTGCCATTTGTATTGATTGCTATAGATTTTTGTCTGGTCTAATGGGATTTATATTTTTTCTATGAACTTGTGTTGGAAAAAAAAAAGTGAAAACAAATAATGGCCAGACATAGATAACATATTTTAAGTATAGAAATAACTTGAACCTTTCAATTTCTCGTGCACGCCGTGGCATCCCTGGTTTCTAAGGCATCCAATCCCATCTGTCTTTTTGCCAAGACAGAGATGCAAAAGAGCACTGGAAGCAGCCTCCTTTCACTTTGCATTAAAGCAGACAGACCAGCACTCAGCTTTGTGCATTTTGAGCTCACTGCAATAAAAGTTTTAAGAGATAAGAAGCTTTTTCTATTTCAGGGTTGCCATTAGCCTGAATAATATATAAACATGGGAAAAGGTCTGAAGTCCTTTTGAGGCTCACAGTATAGCTTCAATTAAATTATACATCATTATCACAGCTGCCAAGCCTGGTGTGGGATTTTAGCCCCCTATCTCACTAAGTGTTCTATGGAGCTGCCTTGTCCAATTCTTTTTTCTTCCTTTTCTTAAGCAGTAAGAGCACTCTTTGAAAAACCAGGCTTAAGGAATAAAGTGGAGGATGAGGTTTGGTTAATCAAGGAAGAACATGGAGATGTCAACAGTCAAGCACCAAGGGAGGATGGAGGTCAACTCTCTAGCCTTAAAAACCACTGGGGAGAAATCAAACACTATTAAGTCATGACATATTATGTTCCTTTTGAACCAGGGCTGTGTGTACTCCCTCTGTCTGCTGAGAGGTTTGCAGAGCAGCTCCGAGCTGCTCATGAAACCCCTTGTGAAAGCTGGATGGCTGGGGATATCCACTGGGGATGCTTTCAGTGACAGTGAAACACAACCTAAACAGATACATTCTTTGTCTCTTTGTCCTTTTATGGTTCTTTCAGGCTTTACAACCCAAAATTTTCATGGTGGCTTGTCATATTGCAGATGAGTGCTTTTTTGGATCTCAACTTGATACAGAATTATTCAACCTTCACAATAGGTGTCAGCTAGTTAGTACTTTGTGTTGGCTTTGGCATAAATCTAGGAGATACAGAACTATTATCACATACTTGGGAAAATCATAATGGCTTGCCTTTCTTATTTATTCTTATAATATCCTCTAAAAGTGTTAGAAGTGTTTTGACTAATTACACTATCCACACCATTAAAGCCACTGCACTTGCCATTGATTTTATCAGTTTTCTTGTCTTCTTTGTACAAGTATAACATTAATAAATATTTGGCTTGGGTAGCCATACATGAAAGACTGAAATCAAGGTGGCATCACAGAGTTTTGTGTGTAGAATACTTATTTAGGATTATACCATACCATTGATTTTTTCACATTGAACAGGCTATTGATTTCAGTGGATGCTTAACGTGCAGATCAATGACACATTATAGGGCTTAAATAGTAACATTTGATACTTAAAAGTAAATGAGACAGAGATTTCACTGACTTTCAAGCAGGACTAAAAAATATCTGATAAGAATGTCAACTTCATTAAAACTTCAGACAGTTAAAATGCTTGGTTTGGGAGAAGCATCAGGTAAAGAATATGTGAACCATGTTTAAAATGTAAAATTGAGGATTTGCTGGGAAACATGAGATAAAAATTGTGTGCAGTGGGTTGCACCACAGCCCTGGTACTCACCTGGCAGAGCTTTCCTTGTTTACTCACAGCCCTGAGCAACCTGTCCTGCTGCTGTGGGTCCTGCCCAGCTTGTGTTGCCTCAGATGTGTTCTCTGGCTGATACAGCAGCAGTTTGCAGAGTAGCAAAATAGAATTTAGCATACACTGGTGAGAAATCAGACCATGTAGCTCATTATCCCAGTGATCTGAATTTATGGGATGCAGCTGGAAATCCCTTAAGACAGTTTACACCAAACTTTATGTGAACTGTATGCTTTCCAGTCCTGTTTGAGAGACAAGAAGAGATGTTTGACTAAGGAACGCACTACAGATTTTTGGAAATCTAATAAACAACAAGACTCTTAACTTCTTAATCCTCCACTCAGCACAATTTGTTCTGACATAGGTTTCTTAAAAATTGTCTGAAATCCATGTTCTTAAATTTGCATTTTCAGCACTTGGGCATTTTTCTGAAGCATGGCTTGTCACTTATACCTCTAGAAATGCATTGAGATGGAGGATGAAGTGCTCTCTTTTGGTGGTTTACACTGCTTGATTAATCCTCACACTGGAAAAGAAACTTTTTTTTAATATTAGTTATGCTTTAGCACAGACCTTAAATATAAATGCAGAACTTTAAGCCTGTGCAGGCTGTCAGACCAAACATGTAACGAGTTAATTTTTTGCTGTTCTGTGGTAGAGTTATTTTTTAGGCATTTCTGCTGATATTGAAAGAGAAAAGTAGACACACCTTCCTCAATTGCTTTTTCAAAATGAGTTGAAAAATCTGTTCTTCAGCATGTAACATATGCCCTTTAAAACTGCTACTGTGCTGCTGCCTGCTCTTATCAGTATGGGCCATAAATTTTGCATGGATATAGAGAGAATTGCAGCTTGAGGACTTGAAATAGTTAGCAAGATGCTTGCTGCTAAAGCATACACACAAAGTACACTGGCAAATGGGTCTTTGTAGACAGGCATCATTACCAAGATCCATGTATGCAGAACTGTGCCAGCCTGAGGAGCATTAAAGGCCAGTGCTCACAGGAACCTAATTTTGGGTGAATGGAGTCTTTAGATTCATTGTGATATCACACATAAATGAAAATACCAAATGTCACTGACTTGTCAGTGAAAAAGTAGCCTGGGCTTTGTAACAAATGGATCAGTGATGTATATTTGGAAGCTGTGTGACATATTAAAGTAGTTTATGAGGCACAATTTGTTTTGGTGGTCTGCTCTGATTGATGGTGTGCTATCTGCCACTGCTTTAGATGTTGTGGTATGTTTGTAATAAATGTTCATTCTGAGACAGTGCTAAATGTGTTCCACCTAAATCATTCATTACTTGTAACAAGTTTCAGTGTATATGAATCAAAGCTTTTTTATACTTGCCTTCAAAAGAATTTATCATGTTGAAGCAGCTCTATCACCTGTGATGGGGCCAGTTGCATGCCTGAGTGCCCAGACCCTTTCAGCAGCGCCTGCTGGAAACAGCACAAAGTTAAACTGTAAGCAATGTAATGTTAAGTACTACATTTGAAAGTTTGTTGTCTTTTCTAATCTAGCACTCCTATTTGCTTCTTTTTTTTTTTGGTTTCACAAACAGAATACCAGAAAATATCAGACGTAAGCACTGAGAGGTGAGGAGGAAACATTTGTGTAACAACCGAGCTTGCCAGGGGAAGCACATCAGTGGGAGGGATTTTTGCTGATGTTTTAGAGCAGCGTATCACTCATTCATCAGAAAACAATAAAAAATGTATGCACTACTCACAGGGGATTTCCTCTTTCTGGAAAGTGCAGAGTGCATCATCCTTAAGCAAACAGTGTACTTTGTTCCCTCTTGTTGGTAGGGGAAGGATTTCTTTTTTTCCCATGGGCCTTGTCCATGTCCTTCCTCCAAAATTCAAGTGACAGTGGGGAAAACCTAAGGACTATCATTCCAGTATGATCAGTGTAGAAATACTACATAACTTTTTATTGTAAAAACATTGATTTTCATTTATATGTGGCATTTGAAGAGATCTAGGTTTTTGCTATTCCAATAGGCACTAGGAAGTACAGAAGCATCACAGAATTCCAGAATGAGTCACGTTGGAAGGGACCACAGGGGGTCATCTGGTCCCACACCCCTGCTCAGGCTGGGTCATTCCAGAGCACATGGAACAGGATTGCATCCAGATGGTTCTGGAATATCTCCAGTGAGGGAGACTCCACACCCTCTCTGGGTGATGTGTCCCAGTGTTTGGTCACTGCAGAGTGAAGAATTTCTTCCTCATGTTCAGGTGGAACTTCCTGTGCATCAATTCCTGCCCATTGCCTCTTGTCCCGTTGCTCGGTACTACTGAGCAGAGCCTGGTCCAGAACTGGACACAGCATTCCAGAGCAACACAGAGGTGGTTGAAGTAATCTTAAATTCTTAACAAAAATTTGTGTACCTA
>JAWWEY010000001.1:9987744-10098289 GCA_035582745.1 Loriotus luctuosus | reverse complement strand
AGCCAGGCCAGAGGAGGCACCAAGGGCATCAGAGGGATGGAGCAGCTCTGCTGGGAGGAAAGGCTGAGAGAACTGGGGCTGTTCAGCCTGGAACAGAGAAGGCTTTGGGGTGACCTAACTGGAGCCTTCCAGAACCTGAAGGGAGCCCACAGGAAAGATGGAGAGAGACTATTTACAAGGCTCTGGAGTGACAGGAAAAGGGTAGACTTCAAACTGACAGAGAGTAGGTGTAGATTAGATATTAGGAAGAAATTATTTTCTGTGAGGGTGGTGAGGCCCTGGCACAGGCTGCCCAGTGAATCTGTGGATGCCACATCCCTGGGTATGTTCAAGGTCAAGTTGGATGGGGCTCTGAGCAACCTGGTCTAGGGGAAGATATTCCTGCCCTTGGTAGGGGGTTGGAAAAAGCTGTTATTTAAGGTCCCTTCCAACCTAAACCATTCTATGATTCTGTGAAATCCTACTCTTAGCAGCTATTTGAACTATACAATCTGCAGTTTCCTACCTTCTTTCTCTATGCTGGTGATCAAAAAATAATCACTCTCTTTCTAGAGATCTGTCTGTCCATACAGATCCAGGCTATTTTGTTCCTCTGGTTTTGGTGGATGCATATATTTTTCACTTTTTGGTCACTTAATGAAGATATTAATGGTAATTAATACTGCCAGCAAATACTAAATGTTTGGCAGAGTTGATATACCAACGTATTTTGGCATATTGTCACCCCCAAAACCTGTTCCTGCTTTTGAAATTTTTAGTGGTTGTCACTACTTTATGATGATCAGTAATCATCATAGGCCTTTCAAGGAAATGCGACAATTTTATCACTTTTAGAACTGTTAGAATTATTTTGAAATAGCATAACAGAATAAAAATGTTTCGTGTTGTTAAAAACCCAACATTTTTACATCAGAAATTGCAGACTTTATGAAAAAGGTTTGGTTTCAGGTCTATTTTGTAGCTTTAAAAGCAAACAAATTTAAATTAGATAATTATTCTGTACTAGTGAACTACTTACCATTCTTGTTGAGATGTGATAAGGAATTGCTTTTTCTATTGCTTTTACCATCTGAGAAAATGCTGGATATTTTGGATTGTCAGCAAAAAAGGTGATAACAGTAACAATGAAAATGCATTTGTATTTCTTTCTCTAGGTAGAAGTGGGTTATTAGTTTATAATGAGGCATATAAGGCAAACAATGCATAGGTAGATTATTGTTAGTATTGACATTGTTATGCAGCTAAATGCAGTACTACTGAATTGTAGCTATTTATTTTTCAAACTGTTGGAATTGTGCTCTTTAGCAAAACAGACTATTCTCCAGAAATGTATTTTTCTGTCACATGGAGGAAAGGAGTAGATGCAAAAATGTGTATAAATAGATATATGACATTTCTTTCACTGCCTGAAGAAAGCAACACAATGTTTGTAGGAAAATTACTTTTGTTATCTCAAAGTGAGACTTACAAAAGACATTTTTTCCCCCCTCAAATAAGCGGGGAAAAGGCTTCAGTGTCAGCTCTTAGCAATGCAAAATACATCCATTTCACCAGGAGTGCTAAAGTGCCACGTGCATATTGAATTTCAGTTTGTTATCCGAGTATGTTGTTTTTCACAACTCTCCTGTCTGTATTCAGTATAGGGTGCATGACACCAGCCACAGGCCAAAACAGGTTGCAGGTGACTTTGATGAAGTTTCATCTAATTGTATCATCAGCAGGTCCAGGACAGTGCTCATTAGGCAGCCTTGCTCAAGCAGCAACTACATTTCTGGTAGACACTTTTATTTTTCCAAGCCCTCCCTTGACAGCATTTACTGCTGCAATGTTCAGTCTGGCTTTGGATCTTATTGATCATTCAACAATCTTAAACTTAATTATAGGCTGGTAATTGCGACCTCATTTAGTTCCTGTCCAGCTCCTGTAGGTTTGATTATGCAATCAAATTAAAAACTCATCTCCTCTTCTGCTGGCAAGAGACAGCAGCTCAGTTCCTTGGGGTATCTTGGTGTCTTTCCTTATATAAGTCCAAATGTAGCTATTTTTTATCAGAGTAGGTGAAATAATTACCATTATTTAGTAGGCTTTATTGCTGTTTTGATTTCTCCTAGCAGTTTGTATTTATCAAGACACTCAGAACTGTAGTCTCATAGAACTGTTAAGTTAGTATAACCTTATGACAGAGAGAACTTAATATATTGATTTAGAATTGCCTGCACAAATGAAGCTTTGCATATGTTAGACACTGTATTCAGCACAAGAAGTTAGGGTTTGACCATTAGCCATTAAATCAGAGGCCACCAAGATTTGAATCTAGACTAAATGATGGCCTTCTTCTAAGGAGCAAAAAGTATGAACTAGAGGTGATCTGACACTAGTTTGCAAAAAGTCTTTGGTAAAAGATGAAATGCTGAAGAATTAAGCAATTATTGTTTGGGGGAATGTATCTATTTATGTGATACTGCATGACAAAAAATGGAAACATCTGTTTTATTGCACACATTTTTCATTCTTCAACAATCAATTTCAAATATTGATTTAACAGATAATGTCCTAGAAAAAGAATTAGGAGACAGAGCAGAGCCAGAATACGGTAAGAAATTTTGACACATTACATTCCGTTGCACTGGTAAATACATAATTATAAGGATATCATTCAAGAGCCTCCAAAATTACTCAAGTTTAACAGACACAGTTAAGAACTGGAACATAGGAAAAATTAATTCTTCAGAGAGCAACAGCTAAAAATATATGGCTGTTCGGAATAACACTGCTTGTAATTCTTCTTCCAGATATAATTCCAATTTTGTAATAAAATCCTGTACACATGTATATTTAATAAATCATAAAAATGTTCATTTTACAAATAGAAATTAAAATGTAATTACTATTAGTTTATTTAACAACATAATGGCCATATTTTTTACTGTTTTCCTAAAATGTCTGATCTCCTTTTCAGATATTTTTCCAACAGTACCAGCAGGAAATCCTTATGACACAAGCAAACCAGAAGATCAGTATCATATTATTGCTACTGAAACAGGTAATGTGTTCATATGAATGTAGCGTTCTGCTGAAAATATTAACAGCGGAATTACATAAATATTTCATTTTCCATTTTTGTCAATAGGAAGAAACAGTCTGTTTCCCTGGGAAGTGCCCTGAAAATACATATATTTGAATAACATTTCGAGAGTCTCAGTCCTTTTAGTTGCCGTGGAAACAAATTATTTCCTTGTCTCGCCAAACTTAGAATAAACACCGTGTCCATAGCTCCCCCAAGTATCCTGTGTTTTTGGAAAACCATATGCTAAGAGGAGTTTAGTGCCTTGCTGAGATTCGCAGTAGAGATCACACTTGATATTTGGAAAGTGGATACCTGCTTTCCAGTTTCTGCAATGCCCCTGGCTGCTTCATTCAGCAATTTATCTTCTGAGTGGAGTCCTGAGGCTCAGGAAGAGTTGTAGCATGACTTTAGTTCAAGGAACTGAACATGTCTAAGGATGTCCTGGATTTTATAGGATTGCACCATGGGATTATGGAAAGGGCGCGCTTTGTTTGCCCACTGGTTGTCTGGTTTTGAGCCAGCTTCCTAACTGATGTTTCCATTATTTTCAACTCCAGAGGAATTATTATATTGAGGAACTGTGGTTTGTAATCAATAATTCCTTTTAATACAAACTGTGCGAAGACTCTAAAACTTGAACACAACATGAATATTCACATTTATTGTTGCTAGGGAAAATATTTTCAAAATAGGACACTAGGTAAGAAAATCTCCACAATTTGTACATTAAATGTGTACTAGTACAAAACATGGGCATATAGTTACTGGGACCAGTACCATTCTGGAAGTTGCAGACCTCATCCTCTATTGCAGGCAGATGATAGAGTCTCAGCTTGTACCATTTCCCACTCCTTTTGTGCAGGGACCTGCAGAGGAGCACCTTTAGCTCTAATTAGTCAAGGAGAGGCTTTATGTGTCTTTTAAGGGCAAAGGGAAGATGAGAGCCAGGCTCATTCCTGCTGTGGTCCTGCATGGGCAGGGAATCCACATACAAAGATGACAGAGTCTACAGTTGAAATGGACTGTAAAAAAATAGGCTGTGAAATGTACTCCATTAAAACACTTGAATTGTGAATTAAAAAATTAGAAAATATCAGAATTGAAGACCTTAAGATATGTTTTGCATGTAACTCAAGTGCTGCTTTATTCTTGATACTGTTGACTTCTCTTTGGAGCTCTTCCTATAGAAGGAATATATGTGTTCTTTTGTGTAAATTAATGTATTCCTGTTATTTTACTCCAGATTTTTCCTGACATGGTTAAAAGCATTTCAACACGGGAGACATTAATGAGAATTTTTGTCTTGTAGGTATAATTCCGAATTTAATTTATGTTGTAATACCCACTATACCACTGCTGCTGTTGATACTGGTGGCTTTTGGGACTTGCTGTTTCCAGATGCTTCATAAAAGGTAAAATATACTCATCTGTGGTGGTTTTATGATGCAGAATTCACATTTCCATTGGCAAGCTATTCCTACTGAAAGACTGCTTACATCTATCCCCAAATATGCAAATAAGTGCCTTTTCATCTATTAAAATGCAAGTAGTTTACAGCTGTTACAGCTGAACATTCACCTTCAGGCTTTTTCCATAACATGCTGAGATAATTCTAGGTCTCAAAGAATGCTGCTGCTGCTGGGACTCCACCTGTTCCTGAAGAAAGTCTCTTTGCAGACCACTTGATCGGCAGGGCAGTTGTCAGCACTTTTACTTCACCTCTTTTATGTGATTACCACCTGTAAAGTACCTGGGCTGTGGGAAATAGTAGAGGGGTCCCTCACAGATACAGGGTGAGCCCAAGGACTCACATTCTAACCCAAAGTAAAAATTTGTTCCAAGGACAAACCTAAGGGCCAGCAGCTGCTTAATCCTGTTCCACTGTGCATACCATACAAACAACAGATGGACCACTGGGGCACAGAAATTGAAAAGGAAAAGCAAAAGCTTGCTTTGAGCCACACACGAGTGTGACATCCTTGGTACATCATGTATGTGCTTAAGAGGATGTATAAAATAAATAGATATGTGTTCATAGCTGTGGTATCAAGCAGGGGTACTATTATGCAGAAAAGAAACATTTCAGCCTTTGAAATACAGTACAATTTGCTTCAGGCTGTAAAATTCTTTGGACTTTTCATTTTTCTCAAAATATGATATAGATACATAAAGACATGGCAGCATATAATTTATATTTTTTTCTGAACTGGTGTTTCTGAAACTCTCAAATATCATTTATTCTTTAGTTCAGGAAGTGTTTTCAACTGAATGTAATTCAGAAGAGTTTAAACTGAAATATGCTTTATAGATAAATGCTGTTTACATAAAATATCAAGAGTAATAAGCAGATTTGTAAGCTGTTTTCCCTCTTGAAGACCAAGAATAACTAAAAGGAATATGATATCACAGTTTTAAGAAATTTTTTTTTAAAAATTCCTGCTTATTTTTAGCTCTTGATTTTTTTCTTATGGTTTTTACTTAGTATTTCCTGCCAATAGCTGCAGTAACTTATTTCAGGTGAGAAAACACTCCAAATGTGAAGACTGTTTCTGTGTGAGTGAATGTACAGTGATATTTGCAGTACTTGGTACCATGCCTCATTGAAACAAGTAGCCATAAAGAACAGAATATTATGAGGTCTGCATAACAAACTTGATTTTTTTAAAATGCATTTTCTATAAGAAAAGGAAAATGTACACTTTGCAACCTGTCTTAGGACAGGCAAATACAAGCCTGTGAGAGGTTATATAGAAACCTCAGCACTGGACTTGCAGAAGGTTGGAAGCTCAAAGCAGAAAAGAGTAGTAAAATAATAATATGTGTAACACTAACAATTGCACAGTAATTGGATTCTGGAACCCTTATTACAGTGGCCCTGGATTTCTTGGTAAGTATGGTACATCTTAGTAGCTTTTCTAGCAGGTTCTTCTCTTCTGAGAAAAGTTTCAGCCCTTGAATACTCCTGGGAAAGCAGTGAGAGATTCATGGCCCACTGAAATCAATAGAAAAAGTAGTGTTGACTTCAGTGGGCTTTGATCAGGCCTTTGATGCTATAGCACTTCATCCAGAAGTAATTCATCTGAACTTCCAAGACTTCAAAATTGCATGACACAGATATTGGAAATTCACCTTGGAAGATTTCCTTTTTTTTTTTTGCTGCTAGCTGATTAGTTTGATAGATGAAATGATACAAAAATCAAGGACAAAATGGTTTTGATGCAAAACAGGGTTATCTTTTTTATTGTTTGTTTGTTTTTGTTCCCAGAATGTCTATTTTGAGTTACATCAAAACCTTTAATTAAAGAAATTAAAGGATTTAAAAAAATAATTTAGATCAAAAAAACTATCACCAAAAATTAAGTATTTTATCTTTTGAAACAAAACTTTGTTATTTAAAAAAATTTTTCCTATCTATTTTCGATTTCCACTTATGACCTCCCTTGCAAACCATTTTAGATCATCACAAATATGAAGGTCTTGGGAAAAACCAAATCAAAAGAAGAAACAATCACTTGAACTTATCAGCTGGACACTTTAGAACTTTACGAAAGGGATTCTGTCCTGCTGGGGAAGGAGGGACCCCCAACTTTCCACATGAACCTGACTTCTCATTCTTTTTTAGGCTTCCACAACATGGTGACCTTTCCTCTGAAAGCCACAACCCATGGCCAACCAGGACATGCCTAGCTTGAAAGGTCATGACTAATTTTGCCTGTCATTGGGCTCTTGAAGGGTAGTAATAAGGCAGAGCAACACCTCGTCCCTGTAGCTGGCAGAAATGATCAGCTCATTCATGCTTAGATGCTCTCCCTTTCATTTCTTCCAGGGAAGCAAGGAGAAACTGCTTCAAAGACCCATCTCCATTATCATCTGAATGCCTTGCAGAAAGTTTAAATTCCAACCTGGTATATTTCTCAGTTTCTATGATTGCATTTGATGGTCAAAACACCAATATGCTCAAGCTATTTATTGCATCTTACCTTTGTCACTAAAATCTGTTTCCTGAACCAGCTGTGAAAATCAGCGTAGGTTTGTTGAAGATAAGCTCATTTGATACATTTGATCCAAGGTATTTAGAAATTGCTCCTGCTGTGTGGCAAGGACTCTCCATTCAAAGCCTTTCATCATTAATTTGTGCCTGCTTTTGCTGGATTAGTCCAGAAGGAAGTAGTAACTTTGTTTCTTTAAGGAGGAAGCGCTGGAACTACTCAGTTCATTGCAATTGCTTTGTTTATAGCATTGTGGCCTGATCTAAAGTCCACTGAAGCCAAAGGGAGTCTTTCCAATTACCCCAATGAGCTCAGGTACAGAATGCATTACTTTGTAGGACTTCAGAGGTAAGTCTGGAGGGACTGAAAACTACTGTAGCATTCAGCACCCTCGAAGTACCTTTTAAATCAACTCAGACTGGCTTACATTCACACACCAGGAAAGGAGTATAACTGAATGTATAGGACTGTTGGGACTCTTAGGTTTCCACCTTACAGAGTTATGTAGGGCTACTTCTCCTCTTCTGGTTTTTATTTAATTGTGGAAAAAAAAAAAACCAACCAAAACCCATCAGTGTGAAATATTCTACCCAGAGATTGAAGCATTTTCACTGAAATGCAGCTGCAATGGCTCTTGAAGTGGCTCCTATTTCAGTAGTCTGCAGTGCACTGTCATCTGCCAGTCTAAGTGAGGGAAGATGGTGTATTGTGGCATTTGTAGCCATGTGGAAAGACTGCCATAAACTTTCAGGGTGCCTCAGGGCTCCCTGGAAAAATCAGAGCAAACACATTAGCAGTATTGCAGAGCAAGTACTTTTTGGAACCAGTTTTATCTTTTTTTCCTCTTTTTTTAATTGATAAACACCAAACACAAAACCTGCTATTGACAGTTTTGACTGAAAACTAGCCCTAGGGAAGCTTTCTACCAGTCATTCATTGCCAGGAGTCTGATCCATGTGCCATCACTTCATGAGATGTCAGGTCAAGCCCCGAAGGGAAGGGGCTCGCTTGGCGCAGGGGTGCGCGGTGACCCCGTTGGTGTACCCAGGGTGGGCAGGGGTCTGGTACCCACTGGGGTGGGTGGGCTGCACCTTGGGCATGGATTTAGGGGGTTTGTGTGCTCTGCTTCCCTCCCAGACAAGGCAAGTGCTCAGCTCTCACCAGCCCTGGTCAAACGGAGTCCTTCTCTGAAAAGACTACTCTGTACGAGAGGTGTGGTTGGATGGGAACTGGAAAAAAATAAATAAAATAACATCCAGGCCAATTCAATGCAGTTCCTGGGAGCAGCACTGCTAAGCAGAGTGGTCTGGTATTTTTGGTAACAGTGCCACTGTGGATGGGGAGCCCACACTGTGAGAGCACCAAATGTGGCCTTGAGGTCCGGGGATGGGATGCTCAGGTCTGATCACAGAGCTGAATCAGGACTGTAAAGGCACACATGCACTGAAAATAGCTTGTATTTTTATTTTTCAGTAAAGGAAGAACAAAAACCAGTCCAAACCAGTCCACACTATGGATTTCAAAGACGCCCAGGAAGGACAGTAGCATGGAGGTATAATGATTTACTGACTGAAAATGAGGCAAAAATAACATTTTGCAGTGAGGCTGTATTATAATGTCGTCAAAGAACATTAGCTTGGAATGGCTTGAAAATGCAAAGGATCTACAAGAATGAACTGTAAGCTCCCCCTTGAGGCAAATGTTCAGATCATTTTTATATGATGTTTGTTTATTAATTCAGTAACAAAATATGCCATGCTAAATAAAGGGTATGTGTTTATTTTGCTAAGAGATGTAAGTTAGCTAGTTGTGAGCAATGAAACAAACAGAGCATTTGAAGTTTTTATGGGGAAATATCCACAGTGTATGTCAGTTTTAAGACTGTTTGTAGTTAAACAAACCCCCTCTGTTTCTTTTAGTCTCTCATGCATTGTATTGTATAGTCAATGTACAGTAAATGGAACTGACAATTTTACAGTGTAACAATTATTTATCTTTGCATAAAAGTTTGATACAAAATATTTGTTTAGTATTTATTTGCACACTTAACACAGTTTTTGAACCTCGGGAACAAAAATATTTTATTAAATAATGACATGGTTGCTGACAGAAACAGCTGCCATCAACCTGATGTGGCAAAATTCAAGGATTCGTCAAAGCCCTTGGCTGTCATAGAATGAATTCATTTTGCCAGGGAATGACTATAAACTTTTTTCATATTGGCTCAATGTCAACATCAAACTTGGAAAGTGATACGCCGTTAATGGTGTGCCCTTTAAAGGCAGCTATTAGTTGTTACTTCAGTCAAATATTTTTCTGATGGAAAAAGAATCACATTGGGCAAGACTTTAAGATTAAAATTACTGTTTCAGTAAGTCTACATAAAAAAGACATTAAAGGTCATTTAAATATAGCTCATAGTTTGTTAGGAATGATATAGTGTTGGAACAAAGAGAAGAAAAAGGCTTTTTCTTGGAAGTGGCACTCATAGATTGATTCCTACATTACTCAGACTATTATCTGGAAACACATTAATTATATTAATTGATGGATAGATTTAGAGGTAGCTATGTTACATTTAAGGCGGTCTTTTAGAGTTATGATTAACATCATTAATGTCCATTCTCTTTGGTAGCTTAAGAGCTTTCTGTGCCTTAAGAATGGTTGTGCCAGTCATCAGGAGCAGTCTGGGGTGGTGGCAGTAGCACTCTGGTTGATTTGTTGGTGACAATCTGGTGTCAGAGCAAAAGTTCAGGGATTTTACTGCTGTTGCAGCAGGAGGTCAAGAACCTGAGTTAACCTTGCTGGCTTTAACACAGATTGATAACCACCACTGGCTGGGGAGAGACTGGCCAAAGCAGACCTGAGGGGTTGCCTGCACTGTGCTGGCTGATGTTCACCACATCACTTAAGACACAAATGCGTCTCAATTTTCTGGGTACAGAAAAAATATTTAAAGTTTTCATTAATACTAATTGTGCAATTAGCTGCTGAAGCTAGTTGCTTTGGAAGTATCTTAAAACTGCTGTTATGCAGTGACTTTGCTTCCTTTTCAAAGAAAATTCCTCCTGTTGTTCAGGTTAAGTATTGTTACTCCACTTAAAGTATTTTATAGTTCTTCCAGTCAGTAGGAACTTCTTTCTTTGTTCAATCCCCACCTTCAGTTTCCTTTGCAGTGAGAAAATACTATGATTCTACATGATCACCAAGACCAGAATTGTTTTCCTACTGATGTAAATATTGATTAACTCAACTGATGGGAGGAGAGACCTCTTTCTTGAGAAGAGTTGTGTTAAAAAGAACTTAGTTCATTTTTATGGTCTTGAAGGATTAACTCCCTTTAATTTAAGGATTAACTATTTCTTCATACTTCCAAAGGACACATAAAGTTGTCATTATCAATATCATGGT
Organism: Loriotus luctuosus; assembly: GCA_035582745.1. NCBI lineage: Eukaryota > Metazoa > Chordata > Aves > Passeriformes > Thraupidae > Loriotus > Loriotus luctuosus. Next base: position 10,087,822 of record JAWWEY010000001.1, on the reverse strand, counting down.
TAATGGCAGCAGAAGTGATTTTGAAGCAGCAGTTAGGAGAGTGAAAATATCTTCAGGAGTGTTTCTTACAGAGTGAAAGTGATGGATAGGCAGACATTGGCACAGACCTGTCTCAAACTCTGCATGAAGGCAGATGGGGAAGTGGCATCCAGTGCTTCTGTTGTAGTGTGCTCAGATTTTATGTAGAAATAAGAAATATTGACTATTGGGGTGAAATATTTCCATATTTATCACCATATCCATCCTCTGTTTCGAAGCATCTTGGAACTGACTCAATTGCAAATAATCTGTTCTGCCCAAGTGTTTTAACATAGTATTGACTGGTTTCTTCACAGGTTAATTTGCAGGCAACTGAAGCCGAGGATGTTGACCAAAGGCTAGAATGTAATTGACTGAGGTTGTGTTAGTTTTATCTAAACATAATTAGTTGAAATAAAATGGTTTTTAAAATTAAAATAGTTTATGTGATATATCTTTTTATGCCAGGGTTTATACAGCATAAATATATAATATATTATATCTTATAAATATATATTTATATATACTTATACAGTTGTATACTGTATAATTATACAACTTTTTCAGTCTGATGAGTTGTTTTATCAATGTATATCTCAAAATAAGCTTTGCATTTTGGAAAGCAAGAAAATGCACACAGATAAAAGTATCTTACTGTATTCCTGGGAAGCACATTTTCTAGTGACTGGATCTGCTTTCAGTTGGCTTTTGTATTTCATTAACAGACTGAAACACAATGTACAATAGTGATGTATGGTAAATAATGCAAAAATCAGGTCATATTTTACTTAAGCATTTTAATGTAATTGCTTAATCCAAATCAGTTTATACTGGTAGCAAAATGTTCTACTTTTAAGAGTAATAGGAGAAACAATGGTTCACTATGAAAGATAAAATTTGCAGCTCTGATATTTTAATGTCAAAAAACTGTGTCTTTCACATGAGACACCTTTGTCTAAAACACCTTCTTACCTTCTCTCTGTCATAATTATATTTATTTGTGTTCTTTGTGATCACAGATGTCTTTGATAAAGCTGCAGATTTTGGTCTGGACCTAGTTCTCTAATTACAAAGACCTGAAAGCAATTTGGGACTTTTTTTATCAGTGACTGCCAACCTCTGTTTGCAAGCATTCCATACCTTCATTTAGGGTTGTAAGAACCAAATCCAGCAGCTCACAACACCTGTGTGTGTATGTGTAGATACACTTACACAGTAGTGTAAGTGAGAATGACTTATGTAGTTTCAGTACTGTGGAATGATAAATACATTGAAGTCCTACACTGGTGTGAAAATAGAAATAAAGAAGTGCATCATATTACACTAATACCATAGAATTTGAGGCATTGGAAAAAGTAAGTAACTATATTTTGATAGAAACCTATTTATAAAAGAGCTCAAGAAGATAAACCCCTTATTTTAGTTTTCATATTCTTTCCTCTTAAGAATGCTGTAATGGGATACCCTGCTGGTTTTTTTTAACAAAGCACAAAATATATATTAAAAATCACCAGTACAGGAAAAGCATGTAATATGGAAACACTATTATTTTTGAGGGAGAACTGGTGCTCATTATTGTCAAATGTTTTTAGAAACATCACTTTTTATGAGAAGAAGTTGCGGTATTGTGAGTCTGTGGTTGGGTGTGGAAAAGCACATCTCTGTAATTGTTTGAATAATTGCCAAACACTTGCCTAGAAAGAAAACTAAAAAGCTTTATTCAATCCTTTTTTAACTCTATTAATTCCAAGCACATTACACAAGAGAGAACATTTGGCTGACATTCAGTTTGTTCATTAGAAAGCAGCATGATCCATGGTCAGCCTTCCTGCACAATCCATAAACCTCACTCCAGAGCCTTTTGTAAGAGGCAAGGCAGAGGAGCTCCCATGAGCCCAGTTTGGAGAGAGGACATACACCTTCATTTTGATGTGCAGAGAGATTGCTGAGAAGAGTTGACTCTGCATTAATATGAAATTGCATGTTGAAAAATGCAATGTAAAAACATAAACCAGATAATACTTCACTTGATATTAACAATTTTGATTCTTTTCCACTGCAGCATTTACAGTTTGCAAACATTTTTTTACTGCCCGTGCTTTGTAAAGCCCTCCACTGTGCAGTTAATGCCCTGATGTTCAAAGAATCTGTTTTCCTAAGATCTTATATAAAACAAAAAGTAAAATGACTAAGCTATTTATTAACAAAACCACAGCATCTCTTTTGAAATATTGTGCTCACTTGGAAATGGGTCTTATTAACAAACAGAAGTTACCAATGTTTTCCTCACCAGGAGTTATGTATTTATTTAGTTTCTCTGTGAGATTGAAATGGCAGCCTATTTTACATCATTATGCAATGTCTTACTTTCAACATCTGAACTCCATTGCTATAATTAAAAAATATCAAGCTAATAGATGATGCTTTTGATCCAGTCCACAAACATGGTGACTCGAGCATACACTCCTGGTCGCTGGGGAAGAGCACACCCTTCTCCAAATGATGTCACACCAACCAAAAACCACTTGTCCCCATCTTCGAATGTCAGAGGGCCACCTGAATCCCCCTGCAATGAAAAATTCAAAAGTTAAAAGTGAACAGTGTCAATTCTCTCAGGCAGAGCCCGTTTCTGATGTTTGTTCATTTTGTTCCTTAATCATAGATGCTCTACCCCTGTATGTCCTGAGAAAGTGAGATCAATATGAATATTTCCACGTGAAAAAAAATAATTGAAATTATCAATTTCTTTTTTTCTTTATTTTTTTAAATGATGTGAGCTTAAGCTGTCATCAGTCTTCCAATATAGGACTTCCATATAGAAATACTTCAAGAGATTTTTTTTTTTAATCTTACTCCTTTTATGTTCAGCCCTTAATATTTCACAAAGCCCAAGTAAATGTGGAGGATTTTTTTCACTCGAATATATTCAGCCAAAACACAGTTCTATTTTCAGTCACCCCAGAGTTTCCACAGTTTCAATTTTAGAGAACAAAATAACAAGATTGCCAGAAGAGGTGTTCTTTTCTCTCACCTCCTTTTCAATAGTCTGGCAGACGTAGCATTGTAATAGAGACTGAATTTGATTTAGCTTGAGTGGGGATGAGTCAGCCGTGGGTGTCTTGTTTTGATGAGAAAGAAAACAATTACTATTTTTCATTGTCTGTCAAGTTAGTTGAACCAGTATTAATTGTGTCTTCTCCAGGCCCTGTGAATGGATCTTTACCAGAGAATTCTGCAAGGACTCAGCCATTAAAATACTTCTGCCCATAACCCTGGGGCATCCCAGAATGTTAAAGGCTGTGACAGCAGCCTAAAGGGGGATGTGCTATCAGGAATCACTTGTTTATCTTTGCTCATGGCTGACTGGTCATTGATCACAGTGCTGGTCACTTGTACTCTCTATCAGCCTGTGGTCCTACATGGAATTGGTTTTTGTTTTGTTTGGTGTTTCTTTTGTTGTTGTTGTTGTTTTGTTTTTGTTCAGTATAAGGTTCGGAAAGAAAAAGGGAAAGAGGAAAACCACGAAGGGAAAGGACATTAGGCGTGAATAGAGTCCTTGTTCTAGACCAAACTGGGCAAAGTCAGGGCAGGGGGTGAAGGCTTATGTTGGCAGGGCAAGGCAATGGGAATTATGTGAGAATGCTCCTCATCAGCCTTGAGGGAAGGCAGCCAGTCTCCGTGCCACAGACTCCATGTTGCTGGAATACAAATCATGTGGCAGCCACCTCTGAGGACATTCTCAAAGAGAAGCAGCGAGTTAAAAAGAGAGCTGGAATGGATAAAAACTAAACCCACACGAACATATATCAGTGCAGAAAGGCAGCCTCTCTGAAATACTGTGGTGTCTGCTTGGGAAAGGTCTCCAGAGTCTACAGATTCTGGGGAAAAGGAGCTTTGCTATCTCTCTTTCCCATAATGAAAGATTTCTGAGACTTCAGTCTATTTGGTATTTATTTCTCTGTTCTCTGCATTTCTCCAGGTATGTGTTTCTCTCCTTCATGGAATTACACAACAGGAATTATTCAAAGCCTAATGCAAAAAATTCCCAGTCCTGATATTTATCTCCCTCCATGATTGTCTATGCCAAGATGACACACACACAAAAAAAATAAACTTGTATCCTGATAAATTATTAAATGGGCAAAGGACCATGAGTAGAAGTTACATTAATGGACAGGGATTGTTCTGTTTTTCATGAGTGGAGGATCAGGGAGAGTTTTATTCAGTAATTAGATGAGGTTTATACCAGTAGTGGAAATGAGTTGCTTCTACTTACCTGGCAGGAATCTATGCCTCCCATGTCATATCCTGCACAGAGCATATTCTCAGTAATATTATATTTTGGCAGCCACTGCTGGCATTTTTCATTAGAAAGGAGAGGGACCTCTGCTTCTTGCAATATATTTGAAGAGGGACCTGATGAGAATACAAAGTACATTTACCTGCAGCGTTAAATACGTGCATCCCACTGGGAACACTGATGGTTTTGTTCCTGTTCCAGCATGCTCAGCACACTCCTGAGCAGCAGGAATCCCTGCCTTACTGCTGTACTACTCAGGCTTATGCCCCTGTAACACAGTCTCTGATTAAACAGGGCTCATTAACTGAATTCTGTCTTTCATTTTTGTAATGGGACTGAATTTGGTTATAATTGAATCAAGATTACTAAAATCAATGACTATGAACTCACTATGAGGAGATCTAAGGGATGATTAAAGACTTAGGAATATGGGTTGTCTAGTGTTTCCTCACTATTCATTGTGTACCTTTGGTTATTTAAGTTTTTTTTTTTAATTATTTTATTAATTCCTACCCAAAATTTTAAATGCAATTTAATGTAGAATGAATATGTTCAACTGTGGAAGTGAAATAGCATGTTTATTGTTTCAGAGAGACTCCAAATTTGGAGCATATGACATACAAACAGAACATACATTTCACACTGCAGTCAGTTTTTTTGACTTCTGGGGAAAATCATTTGCACATTGTCAGAAAGACTAATCTTCCTCTTCCCCCACCCAATATCTGGAACTGAGATGCACATATTTCATGTTGAGAAAAGTAGTCATCATAACTTCTAAGTGAATGTAAGAAGCTTTCTTCATAGCCTAATGAACTTAGATATGCATGGTTTTTTTCTAAGAGATATAAGTATCATTTTGCTTCAGACAAGGAATTGTGGAATAGGATATTTCTTAAATTTTCATATGGAAGAGTAGCTCTCTAAACTATTTGACCTTAGCAACTCCTGTGGAATAGGAACAAGCCTGCCCTCACAGCTACATGCCTGCCAGAATTTTCCAAGCAGATGACCCACCTTCATTGCTAGTATACCCCCAGCCAGCAATGGAGCAGTTAATTCCTGGGGAAAACTGTTGATTTTTTTCTGGTAGGCAGATAGGTTGTATGTAATCTGTGAATGAGAAACATCTAATCAATTTCAACCTCTTCCCTGTGTTCAGGTTTTTATGAAGTCATACCAGAAAATGTTCATTAGTTCAAACCCACTTTTTGCCAAGATATCCAGGAATTACTGAGCAGACTCCCCACTACCCTCATATGCTTAGCATAATAGAATAAATGGGTCTTTTGGGAAAACAAAAACTCACCTGTATACTGCACTTTGTGTTGAAGGTGCATCAGAGCAATATCACTGTCTTTTGTTTGCTTCATGTAATGAGGATTTATAATTATTCTGTCAATGTTCTGAACCACTGCTGGAGGCTGTGCCAGGTCTGACTGGCTGTACAAGCCAAGAGCCGCCTGCCAGCGGGATGGCTTCAGTTGTCTCCTAGAAATTGCAAAGAGAGTATTCACAATTAGGAATGATTAATGGAAGTCTTGAAAAATGTGCATCAGATAAAATGCTGATATTTAGCCTTGTGGCAATCTATAGCATTTGCATGTTTTGTCAAATAAATAGAATGGGGCAGATGTGCTTAGAATTCGGTGAGTATCAGTGTCTTAAACATCCACACTGCAGATATGTGTTGCTGATTTTTTTATGGTGAGCTTACAATGCATTATTTATAAGGAATTAATCAGATGGTGGTGCAGAGGAGGGAAATACATTAACTAAATTACCATGGCTTTTTAAACACTATGAAGAATACTGCTGACTGCTGGCAATTAATATTGGTCCTAGTTAGAAAATTGTAATGGAATGTCTAAGGAATAAGAGGTCTGAGATGCTGGGAATGCTGCACCTCACAGACTCAGAATACTAGTCCCTTAGTTTTTAATCTCGGTCAAACAAGATATGCTAAAACAAAATATGGCATAATCTGTATTTTTCTTCCTAATCTACACATGCTGGTTTGAGGCTGCGTTCATCAGAGAACCTAAATATTTTCTGTTTTTTAATCAATCACTTTATGGTTTAAAAAGTACATTTTCAGCCTGATTGTTAGACTGAATTGGTTTCTGCTTATCTTTTGGTTTGACATCAAGATGTTCTTTTGTTCTAGTGTTAAATGTTCAGAAGGTGTGAAACCGCAGGCTTCAATTTAGGAAAATTCTAGCAAAGACAAAATTAGATTTAGTTGAAAATAGAAAGGTGATTCACATAAAAAGGAAGTATCAAGACAATCGTGGACTTATTGTTTGGAAACTAAGGGGATTAATCCTTTTCATTTTAGTGTCTTTGTGTGGAATTTAGTGCTCATCGTGCCACGAGGCAGTGTTAGGATTTTGGCATGGTCTCCACTGCCTTACCATTTAGCTATTTCTAGTGAAAGCTCTACTCTAATTTTGGTTTTGGTTTTTTTTTGTTGACTTTTTTTTTTTGCTATTCCAGTTTCTATATGTCTTTTAAAACATCTGTATTTATTGTAGATATTATGAAAGCAAATCTTAGGAAATATTTAAATATGCATCATGTCTTTGAATGGTACAAATAGCACCATGGAGAGGATATCCAATATTTCCTAATCAATGCACATAAATCAAGATTCATTCCAGTGATACACAGTAAATCTTGATCAATCCAGGATAATATGTAGGAGAAACGCTGGGTTTAATTTATGGGATATGATGTCACCTTTTATACCACTGGTAGAGGGATTCACCAAATTTATGGAGGCCCACATTAATTATGGATTAAGTACCAATGCTCAGTATTAATACCATGCATTTAAAGTGCAATTCCTTATTATTCAGGAGATGCTGCTTGGTTCCCACAATTGTCTGCATTAAAGTAAGGACTGAGGATTTACCAGGAGGTAAAGGACCTTTCAGCTGAGCCTACAAGTGATTCAAAGCGCGTAATTAAACCAGGAGTTTGTTGTTAATTTTTCATATCAGTGTCACAATTTGTTCATAATCTGATGCCTCCTTAGTGAACTTGCACATAAAAGAACTTTACCCATAGACACAGTGTGCTGCTGTCACCAGCCACTCGTCACTGACAAGGGAAGCTCCACAAACGGGTTGGAAATTAAAATGGAGTGAAACTATCCAAGGCCAAGCCTCTCTTCTGGCATCATTTCCACCTACAATTCTTGTTCCGTTATTGTGAATTACCAGGTGTTTTCCACAAGCTAAGATAAAATAAAATCAAATTTAAAAAAATTAAAGGAATGTGGCATATTTTATTAGACTACTTGATTTTCTTGGCAAAAACAAGGCTTTGTAAAATCTGAACTGCTATTCAAAAGTACTGTGGAAAAAAGTTTGGGTTTTTCAGCTGAAATCAAGATGCAGCTGTCTAAGTTGGATTTAGGTGTTTTCTTTCGTCAAATCTTCTGGAATTTTTATACATTTATTTTATAAATATTTTCACTACAGATCCCTCTCTAGTGTACACTCAACACTGAAATCGAGGGAAGACTAAATTTTCCTTTGTTTATATCATTTATGAGTACAGCTTTTATAGTCCATTCCCTAACCTTTCCATTTAACCTATGAACATTTGGCTTTATAGTCTGAAAAATTTGATCTCTCTGTGAAATATTCCTGGATTCTGTGTACTTACATTGAACATCATTGTACTTACATTGAATGTTACATTGCAGATGAACCACCAGGTTGTCCCAACAGTGTTCTCTAGAATGAAAGTGCAATTAAATCACAAATATCTACACACCAGATAACTCTGACTGTCAAATATATATACATATAGACAGAAATTTGTACAATCATATATATGAAAGTACATTCATTTGGCAGTATCAGCCTGTTAAGTATAATAACATTGCTACATGTTTAAATTATGTTTTAATTATAAGTATACAACATTATAAGTTCTACAACTTTACATATTCCTCTTCAGTGGACACTTAATTGATTTATATTATGGAAATAAAAATAGACTCGTGTTTTAGGGAAATGGGTCATCTGCCTGAGACAGATTTGCAATAAATTATAGCTGCCTATGGCATTTTTTCCTACCTTTTGAGATGTTTTCAATACCTTACCACTAGAGATCAGTGTGGCCAAAGAATTTAAGAGGTTAGTTTTATATCCCTGTATCATTTTGCTAAGAAAATAATGCTACTGTAAAATACGCAGTTGCATATGCTAGGTTAGAAATTATTTAGCAAATGTATAAAGCCAGAGTCTGAAGAGCACAAGACTATAGATCAAAACTGCTCAAGCATTTCTGGTACCCAGAGGTTTTAATATTATGTTCATAGTCTGTAATGAATCTGAAACACTTGGGACAGTGTGCGTGCTAGCAGTTCAAATCTGATACACACAGAAATAGAATGAGGGGAAGACAGAAAACCAAGCTCTGCCAACAGTTTGTTTCTAGTGAGCATTTCCACATTCCATTTTTAAATTGAGTAGGTGAAGGATACTTTAAACATGATAGGGAATGATGTATCCCTCAACTGTGTTTGCTCTAAAATTTTTTATCTGCTGTGAGTGAGATGTGACCCAGTAATTTCCAAATGGTGCAGAGGGACATGAAATAAAGTGGGAACTGCAACCACCCACCACCTCCCCAGTTAAACCTTCACTATAGTGGGGTGCAGATGAGATATTCCTCTGGCCCTGAATAGTCCCACATTGCCATTTTCCACTTTAAGGTAGGTACCTAATTTTGAAGTTTTAATTTAAAAAGTGGAAACCATTTTGTCTGACATATCCAAATCTGTAACCAGTCAAATATTAAGAAAACAAAAATGCAAGAAACAAAAATCACCTTTGCATGAACTTCAACTAAATACCCTTTTCCACGATGCCTTCATAGGCTTTCAATGGGGGGTCAGTTGTGCTGTATATTAGGTCTTTTATCTAATCCTATGCTTTCTCATAGGTAGATACATAAACTACCTGAACTAACAACCAAAATGTCAGATTTGTCCCTATAATTTTACATTTTCAGTGTAAAGGGAGTTGCCTGTCCCACCACAAGTACCTACTGGTTGGTTGCTTCAGCAGGAATTGCTTCATTTGCCTCTGCTTTTTCCTCTTTGTGGAGCTAGCTCCCAGCAGGAGAAGCACTCCCTTGCCTGCACTTCAGCCCAACAGCTCTCAGCTGCCTCTTGGTCTGCACTGGAGTGGCCAAAAGGCACCAGAGGCATGTGCTGAACACCCTCCTCTGTGCCTCTCTGAGTGTCAGCTGTCAAGCAGCACGCCAGGCAGAAATCTGGAGTACTTAGAGTATCTGTGAGCAGGATCTTCACTTAGAACTGGCAAAAACAATTAGTCCCCATGGAATCTGCTCCCATGTATCAAAAAGGCAGGATCTGAGGCTCTTACAAAAAAATCCTGCCAAAAATCACATTACCTAAGGGCACCAGAGAATTCTTTTGCTGTCTCTGTCACTGCAGATTTCAAACCCTATCATATGTGCGCTCCTTTGTTTCAATGGAGGATGCACTTGAATAAGAAAACAATGTAAGAAATACATTTTATAATTGGATTACCAGTTAATGAATTCAGTTGCTTAAATTATCACATCTGTGTGATCTTTCTAGGATTCATTATATGTAGAAAAACCATGTGTGAATCTGCAATAGTGTCACCCTGCAAAATGATTCCTATCAGCTGTCCAGATGAAACCTGGGAGAAGACACCTATTTCTGCCACAGAAATACAACTAAGATAAATGAACTTATTCCATTTCCTCCTGCTTTAATCACCTCTAGTGTTTAACAGGTATTAACAGAAGACATCTTTAAATCATTACTGCTCTTCAAGATGTCTTGTGGTAATGCTGGTTTAGACATTCACTCAAGAAAAAAAGAAAAATAGCCTCTATTGGTATTCCATTAGTTTAAGGTACTTTCACGACCCATGAGAATGTTTGGGGTTAACAGAGTATAATTAGAACATAAAATGTAAGGTTTTTTTTGTTTTGTTTTTTTTTTTGGTTTTTTGGTTTTTTTTGTGCAGACAAAATAATAGACCATAGAAAATTAAGATATGTCTCTTGCTTTGTCACTATGTGCTGTGTTTATTAAGAGAAACTGAAAGAACATGGACTCTTGCTGTCCTCAACATGGTTTCAGCATTTTAGCAATTAGACAGTAATTTTCTGGCTCAGTGTTCTGGTAGAAATCCAGAAAAAATTATACAGTAAAGCCTCTTATAAACAGAAAACAGTAATTGAAGCAATTACGATTCTTTAAACTGATGATGGCAAACCTTTCTGTTTGGGAGTTGTATTGTAAATCCCACCGTTTCCTGAGGATGTAAACCTGTGCTAATATCACATTTCCATTAAATCTACAAGAAATTACCAGTTTCTAGTACCCTTCAGAATCCCTTCAGCAGTTATTTGGACTGAGAAAGGTCAGAATAGAATCAAATGTATTCTGAGGATCATGTCATCTAATGATTCACTTGTAAAAGAGGAGACAAATCCAGAAGTCATTTTTTGAGTGGGGATAGTTTGTTTAAATATAGATTCCTGTCTGTGGATGGCTTAAATTAGCAATCCTCAGTGTGTCCAAAGTCTATATCAATAAAGTTAAAGAGCTATAGAGTGTGACTCATCATATTTCAAGAGACGCCTTGATGGATCACATTTTGCAGTGCCTATTTTTCTGTGCTGATTACAGAGAGAACATACTGTGAAAACTACTCTATAACTGTGGGTGATTGTCACTCCATCCTAATTCTTCTATATTATATATAGGTAGTCTTAATTCTACTGTATTCTATACTCATAATTTAGAGATTTCTAGATAAGAAATATTTTCATAAAAGAGCATATCATTTCCACGGTAAATGGATAGAGATGTCAATTAGGATTTGAGCTATATATTAGTGCATAAATAATCACCACAACACTGAAAGACATCGTTGGTATGAGGAAGAAATCTCACTGTACCCACCTTTTTGTAAAAATTAGGCTCTGGTTACCTCCTTTGGTGATGGTGACAAATGGGCCATCTCCAGTGAATAATACAGCTGAGGACATATTTGCCTCCCTGGGACAAAAAGACACATGCATGTTTTTAGATATATATCACTAGTGGAGCAATATTTGGGAAATGATTATGCTGATAGAATAAACACCAGCTTTTAATTTTTTTTTCTTCTTCTCAAATAATGACCCTTTAGCAGGGGATTTTTGAGGCTTGAAACTCATTTGGATTAAAATGTGAGTCTCTTACTTCCAGTCTTACAGCTTATACTAAGATTTCTAATGCTACATTAATATTGAAAGGGATAATAGTTAATTCTTATGACAGCAGTAAATATTTAGTTTGGTTTACTGTGCCACCATGAAGGTTTTGAAATACCAGTTCTTAAATGTATGGAGCTAGAACTTGGTATGCCAACAGGGCAGTAATAGCTGAACCTTGGGGTATCACAATCTTGCTTTTTTGAGGGGTGCAGTTATACTGTATTGTCCAGGAAAGAAATGAAGTTATATTTTGTATAATGAAGAATCTAATGGAGTAAAAAAAAAGTTAATTTTCACCTCATAAATCTGTTGAAATCAGAGTGGTTGTGGAATAAGTCACTAGTGTCACGTTTGCCATTGAACAAGAGTGGGGTGTATTCATAAGAATCACAGAATCACAGAACAGTTTGGGTTGGATGGCACCTTTAAAGGTACTGTAGTCAATTTAAAGGAATTAATTAGTCTATTCTTCAACTAAAGTTCTTTTTCTTTTTTTTTTTTGTACCAATGGCTTTTTGAACTAAGAATTCAGTGTGCTATTGGTGAGACAAATTGTTTTGACATTTAGAACCCATATCCCGATTTACTTTATAGTCCATTCTGCATCATGTACTTCGTGATACTTCATATGACCAGCTTGGAACACATATCTATGAAACATATTTACTTTCCCTTGAGGAAGCATGGGGAAAAAAGATAGCTGTGGTTAGACTGAATAATTTTTGGGGGGATGGCAACCTCCCATTTGGCCCTTTAACCTTACACATCTCAGGAGCAATAAGGGAACCATTTGTTTCACACACAAGGAGCACCTGCAGGTTTAATGCACAGGGAGCACCTGCACTGTGCCTTCTCTTCAAATGCAGTAAATCTCACTCTCCTGGGAAGGATGAAGTCTGGAATCTGCCTGCAAATCTGCTGTGTATGAAGTAAAGAGGTGTTCAACAACCTTGCTGTGCCACCAGGAGAGTTGTATGATCCACCTGCTGGAAAAGTCACTACTGCTGCATTTCTCAGCCTGGAAGTGCTTTTAGACAGTCTGAGAGAGCAGTAAAGTGCCAAGCCAGGTAGGCAGAGTCAAATTCTATAATGAAGAACTTTGCTGAGACCAGCAAAGCACTCCCAGGACCTAATTTCCTTCTGAAGAATGTTGCAAGTTCATGAAGAAAACAGAATGAAGGGTTGCAGAGTAAAGACTAAAACCTCTCACTCTTGTTGGATTTTTAGGTGTGATAAAATTGCCAGGTCTACCCCCATTCCTGGATACAATTTAGCAAAGACCCAGCTGGCTCTGGTCCCAGGGAAACAGGATTGTTTTGCATCTGCCCAATGCAATGGTGAAAAGCTCAGTGTGGGATTCTCTTGGTTCCAGGAAATAAGATGCTGACAGCAGATTTTAGCAGTGCTGTCAGAGGCACACAGCTACAAGTGCAAGCTGAGCAAAGGATTGTTTTCAGGTTTCTCCAGAGCATCAGTTTGTTCATCTTGCAGCCCAGACTCATTAAGAAGATTTGTAAATTATTTGCCTAAGGTGTATTTTGTAGATGCACAATAAGCATGTCCCCAGACTGGCTTCCTGTCTGGTACAAATCACAAATGCAACAGCCACATTTTTGAAAAATGGAGGCAAAAGGATTCACTCTGAGATTTACTGGAACCTGTGAGGAGCATTGCACTTTGTAGCCCAGGTACATAAATAATCAGGATATGATACAGGACTCCTATCAGCTCAGTCCTTTTCATAAATTAAACAGAAAGTGAGACTAGCAAATGTATAAGCAATTAATAGTAAAACTAAATTGTCCTAGATGAAGTTTAGCCTTTCTAATAAAACATGATTCTAGATAGTAATTCAGTGTAGGAGCATAAGCTACAGCCTACTCAGGACCTGCTATTGCAAACATCCATTTAGTAACAAATATGGTGATGCTTATCAAGAAATATGCTGCTACAGGGGGATTCAGGGAAAGCAGAATAGTGTGGTGTTCACAGAATTTAAACACACACACACACACATATATCTATATATCTATACCTGTTAATATATTAATACATACATAAATATAGACACACCCATAAGAGAATTTTCTCCTATCCTGTAACTGCAGTAGTACTACCCAGGTTACAAAAATGTGATACAAGTTAGGTTTAAAAATATTTTTTCTAGACAATGGGAGTATGTAATAAACTGAGAAATTGAATTATAACAAATAACTAGGAAGCTTGATAGGAACTCTTTTAGTAAGTGCACCTGAGTTGTTTATAGAGACAACCTGAAAGATATTGCTGCAGAATGTTATGGGGGAAAAAAAAGCATTAACTAATATTTAAAAGTTAGAATACCATGGAAGGCAAAGCTTGTTGAAGCTTATCAAATATGTCAATTAAATCAGTAGACCACAAAATTACTTCTGTCCAGAAGGGAAAGGAGGCAGGGCAGGGGCAGAAAGAATCAGAGGAAGAAGGCCACTGGTCACTCTAAGGAACAAGGAAGGTATTTGACCAGAAGCACATTTACACTCAGCTTGTATGTTCTTACATGTATGCATACATAACTTACAGTCAGGATTTCTGCATGCAGCTACCTGATTTTTATGTAAACACAGGACTCACCCAATGGAAACAAAGTAAAAAACCCAATAAACCGGAAAATATTCATCCAATTTGAAGCATTTCTGAAATAACATTTGGATATTTTTCTAAGTCATTCTAACTCTGTGATTGCTGCAATTAATTTATCAGAAGGGGATTTGTAAGTATCTTTCTTTGGTCACAGACCAAAATAATGAATTGCAAGCTCAGAATTTAGTCTGATTATTAGTTGGGTGAGTGGCATTCCCTAAAAACCTCAGCACTACAGGAAAGCTAATTATTATTTAGTGGATGGAAGTGGAGTAGCACATGATGTAAGGCCAAAATTTAGGCCATAAATTTTACCACAGATTGAAAAATGCCACACCCTACACTCTACAATTCCCATGTTTCCCCTGAAAATTCTTCTGAACAGGGACTAAAGCCAAATCTATTTTTCTACCATATACTTCCCTACTCCATCCCTGCTCTAAGTCTAACTCGAAATTCCATTCTACCTGGTAGAATTCCAGAATTCCATTCTGCTCTAGCAGAATATCCAAGTGATGATCTCTGCTTGGAATGATCAGCAGCACTACAAAAGCAGAGCAGCCAAGGCTGCTGTTGGCTCCAGCTTCACTCTTGAGCCATCCTTATGAAAGTGAAGATGTAAATGATGACATAAAGTGATAAAAGGGTGATGCATCCACAACACTTTCCCAGTGTTCTCCAGTATGCATCCTCATGCCCAACCTGCCATGTTCAGAGTCCTCAATCCTGTGCTGGATGTCATCAAGACAGGGTTTGCCACATTCTCAAATTTGTTGGCACACCAAGCACTCCACTTGACAGAGACAGATACATTTGCCATTTTTTTGGAGAGTACACCAGTGAAATGAGGAGGAAAATGCCAATATACACTCAACAAATCTGCAAACAAGTCACAAAGGACAATGAATATTTATCACTTACCCCAACCCCAGCAGCTGGCAAACACTGTCTGAAATCTCCTCACTCCAATCATCTGCACATGCCAGGTGCCACGACTTCCCAACCCTGGCCTGTACCAGCCCCTCGGTGCTCAGGGAGCCATTGAGTAATCTCACTGGTGAACAAAATGGGCAGAAACATTTTAGATTGGTAGCAAACCACTTTCCTCCCCCACCCCAAGCAAACAGAAATGGAATAGAAAGAGATTTATTATTGCCAATGAAGAACACAAAAAAAGTTAAAATGTGTTACCGAGGTAACAAACCCAGCACCTCCAGGATATTGTCTTCCCACAGGAAGGAAATGCTATTGTTATTTCTTATATTTCTGCCACAGGAGAGTTTCATACCTTGTATTTTGCAAATGTCTCAGAAATAGACAATAAACAGTACATTTTCCATCAACTCTAAACAATGCATTGTTTTCTTAGTCAGCATTATGTAATTTCCAAATAATGAGTGAAGCCTTAGTACCTCGATGCTCAGTAATACTGACTGGAAACAAGGTTAAAATGCTTGTTAATGAAAAAAAAATAGATTTCCATTTCCAATTGCTACTGTTCTCACTGCAGTTTTAGTTAAAACATTTATACTAATTAAAGCTCACTCAAAACCCAGTCCTTCTATAAAAACTTCTCCCAAAAGAAAATATTCAGAACAAGAATTCAGAAACTCATTAACTTATAAAAAGTCTTATGCTATTGGCATAGTGACTAAGGAAGTTGGACTGTATGGCCAACAGAATCTCATGTATACATATGTATATAAAATAAGAATTTTATTATATAATCTTAGATTTATATATAATAATGTCAACAGAGTCTTATATATGTCTTAGCAGCTACAGTTGCATTTCAGGCAGATTACATGTATTGCCATTGTGAAGTAGAGAAAAGCATGCACTGCACTGACATTTATTGTTTTCCAAAATATTTTTTTTTAAATCTTGTGCAAAAACCTTTTTCCACCAAAATGCTTTCACATAGAGTACCCACCATAGTAACAAAAAACATCTAGATTTTTAGAAATACCTCTGTGACACCTGGAGTGCATGAATGAAAGAGGTGATATACAGTGATTAATTAATTAATGGTAAATCTTAGATTAAATTAAATTAAATTAATTTTATTGAGCTTCTTAAACATTTTGGAATTTAATACACTGCAGGATTTCTCCAAATTACTTTTTATACCTCTCTTCTTGAGAGAACTTAAACTATAAGTCCTTTTCCTTTCTCCTCATCAGATCCATGTTCTTCTCCAAATACATTATTGGTAAGGAATAATAAAGTCATTGAGGATCCAACAACTGCTTAATTCAGATATCATATATTTTTGAATTTTGGCATTTCTTTGCAGTCCCCGGAAGTTTCAGAAGTTGGAAGATTTGAAAAGACAGTTTGTCTAGTTCAAGTTGCCACTTCTGATAAGTCATTGAAATTGGTTTCAGGAAAATGAGCAAGGCTTTTGGACACTGGAAAGACTCAATGTGAGAATTTCTAATTGAATTTTCATTTTCTTTTAAGACGTAGATTGATTTAGCCAAAGTTTGGATTAAATGGATTTTTGGAAACAAATCTCCCAGGTTTTTCATGTGAGGTAATTTTTTATGAAGTAATGGACCATCAGTAGCAAAATAAATCTTTGGGAAAATGTACGTCATGTTAATGTAGGTGATGGTTTTCTTGTTCAGATCTTCTTCAACAATGACTGGAAAAGTAAATTCAAGGGTTTTTTCCTTAAGAACAAACTGAAGTGAATTTTATTCTATGCATTTTGAAGGAAGAATGTGTTTGCCACAAAATAGCCAATGGCACTAATTTGAGGAGTGAATCTATGTCTTCAGACATCGATCTATCTATCTATCTATCTATCTATCTATCTATCTATCTATCTCTATCTATCTATCTATCTATCTATCTCTATTTATCTATCTATCTATATCTATCTATATCTATCTATCTATATGTATTTACATATGCCATGTATATTTTTATATATATTCATGTAAAAAAATGTTGAAATCAGCAACTGACTGTCAGCACACATCTAAAACATCTCTGATCCCTAGTAGAGGTCATTAAAACAAAGGAATTGTGCTAAGCTGAAAGACCACTTTTAAATCTTTAATTCTCCAAAGTAGATTGTCAGAAAGAGCAGTTTAACTTCTGTGCTAGGCCAAACATGATTTTAGCATTAGTCTTACATTTAAATTATTGTTTTAGAGAATCTTATTTCCCTGCTGTGTAAAATGAATTCAGATGCTGTACATACACATGCATTTTGGAATGAATTTGGAAATTTGCATCTTGGAATTTCTTTGGAAAGAACCACTTTCCCAGAGAAGTAAGGAATAGCAGTGAAAAAACAATGGATGCTGCTTTTGAATCTGTTCCATCCGTTCATCCCATGGAATCCAGGTGGGCTGGAGGGTGCCGTGTGTTATAGTTTGGCTTCACACTCACAAAACTATTTGGGAATTTCCACAAAGAACGTGTTTATTCTCTACCCTGCACTGTAGAATTTTTACTGCTGTGAAACTCTAATTAATTACAACAAAACTCAGTATAATTTGGAAATACAAAATGAATACAGAAGAAAAGCTTATGTTGAGTTTTCATTTATTTTCGAGGCAATTATAAACAACTACAGTTTTCAGCACAGAGAAGCTTCCTAACTTTTCCAGAGTTCTTCACCAGATTCCATACACTATCTCAGAAAAATGACAGTTTTTCTGGCCCTGACAAACTCAGTGGGGTACTGCTGTGCAAATTGGCATGGCCTGCAGTGGTCTACATTAGCTGAGCTTCTGTGGTGGTTTTCCTAGGCAATTCCTGGGAAATATGCATGGCTTGGGTTTGATGCTAGGAAAAATGTCTTCACCAAAAGGGCTGCTAAGCATGTCAACCTGCAAAGTGGTGGAGTCACCATCCTTGGAAGGATGTAAAAGATGTGGAGATGTAGCACTGAGGGATGTTGTTTATCAATGAACTTAGCAGTGCTGGAATAATGGCTCAAATTGATGATCTTAATAATCTTTCCCAACATAAATTATTCTATGATTTCTTTGTATGAAGGAAACCTTACTGCATTTTGCTTCGTCAGAGCCATCTTCACACTGAGGGACGTTGTCACACAGGTTGTGCAATGGGATGCATTTCCCACTTCCACACTGATGCTCATCAACTGTGCAAGCCCCTAAAGCGAAACAAGAGAGGAAAATTAATCTGTAGTTGTGAGGAAGGTTGATGTTCACAGGAGGTCTTACAGTTCACCTGAAGAAAAATGTGTAGATATTATGAAGAGCCTTTGATTTCCTTTTCTTTCCATTTCCATCCATCTCTCTTTCAAAACAAAGATAATTTTCAGATAAATAGAAGATAATTAAGAATAAAATCTGTGGTACCCTGCCTTATATTTTCTGCTCTAGTTAGTGTTGCTCAGTTAGTAGTGTTCCTCCATTGCAAGTGATAAACATGGCAGTGAAAAGTCAGATCATGTCAAAAGTGACTAATGATTTCAATATTCAAATGTTCAGCACTTTCACAAATTTTAGAGATGTTAAGCTCTGTCAAATCAAGCATATGAGCAAAGAGGCAATGAGAGCTGAGAGTCTCCTTCTGAAATGTATTTGTTGGGAAAGGTGGAAGAAACAAAAGTAAATGGAATAAGGAAAGCATTCATACAAGTAGGATTAGGCTACTTCAGAATCAGTTATACAATAAAAGCAAATGAGGGAGAGAGTAAATGTAAAGTTATAATTCTTTCTGCAGCCAAAGTTTATTTTAATGGCTTCATTTATATTACAGGAAATATACAGGCATAAAATTAAATTCAAAAAATTGTTTACTTTACCTTCCTGGATGTACTGACAGAAATATTTAATTATCCAGGAGTGTTCTTATTTAAAGCAAAATAATTGCTTTACTTCTGAATTTTTAATATTCTTATAAAATGATTCATTCATCAATCAGCATGGTTTGTACCAAATGGAAGCAGAAGAATATGGTTTATAAAAAGCTTGAACCAGATTTTCACACATTCAGTGTCCATAACTAATGACAGATATTACACAGAACTTAGTTCTTAATTGAAAGGGTTTTTATTATGTTGCACCCTGCCAAAAATGATTTCTGTTCAATTGATTCTTACTTTTCCAAAAACCCAATATTTCATAGAAAAAAATAAAACACAAAGAAAAATCTGATTTCTTTAAAGTTAATTTTTTTTACTGACAATCCTTTTGTCCTTAAGCCTGCATGCTAATGATATTAGTCTCTCTCCTTTGGCTGCAAAGATCATGAATAAGCATAATTCTTTTGCAAGTGGAACATTTAAAATATATTTAACCAGAACTGGCAATGGCAATGCCAAGAATTCTGCCTTGGTAAGCTTAATTTTCATTTTACAAAGTATGGGCAAGGCTGGCCCAGCAAAGATGCTGAACCAGCTAAAAAAGAAAAAGGCAGAGAGTTGTTGGACTGAACAAATGTGATTGAGAAGGCAGAACAAGAAGCAGCAAAATTTTCATATGAACATTTAACCTAACATCTCAGTCTTGCACAATGGGATTAAACAGAGTTAATTTTATAAATGTAGACCAAAGGTGAAAATTTTAAAAAATATTAATAAAAGTAATATTATTGTTACTACTGTGAATTGTTACTACTGGCTAAACGAGCTGGGAGAAACTTGCCATTTCTGAGAAATAAAGTAAGAAAAAGAGCCTAGATCCTTGCTGATTTTCTGTTCAGGTAAGTGCATAGTACTTCACACATCTCTGAATACATACTGCTTTTCCTTTCTCTGTTTTTCTCCTGTCAGACTTCCACAGAAGTAATATAAAGCCTCTAATTAATTCAGTCAAGATGTGGCCTAGAGTTTCTATAATTATTTGTCCTGCTAAACTTATTACTGCTCCATGTAATTTGCATTATGCGTCATTTTGCATATTTTGGTGAGTTGATTGCTGAATTATGAGTGACAAGTCTAATTGCAATCCCCAAGAAATCAAGAGCCTTTCAGAAGGGATCTGGCTGGAACCAGAAACACTGCTGTCCAAATATTTAGGAGACAAGTTCTCCTCAGATTATTCACGCACTGAAGACCAAATTTTTAAAGATGGAAGAAGGACCATATTACAAATATTGATCAGAGGCGTATTTGCTTTTCTAGTGCATGTTATCAATAGTAAATATTTTACAAATGCATTTAAACAGACTTCAATGACACACTGAAATGATTTAAAAAGCTATGTTTCTTCCTGTTTTTTTTTGTTTTTGTTTTTTTTTTGTTTTTTTTTTTTAATAGGGAATTTTTAGTATTTGTCCTCTTAACATCTGAAAATATTTTGGTCAAAATAATGAGTCAATTTTCCGCATAATATCACAGAGTTGCGCATGATTTAGACATTGCTCCAATTACACTAAGAATCAAACCCATCACTTTTCCTACCAGGAAATATAAAGTACAGATGAGTAACCAGCCTTTTCCTCTTTAACATTTGGATTTTTTTTCTACTGAGCAAGTGCTGAGAGTCACTTTTCACTCTCCACGTTTTCTGAAATACATTTGGCCAGTGGTTTAACCTCATAAATACAAAGGTTCAGATGCTTACTTAGATGGTAACCAGTAGTGAAGTTTGCAAGAAATCCCTTCCCAGAAGAAGACTTGTCTGTCCGGAGGATCACTGTCATCTGGTTTGTTGTAGAGAAGACATCTGGCAGTGGGCCTCTCTCTGTGTAGACAGCTGTTCACCAGGAAAACATGAGTACATTCAACCTATTTTGTTCACGTGTATTTCAAAATGTTCTGGGTTCAAAAGCACATATTGCCACCACAGGGATCTACCTGCTCCCCCAAACCTGACTCAGACCGCCATGTTCAGACCCCAGCATCAGATTTGACTAATCAGCATAGAACTATAGGGTTCGGCTAAGAGATTTTCCATCTGTTTGTCCACACACATAAACAATCTGATCCACTGAGAAGTTAATTTCACACGGATTGCATGGAGAGCTGAGTGTGTGCAAATGTTTTGGAAGCCTGATGTCACATAAAGTATGTTTTCTCAATTTTTTCCTCTGAATTTCCTCTGAAATGAGGCCCAAAAAAATGCAAATGAAATGAGAGGAATTTAATTTCCATGATATTATATCCATCAGTTTGCTCCAGCTGTCTGATTACATTCATTTTAGTACCCATTGCTGCTACTTGCCCAAAAGTAAGGAATCTGGTCCTCTGCCGTCTCTGATTTCAACCACATCATGAATATTTTCCAGATCAAAAACCTGAAAATGAAGTTGGATGTTTTTTCCATTTTCAGCATTCAAGTACCACACACCTGGAAAATAGTAAAACACACACACACACACATACAAATCACCTTTTCAGTGGTTACATTTACCGTGCCTTTTTCCTGTTGAAGGGCTTTGGGGGCAAAAAAATCTCCTAAATTGTTAATAATCACCCAAGAATTTAGGAAGTTTAAATCTTGTATTTAAAAGCTGTCAAGATCCAAAATTCTATAGTTTCTCATTTTTAAAACATTTTTGAAAACTAATTTTAGGCTTCTACAACATATACGCATGTTTTTAATCATTCATGTTACTTCACCAAGGTAGTAAATCTCATTCTTTTCTGACAGTGACAATGTGACAAACAGTCTTGTCACTTAAGTCTCATTTGATAGTAAGATAATTTTTACAATCCGTTACAGAAGCCTGTCTTTCAAGTTAAAATAGCTCTTTGCTTCTGTTTAGCCTATGCTTTCTCAAATTTAATCTAAGTGTGGATACTATACAAATCTTGTAAAGAAAGTAAAAAAAAAATCATGGAGTGAAAAGTATTTTCTCACTATCAGGAATCTCATTTGGAAACTTGTGGAATGAATCCTGGAAATGTGAGCCATATCTCAAGTGAACAGAAGCACAAAATGTCAACTCCTATGATCACCATCCCAGCACAATTCTCCAGAATTGAAGGGATAAATAATTAACATTTCATTAAGAAGCAATGACAGAGCTCTCTTCCTTGCTTTATCCATCAACAAGACATAGTGAACCTCCTTGAAGCATTCACTTTTGCCAGCTCTTATTTAATCTAAATCAAGTAACATCAGTAGAATAACATCTTCTCACTACCATGTTAAGAAATATTCAATAAAGAGAGGATTCTTTACAAAATGCATGCACATACTCTTTGCCGCTAGAAAATTTGAGCTATTTAACAGCAGAAGTGATGATATTAACCTGGCAAATACACCAGGTTATGGCAAAATGGGGGCTTTCATCACCTTATGTGCTGCTGCATTGACATAAAAACATTTGACATCAGAGGCAGGATGGAATTGGCCTGTCTGGACCTGTTCCATTGGATTATGCTTGTTTTCATCCCTTTTTATTCAGCTGGCACGTGCCTCCTTAGCTTCTGCTCAGTACCATGGAGAATACAGTTAAAAGATCCCCCTGTGTATGCCTTAGATCTTTTTTTGTTTTTTTGTTTGACAGTGTCTGAGTTGGAAAAGCAGATTTAGTATCTCTGCTTTTATATGGTTAAACTTCTCCTGAAGATTTAGAAAAGAATGACTTACAAGAAGCTAAATTAGGGTAATTGTTTGGAAAGTTTGCAGAGCTGAATGTACTGTTCGGCTCCCAGAGTTCAACTGGCCCTCCACAGTCAGCTGAAAAAGATAACATTTCAAAAACATAATTAACCTACTGTATTAATCTTTTAAACTGTGGTAACAACGATAATTTCTAAAAGTAATATTGATGATTATTTGTTGGCACACTGTAACTATGACAGAAATATGAAGACAAGAATATGATTCAGTCATATAATAATACAGTAATAAAAAGGATAGGGAATGTTGAGAATAAGAG
This sequence comes from Loriotus luctuosus, assembly GCA_035582745.1. Classification (NCBI taxonomy): domain Eukaryota; kingdom Metazoa; phylum Chordata; class Aves; order Passeriformes; family Thraupidae; genus Loriotus; species Loriotus luctuosus. The sequence continues at coordinate 10,064,781 of JAWWEY010000001.1, read as the reverse complement.
AGGCCTCCAAATACAGACAATTCATGCACTTTGCTTGTATGCCTTTCTTGTTATCTGATCCATCCCAGCATCACAAAATCATTCAGGCTAGAAAAGACCTCTGAGAGCATTGAGTCCAGCCTCTGACTGATCAACAGGACCTTGTCAACCTGACCATGCCCTGAGTGCCACGTTCAGTTCCTTCCCGAGCACCTCCAGGGACAGCAACTCCACCACCTCCCAGGGTAACCCTTCCACTCTTTTGGTGGAGAGATTATTCTTGCAGCATCAGCAGAGATACTCAAATCTAAAGCTCTTTTTGTCACCCAGCAAGTAAACTTCCAGCAAAAACCACAAACTGTTACTTTGGTTTTTTCAGGACCCCAAAACCTTTTACAGCTAAACCTTGTCAGTGGTTAAACCAGTTATTTGCTCTCTCCTTAAAACAACTGTTCTAGTAGGAAAGACCTTTGTTATAAAGATGTATATGTACTTACAGATAAAAATTAATAAAATTACTGTAAAAGCAAATATTGTAGATATGTGTACACACAAATACATGCACTCACAACAGGGACACAGCTAACTGTACTTTATATAATCAATATTCTGTTTTAATTATAATTTTGATGGTGGTTTTTCATCCCAAATATGTCAGCTTCACATCCAAAAGCTTTACTTAATATTGAGAAATATTACTTATTTTCATTTTAGCCATCAGAATGACTAAATGAACCATGAGAATAGACTTTGATGTTTTCCCAATTTTGTTGTTCACGATTACCTCATTCAAAAATGAACAGTGCTCCTCCACTTGCTTCAGGAAATTGTAGTTAAGGCAAAACAGCTTTACCTTCTTTGGGTTTTTTTTTTTTGTTTGTTAGGGGTTTTTTTGGTTTTTTGGGGTTTTTTTGTTTGTTTTTTTTTAATGTTTTATTTCTTGAATTAAAATTGTTGCTTTTTTTTTTAACTCTCAGACTTTGGCAAAACTTTAACTCTCTCCTGCCCACCCCTTATGGCTCAAATTTGCATGCCATAATGTCTGATAGCATCTCACACTCTGAGCCCCTTGGCTGGGGACTGCATAATCTACAAGTCCAAGTCTAACCACTGAATCCCATTGGGAGAAAGCTAAAAATAAAACAAAACCCAAAACCCCAAAACCAAGAAAAACTTGAACTTCCTCACACCAGCCATCTTCTAGAACTTTCTATTTCACTGAATCACTCCTAGCAAGAAAAGCCGAAAGCTCAGAAAAGAAAAGGAACTGTTAACAATCTCATCCTGATTAATAATTATATTATGTTTCAGCCATATGTTTCACATGGAAGATTATTTTCTATAAATACCATGGACAACAGATAAAGACTACATTGGGTTTTTTTAATGGAATATTACATCTTGTGAAATCTTATCTGGTCTTGACCACACTAAGGCTCATTAGTAGTGATCTTTGTCTATCCTGGAAAAATGTGAGAAGAAATTGAATTTACTCATGTCTTGAAAAAATTTTAAAAATTTTAAAAATTTCCAGTGATATTTGAACATAAATTTATATGGAGTTATTCATACAGCTGTTGCATATTAGAGAATCAAGTAGTAATCACTATTAACAATCTTGGTTGAGCACAAGAGATGTGAGAGAGCACAACTTTTCTCAACATTTTAGAAATTATAGATGACCTGTATCTCTGTTCTTTGGCTAAAACTTCAGTTTATATTAATATAAGTATGGAATGTACACTGTCTTTTCCACACTGTTGTTTGTGTTAAAAGATAGGTTATAAATTAACATGAAGATGAAAGCAACCCTTGTTTTAGATGAAAGTGTAAGGTGACAGACTTGTAAAAAAGACAAAAGCAAATCCGGCTTTCCCATGCCACCATGAAAAATATCCTTTTTTACATTTCAAGGAGCTTTTGTGGCACTGTGAATGATGCCAGTGACTCGTACTGAAGCTCTAATTCTAGTAAAAGAAATTGACTCAGCTCAAATTCTTTCATGTCTTGTTTATGGACATGACATTTGCAGTGAAATCATTAGTGTTAGTAAGCTTGTACACATCCATCAAAGTAATTTCATACTTCTTTGAAGATGATTGATAACATTCACTTTTTTTCATCAGGTTACAGATGGCATGTAGTAGCATGCACCAATAAAATTATGAAAACAAGTTATTTTTTCCCCAGCAACAGCTTAGACTGTCCTTTTGTACCATGGATCCCTTTAATCTCTTTCATAAGGAGCTATAAGCCATATTACCATGTCCCTTTTTTGAATGCTAATATTTTATGACCATGCACTGGGTAGAGATCTACAGTTTGATATTCCTTTGGTGTTTCTCAGAAGCACTCAGCCACTGTTCACCACAGGGCTGTTCCACCACTAATCATGGGACTGCTGCTGACTTGTGAGCTGTGTTTACCCACAGCACCTGAAGGTTAGCTGGAGGGGGCAGACATCAGCATCTCTGCACGAAATTACTTTAATAAAAACTGCTATTGAAGTCCAAAACTCATTTTGAGAAACTATGACTGAAATTACTACTGTTATTAAAATTTCATTTTGCTGACAGACACACCTTGTTGAACTTTACCTCCCCATGTCTCATGATGGAGCTCTAAAACTTCTATTTAAAAGGTTTTTGCTTACCTGTCCTGATGCAGTAGATTTGGAGGTACAGATTTGAGATAATGATAATAGCATACAATGTTTCAACATGAATACAATGTGAACAGTCTTACTATTATTCTAATTTTAGACCATTTAGACTATTTTTTATTTTTTTTATGCTGTCAAGAGAGAAACCAGTTGTGCTTTGGAAGGCACAGTAAATCTAATAAAAGGCCATCCTGGATCATGCTCAACGTTTGCTTTAATGATTTGAAGCTATATCTGAATAGGCCTTTTGTAGAATTTTTTTTTCCCAAAATTTCACCCACTTGCAGAATAAATTGCAAAGCAAAGAAAAATCATTAAAATATCATATTTTTTAGATTTTATCTGATTTTAATTTTTTGGGTTTTTGCTTTGAATGGGCTTGGACTTCTTTATCATCATACGCAATGTTTCCTCTCTCTTTTATACAAGTTATCCAGATTTATAAGAATAGTTACAGGTACTTTCTCTGTTTTTTGGTTTGTTGTTTTTTTGTTGGTTTTTTTTTTTTAAATTTTGTTTTTGTTTTGTTTTGGGGGATTTTTTTGGGTTTTTTTGGGTTTTTTTTTTGGTTTTTCTTTGGTTTTTTTTTTTGTTTTCCTGCGAGATTTTCCTGTTTAGCTCTGTGAAACGCGAATATTTTGAGAAAGCTTAAAACCTCTGTGCTTTCCTCTAAAATATTCTGCAGCTGGAAGGGTTTGGCTCAAGCTGTACAACCTGTCTGGAGAGGCATGGAGCTTGATCTTAGCGCGTTATCCTGGAGATAACCTTATAATGCTGACCAGAGGTTTTTTTTTAAAACTGAGGCTGAAAATTCTGACCCACTCAAACACAGATACAGCAATAGGAAATCATCAGTGATTTGGTGTTGACTTACTGGGAACTAATGGGGTGGTGGCAGTAGTTGGCCTTACAGTTGGCTCTACATAATTTTCTTCGTTACACTTTCCCTTCGTCAGGCCAGTGTCGTCCAGGGCAATGTCACTGGGACCACGCCTTTTAAAGGCATCAAAAATAACCTGAATTCAGGAAGAAAAATTAGAATTTTATAATTTAATGAACAATTTTCAGGTTCCTACGCTCTACCATTCTGTCTTTTCTTGAATGCTCTTATTTCCACTGTAATCTACATTGCTGCTACACTCAGGGGAAGGTTTGCAGTGAAATTCTGTCTCATTGGGGATGAGGCAGAATTTCTCACAAAACAAAACAGCACTGTGCAAACCAAGTGGATCATTCTAAGGAATGTAGCAGCTTCTTCATGTAAATGATGATCATGATTCAAAAATATTTAATACCTTTGCTTTTTATATATATTTTTAAAAATGTAATTTTAAAAACAATTCTACATTGCTCATCAGCCCAAACTTCTCCTGAACTAATGGCACAAAAAGCTAAACTTAATCTCATTTGTTCTTAACTGCTATTTAATATCCACATATTCAAAGTAATCCTGTAACAAGGAATTAGTGCTGGTGAACTACAGTTAGATTTAGCAATCTTCTTGAGATCATATGTGGTTACAGATTTACTGGAAATCTGATGCAGCCAGGTCCCAGATGCATTTATTTCCTTAGATGTTAAATGCATCTTTCTAGCAGTGCTTGCCAGAAATCAATCAAAGCTACTGTAGCAGGGCAAACCATCCCAAATGCCTATAAAAAGAAATTGTTTTCAAAAGAGAGGAGCTGAAAGAATTGTCTGGAATAAACCTCCTCCTTTTGTTTACAGATAAGTCAAGTCAGTTGTTAATCATTGCACTTCCATCTGCAACACACTTTCAGTGGATTAATCTGTAAGTAATTAGTGAAAACACTGATTCACAATCTGAAGTAATTTAAATTTAAATTTTCTCATGGCTAAATGCTTCACATCACCCTCACTATTGAGATTTTATATTCCACAGCAGATTTTGATAGGCTTTGAACACTCTTGTTTTGTGGAAACCTCTCATGACATCCTTCATTGTTCCTTGACAATGATCATGTTTTTTTAAATATTAATACTTTAAATTCCAGGGCAGAGAAAAGGGGCTATGAGAATTCAAATGAGGATTCCAACCTTCTGCATGCTAATATTTATTTGATGGCAGGCATCTTTAAATGATACCAAGTATTATCTTTGGAACAGCGGAATTTTGGGTTCATTTCACCAAATTCTCTGATATCAGTTTAGCTAAAATAAATGAAAAAGAGGAAAAAAAGCAGCTTAACAAACCTTAAAATCAGATGTTTCATTTAAAGTTACTTGTCCATAATTCCAGTTGTTTCCATAGTTTCCTTCTTTCTCAAAAATTATCTTTTCCTGACCAAGCTCATTGCTTATGCTAACTCTTAAACGGTAAACATTAGCCCCATACATGAAATACCTAGAGGGGGAAAAGCATTTTGGTATTATTAGAACAAAGTCAGATTCCAGGGAAAAATGTCACTCTTTTTATTTTGTAATGTTTAATGAATTAGGATTAATTTGAAGCAAGCATGAAAATAATATTAATTGTATGTTTAAATCATACCTGGAAGTGCAGAGGCCTAGTTAAGCTTTATGACAAAAAACATTTCAGGGATTCTTAATATAATTTTTGTATAGAAATGAATATTGGATTCAGGGTGAAAAAGAAAATACTTCATAGCTAACTGCAACAGTCAAAGCTATGAAGGAATTAAACTTCAGGCCTGGAGCTGAGACTGGTTGTGGAAATCCAAACAGAACCAGGCTGGCGTTGCTGGCACACTGAGTGGGATTAATATTTTAAATGAAAGAAAGCCCTTTGGGTATATTCCTAAACAAAATACAGGTTTAGGAATTAAGTAACAATACCAGAAGCTTAGACAATATGTGTCTGAAGGGACCAAAGGCAAACTCAGAATCCGGACTCGTTCTTCTATGAATCCAAGCCCAATGGGTGTTGAAATATAAAATCCTGCAAGATAATGGTCACACTTTAGCTAGGACAGAAGAAATGTCTTTTTTTTTTTGCTTTTTTACTTATTGAATTAGAGTTTTTATATTTAAAATAACATCAAACAGAGATAGTGTTGCATGATTTGGAAGATTCCCGACACAGTAAATGTGAGGAATTATCCCAAGATATATTCATCAGTCAATGAGATATTAAATGGAGCTTTTAAGCTTCTTGGATACTCCTCAGAACTAGATAAGCAATGGGATATACTAGTCTTATATAGTCCTTATACTAGTCCTTTCCAAGTCAATGGGAATCCTGCCTTATATTCTGTAAAGGGAGCAATTCTCCTGCCTTTATAAAAATTTCTTCCTGTTTGATATTGCTTGTGATTTTGCAGAAGAATTTCCCAACATTTTCATAATTTGTATCCAAAAATGACGAGGAGAAATATGGATTGTGTGTTGAGAGGGTGACAGAATGGCTATGTGAATATTTTAGAGCAAGGTGAGGTATTATAAACAATTTATTTATTGTTTATTTGAGAAATTGGGTTTGTAGCTTTTTTCTGAGATAATTTGCTGCAGCTGGGAATTGGACTTCTTTTTGCCATATGAGGCCAGGCCACAGAAGCACTGAGATTTGTCATAGGAAATGCAAACTTAGGCAGCTTTAAAATAAAATTCTTGCTTTATTCAAATCATGGGTTTAAGTTCGTATTTCCTTCTATCTAACTAATACATATATATGCAATTATTATATTAATAGAATTTTCAAATTAATATATTTATAATTATATTAATGAAATGATATACACTGAATTCTGTTACTTATACTTCCAGATTATCTAGTATTTTCATTTGGGAGGCTAAATTTCCTGAAAATTAATCTAAAATCTGAATGAGGCTTTTAATTTCCTCTGTTGACTTAGAGAGCCTGCAGTATAATACACATGGTGCCTAACTTAAAGAAAATGTTCTTCACATAGTCAAAAGGACAATTCTCTCTCTTTGTTTCATCAATTCCCTGAGCATTCATAATCAATTTTTGAATGTGTATCAAGGTCTTTACTTTTCAGGAGAAGAAAAAAACAAAAAATAGTGTTTCATTAATACAATAGCTTGATATTTATGATGCAATTTACTCAAAATACAGGTCACAGAAATTTAAATATGCAATAAAATAGTAACATTACACATAGAAACATTACATATGTCAGCTTAGAGTGCTGGCACAAGAGAACTGGGAGCATCTAAAATGGATTAATATTTTTGAGAGAGAGAAATCATTGTCAAGAGTTTTGTTAAACAAATTTTACATTCTTTCATCTGATTTACATTCTAGGAACCAAGTGGGAAGACAAAACAGTGTTCTGAGATTGTTTAGCAAACGTGCATTTACTCAGATAGGGGTGCATAATTTCTATCTGATAAAGTGCAGAATACAATTTTTCTTTTCCCAGGAGTAACTTTTTTCAGAATAATTTGCAATTTTTCCGTTCATTGGTCACTGAATAAATTTTATGTAAGTCTTGCATAGAAGGCATATAAACATTGCAAAATCCAATTTGTATTTTATCTTGTTTTAGCTGGACTGACCCAAATCAGCTGAGAGAGTGATTGTTTGGCTTTATTGTTGAAGTAGAAATAACCATACGGAGTCTAATGCTGGTATAAGGATTCATGATACATTCAAAATCTAATCCCTATCAGTATTGTCTCTTTAAATAGATTCCACTTCTGATATGACCACTCTTCTAATTAAGTTATTTAATTGTAACAGTTATTGGAGTGTTTGTGGTGTGTTTGGTACAGTAGGTGAGTTTGCTGTGCAGAAACAAGGGACACAGATGCCCCCTGTAAACTGCAGGTCAACTTTATTTAAATGAAAACTTATTTGTGACAACCATGAGAATGTCAGCAGTAGAGAGGGATGAAACAGAAGTGATTTGCCTAATAATGCAATTATACTTTTCTTCCCTCAAGTTAAACATGCAGATTTTTGACCCATAACATTTTTGCCCAATAGAAATTCCTTTCTCAGATAAGGCATTTTGGTCTAATAAAAGCATTGAAATTTTTAGTACCTCACACTTAAATAATTTTACTTATCATTTTTTTTTCCTTTCAGTTTTGGTAGGTTTCCACAAGATGACAATCAGAAGGATAGAACACTTTATTTAGTACCCCTGACATTTTATGGCAGAATAATACAACATCTTAGTAATACCACTATGAAGAATCCCTAATGCAGTGATATAAGCTAAATCATTTTTTTCCTTCAATCTTCAAGCCACTTTTTTGATCTTACCTGACAAGTTGCCAAATGTATGATCAAATTCAGGACCGCTCATCAAGGGAAAGGTAGGACCCTGAACTCTGTCCCAGTCTGAATCATCATCTAAATCTTGTATCCAGAAACAAAAGCCATCTTCAAAAGTGCAATTGATTTTCTCATAATCTGTGAATAAGAACTTCTAGTAAATAAAAGATGACAGAGATGGTAAGTTTTTTCTTAGAATTACACGGGGAGCAGTGATGAATAATGTCAATTTTTAAATATGTTTGTAAACCAGCCCACAGTGACTTAATTTCCTCCTTATGTAATGTAACAAAATTACTCAAATAAGTGTGTTTCCTGAATGTTGTTTCTACATGTTGTTCTGAATGTTTTGTTTTATAAAGACATCGTGGTCAACGATTTCATAATGTTGTTTAGTGAACAAACTGGCTGAGAGGAATCTGATGGAGGCACAGACACAGTTTTATTTACACAGATGAGTTTTGTAATACATCATCCTACTGCTAGATATAGGCCTGTAAACATGTGAATGGCCCTACAGAAATAATTTATTTGATATTTAAATCAGTAGGAATTTATTCAAAGTGGATCTAGTTATTGGACTGAGGCCAGAAAATGCTGCTTCCCTTTCCACTGCCATTTTCTCATACTGAAAGTGAAGATTCACCAAAATTTTGGGACAAAAAAGAAACAAAAAAGCAAACACACACACACACACACACACACAGAGAACACTTACTGTTTAGTTCACTTGCATTAAATGCAGTGTATGTTGCATTAAAGCCATTATAGTTCTCTGAATAATCAGACATAAACACTGCTGTAGCCTCATGAGAAAAAATGTAAATTGTTTCAAGATTGGTCCCTGACAGAGAAGCTGAAAACAAATAAAAAAACATAAAGTCAGAGAGAAAATAATCACGGGCACATTAAAATTTCCAGTGTTGTCACGAAACCACAGTGGATTAGTTTATTGAGTCTTAAGGAATGCTTTTCCTGTTGTACTGTGATCCTGCTACAATAGCTTCAAACTCTTGAAGCATTTAGCTCTTTGGTTGACATATAAATATTCTGCATATTCCATCCCTCATATCTACCAATATGGATATCAGCTAGTCTTTTGCCATTTCTCATTCCCATTCTCTACCTATTTCCAAAAATAAGAACAAATAATAATATATCTTTCTGATATACTTATCTTCCTGATATACTTATCTTCCTATAGTCTATCTTCAGAATATGTTTTCCATCTCTGATGGATTTCAGCTGTATAGACAGAGTCTTATGAAAAATGGGCACAATCCCAGTTTTCAGAGTAGAATATAGAGACAAGATATCATCAGAATTTCAAGATCTGAGGAAAACAATGTATTTACAAATACTTGTAAAGATTTTCAGGAAGTTTTGGTAGCAATTCTCCCACTCTTTTAGTTTAGATGCTTTCGTTTTATGTTACTGCCTGTGATATTACAGGAATTTCTGACAATATATTTCCAATGAAACATGGATCCCACAAGACCATGAAGCTGATGAAGTTATCAAGATCATTCAAAGATCTCAAAAAACAAGTAGAAATTTCATAACGCATGCGTGTTTTATCTGGTCAAATTAAAAGGCAGACAGGTATCTTGAGATTAATTGTCTAGCAGGGCAACTTTATGCAGATCCAGTCTTCCTTTTAAACATACATGTACAGCTTTTGATACCTCAAAAGGCTTATTTTACCACTTAGATTTTAGTATCATTAGCTGAAAAATAAACTTACCTCTTAAAACCTTGTTTTGTCCTAATCCTTCAAAAATACTCAGCTCGTCTGCATATGGTTGTGTTTCAAAAGAAGTGAAGTTCAGTTTAATGGACAACCCTTGAGGTACCCTAAGGCAACAAAAGAAACATAAACTCAAAACTGAAAATCTGTTATTTTACTTCAGTAAAGTCATTGAAGTCACTGAGTGCCTGAATGATAAGTTCAAAAGCAACATGAAATTATTTTAATCAAGATTATTAAACAAGATGATCTATTTGTCTAACTTTTGGCTTGTAAAATTGCCAAAGGAATTGGACATAACCTTTTGTAACAGTGTGCGCACACCTTTAAGCACTGAAGTAAAGTGCATTCTAGAAATGGAATGTTCTGAACTCTGGAATGTGATTGTCAGTTCCAGAAGGGTTTTTTTGGATGGTTTTGCCTGGGTTTTGTTGTCCTCTGCATCTTATTGAATTGTATCCAATTTTTTCATACATGCTACCCTTACATATCTCACTGCTCAGGCAGCCTTTCCAAGCCCAGAGGAACAGTACCAAGATATCAATATGAACAGCAAGATATCAAAATCTCTCTCCTGAAAGCCCAAAACACTGTCTCTTATGACAAAAACAGGATTTTTGTGCAGATTTGATGATCTCGAACCCACCCTTTGGGAAATTGTTACAAATCCAAATCATCACACACAAAGTTTAATGACAGAAGTCACTTGATGTAAAGTGTAAAGATTCTTGGCCTTATTTTGCTACAGTTATGCTCTATGAATAACCTATATTTAATTTAATACCATTTCCTTTCCACTAGACGCATATGGTAGTCCAAATTCTAAAAAAAAAATGGGGTTTTTTTCAGAATTCAGAGCATTAATGAAAATAAGCTTCTAACAGCAATCTGCTGGTGCTTTTCAGTAATGATAAGTAGAGAAATGTGAAATAAATACTTAGATATTTTACCTTTTAAAATTTTTTGTTCTTGTAGTAATTTTATATTTCTCCAGATAGAAGAAACAGCTTTGGTTAGAAAAGAGTAAAACGTACAGTTGGAAGGTTCAGGAAGCTAAACTTTCAGGGAAATATTGAGCATATTGCTCTTTAAGGAGAGGAGATTGGATCTTAATTTAGAGTTAAAGGGCATGAAACTGCAAAAGCTCTTCCCTAAAGGTAATGGGGAAATATTCCTAGACAAAGGCAGGCACAAGAAAAATCCAATCTTGGATGTATTATAGTGTGTCTTTTAACACATTTTTATAGGGCTAATAAAAAATGTAGGTTGCTGGAAAACACATAAGTTCCCTCATGGAAACAACTCTGAAAGAAAGTCAAAATTTGAGCACCACTTTGAATTTCCTACAGCTTTACCCTCAGTGGTGCCTGATTTCTTAAAGCAGTTAAGTGGAAAATAAATTCAGATGGTTGTTTTCTGTCATTTTTCAATCTGTAATTACACATATCTGCAGAACCTCTACCATATTATTTGGAATTGCTCACGATTCTTTCCAAAATGATGTATTTGCTAGCTACATCCCTGGTAGAGGTATCTACCTAATATACTGCTTCTTGCAGCTATAGCAGCACTTGGAGCAACACCAACAGTGTAGAAGGAAGGAGGGCACTGGGGCCATGTTTATTTATGGAGCTCAAATTCTGCAATGCCATGAAATGAGGAACAAGGCAGATATATTCTGAAGGGAAAAAAATTGTTTCATTTTCCTGGGACACACCTGTATTTTAAAGCCAGGTGTTGTCAGTAATCACTGGTAAACAGTACCACTGAGGATGAGAAGGAAAAAATGTACTATACAGAAGGAAAACTAGGATTTCAGGGTAAAGATGAAAGTTCTGAACAAAATCAAAGCTTAACACTTTCAAAGGAGCCTTTGGAATGAGAAGCTCAAACCTTTTGCAATTATAAAGGCAATTTCTTAATCTGCTTTGAAATCCTCTGCCAAATTAATACTTCTCAGAATGAAAGAGCAGCCATTATTATGAAATCATAATAAGAATTACTGCTTTTCAAAGCAGTAACTTCTGAATTGGCAGTCATAGGAGAGATTTTTAGGACTGTCTAACTTGTGATCATCCATTTTTTTTTTGATATGTACTTTTGGATGAGATTTATCACACAGTGTGGTTATGTTTTTTCTCCCTGTCCTAAGAACTGGACCTAGAGAGTCAAAATCAAACAGTTGTCCGTTTATGTAGGTATATGTCCTTGATAAAAGAAATAAAATTCCACTTCTTGTTCCCAAGGTTTAACAGGCATTTGATGTTATTATGTAAAATGTTAACTATGCAATTCTAAAGCATATTTCTAAATTACATAGGTACACAGGTACTCTTAATTCACATATGAAACCTTTACACTTAAGTGACAAAGGAATTCTTGCAAACTCTGTTAAATAAAAATTACATAATATAAAACCATCTTCTGAAGATTACTATTTAATATAATCCTTTGGGAAAAAACTTGAAATCATTTTGAGTTATGTGATTTATTTTGAACTTACACTTATGTTCCTCTGGATGTATATAACACACAAGATTTCTCAAAATTGTACCTAAGAATTTTTGTAAGTGGAAAAATTCTTGATATAGTTATGGAGCTCATGCATGAAGGTTTTTAAAGAAAAGTCACATAAACAGAAAGGAGAAAATGATATTATATATTTTCTATGCTGGGATATTTGGGAATAAAAGCAAATGGCATAAGACTATTGTGCAGGAAACAAGATCACCTCATAATCCAAAAAAATGTTAGGTACAAAATTATTGGAAAATGGCTTACACTATTATCCATTTGCAAACAATGTTTTCATTATATGGCTTTGGATAATTCATGGAGTGAAAAAACCCAGAGGAGCCAGTCAACATGAATTTTCCATCACAAACTGCAGCTGTAAAGATATAATGAAGAACATTTGTCAGAATGACATTTGAAAAACAGAATCAGAGCCAAAATATGGGTGACCCTGGATATTGATTTACATGGATTACCTTGGAACTGCTTTTTAAGCAACAATAGGAAGACAAAATAAAATACACTATCAACTTATTCCCATTTCTAATTCTTATCACTGTTTGATCTCAAAGTACTATATGAGAAGAAAAGCAGTATAGAAAATTCATTTTTAAATTAGACACAATCCAACTAATCCAAACTAGTCTAAACCAATCCAAACAATTCAAAAACAGCAACTGGATTTATCTAATCCAATGCTTTCATTTTACTCTATACTTTTATAAGGAAACAGGATCTTGCCTTACCAGTTCTTATCTACAACTACTTTAAATCAGAAAACTGTGTTTGTACTACCAGAGACAATTTGATATCACAGGAATAAAAGCAAAAGGGGATATGGTTGACTATTGTTATCTCTACTTTTATAAGCTTCCTGGTTCCTTGCCTTATATATTACTGGGCACTTGAAGAGATAAGTGGATCTCCCAAGTTTCCTGCCAGCTCTTGAATTCATTCACCTGATATAAATGTCATTCATCATCATCTATTTTTCCAAAGGGCTTTCAATAGTTTTTTTTCCCTTGGTGTTGATATTCTATTCTATAAAAGAATAGAATAGAATCACTTTAAAAATAGGGGAAAAAAGTATTTTTAAGCCTCAGCAAGATTGGAAATGATAATTCATGTAGAGATTTTTATTTCAGCAGACACTGAAGAACTGCTGAAGGTTTTGCATCATCTCTTGAACATTATATTAGAAATCTGTCGAATAATGTTTTCTCTTTAGTTGCTCAAAAAGTATCATAATGCTTTCACACAAAGATAAAATCAATACCACACATTATTATCTGGAGAGGTAAGGACAAGTTCATCAGTTTGAGGCAGCTGATCAGAAAGATTATACAGAGCTTTTAATTAATTTCAGAAATTGAGTCATACCTATAATGACAGTCCAAATTACAAATAACCAAACATATTGAAAATTAAATGGGAATTTTATTGAGCATAGTCCTCCTCTGGGAAATTATATATAAATAAATAAATAAATTGGACCTCCTTGTGTGTTCATTTTATAAGTGTAAAATTCTTTCTGCCTATCAGTGTAGCAAGCACAAAATAAAAGTCAAGCTTTGTTTCATGCAGCCGTACACCATAAATAAAGACTGTGCAGAATGAACTTTGCCAACATGCCTAATGCATGAGCTGAAATAGAAACATATTCCCTTTTGCAATCTTTGAGAGAAAAACAGAACACATAAGATTTTAAGTACGTAGAGAGCAAAGGTCCATGAATGATAGTTATTATTCTATATTAGCATTAGAGCCAGGTATTGGTATAGAAGTCCTTTTTTTTCTCCACTTTAATCCACATATTTCCTGTTCTTACCAATGAGAAGAAGAAAATCAGTGTGAGAGGAAGGAAAGCACCCAGCTTGTTATCATGAAAGATTACAAAATGAAGATTACAAAAATGTGGTGCTGTTAACAGGTAAGATGTAATCTGATCTAAAAAGAATCTTATATTATGGACAATAATAAAAAAGCATAGTTTTGTAATAAAATCAATGACAAGTGTTTGCTCATTCATTTCTCTTAGAATCGCAGAATGAATCAGGTGGGAAGTGACCACAATGGGTCCAACCTCCCTGCTCAAGCAGGATCAACCTAGAGCATCTGGGACAGGATTGTGTCCAGATGGGTCTGGAATACCCCCAGTGAGGGAGACTCCACACCCTCTCTGGGTGATGTGTCCCAGTGTTTGGTCACTGCACAGTGAAGAATTTCTTCCTCATGTTCAGGTGGAACTTCCTGTGCATCAATTCCTGCCCATTGCCTCTCGTCCCATTACTGGGTACCACTGAGCAGAACCTGGTCCAGAACTGGACATAGCACTCCAGAGCAACATAGAGGTGCTTGAAGTAATCTTAAATTCTTAACAAAAATTTGTGTACCTATTAATTTAGAATTTGAATGCTGTTGTGTGTTGGCTACTCTTTAAAGGCAATTGTTTTCAGATAACATAGCCATGTAGACCAAAAAAATGAGATGTGATTTTAAAAATTATTTTGGCTAGTGGAAATAACAGTTAAATCATAACAAATATGTGAATCTCTAAACAAGAGTCCTTGATTCCTTATAACATAAAAAGAAGCAGACTGTTGCATCAAACAGTTTGTAAAACAGAAACAAATTGAGCAAAGAATGAAAAAGGAAAACAGTACAAAGACTTACCCAAGCAGTCCAGACTTGATGCAAAAGCTTTCCAATTCCTAATTGTCTTTTTTTTTTCTAATTTTGCATTCAAAACAGTATAAAACACACAAATTATGTGCTGGCATTAGGAAAGAAGCATGTGAGTGTCTTTTCTCATCATTTTCAGAAATAAGGACAGAAAGAAAGGCACACTATTACAGAGTTAAAGGTGCTGTAATGATGGGTTGAGGCTGTACAGCTGCTGCAGCAACATCAAACGTTGGAAAGCATCTGCATGGCATAAGTTAGTCTCTACATTCCCCCAGAGGTGTGTACCCATACCTGTGCTAAATTATTGTGGGGTTTTTTTAACATATAGACTGTGTAGCTATGGATCCCCTTTCTCTTTTTCTGTTAATGTTCCCTTTCCAGAAGTTCTTAGCATGTTAATAGCATCTTCTAAGCAGTACATTCAGGAGTGTTTATCAAAACCTGAAAAGTTATGTAACTAGACCCAGAGGAAAAAAACAAGATGAAACTCAGAAAACATAAGAGAAACTTGGGCATCAGCAATTCATAAGACAAAATAGTTCAGCACTTACTGCTTTCTAAAGTTAATGAACAGATATGTGGCAGTAGGTGGAAATGAAATCTGCACTTTAAGATCCATCTTATCTACCTCTAACCCTCTCTTGCCATTTTAATTGGAAATCCTTGCCTCTGCATATTCACATTTCTTTTTCCTCTGTGGATGTCTTTTCCTTTATCACGTCGTAAGCAAACAGTTGTTGCATTCTATAAAGTCTCTTATATGGGCTTGGTGGAAGAACTGGCTGCCTTGGGAATGTTTGTCTCTAAGACTGATTATCCCATCAGTTCCCAGAGGCTATGCCCATCCATGGGTAGAAAATGGTTTTTACAGATTGCCTGCTTGTTTCTCACTTTGGTTGTGGAAAGATCACACATGCTAAGTGTGACATATATGGCAGATAAATGTATATGTATGTATGTGTGTGATATAGATGATGTGTACATGATATCTGAAGTTCTAAATAATTTTGTAAGTCATGCAACTCAAAGAGAGACGTATGCTCACCTCAAGGGGAAGAAAAAAAATGGGGAGAGGAATTTCCACCATCCAATCAAACCATGGCTCAGATTTTAGCAACATTAGCTGCTGTTCTGGCTCCTGGCCAGCAGCTGTAAAGTCTGGCTTCCATTTCTGCCTGCTTCCTTTCTGAGTGTAGTTGAGGCCTGAGAGGAAGGGAAGGTGGGAACCCCAAGGTTGTCCTGGTGGTTTTTCGATATGCTCTGTGCCTTGAGCTTGGAATGAGAAGAGAAGGAAAAAGGAGGCCTTGGGAATCACCATGGTTTGTTTGTGAGCACACAACCACTCAACTCAGGAGCAATCTCAAGACTTCTGCTTTGAGCTGTGGCTGCAGGAGTGAGCAGTGGCTTAGTTCATGCACCTTCTCATCCAACTTCTTTCCTTACCTACTCTGTTCACTGTTTCTTAGTAGCAGTGTTTTGAGGTACAGCTGATGCCCCTATTGGCAAGCTGATTTTCAAGGTTGCTGCCAATAGCAGGTAGTGCTGTGTGACCAACCATTTTTTCTTTTATGTAGCAACTTTTCACACCAGTTTTGCACTCGAGAATTTCATGAGAGTGGTACCACGGGATTTATACACCAAGACAAGGTCTTTTATTCAGGCTTTTTGACAGTGATGCATAATACTCACTGTGTCAGGGAGGAAGCAACACATTTGTCTTTTTATCCAGTTCAATAACCTCTACTGCCTGTGTTTGCTGCTACAGAGGGAGGACTGAGCTGGGAATCAGGGCTTTAATTTTTGACTACCACCTGCTGGTGGAATCTGTTTGACCATGCCATTTATAAGCCTTGCTTTGTTGAAAGGCAGGAAAAAACCACCAGTCTGCAAACTTTTCTACCAGCTTTGATGGAACCTACTGTCCAGACTCGTCTCTGATATTTTTTGCTTGTCCTACTTACAGGGGGATCTGCCCTTCCAAGCAGCTACCAACATAATTTTTTTTATTCCCTTCCTCTGCAAAAGTAAATTTAACCTCACAGTCCTCTTGCCTGGGGAGAGTTTTATCTAGTAACTACACAGAGATCTGAGAAATGCAGAGGTTGGGTGATGTGCCAAATTGTGCTGCCTCTGTCTCTTACAGCACAATAATATAAAGATCTTTCCTATAATGGCTCTTTATTGCCAATTCCCTAGTTGTTCTTCACCAAAGTACAATTAATTAGTAAAGGGGCTTCCCATACAGAAAATTGTTGATGGAGTATCTGAGAAAAAGCAGTAGGGCATAACCCCATGGAAACATACTGTGAGGGGGGAAAAAATGTATTTCCATCTCAGTCTATGCCCTTTGTTCCTCTCATTTACATTCTGAGGTTTGGGTTGTTGGGTCTTGTGAGCCCCTTCTTCTCAACTTGTCCCTGTCTTGATGCTTTGACTTCTGTCATTATCTGTTCTTCATTTATGAGCAGGTTTAAAATGGTGAATGAGTTGTCTGAATGTTTTGCAGTGGGTTTGCAGTGGTAGCTCCAGGCTCCCACTGTCCCCTTTTAAAAATGACATGTCTCCCTCCTGAGCTTACTCCAGAAGGCTGAATTTGAATGGTGATACAGATTTTTGTTTTATTTTTATTGTGGTTCAATTCAGAGATTAAGGATTAAGAGCTGGGTTTCTGACTGGTTAGGGACTGCTGAAAGTAGGATTGAAATGCTACTGCTCCCAATGGTTTATTAGGGAAAAGACACAGTTTGCCAATATTTCCTTTAATTATATGTGAACTCAATCTTGCAGAAGCTGTAAAAATCAATTTCACTAATAATTAGAATTATAGAATTTTCTGCCAGTAAATGTGCTATATATAAGGAGGCATTGGACTCCACAAGGTCAATATACTTGCCTTCAAAATATATCCTGATATCTGTTAATGTAATCCACCAATTAAAAAGTCTATAAATAAGTATTTACTCAATAGATTATAATGTCTCCAAAGGGAGCAATTAGGCTTTTAAGGAGAAGTCTTAAACATTCCCATGAAGGTTTTAGTATTTTCTTTAACACTTTGTCTCACACAAATGTACATTTCAGAAATTATGTTTGAAAATCTATTCATTTATGATAAACTTGTAATTTACATCCCCGTGGTACATAGTCTTAAAATGAGTGTTGATAATGTATAGTTGTATTTATTTCATAAATTATAAAAATATGGAAGCAAATTTTCTTTCCTGCTATAGTGTGGAATACCTTGCTGCACTGCAACCTTTAGTGTAATTACCAATCACATGAGAACGGGTTTTGTCCCAAATGGCTCTCTATGTATTTTACATACTGGAGATAAAGGGATTTAAAATACTGAGGCAGATTCTTGATGTAAATATCAGTGAGCTGAGCTGATTTAAATTAGCTGAGCATCTGGCCCATTCTCTTTGAAAACAGATAATCTACTTCAGTAATTGAGTGAGATTTGTGGGTTTCATTTCTTTCATTTTATATTTAATTGTATAAAATAGTGGCATGCAAATCTAGCCAAGATTATTAAAGTTATTGATCACCTATGCTGTCCAATCAGCTACAAACTATGCACAGTTATAAACCATTAGTTTTAGGTTATATTAGAAATTCATCCAATTAGAAAAAATAATAATAATAATTAAAAGGATCAGGGGTGTGTGTCAAAATATAATTGCACATTGCAGAGATAGCAAATTGTAATAGTAGGACTGGCAGTCATTCTTAGGGGAGAAGGCAAGGACAAGTTGTGGAAAATTCAAATATGACTGAAATGCCAGTAAATGTCATACTAATAAGAGTATAGATTACAACCTACTGTGATTTTTTTTCTCCCATGGGTCACCTTTTTTCTCTTTTTCTTCCATAGTTCCTCAGCCATGGAAGACAGCCCTTTCTCAAATCTCTGGCCCATTTTTCTTTTTTAAATTTTTTTTCATTTTCACCTAATTCATTAAATTAATAGCTTCTATAATTAATCTACAACCTTTTGCAATATAAGAGCTGTGAATCAGACACATGCAAAACCAAAATAAGCCCCTGCTTTGAAATTACATTTTTTTTTATGTAATTCCTTTATATGGTTTACCCATAGCGGAATAAGATTCGCCATGTTTTTTCTGCAACCTGAAAATAAAACTATATATGTTGTACAGCCACCAGTATAGCAGACTGTAAATCATATTTAGATGTTTAGTAAGCAGTGGCAAAAGTGACAAAAAAGCAGCTTGCTTCAGTGACTGCAAATATAAACCCAAGCTGATTAGCAAAGTGATTTCCTTTCAAACTGCATCTGAAAGAAAAGCAATATCATCCCTGATATTCCACTGAAAACACCAACTTGAAACAGTCATAGCTTGGTTTTCTAACAGGGATCTTCTCATTCCTGTACCAGAAATTTATTTTTTATCTTTGGGACATGTGAGTATTTTGGGTATTTTAGGGCAGTGCTTGAGATATGGAGTTTTTTCTATGCTCATCAGTGCCTCACACTCACCTGCCACAAAGGCAATCCCTGCCCTAAACTAAGATTGTGTTGTGTGGTTGACATAAAGAAATGCTGGAGTAATTTCGAATTTGTAGAAAATAATCTGCTACATTAGAGCTATGAAGTAAATAAAGACTTTCTTTATGCATGTTATAAATAGGCAAGTAAAGTTGGATCAGAAAAATCACCTTCCTAAGGTAACTGAGCTGCAGCCTCTCCAGTTCTTCCCTGGACAAGGACCACAGTCATAACCAAAACCATTAGCAGAGCATTTGGAAGAATTATAACAGCCAAAGAATGCCTTTTAATGCTGAGTACTTTCAATGACTGGAATTACTGGAAAGAGTCCATTTCCCTTAAGTTATTTAAGTGCCCAAAGTGGCAAATGGGTGCAATTTTCAGAAGTGTATAGATGAATAATTCTAATTGATCTGAATCACAGAGAAATGACCAGGCTCCCCTACAAAATCCCACTTTGCTTTCATCTGCATCTCTAGATGTCTGCGTATTGCAAATATTTTCTTTGGGCACCAAATCAAGGAACCATCCTTGCTTAGTTGCTCAGCTGTGAGTTCGTGCTTGAATTAAGCATGTGGTTGTGTATTTTCCTCAACACAGAAAACTGAAGGATGGGAAGGCCACAGAATCATTTAGGTTGGAACAGACCTCCAAGATCATGGAGTCCAACCTTTGATTGATCACAGCCTTGTCAAACAGACCATGGCACTGAGTGCCACATCCAGTTGGGGTTTTTTTTGAACAAACCCAGGGATGGTAACTCCACCACCTGCCTGGGCAGCCCTTTCCAAGGCTTGACAACCCTTTCAGTGAAGAAATTCTTCCTGGTACCCAGCCTGAACCTCCCCTGGTGCAGCTTGGTGCTGTTTCCTCTGGTCCTCTTGCTGTTTGTCTGGGAGAAGAGATCCTTCTGATCCAAAGTACATGGCAGGGGTTGGGTGTAATTGCTAATTAGCAGCTGCATTGCTTCTTCCTAACTTCTGTGGCTCTATAACTTTGACAGTCTGAATTGAGATGCAGTATCTTTTTGTCCAGAGGGAATTTGAAGTCTAATCTGTTAATGTGGAATGGAAAATAGATGGGGGTAGAGGCTGAGGGTGCTCATTGAAAGAAGAAAATGAAGACTTAGAAAAATAATCCTCATTTAAATCCCTTAGGCAGCATTTTGAAAATCTCTGCCTCGAGTATCAGCTGTGCTAGGGATTGATACCAAACAATGGGGAAAGTACTTTGGATAGTCAGAAAGTATTTGGTTCTTAGATAAATAAAAAGGGCTATAGAGTGTTCCTTTAGTAGCTTTGCATAATTTTTTATTTTTAAAAGATCTATTCAATGAATAATGGAGATAAAAGATGCCAGACCCTCAAAAGGTTTTCAATGACAATGTACAACACTGAAGTCTTAATTCATGTAGTTAAAGAATAAGAAATATCTATTTCATAGCCTTTCAAAAGAATTGAAGAGAAATTAGTGGACTGAGGATTGTCCCATTTATCATTTGTAACAAATATCTTTAGTCTTGGTTGAAAAAAAGAAAAATTAAATCTTGTAACCTATAAAATATACAATCATATAAGAGGGCAGAATTAGTTACTAAATAAGTGCTTTCCTATGAGATATTTTTCTTTGGGGGGCATTGGGATGATAAATTTCCTAGGGCAGTTTGACTGCAAGTGAAACAGCAAATTGATTTACAGGCTGTGGAAGCTGGAGAAGGCAGGAGTGGCCTCCAGGCACTGTCTTGCTTCATTTCTGCCCCTCTTTCCCCAGCTGGGAACATCAAACTGGATCTCAAAAGTGCTGCTTGCTGGACTGCTGGCTTAGGTATTGGGTCAGGACTATATTACCAAAATTTCTGAGGGCAGGAAGGTGATACGGGCTGGGGGTTCAGCTTGGTTGAATTTTGGAGAGGGGAAGGAGCAGTGGGGCTGAGGGATGGAAGGAGGAGGCGGGTTAGAGAGCAGAGCTGCTGTTGGGCAGATTTTGTCAGACAAATAACAGAGGAACTGAGATTTTCAATCCTCACTCCTAGTAAGCTGGTCCTGTTTGCCCCTAATGTAGTCCCAGATCCAGAGGGTTTTCTATTCTCTTGAAACCTTGTGAGAAAGAACAAAGAGTAGGAATAAGGTATGGAGAACAGGCTTTCTTCCAGTGAAGAGGTGGAGTAGGATGGAGACCCAAGATCCTTGCAGGGTGAGATTCCCTCTGACCTTTTTCCTCCTGGTGGGGAGAACCAGATGTATTCAGAAATGAGCCTTGCAGTTAGGCCAAATATTATTTAATTTGAAATACTCATTGTGAACTGGGATGTCACTGGTCTGTAAGTGCATCCAGTTGTGTGTTTGCTAACTGGACAAATTAGGCCCAATGTAAGTTTTAGATCCCTTTCCACATCTTCACTTGGCCTAAATGTCTTAACCCACAGCTTTTGGTATTTTTAGTGGAAATCACTGTGCCATGCTTTAAACTATTCTAACATAGCATCCAAACTGCTGGAGTCTAGAGGCTTACATTTTGGCATGATTCCTGAAGAGTTAACATGGGTTAGTGTACTTTTACACTGTAAAGGAAGGTCTATAAAGGGCATTTACCCCTCTCAACAAGTAGGAACACACAGTTATTGCAAATTCAAGTGGTAGGGTAAGCTGAAAGTGTTTCTAATGAAAGAAGAAACAGGAGTGTACTTTTCTGGAAGAGTGGGATGACCTTATACTGAAGTACAAGACTTCTGTGTTCACTTAAGCAAAATGTTTTCTGCCTGAAAACAAGCTGAACTATCAGATCTGTTTTTTTTGTTTTTTTTTTTTTTTGTTACTTTAGGGGGAAAAAGATTAAATGGTAAAGAACACCACCAGTATTCCAGCACAATTATTTGCAAATATTTGCCAATACTTAGACATTTGTTGTTGTTTCAGGGGAATTTTTTGTGATATTCCAGGTACTTCACATTTACAGATAGGAAAGAATTTGTTAAGCGAATTGTTAAATATTTTATATACTTTTGTGACTAGATTAATTTATACATGGATATTTCCTATGGGTTATTGAAAGCTTGTGTCATTTCTAACTTTTAAAAGTACAAGAGCACTCCTCAGGGTAGTTAGTAAAAGAACAAAAATACATTATATTTCATGTATTATTGGGAAGTGGTCCAATTTACCTAACTTTTCATGCTAAGGCTTTCCTATCCAAATTAGCAGTTTAACAAGGCCAAGTCCAAGGTGCTGCATGTGGGTCAGGGCAATGCCTGGTGTGAATCCAGGCTGGGGATGGACAGACCCAGAGCAGCCCTGGGAGAAGGACATGGGGGTTCTTGTGGGTGAGAGGCTGACCATGCCCTGGCTGTGGGCACTGGGAGTCCAGAGCCCCCCTTGAGCTGCTTGTGGATGCCCCATCCCTGGAAGTGTTCAAGGCCACATTAGATGGGGCTTTTAGCAACTTGATTTTTGTTGTTTGGCAGGAAGATGTCCCTGCCCACAACAGGGGTGTTGGAATGAGGTGATCTTCAAGGTCGTTTCCAATCCAGGCCATTTTGAGATTCTGTGATGTCACAGAACTTGAATCCAACAGCCTCAGGTTTTGAAACATTTCTCAGGATAGTTAAAAACAGTTGGTGAGTCTGGTAATGATAATTTTCAACTGACGTTTAAATAGTATTGGAATGTGTGGTATAAATAAAAAACATCATGTACAGGTGTTATACTTCAAGCAAAAATCTTCCTTGCCCTCTATTTAGTTCTCTTTTTTTAGTGTTCTACATACACATCATTGATCTGGAGAAGTTATGTCAACTTCAGCATAGGTTTTCAGAGCAAGAAACCAACCTCTAGTTAATCAATCAGCTGGAGACAGACTTGTTTTCTTTAGAGTGATATTGTTTTGCTATGGGATAACATATTTCTTCATGAAATATCCCATATATATATTTTATACCTTATTTGGTTCCACCACACACACTACAGTCAAGGACATCATCCAGATCTGGAACAGGACCCAAAGGATTTTCATCCCTAAAATAACAAGATTTTGCTCCATATATAATCTTGCTTCCTTTAATTAGGAGGCAATCAATAGGAAACTTTACAGAACTCTCCATCACTCTAATCTTTAAAAGAGCACCTACCAATCTGAGTAAGTACAGAAATCTTAGATACCTTTTCATATTAATAGCCTAGTGTGCAATTTGTGATCTGCCTGATTATTTTCAATCTGTGTATTATAGTAGTTAATACAGGGGGTATTTGTTTTCCCAGTTGATGGTTGTGTTTCAGTAATGGAAAAGCAATCCAGCTGAGCAGTTTCCTTAAAAATCCTCTCACTAAATAAATGGCAAGTGTATTATAAATTCCATAATTTTAAGCTAGGCTATAAATTTATGATCTCTTGGGATCTGTGTAAGTTTTTCCTGCAGAGAGATTGACTTAGTCCACATCAGCAGGATTTTTTTTTACTAGTAGATTGATGCAGTTATTCTACAGCTCTGCTTATTGTGTCCTGTCTCGTTACTGTAAGATTAGAAAGCTGGCATCAAAGAAGAGGAACTGAAAGCTTCATTTATTGGTTTTCAGTTCAGTTTTGCAAGGCACAATAGTAATGGGAAGTATGATAGTAACGAAAAATGGTGTGGTCGGAAATAATGTGAAACTCGATAGGATTTAGAAATTTTAATCTGATAAAAAATAGAGTAAGAAAAGGTTGCAGCTCCCTCTGTTACCAGCCCCTTCTAAGTTTCTATTTATAAGGCATGAGAATTAGATGTAAAAAGAGTGAGATATCAGTGGCATTGTGCATAAACAGTTTTTCTTCTGAAGCTCCAGATAGGGGCTGGAATTGGAGCCACTGCTTCTCTGGACGTGTGGGATGCAACCTTCCGTTGGTCATAAGAACAGGTGAATGGTGTACATGAAGGTCCTTGTGATTGTCTGCTTTTCAGTGTCCATGTGTATGGGACAGAGACAAAAATTTTCTTCCTGGGAGAGTGCAGAAATGGTGCAAAGAGAATTTTTCTGCTTTCTGCACATTGTGATGAGTTTCACATGATTCGTATCAGAAGGAAGTTTGGTTTGGGGTGGAAGATCCTCAAGCGAAAGGTTAAAACATCAACATCCTCAGAGCCTTTGTGGTCTGTGCCTGCTACTTGTAACTAAACAATAATTAAATCTGCAGCAGTCCTACTTCTGAAATGCTGACTGACAGCAAAAAGAAAAGGTACTTTGCAAGGAGCTTTCTGGGGACTGCTCTTGGGTCTTCCATTCTGGATTTTCTTCTGGCATAGCCCCAGGATCTTTGCTTGAGCGCCTTCTCTTATCCTATTTCCCACCCATCTGTCCTTCACTTTTCCAAAATGGATGGATTGATTGTTATATTTTTGCAATTGGAGCTTAGATCTGTCTTGCTTGACAATAAAGCAAGCCTCTGTCCTGTGGGCTAGGCCCTCGAGGAGCTGGATGGACTCTTGAGGGAGCCAAAAAATGCAACACTGGTACATTCACCAGAGGATGGTCAGGACATGGTTTGCATCCTTTAGCTTGTGTGAAGAACCTGTCCCCATAATATGGAAATCAATTTTTTTCTGAACAAAATGAAATTATGAAACAAACTGTTGCCTGTTTAGTCTCACTCATGTGTACAAAAATGATTTAATAGATCTAGTGCTCATGATTAATGATGATGGTGTGCTTTAAATTTCTGTTTCTATTCATAAGCCTGTGGCCTGTGTGAAATAAGATTAACTCCTTCAACATGCAACATCAGTAACAAGTTAAAGAACAAAGTGGATTTTTTCTGTGCTGAAAAATTCAACTGCATGAAATATAAAGTCTTCTTAAAAAATTCTTTTTAGGGGTCCACCACTTCACTACTTTTCATAAATAACTGTTTAAATGAAAATAATGTCTTCTAGAAATATTGGTAGTAATTATTACATAAAGAGAGTTTATATTTTTATTTATGGTGTTATGAATAGTAATTTTTATTATTATTATAAAAAATATTTTTTATAAAAAATAATTTTTATAATAAACAAATCTATTCAGTACAGGACTGAATAGATTTGTTTATACACACATCTTAAATGTCCCATAGAGTGATTTACATTTTAGGTAGTGAGAGAATAACTAGTGCTAGTTGAAAATATGTGTTCATTCTTTTAAAAGAAATTGTAACTTCTTACCTAAATAGTAGTGTTTCATATTTCTTGGGCTAGTGTTTGTATGGATGAAAACAAATTTTAAAAAGATGAAAAAGTTAATCTTAGAGCACCTTTCTGTAGATTTCAGAAAGTTGTTTATGTGACCTCATTTGGCTGTTACTGCTGTTGCTGAGGTGGTTTCTGAGGAGCAAGCCTGCATTTTCAGGTGGGTGAGCATCTCACTCCTGCACTTCTGCTGCTTTTTCTCCTCAGCTGGCTCATCCGGAGCCCAACTGCACGTTGCTGCGAAGCAAACTGCACAAATAGCATGGAGATGAAGCTGTGACAGTGCAGAAAATCGAAAGGAGGGATTATGTGGTGTAATTATCTGTGTAAAACTCCGAGGGTTTCTGCCAGCAGAGCGAGAGTGGTTCTGTGATGGAGCTCAGCCCGTGCACAGCCCACTGAGCTGAGAGCAGGGCTGGGAGCCTTGGCTCAGCCTCCCTGGCACCCAGAGCCATGGCCAGCCCTGCAGGTCAAGCTGCTGAGCTGTGTCCCACTAAAAGTGTCCCACTTTCTTCTCAGGGCAGAAAGCAGCAGCTCCATTCCCTCTGCCTTAGAGGCAGCAATATCAGGGCTTGATTTAGACTCAAGGAAGTGTTCAGCTCTCAGCACTTGCCATCTTGCCTTGGTCGTTTTCAATGACAAAAACTTTAGCTGGACAAAAGTTAGTGGTGTCTTGTTAACATTGATAAGCTCTGTAGGAAATGGAAAGGTAAAATATACAATAAAATTATAATTAGGTTCTGGTTAAATGATGTAGGTGCGTTTTCATTGTTATAAAGAGTGTGCTTTTGTTATGCTTTAGGTGGACACACGTGATCTGAGTGCTCAAAATTTCTGTGCTGTCTTTAGGGTGCAGATTTCTTAATATTGTATTTGTCACTGAATCAGATTCTAAATCCCTTCACATGAAACACAGCTGTGAATCCTTCTGGGGTCAGTGGGAGTATTTCCTTCATTAAGGTGCTACTCAACATAAAATGGGGTAATGGAATCTTATCCTCACAAGTAAAAAAGGTTTCAACTTGATACTGCAACCCCAACATTTTTAGCACTGTGCTGAGGTGTGCACTGCAGTGTTTACTGGCTAATTTACAAAGCTCTGTAGTGCAATTTTGGTAATCAATGCTATTTGTTTTTGATCAAAACAGGACAGAAGGAAGGCTTATGTACTGGAAAAAGCATAAAACAACTGGAGAAGAATGTTTAATTGAAAATAATAAGCCTTTTTTATGGATCTAGAATGTAGAAGACTTTTCTGTGAAGAATAATGCCAGATAGTCTCATGTGAAAAATATAACACAAAGTTGAATGCATATTTTTAAGTTTTTAGTAACTTCATCTCTCCTCCTATCAACTTATATTTCTGTCTTTTCCTGCTTTTTTAATCTTGTATTATCTTCTGAGAAGATGAACTCTTTACAGTTCATTCTTTGCTAAACTACCTTCTTACATTTTTTCTCACTGCAATTTTCCTCCCTTTATTACATTTAGAAATTTATTTATAAATATAATTTTTGGTGACCTTTCCTTTTCAGTTTAATCCTCCACATAACTGCTTAGAATTGTTTTAGTTCTAATACAGGTTGTTAAAATGTCTTTCAGTAGAGATGGTAGAGCAGAGACTGAGGGTAAAAAGTTGAAGAAAATCAGTTTTATCTACAAAGAAATGACACACCAAGATTTGGAGACTCTTATTGATCACAAAGCTGTGAATTCTTGTCTTTGCTCCTGCGTTTCATGATAGCTGTTCAGAACATGAATACCTGATTTTTCTTAAACATCCCATGTCAATCTATCCTTTGAAAGAAAAAATTGATTTAAAAAAAGAAATGTGCTGCCTGGGAGAAATTGAAGCCAGGGTGTATCACATAAACCATATACTTGCCGATTCTGTAGAAATATCATATTAGTAGGGTGTGCCTTTATAGGGTGAGTAAAAAAGCAATCAGGCAGATCACTGACCCAAGTATTTTTCAGCTTTTCCTACTTTGTGGTACAAGAACCAAAGTTTAGGCAGTGCCTGACAGACCAGCTTGTTCTGAGCAGCAGGCCTCATTTTCCAGGGATAAAAGCATCTAACTTGTAGGCAGTTTTAAAACCTGCTGCAAGCTTCAAGTAGTTTGCTTTTTATCAGTTTTATCTATAAGAGTAACTCCAGAGATGGTAACTTGCAAGTTTATGGGCCAAATTAATTCCCTAATTCCAGTCAGGAGACAGGTTGTTTGTTGGGGAAAAACCTAAAACAATAATTTTATTACTCATATTTCTGCAGTGTCCTTCTGCAAGAGGTCCAAAAAAGACAATTTTGAAAGATATCAAAAGATGAATCTCTTTATGAAGGGTTTTTGAAAACCTCAAAATTTTTCAAACATTGCAATTTTCATAATGGTCTGTGATTTTCTCTGAAATTTCTGCTATTGATTTCTAATTTAAGAAGTGTAAATGTCTTTATTCTAAACCATGTGTAGACAGTGATTGTATAAAATTCCTTAATTTTTAATATTTGTCCAAACAGTTTTACCAATGCCATTCAGT
The DNA here is from genome assembly GCA_035582745.1 of Loriotus luctuosus. NCBI lineage: Eukaryota > Metazoa > Chordata > Aves > Passeriformes > Thraupidae > Loriotus > Loriotus luctuosus. The sequence goes on along the minus strand of JAWWEY010000001.1, from coordinate 10,036,729 downwards.
ACTTGACTGGGCTACTCACTTTAAGATGCTGCATAGCCTAAAGGATTTCTAAAAGCTTTGGTAATTGTTTCCTGCCACTTTTGATAACTTTCTAGTGTACCATATAAATTCATTAAGAAAATCTTTGTTCTGGGGCCAAATGTATTAGTTATTTCAATCTGTAGTTTTCAGCTGCATTGTTTTCTGGTATGCATAGCGTCAAATACCTTAGGTAAAAATCCTGGTGAAATAAAAGAAGAGGTTTGAGTTCATGTTTATTCAAAAGATTACAGTTTCTGAATGCAATCTAGAAATTTTAATAAAAGGAATCATCTCATTCTTTCTTCTCTAATGGAGAAAAGCTCTTTTGCTCTTTAAGACACATCACCTAACCTGTTTCATACTGCAATCCGTCCTCTTTCTTTGTAAATACAAATTTACACACCAACCTTTTGACATGCAAGGTTAGATTTAGCTTTCCTACATTTAGTACCTCCAGCAGAGGTGTCAACGCCCTAAACTCTTTACCTTGGAGTCCCTTTTCCAGTCCTTAGGAAGCAGTAGGCATTTTTAACACATTTGATAAAACAGGTATATGAACTGCAACCCAAAATATTTGTCTACCTCTGATATCAAAGCCTAGGTGAAATAAAGCCCTACTGCAATTTTTAAAAACCTTAATATGCTCATTAGTATGGGCAGATAATTAAGTTATTTGAAGTCCACCCAAATATTCCAGTTAAGCATGAGACTTAGGGTGAGAATTGGCAGGTTTGGACATTGGACCTTTAGGAAGTTAAAGAGCAACATCATACCATTCTCAGAAGGTAAAATACAGGATAAATCTTAGTCCAAATTTTGTTTCTGCAGTATTTTGTGGCTGTCAGTTTGCTTCTTCACATATTGAGTCGGAGTTCATTGTGCCCAAAAACAATATAATAAGGATTGCAAGCATGGATTTTTAAAAACTTTTTAATACTCTTATTTTCTTTACTCTTATTACCTTTTATTTCAGGTGAAAACAATCAATTTTCTTTTCCTTGTGTTGCTGCTTGCATAAAAGTTTGGAATAGAGGAAAATCATGAGTGGAAAGCTAAATTGGCATAGTGCCTCATAATTCTTTATTGCACCTGCTCATACTTCCAAATCCACTGTCATTCTGACTTTTTGTGTGAAGATTCCAGCACTGATAACAAAGAGATTCTCTTGAAGTTGATGGAATTTTGTGTGTAGGAGGATGCAGATAACCCACACCTCCCTTCATCTGGGTGACAATTTTTCTGGTCCCAGAATGGCTGGGGTTTCCTGAGCCTGGTGGTGTTTTGCACTGACCAACCTGGTGGCTTTCCATGGCCACTGGCTACCCCTGCCTGCCACTCTGTTCAAGGTGCAGGTGACAGGAGAAAAACCTGCACATGGTGTTATTGCCAGAAAACCTTAAAATTTCTCTCATCCTTAAAATGCATGGATGCACAAAGTAACACTAAGCAGTATGAAAATTACCTTCTTTTTTTCCCCCTCTTTCTTTCTTTCTTAGTGTGCAATCTTCTCTTTACGGGGGTTTGAAAAGGAAATCCTGAATCTGTTCTTTAACATATAATTTTGGTATCTAAAAACAGCACTTGGGATTAGCAGGCTTGTCAGAAAAACAAGAATTTAGATGTTCAAAAAAACTCAACAATCCACCCCCAGCTTTTCAACTGTGTCATGCATTATTGGCTGTACACAGCTGCTGTAAGATGAAGAGAGGGGAAATGCACTGAAAAGCAAAGGTGTTATTTTAAGGACATGATGAAAATAATGGAATCACCCAATCTGCTTTGTATAAAGTGGTGTACATGTTCTGCAAAGAGATGAAAATGCATGCTGATCTCATATTTGGGCAAGTGTTAATTACAGACTCAATGACAAGATCAAACCTCTCAGAACTTGTTTCTTTCTTTTGGTATTGTCTAAAAGCCAAAGAAACTGTGACTTGATCCTCTTCTTCCTCTCCTATCTGCGCACAGATACCAGTCTGCTTTGTAAATCAGGAATGAAATGAGATACAGCCATCTGACACTAATAAATTATTTTTATGGAGGCATGGAGACTGCAATCATTATTCCTGACAATAGATAAAAAGTTGTCTTCTTCCTGATTCCATTCTTTCAAAAGTGTTTCTGTCTGCCCTTATTTGCTATTTACAGCAGATGTAATTACTGGGTCAGAGTTTTTTCTGTTCATAGTCTGTTTTCTTTTCAACTTCTGTCCACTTTTAGATTGTATGAAGCTACAAACAAAAGATTAAGTTGTTATAATTTAAAATGGTTTATTATAGTGTATAGATTTATTTCAAGTGCTTTGGTTGTGAGTGCCTAATAATGTCCTTTTTTAATGCTGGCAGATTTTTTAGTACCTGCTGATCATGAAAGCTTAATTTTAAAACTTCTTAAGAAAAATAACCTGCATAATATAAAATTTACTTCTTGATTTTGACAAAGTCTGAATTATTACTTTAGTTTTGGAAACAAAATTTCCTCTTTGTTCTGCTTCTCCTCCCCTTTTGGTGTTAACAGTAGAAGATTCTCATCATTTCCCATTGAGTTTTCATTGCAGGTTCCACAGAAGACCATCCTTGGTCTCCCCCAGCCCCACTCAGCTTGGATACCTCCATCCCCTAGTTCAGGTTCAGCCACCGACCTCAGGTTATGTCCCTACTGCAGGGTGTTTCCTGGAGTCCCCTCAAGGACAAATCACCTTCATGTACCTGTAGTCACCAGCCCAGGCTCAAGAACAATAAATTTCTCTTTTACTTCTCGTTTCCTTTGTGGGGAACTATTTTTTAAAACCTCCTACCTTATTGGTTTGTCTGATGGACAACACCACACACTATTGTTCCCTTTTTTCCTCCATATCTATGTGTACATCTGCATATGGGTGCACATAAAGGTACACAAACATTAATTGGAATGTTGGGGGGAATCAGGGGAATAGTAAGCAAAAAACCACCAACTTCTGAGCTGCATTTAAGTTTCAAAATAAAACACTCAGGAGCTGAGTTGAAATTCAGTGTTTTAGATAAATAATAATAAAAAGCTCTATTTTCCTACACTATGCATGGCTTTGGTTGCATTTGTAGTGTGAGGCCTATTCAGAAACCCTATTTCTCTCCCTCTTCTGCTCAGAGAAATATTATTATGAACATGGTCAGAAAGCAGAGCCTTCTATGACCACTCAACTCCAAACTTTGACACTTTCATATATAAACTGAAAATATTTTATTAGAGGAGTGTCAGGATTTCTAGGATGCATGTTTGCCAAGCAGAGTTTCCTGGAGAATCTGGCAGTCCCTGTTGCTGCCATGCTGTGATACAAGCTCCAGTGTGACCCATCACTGTGTATCAGAGAGCATCCTCTGCAGGGAATGGTTCAGCTAATGAATGACAGATTGTGGGAATAGCAAAGCACTGGAATACCCAGGAAAGTGGGGGTTCCTGCTGCAGGCCTGTACTGGGTGAGGTGATATGAGGTGAGCAAATTAAATCTCTACAGGCAGCACTAATTTTATCACATCCATGGTTCCTCTGGAATCCCCCCTGTTTCTGTGGCTTTGCACGCCACGTGTATCAGGTGGGAATTCCCAAGGGCCTCTGCCTTTGTAAGCTACCACACCATGCAGCTGGGGAGCAGCACTGCCTCTCCTCTCTGCTCAGGTCCTCACAAGACAAGAAGAAAAATAAGATTACTGAGAAGAGGAGGCTGTCTGTACTCCTCCAAGGGAAAATGTCCTTGTGAAATCTGCTCCTTGTGCTGTAACAGTGATGAGGGAGAGGCTGAGGAGGAGGCAGAAGCCTCCCCAAGGCATGGACCACATGCATCAGCCTTCTAGGTAGTCCCCAGCAGTGAACTTGTGGAGTAGCTTTTTAATGTTTATTTGTTTCATGTTAAGCAATAAAATTAATTAGCTTAAATTAAGTGGCTTAAATGTTGGTAATAATGTCTCATATTTTTCTTTTTATTTTAAGGAGTCTATGGGCTATTCATTAGCCCATAAACTATTATGCCTACTATTCTAGGAGTAGTATTTAAATAAAATATTTATACTGAATCTCCACATGTGATACAGAAACACTGGTGACATGAATTTAAAAACTACACTACATAAACAGTAGCAAAATCTAATATTTGAATCTTGCCTCCCAAAATGTCAAATTTGTCACTGAAACATTTGGTTCAAGTTTGAAAGAAAAGCAGTTGTTAATCCCCTATTATTTTACATATAAATATTGTTTTCATGGCAGTGATCCTTTTCCTCAGTTCTTTTTCTACTTATATTTTTGTGAGTTTGGGTAATGTAGCAACTCGATGATACTGAAAATAATCATGTACAGTTCAGCAGTAACAGGCCAGACTTATTTTCTTCTACTAGAAAAGAATGAGTGTACAAGTATTTAAAAAACAATCCACTCCAAAATTGAAAATTCCATCCACACCCTTTCCAAATAGCAAAAACAAATGCATGTTTGCAGTGTCTTGTTTATGAAAATGGGAAATATGCAAAGTATGGGAGCAACAAAATGAAATCATGTGATACTTTTGATATATTTCCATTTCATTTTTCTGCATGAAAATGCAAAATGCCTCCCCCTTCTGCCGTAACCGTTTATAGCTGGTTTCCATCTGTTAAAAAAGTTGTGAAATACATATGGGAAGTCTGCAAGTTTCTGACATTCACGTTTTGATTAGTTCCTCATCTTTTGGGATTCATCTGTGTCTAATCTTCCTTGAGTGTTATAGTGGTGCCAGATACTACCTCCCAACCCTATATATTTCAGCAGTTATGTAGGAGGTAATCACTTGTAAATTGCAGGCCTTTCTACTCCTTGGAAACATTGTGGGTTTTGCTCCCTTGAATATTAGAAGTTCTCTTTGTATCTGCAGTTTTGTTGAGCTAAGTGTGTGCCATACAAGCACAGTGTATTTAATTAGAGGTGTATTTATATTAACTGCAGCAATACAGATGCATGTAGACATTTATAAAATATGGAGTGGGACAGACAAATCTGATAAAATTTATAGTTTACAAAAACGTGAGTTTGTATTTATCTTGGGAAACTATCAAATGCTGTGTTGCCTAATTTCTGGAATTGGGATAAATTGAAACATCCAGCCCCTACTCTCGGTATCTCCAGCTGGTCAGAGCGACCCCGAGATACATTAGGAAGTCTCTTTTCCCAGCCCAGTGGTTGAAAGAGTAAGAGCTCTTCATTTCTCAGTCTCAAGGTTGTTTATTGTATCTTATCTATAAAATTTTTCTCCTGTTCTGCTGCAGTCCGCTCAGCAGGACAGTCAGAGGCACTCTGCCCACCTCCGGGCAGTGTTTTGTCTTTATACTAAAAACCACATGTACAATGTTTACAATTACTTTCCAATACCTATCACCTATGTTAGACAGTGAGCTTCCACTCTAAACCAATCTAAAAGTGCCAACATCACAGCAGAAGATGGAGGCCAAGAAGGAGAAGGGTTGGACATGCCCAGATTCCTCCATCTTGCCTCCTGAACCCCCATTCTAAAAACCCCAAAAATCTATTTTCCCACCCTGTGGTAAATTCACTATCATTCTACTTAAACTTTCGTGGCTTATAATTCTTCATACAAGGTTGGTAATTGTTTTTTCCAAGGGCTAAATCAAATACATAGGAGTCTTGGACTCTGTGCCAAGGTCTCTGAGGCCCCTGGACAGGGGCTCGAGTCCTCCAGGGCAGCCAGAGGAATTTCCTGGGTTCTGACACCCTACCTTTGCATTTCAACTTCAAAGTTTGGAATTAAATTTCTGGGCAAATCTAAGCAAAGGCATGTGGTAACATTAAAAAAATCCACAATATAGACTTAGAAACTGTCCTGATAAAGGAGGTTAAAAAAAAAGAACTTAGAAAATAAGTCATGATAATGGAACTATATAAAAGAAGGAAATTTATGAGCTTGTATTTTGAAATATTCTATATACTCTTTCTTATCAGTGCACTTTATTATTCTTTAACATGCTGAGTATGATGGGTACATAGTAGCTGTGCTCTGACAGGTTTGTTCATCATTGTTCATTTCACAGTTTGTGAACACCATTTGTTTTCCCTTCTATCCTTAGGTGAAACTGCTGACATACAGCGCAAGTATTATTTCAGGACAACAGCAGGTGAAACCATCCCAAGCATTATCTGATGCTAAAAGCTAATCCTAAAACTGGTTTTCTATCTGCTTATTTTTTGTGTGGGCGTATTTTACTCAAAAGCTGACAGTGCTGGTGTAGGCTGGCTCAGAGGAAGTGTGAGCATTGAGGACACATTTATAAGTGCTATGGGACTGTGGTAGGGACAGTGCAGACAGGGCAGCAGAGAAGGATGCAGCTGTCCCAGCTTCACCCTCCCTCAGATATGGACCAACCTCAGCTGGGAATCTCATTTCCAGTTGTGAATTTTATTTATTTATTGTTTTGTGTTGTAGACCTTGCAGGACCTCAGCTCTATGGAAAAGACTGTGTGACTCTAGGCAAAATTTTGTTCTAACTTTGGAAGTGTTTTTTGCAGCTTGGAAATAGAGCATTTTATGACTGTTCTGAAAATTATAGTCTTGTAAGCTGTTCCAAATCCTACAAGATCTGCAAGCAGTTGGTATATTTGTTCTTTCTATTTTTTTCCTCTTCTTTATCTTTCTTTTCAATGTTTTAGTCTAGCATCTAAATGCATGCAACAACAAGAAAGGTGATCAGTTATCTCTGTGAGTACATAAATCCTCAATGCAGGCAAGACTACAAAAAAAAAAGGAAGTTTAGGTGATGAGATTTAAATTATCTCAAGAACAGTTTTTTCATATTTGAGTGATTGGAGATAATGTACTATCTGGAAAAAAAGAGGAGAAATATAACTGTTCATGCAGTAATTTAAATTTACTTTAAATGCAACTATACTACCTCTGCCATCAGAGCAGTTGTATTTCCTGAAATGCAATATAAAGAAATTCACTCTTGAATAAAAGGTATTATAGGGGCATTTGGATCTTTTTTATGTCTGTATATGTTTTCAGATTGGGAGTTACTGCAGAAGTTTTTTTGTGAGCTCTCTAGGGGGATTTCCAGAGGTACCTTTGGTGTAGCACATGTACATTGCATGGCATAGAATGGATAACTCAGTGGGCAGAGCAATCTGTAATGGAGTTTTGGACATTAGGCATACACAACTATGCAGCTGGGAGGGCCTGGTTGCTCTTTCCATTTCTGGCAAGTCAGCAAACAAATAGTTATCATAAAACATTCTCAAAAATGCTTGTCTTTAAAGGACAAAAATCTTTAAGGCATGTTGCTATGAGTTTATCCTTGAAATGGGTAAGAACTGTGGGGAAGGGAATCAGGGAATCTTCACAGCAATCCTCAGTAACTTCCTGTTAATCAAAGAGCCACACGAGTGGTTTCAAGTGCAGAAGTTTCCTTCCTTCAAGCATTTTTCCCTCTTACTATTAATACTGGTGCTGTAACAATTAAGTTTATTTCTGACAAGTATGGCTTTCAGAGCTGGAGTGCTGAAGACATGAGGAGAGCATTAAGCATCAAATGTATCAAATGACTATTGAACGCTATCTGGGGAAATTTGGCACAGCCTAAGAGGGATAATGAACTAAAGGGAATAATTTATTTTTGTAAGAGAAGAAGTTAATTTTGTTTTTGTAATCCCCTCTCTTCTCATTCTGTCACTTTTTTTGAAAGCATTTTTTTGAAGTTCTTTTTTATTTTATTTTTATACTGAATTTTGTTTTCCTTGACTGCAGCAGGGACTACATCAGCAAAGCGAAATGTTTCTATTCACATTAGCGGGATTTGGGTTAGGATCTGTGTTTATTGTTAGTAAAGAATCTCACTAGGATGCACAAACATCTATCCAAATTTAAATTATGCAACTCAATGTCTCTCTAATTTACGCATATATCATTTTCAAGTGAGAATTTGTATGTGCACACCTTCCTGGAGATGTCAAAATGTACTGATTCGCCCCTGATATTTTTAGTTGACCACACATGTTTTAGGATCTGCTAGCTGATGAGTTTCTGCAAGCCTCCACCTCTGAATTGAGTAGATTTTATTTTAAAGCTGATTTTGCTTTTATTTATATTACAGCTAGAAATGCAGCAAAGGTAGAACAATGAAGCTGGCATAAGTGACAACACACAAATGAGTGAAGGAGCCAAGATCATTCATGGAAGATGGAAAGAACATATAGTAGAGAGAGGGAGACATAAATGTCTCATATGGATAGCTTAATATGCCTACTTTATTTATTTAAAAGAATTCAGAGTACCACCTATTAAAAAAAAAGTATTGTTTTACTCTGTTGAGAAATTTTCCTTAATTTTTCATGCAAACTGTCATAGAAACTTCAGTTCAAGGTAGTTGAGTCCACATGCTTGGGAATAATGGCATAGAGCTGATTTTTGGGATCCACACAGCCACCATTTGTGAGCAGCGGGCTGCAGTGTGTGTTCTAGACAATGGTCCTTGGTGCACCTTAGGATAAGCATCCTTCTCTTTGGTCTCATTTTGCAAATGAGTTACATGTTAAAAGTTCCTGGAGTATCAGAAGGCTTTCTATTGCAAACTTGTGAAAATTCCAAAAAGAAGGTATTTTTTTGGTAATAAAAGCAAATGAATGAAATGTTAGGTGTGACAGTACACATTAGGCAGGTGGAATTTACAACTGTTCCAAACCAAATAATTTACAAACATTTGCATTTACAACAGAAAAGTGAATATGAAAATGAAACTATCTCGTAATTACTGTATTTTAATTTTTAATAGATAATTGTAATGCTTCAGGAATAGTGTCATTTTGCTTTTATATTCCATTCCCGATTTAAAAGCTAATTTCAATTACGCTGATAATTTAGAAACGTAAAAGTAGAGTTGTGTCTTCAAGTTAGTTGTATCTAATGCTGATGAGATACTACTCATGAGATACTGAAAGCTGCAGTAAAATCACTCAAGAAAAGGATAACTCAAAATGTTTATAGCAGAAAAGATGCATGAAAAAGTCATTACATAAAGTTTTTGTTTCTTTAAGGTTTTGTTCATCTATAACAAGTCAAATAGATCCAGTTTTATTTTAAAAAGATAAATTTTTAATGGAAAGTGTTATAAATATGAAAATGTTCCCCAAGATTTATGATCCAGTGAAATTAGGATTGGGGAGAAAATCCTGATTTTTCACAAGAAAAAACAGACAAACAAAAAAACCCCAAAAAAACAAACAAACAAAAAAAAACCAAACCAAAACAAAAAACCAACAACAACAACAAAAAAAACCACCAAAAAAAACCAACAAAAAAACCTCCTGATCATTACTTTCATAACCAGCAGGGATGTTCATTCTTTCTTAGCCATGAATGTGGAAGATTTTAGGGGACAAAGATATGACTATTTATAAATCTGTAATGTATGTATCATACCAAAAGTTCTCAAGCTAAATTATTCTACCTTGGTCCATATTCATAGGTTCTTTCAGTAGTACAGATTATTGCTCACTGCCCCTTAAAAGACTTATTGGTTGTTTCAACTGGGAAAACTTCTTAGGGAGGCTTGGTCATTATTACTCTCTGAAGAATCACGTGAGAAAACTCTGTTAGTGTAAGAAGTTTAGCCATGTTTATTTTGGCATTCTGCATGAAAGATGGATAAGAAGTGTTCCTGTCTGTCTCCAGTAATCCTACATTAATAGCTCCATGGGGAGTTGAATAACATTTCTGCCTGTATTTGATTTGTGTTAATTCCTGAAGGCTTATCAGTGTAGTACAGCATCATATAACTTTAAATCTCAGTTTATTTTCTTTTTAGCTTTTAAACTACAAGATATTATCTTTTACCTCAGTTCAAGCTACTGTTCCCAGTAGAAAAGTCTACTACTGATTTAAATTTTAGAGGCTTATCATCTTGCTGATTTCCTCCTATCAGTTATTTGTCTGTTCTGTACCCAGGGAAGTTAAAGCAAAGCAGTAGCACAGAACAGATCGGGTGTGACCTTAAAATACCTGTGCTCAACCAGTATTTCTGTTTGGAGCTCTGCTTTGATCAAAAAATGAGTCTTCTAGGTGAGATATGAATGCTTTCTACATATGTATGTCTTTATCAAACCCTGTGTTATTTTGATTTTATTTCCTTTCAAGTTTTAGGTGAGCATTTTAAACTTTGGCGTGTTTGAAGTTAAGCACATAAATCCTTGTTCAGGGATATGTGAGTTGATTACATTCCTGAGCACCTGAGGACTTGCATCTATTTACTGAATTTGAAAATAGGTTTTCAGTCCAAAGTGCCAGCTCACTTCTCATGGTGAAAAAACCAAAAAAACACCTAAATTTAGGTAGCTCAAATTGCACAGGTGATCTTTTCTAGAATTCTAGGAGATTAGAGTTGCTCTGGGTAAAAACTCCTCAAATGTGTGTGCGTGGAAACCTTAACATGAATGATGTTGATCTGTCAATTCACTTCTCTAATATACACAATTTATTGATACAGATGTACACTAAATGCTATTTTATAGGTGAGGATTTGAGGGACACAGCACTGAAGATCCAATTTTGACAGGACTCTGTTCTGCCAACAATCAAAAAGACTAGTTAATTCTGTAATTAGCCCTTAAATGATTTGGTCAAAGCTATGTGGGAATTCTCTGTGCAGTCTCCCAAATCCATACTGGACCCATTTTCTTTCTCTCAGTAATGCAATAAAGGAATGAGAACTGTCCCCCCCTCCTCAACCACCAACCTCTGAAAGCAGCATGGGGTCAGCTTGGATTAATCACCACAAGTAATTCCCTTGAGTCTACCCCTCCTTTGTGTGCACAACCACAGCATAAAATGTACCACATCTTTGAAGACCATTACTTTTAATTACTAAGTTGTTTTATTGACTTGAGCAGAGTTGTTTTAAGTAGTCTTGGACACTGCCTTGCACTGGAGAAGCCTCTGATGCAGATACTGAGGGGCTGTTCCCTGCATTTTATTGAACCCCACATAGCAAGAGGCGGCCAGTGGGCGCAACAAACTTCAGTAAGTTCATGCCCATGGCCAAGTTTTGTGGACCTGCTGTTGGGGCCATGCAAAGGGAACTGCCACATCTTTTCTACTGGGAGGAAAATACAGGTCATGTCAAAGCCAGCAGAGCACTGAATCCTGCACCAAATCTATCTGTGATGGTGTTACTCCAACTTAACTGATCCTCATTGAAACAGAAAATTCTTTTCACTTATCAGAACACTGAAAAAATTAAAATTTTGCTTTTGAATTAAACTAAACTTCAATGACTAATGTAAGAAATATTAAAAAGACGATTTTGAGGACCACTTTTATCCAAGGCCTCTTCCTCTTGGTCATTCACCTTTAATTTTAAACACACCAACTAATTATGGATTATTGATGTTGGGTTAATTGCTGATATTTTGTGAAAACTTTCTTAGCTTTTTGATATTTAGTTTAGTAGACAGGCACCACTTCTTTCTTCACATTTGGCAAAGAAAATCTTTTAGTGATGGAAAAGTTGCCCAGTGAAACCATGTTCATCTGTGCTGTGCTGCACACCCCATTCTGTTCTACAATTTATTGTAGTTTAGACATCACTTCTATGAAAACCATATATAAAAACACTGATGGCATAATACTTTTTTCTGCTTTTGTGAAATCTCACACCACCTAAGTATATCATTTAAAATAAAAATCACTACATGTAAATTACAACTACACGCTTACTAATTGGGATTTAAATTGAAATTCTGATGTAAAACAAATTAATTTTGTACGTTTTTTTTCACTTTTTTGTTTGTGAGTCCAGGCATTTGCTGAGTTAATGATGTTTTGGTCATTTGTCAGTATGTTCACTCTGGAAACACACAGTGATTGAAATCTAAGGAGGAAATTGTTTGAAATTGTTGGAGGAAAGAAAGTGTAGGAATTAGCTGAGTACGTTTGTTATAATGTGAGTTAGCCATGGTTACTGAACTAATGATTCAGACAGAAAATACCAAGAAAGCAATATTCCAGTGTAGGAATACTGCTAAAATAAGAGGCGTCATAAATGAGAATAACTTATCCCTAAACTATGTTTTGTGTGCTCTCTGTATAAGTTGTGAATGGAGAAAATGATTTTTCAGAGCTTGAAGGATTTTTTTCCTTTGGGCTCTTCCCAGAAAGAACAGGGATTTAAACTTAGATTTCATGGTAGTATTGACCACAGCAGACTTGGCAGATTCAAACATGTGATGAGCTAGTCAAGGCTGAATGGCAGATGAACACCCGTTCAGAACATCACTGATTTGTCCTAAAGTGGTTAAAATGGATTTTTCATAAATCCACATACATGCTTTCTCTGTTTTGTGCATGCAGTCAGATGCATTCAAGAGGAATTTATGCAAAGTAGAAAATGTTTTCTGTTTTCCCAGTCAAGACTGTTGAAGTCAGGTAAAATAAAGTACAGGGTTAATAAAACATAAAAGAGCAAAATAAACACCCCACGCCCCAGTTAAGCAGGTACCTCCTTGTTTTGCTTTCTGGAAAAAAAGCTACCTGATCAGTGCACAGTACTTTGTTTGCTACTCAGGAAATTGGTATCTGCTCCCTGATTTACAGGGAGGGAGTTAGACCCTGCTCAGCCCGGGGAAAACCACATGTGCAAATCCTCAGGGAGCATCATGATGGCAGAACATGCTTCCAGACTGAAAGGACTGAAAAGGCAAGCAAATATAAAGTGTATGATATATAATTGATGAAGAAGAAATCTCTAAATGTAGGAGTTTCGTTCAATCATAATAAAGTAGTTGAGGGTGTGCAGACACTGGAATTAAAGATACATGTACTCCACTCAGCAGATCAATATTTATTCTTCAGTCCAAGGCACCAAGCATAAATTTTATATTTTTGCCTAAAAGCAAGAAATTTATTTCACAATAAATAATTTCAATCTCACAAATGTTGAAAAAAACCTCACACTGACCAGATTTCTGACTAGGGTTTTTTTTCACGTTTGTAACATGAGCAAGTTTCTAAAAGACTGGGGAGAGTTGTTCTAATTATAAATAGATTGCATCAATCACTTGGAAGATCTTAAAGGAAAGTTGCAAGATACAGAACAGAGAAGGATGTTAGCTGCAGGATACGTGCAAAGCATGTAAACCTTCACCACAACAGCAAAGAAAAAAAGGGTAATTGTTTTTCCCTGAGGTATTCTGGACTTTGTCGAGAGTAGGTTGTGACAAAAATTGCAATGACCCTCTTGAATTCACAGTGTCTGGAAGAGTTATGGGTTTGAAAACTTTTCTGCGGGACCAGAGCTGAAAGGTCCAAGAGGGAGGGCTTGTGTGGGGAATGTACAGAGAATAAAATGGGTGTGGGGTTGAACCAAGGCTGCAATGTGTGTGATTCTAAATGGTGCTCTCCACTTACCTGTGTTTAGCCAACTAAACCCACCTGGGATTTTTTGTTTGTTGTCATATGGAGATGTATGGGGTGTGGTTTTGTTTTTTCTTTTAATTTCACCTGCAGGGTGGAAAACAGTGTTTAAAGAGCTTAGTGGTGCTCTTTCAGTCCAGCAGTGAATGGAACCTCTGCAAGATCCTTGGGTTTCTCAGGCTCAGCTTGGTGGGGATGGGAAGAGAAGGAAGGAGGCATAAGAGAGATGGTAAAGAGAGCAATCAGGTTTTGTACTTCTTACTCTTGTGTGGTCTGCTGCAGTTTGGGAGGTCGTTGGAGGACTGGAGAGCTTCTTGCAAAATGTGTGATCTTTTCAGAGAGACAGCATTTATGTAATGACTTTCTGCTTAGGTTTCTGATGTGTGTGATGTGACTGTCATTGTGACGTGGCCAGGGAAAACATCTTTTTTATAATGCACTGTTTGTTCTTGACAGAACTCGGTCTTCCTAAGGTGAAACTATTCCTTCCGTGGTGCCCTCATTAGATAAAAGTCTTCAGACTGGTGAAAAATATGCTTAGCACTCCTTCTAAAAGTAAGAACAGTAGTGTCTGAGGCTCTTCTGTAACACAAACTCCTCAAGTATTTGAAGTAAGTTGCTTTTCGTAGATGTGTTGCATAATGGTGCTCAGTAATGTGCAGCTTTTCTGATGAATGTGGGATTAATTGATACAGATGCAGTGCTTTTCCAAAGAGAATTTAGTGAAGGATAGTGGTGGATATTAATTTTGTGGGAAACCACAGAGGTATTGCAAGTTTTGAATGTGAAGTGTGTGATGTCTGTGTATCTCCACACTGAGTGGACCTGGAATGGAGTTTCTTCTCTATTTTACCTCATGATATTGCTGATATATTACCAGGCTAACCTGGTACCTACATCTGTGCCCATGATATGGCAGAAATAGAGGCTAACTGCAGTGCTAAGGATGCTTCTCTCTCAAACTGATTACCAACCAGTTACTGCCAATCAATATTTTTCTTCACTTGCTACATTTATTTCTCATCAGAGGAAGGTCTATGCAAACACAAAAGCTGCTCTGCTTTTTTTTTTTTGCCATAAAGCATATTATTCCATGACATGTAAAATGATATTTCATATTCTAAAACATAATTTCTTTGTATAAACTATTTGTCACTATCCAACTGAGACGGTCTTTGCTCCTGCAAGAAAACACCAAAAGTGGGTGCAGTGAAGTCAGTTAATGCCACTTGGGTGTTACTGTGGATAGTTAATTTGCTTGTGGCCGCAATGACTTTGTTCATTACTGGGCAATAGCCAAAGCTGCAATTTACAAGTTATGGATCATGATTCTTAGGGACTTGATTAATTGTGTTAGCAAGAAGGAAGTTTTGCTGTCCTCTGTAAAAAGGAGCAGAAGTGAGACCTGATAAAACTTCTATGATAAAAGATGTAAATTCTTACTAGTTTTGAGATAAATAGGTGAGGATCAAAAGTTTGTTTTTTCAATCATGACATTTCCATTGTCTTTTTTTCAAGTTGCATTCAACTAGCAAACACAATGATTAACTGGGCATGTATCAAATAGCATAACTTTCAGTGACATTTTCTTCCAACAATGATAAAACGGGGTATTCTTGTGCTTAGAAATGGATAATAATATTACTGCAGAAAGATTGTATCACAGGCAACACTTACTCATTTATTAAGATACTTTTTATTAATGTGATGTTTTATACTATCTGTGCCTTACATCCAGTGTAGTGGCTTTTGCTTCTTCATTTTATGTTACTGTAGATAAAATATAAACCCATATCTCTTTGCTTTTCTTTGTATTAATCTTATTTACCAAAGTAATAAATTATTTTTTAAGTCGGGGCACTTTCTGATTTGAAGGCTCTGAAGACATGTACAAATAGAAATGTTAGAGCATTTTTTTCAGAGGGAAGCCTGGTCATTAATCTCTTCTTCCTTTCATCTCTGCCCCGATTTATTTGTATTAAAATTGATGTACTTAGACTGTATCAGGAGACTGAGAAAGTACATGCAAAATCTACTCTCATTTTGCATGGGTTTAAAGGTTGAAAGACATTGTCCCCTATGCTTCAAGTTGTTCTTTGTCTAAATGATGGCTAGTGACTCTTGAGTTTTTGTGGTACTTCTCCTAGTTTATAGCAAATACATCATTGCACAGAGTGGCTGCAGCCTGGAAAGGCCACCTGCTTACTTTGGATCCTTGCACCTCAGGGGAGAGCGTGTCTGTCTGGGGGCAGGATGGTCAGTGGTCTAGCAAATGGCTAAGATGGACCACTATATTCCATCTGATTACCACAGAAACAAGCTAATTACCCACACACATCTGTGCATGCTCAGCTGCTGTGTAGCTGCGAAGATTCAAGGCCATTTGCCTTGGGATTCTTCTCTCAAGCTCAGCAACCAGTTAAACTGGTCTTTAGACAAGCAAAATGCTGTATGATTTCTATGTTCTCTGAGCAGGCATTCCAGGGAGTTTATTCTGTCAATTGAATGCAAAAGGTTGGATAAATTTTTAAATCCCTTGCATGCTGAAATAATTACTTACAACCTTGCCTTGCTTTGCTCAATTTCACTCAGTTTTGAGGGACAGAGCACATGAGACACCATGTTAAAATTCCAATGATTTAAGCTGCTTTCGTTTCACTTTCCGGTGGGTGGCAAAGCCACTTCTCGCTGTGTTTGTGTCCATGCACATCCTTTGTAAAATTAGTGAGAGAATTAGCAATGAACTGGGAGATGGGAGGGGAACTTCATTTTCCAACCCTGCAAAAGCTTTCACTTGACCAAAAACAAGGTTAAAGTTTCCCATGTTTGGATCTCTTTCACAACTATTGGTAGATCTAAAAGCTTGGGGTTTTTTTTAACTCAGCAATTTGGTATCCAGCTGAAGTAGGTCAGAGTGGGGAAATGCCAGACTGAGTGGAAGGTGGGTAAACTCTGCTTTCATCCAGTATTGACTGGGAGTGACGTGAACTGTTCCTAATTTGTTTAGACCGATAACATGGTGAGGCAGATGATGTTCCAGAGGTGATTTCAGCACACTTTGGTTTTTGATGGACTAGGTTGTGCTTCATCTGAGAAATACATTGTATTGAGCACAGAGTGGAAATTAATCGCCCCAGTTCTACACAACCTTCAGCAGCTGCATTCAATTTATAATTACTAATGATTAAAATTTACCAAGATGGTGAGCTCAGCATTGCTCTTATCTATAGTTTTATTAGAAAGACTTAAAAATGACAGCACTTGTCATTAAATGTTGTGGGTTTTCCTTTTTTTTTTCAAATCTGCATATATTTAGACATAATTTGCAAGAATATCGGTTGCATTAATAATGCAAATCCTAATTACTTGTTAGAAAATTGATGTTACCCCTCCAAGCTACATTATTGCGCAGGCTTTCTCCAGAGTAAGATTATTTGGATAACAGTCTCCCGAGGATCTCAGGTTTTGTGTTGTGTCAAATTTTTTGCAGCTCTGTGCTTACAAGCTCATTTGTTTTGCACAGCAAGGGTGAATAATAATCTTGACTGGCTTATTAGTAACCCTGTTTAGACACCTGTACAAATCTTATTGTTTGGAAGAGTGATTGATTTATGTGTATTAATAAGGTTGAAAATACATTTCTTAGCTATTATACATTGATGATCTGAATCATTGATTTCAGTCTCACTCTCTTTTTCTCATTAAAAGTATAAAAAACAGGCCTGCATATAAATTAACTGAGCATAAGAACCATGAAAACCTTGCTGGTTTTTAGAATTTTTTACTCTGAGTTTTCTTACCACATTCTTGATTCAAAAACATGAAAATGTGAGAAATACCAAAAATAACTGTGTTCTGACATTATTAACAGCTCTTTGTGATGTGTTTAGCACAACATTATCATGGTTCTTCAGTTAGTAGTCTAAAAAGTCGTTCATAATGAAAATGCAATGGTAAATTTCTTGAAAATAAAGCTTATCTATGTTTGTGAGTCACTGGGCTTGTAAACCTTCAATCCTCTTGTTCTTAAAAGCTGAGGTATTCTCCGACTTTCATTACTCCTAAGTGCATATGACACTATAAAGTGATTTAGTTGTTTGAAAACAATAGCAATATTATATCTTTTAGGATATCATTAGAGTCCGTGTCCATTAGCAGAATTTCACACAGTTCTTGGTTAGCAAAGTGGCCTTTAGTGGTGCCATGAGTATATGGTCAGGAATGTTTTGCTGCAGACTGGAAATGGACCTCTCTGGGTTGTGAAGGTGTTTCAGCTTGCTGAAGAATTTCTGACTAATTTTGAAAAGTGCTTTCTGTCAGGAAATGCCACACAGTATCCCTAAAGACCAGAATGAAACCAAACATGAATTGGTTGAGTTTCCTGTCAAGAGCACACAGACCATGTTTCTACCAGCTCCACAGACTTACTCCTGAGCAGTTGATTGCATAGTTCACTTCATGTTCTCTCCAGAGTTTTATGTTTTATGTTTAAGAAAACCAACCAACCAGCTAACCAACAGAAAAAAAAAAAAAATAACCCAAGAAAAATAACACAAAAAAACCCCAACCCAAAACCCAAGCAAAACCCAACAAAACCAAAAAAACCCAACCAACAAAAACCCAAACCAAAAAAACCCAAGATTTTTCTTTATCTCAGTCATTATTCCAAATGTCTTGTCAAGCACAATTAAAAAAAACCAACTGTTGTAGTGCATTTCTGTAGCCTAATTATTCATGATTGAGATTTGTATTTAAGAATATAGTTAATTTCTAATGAAATGTGGGACATTCATAATGTCCTGCTCGTAGGTTAATGAAACTAAGAATGATGTTTTTTTCCATGGAAACCAACTTATGAAGTTTGCCATTATTTTTCTTTTAATATCTACAAATTTGTGTAATATTAATTTTCATGCAATGAACCTCATCAAATATGTTTTCTGATCATTTCTCAGATATCAGTTTATTTCACAATTTCCTCCAGAGGAATACATAGCTGTTACCTGCCCATTACAAAAATCCAGAAAAATGTGGTAATTTTTTAGACTTTCAGAAGGAATGTGCAGTGTGGTGTACAAGAAATTACTAATGTTTATATATGCACAGAGAAACTGCAGGAGCTTTATCCAAATTTTTGCACAACCTCACTGTATTTATCCTCACAACAACTCTTTGATGCTGTCAGTGGTTGTGATGTTTTATTGAGCTGGGACAGGGAGGAAGACTGGCCCGTGGTCATACTGGAGGGATACCCACTTCAGTCTTTCCTGTCCTCAGCTGCTCCAGCTTCCCTTGGGATTGCCAAGGCAGGAATTTTGTTCCTTGTTTTCTTGGTAGCAAAACTTCTGTGTGCATGGAGCTGCTGGAGCTCAGAGACAAGGTGGTTTCCAGTACTGTGCCCTGTATTTCTCACAGCAAAAAGGAGGGGCAGCTTCAGGTGACAGAATGAGGTGTCAACAATAATTTAAATTAGGCTTTTGCAAAGAAGCCTTTATGCTGCCCTTCAAAGTTCACTGGCAACACAATTAGTGCAATACTGAGCTGGGTCAAAAATTCAATGGAAAAGCAAAAAGAAAAAAATGGTAATGATTTACTGATAAAGCAAAATAAAGTAGAAACAAGTAGGCTGTGTTTGAGAAATTTCATTTTAAAGGAGCTGTAAATATCTGCAGTTTATTTTTGATGTGATGAAAATTTTTCTGCCATTTGTCTGTCTCATCTTTAAAAGCACCAGACACATTATATCATTGCACTGAGGTAATATGAGATAATCAAGATTTTCCTACTAGTGATTTAATGGAACTTTCTCTGGCAAAATGTCAAATATCCATTTAACATGAACTACTGAAATATGTAAAGCTTAGAAATTTAGAGCTACAAAGAATTCTTATTAGGAGAATATTGATTTAACTTAATCCAGTTTAATTCCTTTGTAATGTTTCAAAACTTAAAAGCGATGAGTTTAGAAGACTGCACAGTATTTCTCAGCAATAAAATTGCCAATTTTTTTAAGGTAGAACTACTAATGTCGCTTACTATTCATGATCTTAAGATTCTGTTTTACCGTGCTGTGTTTGTAAGGCTTTTCTTTTTAGTTTTAATGCCATAGATTTTTGGAGTGAAGGAATATGTTGTGGCAGACTTTATTTTTCCAAGGCATTGAAAGGAAACTACGTGGTAACAAGCTGTTTAATGTTGTTATAGTCAGGGATCTAATAGTGACAGAAATGATGTGACTGGAAGACTAAACTCTTCTAAATAAAATTATGCCCCAACTTCTCTTCAGACAGTGTGGAAAGACACACTTTTGAAGGCTTGAATTTGGACTTAGTCAAGCATAGTCTGTTTTAATGTCCTTGGATGGATTTTACCAGGGTCACAATCAGCACTCAGAACTTTCCTTTGTCTTTCACGTGGGGATAGTGTTAACTTAGGAAGGCCAGCAATTAATACATTAATAAGGAAATGCTGACAAACACACATAATTACTTCACCAGCCTGATTAGAAATGGGAGGGGAGGGGTTTGAAGTCTGATGCATGTTCTGGTTGCATATCATAGACTTTGTTGTGTTTGTTTTCCTAATCGTGGAAATGCACATTTAGATGAGCAGATGGAGTGCCACTGGGTAGGAAAAAGTACCCTCAAAGAGCAATGGGAAACTGGATCTTGAAGTATCTGTTCTTTTTACTGATCAAGCCTCTACCATTCATATTTAAAGGGGTTTTCTTAAAAAAAAAAAAAAAAAGAAAAAAAAAAGTGGCTCTAGAAAATGAAGGGATTAGATTATTTTAATAGTTTTGATGGTATATTGGAAATCTCTACAAAACTGGGGGGATCCAGTAAAAACCTTCAATTTTTGTATGTTGGGATAGTTTAGTATGCTAGGTATATTATACAAAGGAGTTATTTAGTGCCTAATTATCAAAATTTGAATCCAGCTCTGTTTAGATGGCTTTGGAAAGTGTTGACTATCAGTTGAGCAGGTGAAGTGAAATGCGGCTTTACAAAAGTGTTGAGCCTTTTGGTTGAATTCCTTCCACTTGTGTTTGAGCAAGGCCCCAAAGCTGTGTTTGGGAGGGTTCTGGCTGGGCAGCAGCCCTGGTTATCTCAGCCCCCTGCTTTTGCTGCCCTCTGCAAACAAGCAGACACACTTGTTCATCCCTGCAGGAGCTGCAGAATGAGCAGCCACCCTCTCCCAAACTGGGTTCCCAAATAAGCTCAGCTGCCTGCAGTGCTGAGCTAGATTCGAAAATGTGCTTAAGCAAATTCTGTGGAGATCTGGGGTTGTGTGGGGAGATCTCTGTAGCAGATGTGTCAGGGTCTCAGCAGCTCAGAACTGCCATTTGCAGTTTGACACGGTGCCTTTTCAGCAGAGATTTTCTTGAGGGAGAACTTTGGTTTTAAATCAGTGCCTTTAGATCATATGGAAGAAAATGGCAACTTTCTACTCTTTTCTTCTTCTTCTTTTTCTCTCTTTTTTTTTTTTTTGGAAAATAAATTTCATCCAAACGCTATAATTCAACTTTTACATAGATGAATCTCCCTCTCCAGAGAAGACCTGAGGGCAGAAGAATTGCCTACAGAAATCACTTTGAGGTCAAAGTCTTGGAACTACAGTTACCTTTTTCCATAAGAAGTGAAAATGTACAACCTCCCAGTGGGCACCCTGGTAGCCTGAGGAGGTGCAGATAAATTAATTTCTTAGTGGTGATATGCACAGAGCTTTGGTCCTTGCATTTTGCCTCTGGTAGTCATAGGCATCTCCGTTTGCAACTGGGGAGGACTTGGAAGAGGCAGAGTAGGACTTTTTTTTAGAGCCTGGCAGATGGCTGTGCTGGCAATAGCTTTTCCATGTTGCATGGGGCAATATCTTGTGCCACAGCTCTGCATCAGGCCCTGTTCTCTCCCTTAGATGAAGATAGATCCTTCTGTGTCTGTGATCTGTGACTGTGTCCACAGGGGTCTTACGATGAGGGAAGAGGGAAGACACAAGGATTTGACTCCATGTTTCAGAAGGCTTGATTTATTATTTTATGATAGATATTATATTAAAACTATAATAAAAGAATAGAAGAAAGGATTTCATCAGAAGGCTAGGTAAGAATAGAAAAAAAGGAATGATAACAAAGGCTTGTGGCTCGGACTCTCTGTCCGAGCCAGCTGGGATGTGATTGGCCATTAATTAGAAATAACCACATGAGACCAATCACAGATCCACCTGTTGCATTCCACAGCAGCAGATGATCAATGTTTACATTTTGTTCCTGAGGCCTCTCAGCTTCTCAGGAGAAAAAATCCTAAGGAAAGGATTTTTCAGAAAAGACATCTGTTGTTGCAGACATTTCTTTTCTGAAAATCCTTTCTTAGGATTTTTCCTGCTGAAGCTGGAAGTTTCAGCAACATGATGTGAACAATGGTTATCTGCTGCTGTGGAATGCAACAGGTCCGTCTGAATTGGCCCATCTTGGATGTTTATAATTAATGGCCTATCAAGGGCCGAGCTATCTTGGACAGAGTCTGAGAGAGCTGCTTTTGTTATCATTCTTTTCTTTTCTATTTTTAGCTTAGTCTTCTGAGGAAACCTTTCCTTCTATTTCTTTTTAATATAGTTATAATGTAATATATATATATATATCATAAATTAATAAATCAAGCATTCTGAACATGGAGTCAACGTTCTTGTCTCTTCTCTCACCTGAAAACCCCAGTGACCACTGTCACAGTCTGTGACAGTGATCCTTCCACTAAACCTATTTCTCCTCTTGTAGCCCCATCTCTGCTAAACCAGAATAACTTGGCCAGGAGTTTGGAAGTAGAGACAAGAAGGAGCACAAAACAATAGCTGCACATCAAACCTTCCACATCTCTGCCCAGCTAAAACTGCATCAGTCATTCATTCTAATGGTGGTGGTGAAGGATCACATCATTTATACATAAAGCTTTGTCAGTGTGTGTGTGCAAGGCAGTAGATAAAATTGCATTAAAAATGGACTCACCCTGAAAAATATTAGTCTTTTACTTACAATTGCATCCATAAAATGTATTCCAGCTAAAATCTGTAAAGAAGCTTTCAAAAAAATCCCCCAAACTGAGCTTATTGCATCAGGCTAAATATTAAACATCATAACAATTAAAATGTTGACTGCAAGTAAAATGTACTGTGGCCAATAAAAATTTCTATATATAGACCTCACTTGGAAGTGGTGAGCTCTGTCTAATAAATTACAAACCCTGTGGTTTATGTATTACATTTTCTTCTCCACTGACTTAAAATATATATAGCCCAGTGATTTCAATTAGTTTTATACTTGCTTCTTGCAAAGCTAAACTGGACTAGAGTCTGGATTGCCATTTATTTTTCTTTCATCCTACACTAAATGACTCTGTTCGAAGATTGAAAAGCAATTGTACTTTATTTTATCTTTGCTACAGGGAAGAAGTGAGGAAGTTGATGGAAATTGTAGAGCTGTTGTGACACAGGGCTTCCACCTTTGTGGTTTCTTGACTTTCTTCTGAACACTGTAGAGTCAGGGAGACCAGAAACCAAGAGATGCAGTGGGTTGGAGAAAAAAAAAAAACAAATCCAAACTCCTCTCTTACTCAGCTTAGTGAATCACAGGTCTGGAGGTGCTCACCCATCAATTCTGTAATCCACAGGGTGCTTCCCAGCATGCCCAATGTAAACATTTTGCTCAGTGTTCAGCTGCAGAGTCTTTGTTTGGGAGACACTTGAAGGATGCTCTTCCTTATCCCCAGCAATTATCTTTTGAAATGCACCAGCTTTTTTTCCTCCTCTGCTGCAGATATTTTAAAGCTGATTCCATTGCAAAGGAAATCTTTCTCTCCTTAAATCCTTTATGCAAAACCTTTTTTATGCTTGAGAAAGAAGTTTAGTTTGATATAAAATGTGTTCAGGCTTCCTGAACAATTATTTAAGCAATTCACAGCCTTTAAAGGGATAGCTGCACAGAAGATACTCTGTTTTCCTTCCCTGTTTTGGGGAGACCTTCATCCATTGTTCTGCAAAGTAATAGAAATAATTTGTTTTTCTCTGTACAGGAAAACAAAACAAAACACAATGATATGAAGATGGGAGGAAGTGTCACAATACAAATTTGTGTATAAAATAATAGCATCTCCCCTTCCAGTTTGATTTCAAATAGAACCACATGCTGATAGCTCAGATTGTGTCCTAAATCACTTGGCTTTTGGTACATAAAAATGTCAAGGATGAATTTGTTCATCCGCTATGTTCTTAAAATGTTTTATTAGTGAGAATAGTGAGTTTCTCAGAATTTGGAAAATATTATCTTATAACCATGACAATCTCTAAAGATGTCTAATCTAAGTGAGGTGACCTTCAAGACTAGAGGATGGTTGATACCAGCTTACAATTAGTAGCACAGTATTAATTTTTTTTTAATTATAAACATGCTAGTGGCATAATTTTTCAAGGTGTTTCATCCTGTACAACTGAAAGCCTGGGATTCATTATGCTTTTTTTTAAGCTGAAGAATAAAAAATATAGCTCCGTGTAGTATACAGAGCTGACAATGATAGATGTTGATGTGGCACATGGAAAGGATATTTTATTGGGAGCTTTTCTGAGTCACTGACTGCATCTCTGCTGAGTGACTGGCACCAGGTACATTTCTCATGAGAGGGGGGGGCTTGTGGTGCTTTGAGCATTCACCTTTTGTGTGACAGTTTGCAGCTAGTAATGCAGCCAGTGCTAATGCCAGCCTTGTGGGTTTTATTAGACCTAGGGATTATAGTTTGGGGTTGTTTCCTATTACATTAAGCACTACATAAAAATTCTCTATGCCAACACTATTCAGTGAAGTGTGTGGCATACAACATGCTCACATATGTTATGTGACACCTGCAAATTTCCCTTCTGAGTGGCAGAGAGGAAGGGTGATCTTAAAAAAAATGAATTCCCCACTTTCACATTTGTCTGCTGAAAGTGGAAATGTGAGAAACAGTATTGCAAGTGATACTGGTGGTTCAGAACTTAGGGGGAAAGGGAGCTTCTATCCCTGGCAAAAGTTTTTTGAAGGGAAATAAAACAGCTCTTGGGGTAACTGGTGCAAATGCTGGAGCCCTGAAATTGTAATAGGCAAATCTTGTGTGACACATGCCATGAAATATGCTAGCTCCAGGTCCTTATCAACTGATAGACTTCAATGTACAGTGGCTATTGTAGCCAGGTGGGCTCAGCAGGCCAAGAGGACAAAGGCTTAAGTTTCAAAAGGGGAGGTTCAGACTGGACATGGGGAGGATTTTTCCACAGAACAGGCTGTTAAACATTGGAAAGGACTTCCCAGGGAAGTGATGGAGTCACCATCCTTGGAGATGTTGAAGAAAAAACTGGATGGAGAACTCAGTGCCATGGTCTGGTTGACAAGGTGGAGAGCAGTCAAAGGTGAAAGTCTGTGATATCCCAGGTCTTCCTAAACCTTGGTGATTCTGGGATTCTCCGTACCTGTGATGGTGGGAGTGATGCAGTTCAAGTGTCCCTCCCTTCCTCCCTTTACTTCCTTCCTGAGGGTATGAGCTGCTTTGTGTCATCCATCCATGGCAGATGCACAGAGGACTGTGGCTAGGAGAGTGTGTTTGTAAACGTGGCCATGGTCTCTTCTTGTGGGCACTGATTGTGGGCTGCTTTCACAAAAAAATGTTCTGTACGACACGGGTGTTTGTCTTTGCCACTACAGCCCATTTTTACATTGCTTTTTTATTATATTTTATTTTTATAGCAGAGTTTAGTAGCAGTGTTTGATGTGGAGAAGGTAACAAGGGCTGAATCCATTACCAAGATATCACAACTTTGGAAATGCAGACATTTCTGTGGTTTTAGGTATAGGATTAACAC
Organism: Loriotus luctuosus; assembly: GCA_035582745.1. Taxonomy (NCBI): domain Eukaryota; kingdom Metazoa; phylum Chordata; class Aves; order Passeriformes; family Thraupidae; genus Loriotus; species Loriotus luctuosus. The sequence continues at coordinate 10,011,411 of JAWWEY010000001.1, read as the reverse complement.
ATCATAGTTCTTACTGCTTGTGTTTCCAGGGTAAGGAGCAAGAATGACAAGCTCTGGCTCAATTTTGGCATTCTTGTTTTCTAAATATCCAAAGGATTTACAAAGCAGGTAAGGTGGAGCATCTTTGCTAAGCAATGTAACTTCAACACAGGCTTTTTTCAGCATGAAGGATTTCACCAAGGACTGAACAGTTTTGTTTTCAAGCAAGAAAGATAGAATTGTAAAAAAAAGAAATGTTCCAGGTAATGTCAGTATTTTTTGATCTTGTAACCCCAGAATCACCGCTAAATTTTAGTTATGCTATGGTACTGCTGAAAATAGACCTCATCCTATTGTGTTAGCAAAGATTTTTGGACATAGAAGTTTTCAAGGTCATCTGTGGTTAGCCATGAACAATCATCACAACCATTCTTGATTGTGTATGTTTGATAGCAAATGAAATAGAGGAATGAATTAGAAATCATGCTTATTTCACTGCAGAGTGAAGTAAGGATATGAAATGGATATAATGATACAATCGAAGTTTCCTGGCAATTTTCAGGAATTCATCTGTCTTCTGCTTTTGCAATTAAATTCATGGGTTTCTTTTGGAGAAAGGGATGCTTTATTTCTCCCAAAAGTATATATCTGTGATTGTGTATTGTGGTAGGAATTATAGGAGTATAGTGGAAATGCTCCAGTAGTTTATTGCATAATTTGGTATTATATAAGTTATAGGGAAGCAGAGGCTTAATATACATCATTAGACATCACTGTTTTTCTTGGTGAAAGTGAGCAAGTTTTGCCAGGGATTTTTCAGTGTATCCATAATAGATAACTTTTGCTTGCTGTTATAGGAGTAAACTTTCTGATCTTTATTTTATTGGTTACATATCTACCAAACAATGGCAACAGAAGAAGAGACAAGTAGATTCCTCCAATAGATATGAATATTGTGACTTGAAGCAACACAAGTTGCTTCAAGTTTAATCTAATCCAGGGAAATGGTGTACCTTTGCAAACATCTTCAGGGTGTCATGTAGTGCTTTTTAGACATGTACACCTGAGGTGCTTGTGCAAATAATTTAGCAAAGAGCTTGCAATATTTTTACCCAATGCAGTATTTTATTTTAGTCTTCATTGCTACAAAAGGCAAACAAATCTGTGCACAAAGATCCAGAACAGGCAATGAGATTAACTCCATTGTGCCTTGCATAGAACTGCCCTTCAAACAATTTTCTTTCATGAGGGGATACAATGTTCACATCCTGGAAAGCATATCTGATTGGTATTTTGGTTTTGTTTTATAATCACAAGTCTTTGATACTTCACTGCAATGCTGAAGTCTGTTATTCTTATCAAATCACAGAATTATAAAATATTTAGAGTTTAGACTCTTGAAGGTCATCTAGTCCAAAGGTCATCTGGAATGAGCTTGGACATCTTCAGCTAGATCAGGTTGCTCAGAGCCCTGTCCAACTTGACCTTGAATGTTACCAGGAATGGTGCATCTACCACTTGTCCAGGAGCTTCTTCCAGTGTTCCACCCCCCTCACAGTAAAGTGTCTTTGCAGCATTGGATATAAACCTCCCCTCCTTCAGTTTAAAGCCTTTACCACTTGTTCTATCCCTGCATGCCCTTGCCAAAAATCCTTCTCCAGCTTCCTTGTAGGCTCCCTTCAGGCTCTGGAAGGCTGAAAGCAGTAGCTGGTGTGTTTTATTTCTCTGTGAGTACATGAGACCATCCCTTGCAGAGCCTGAGGTCCCAGCACTCTTGAAAATGGGGATAAACCTTGGGAGCATCCCCTGGGAATAACTAGGGAGTGCTGATATTTTGCTTTCACAAGTTGCTTAGCCTACTCCCGCTTTCCCATCTATAACACATATTTTTTAGCCATATGTTGTTCTTCTTTTTTTAAAAGAAGCAGCTAGAGAAAGTTTAGGGTCTGCAGTTATTTCTGTTAGGAGAGATGTGACACGATGTGTGTTTGATGCCAGCATTTTTATGTTTTTTAAGGAGGTACAAATTTGTGATGAAACCATCTTTGAATGGGGGTGGGCTGCATTAAAGGGTAGGTTTCTGGCTTATGGCCCTCTTGTTTTTTAAATAAAACCTTCTCAGAATGCTGCTGCCCCCTCCCTGATCACTTACTGGTGCTTCTAGCTCAGCCTGAAGTGTGGTGCCAGCTCCAGGAGCAGCAGGGCTCCTCCCTGGCACAGGCACACCCACTCCCCTCCAGCCTCTCAGCATTTCTGAGTAGCCTTCCAGAAACTTCTGTTTGAAATTCTTCCCTAATTTCATTCATGTGGTTATTTTGCCTAATTATCAGCCTTTTGCTGAAATTTTTCCTAGCCTATTTGTACAAATATTTTCATGCTGTGAATTTTTTTAATATTGCCCTTTTTACTTCCAGGGGCAGCAGGATATGATATACTATTTCTCTACACAAATTAGTTCAGGTTTTTTTGTTGTCCTGAGTTTCCAACATTAAGATCTCCTATAGAAAGAAAAAAGCATTTTCTGTGTGCCACAAATCCAGGAGACCAGCAATCCATGTTCTTTCCCTGCTATTTATTATCTACAAATGCCTTTTTATTATTTTGCCTCTGCACTTTAGATGCAAGTTCTTTCTATGCAAAGTTATCCTGGCTTGGTTGGTTGTTTATTCCTTGTAGGAGAGTTCATGCATGCCCTGGACTATTCTCATCGCCTGCTCTCAGACATTGTCTGAGAATGCTTTGGTCATGCTTTGCTCCAGTGAAACTTCACCTGCTGGGTTCATCCTGCACTATTGTCTCTGGTGTTCACAACATGCATTTTCATGAAACTTTTCCAAATTCATGTTTAGCAGTCCCTGTCCTTGTGCTCCCCAACTCAAAGACACTTCACTTTCCTTCCCAGCTACCTTAAACTCCTCTAAGGTGCATGAGGGTTTCAGGCTTCTATCTCCAAATACAGATTGTGTTCCCTGTGTGACCTTTTTAGCATTTGAGGTTTAGCAGATGTTTCTAATAATCTTCCTTCTTGACAAATCTTTGCAGTTTCTCTCAATGTTTCTACTGTTCATCAGCAGTTCTCAATTATTAGCTTGCATTTTAATTATTTATATTTATGACCAGATGATATTATTGTTACCTGATATATAAGCAGAGGCTTCAATAGCCAGTGACTTTTCACAAAATATCAAAGAACAAATTGAAATCATGAGAGTTTGCATATCATTCATACTTCCCTTTTTAATTTCCATTAAATTGGAGAGAAATGTCCATGAAGCTGTAGTGAATGAAGGCATTCTTTTAATGCTAGAAAAATAAATTATAAGCAAGAGTAAGAGCTTTTTTTTCCAAACTGATTTGTGTGATTATCTTATAACAAAATTGTAGTAAACATTAAAAGACTATCTGAAACTTGGTCAAATATAATATGTTTATGTAGTGAAAATAAAAATAGCTTTAAATAGTAAAAGAGTTTTTCCCTTAAGTGGTAATAGTAAAGTATCTTCATATACTAAACGTTTTTTAAATGCAGTGTTTTCCTTTCTGTCTGCTAAGCAGCTTTTGATAATTTCAAATAATTTGCTCTGTTCTCCAGCCACTTAAATTTTCAGTGGTTTTCTATGTGATACTTTTTTCAAAAGGATTTGGAAGTCCAAATAAATTATGTCAGCTGGTTCTCTTTTATCCATTTTATCCATTATTATGCTTGTGGAGTGTGACCCACTTCGAGAAGTTTATCAGATGAGAAAGAGTGACATAGTGGTATAATAGAGACCAAGCTACTGTCTAAATGTATCTTCAAGCACCATAATGGAAAGTGGGACTCTTCAGATCACTGTAAATTAAATTGATTAATAATACATCATGATAAAATGAATTTTTCATGGTTTGGGAGCTAATGTTCTCAATTATTCAGCAATGCAAAATGTAGGAAACTTGCATATAAACAGCATGCAAGAATTGATCCATGAAATCTTTATTTGGAATATAAAAATATTTTTTTTTAATATGCTAGAACAAATTTACTAAAAATATATTTTGCTTTTGGTGGCAAAAATTCAGTCAGAAATTAACTGGCCATTTATAGACAGCAATAGTGTGCTGTCTATTACTACAACTGCACACACACTTTAATCATTGTATATTCAAAATTTTCCCATTTTTTACTTCTTCAATGCTATGAAATAAAAAATTTGTTCCTCACAGTTAATTCTGGAATGCATTTGCAATGTTCATATAGGAAGTTCTATTGTCTTTTGAAAGTGTCTTCGTTAGAGAAATTTTTAGACCATTCAGTTTATAAACAAAGATGTTGTTGATTGTGTTTTTCCTGAGCCCTGATTCCAAGTGATAATCCTGTGTGCTTATACCTTGAAGTGTTTTAGTGGAACTGAATTTTGAGAACTTTGAAATTATCTTCAGAAAAATTGTGTCCAAAATGGATATTTTATGTTTAGGAGGCTTCTTTGTTCGCTTGCTTATAACACATAATTTCAATTAGGTTTCATTTTTATTCATAAATATTCCAAATATGACCAATTATATTGGAAAATAAATTGCTCCTAGTACACGTACTAATCTCAGCAGCAACTGCATAGTTTTGTGGTATCCCACCATGAAATATAAGCAGTAAAAGCTTCTGTATTGCCCTTTTGGACGTTGTTTATTGTTACTTTTCATCACTGAGCACATGTATGGCTCTAGTAATGCTGAGCACTTGGAACTTCTGAGTGCTCTAAAGTATTCAGTATTCAAAGTATTCTACTCTGTAGAAATGAGAAATGGGAAACACTTGTGTGTTTGTCTAAATCGCCTTTATATAACTCATGGTCAATTCCTTAGTGGGTATTTTTTAAGAATAAATGCCATGATCACCTCCTTTGTGGAATAAACTTTAACTTTGGTGGAAGGGTTAAAATGCAGATTGATTGCAAGATTCAACCTCTGGTGTCACTTTAGGTGACTCCAGATTAGGACCTCAACATGTGGTAGCAATGGTGGCTAACTTTTCTGAATTATTCTCAATTCAAACCTTGTATGAAGTAGAGATCTTGATTCTCTTTCTCTACTTTGCTAAAGAAAATATGTGGCTTGGATTGCAAGTGTGCTAAACTCTCACTCCCTAATATATCCCTAACCCCAGCCACACATTCTGTGTGTGATATCTTTGCACCAATGGAAAGTTCAGCTGAAGTCTGCCAAGCTGCTCACAAAGAGGTGCCCTGGCATGCAATACTTCATTTAGAAAAAAAAAAAAGGAAAAAAATCAGTGAAAAAAGTGTTTTGTACAGGAGTACTTCTCAACATTAAAAAAAAGGAAATCCAGATAATTCTCCATTTTTTGTACTCCCTTAAATCACTGTTCTCAAAGTCATTAAGATGTTTGCTGTGCACCAGTGAGGTGTTTTGTCAACCAGAATCTATGATGTGCCCAGACACAGATTACAGTAATTGTCTAGAGGTTTTTGGTACATTTGGTTGCTTTTTCCCCTGGAAGAGTGATAGAATTTTTTAGAAAAACTGGAGACAAAAAATTCTAGTAATTGTGCTTATGTTTTTCAGCATACAAATGCAAAGAGAGATGATTGGGGTTTGAAAGAAATGTGTCTTTGCCTGAAAATAGGAAGACAGAGAACTTATCCTGCATGACCCCTATTCAGTATCAAAGGTTGATGAACAAATTATTGCTAATGGCATCATCTCTACTTTAGTCAATTAGTTAATTTGCATCAAAAGAGCTCTATTCCATGTAAGTAACCACCATTATGGGAACAAGATTATTATGGGTTGCATTTTGGGTCTGCCCTATCTTTCTGTATGGTTGGAAGGAATCACAGTAATTTCCAGCATTTCTCTTTTCTTCCTTACAAGAATATTCACCAAGATCTGGGAAAAAAACACAGTATTTCCCATGAGAATGAGTGGGTTGCTTCCTGGAGAAACAAAGATGCATCCCTTTTTCTGTGGTAGTTTCCTGTGAGCTGATATCTGGTGTGGAGACCTAGAAACTCACCTGACTCAGCCATTGGGATTTTTCTGGACTTTCTGAATGGCAAAATATTTGTAGTTCATAATGAGATGTAAAACAATGTAAATTTGAGGGGTGGTATTTTTGTCTTTATCTTCTCCTCAAATCTATAACAATGACAGAAAACTGCTCCTCTTTTTCAGTGTACCTATTTCAGGAACAAATTGCAGATGCATGGGCAGGTGGAGATGCAGGTTAATGGGCTGCAGTAGCCCCATTCCACACAGGAGTCTGCTCAGAAATAGCATTAAACCACAACACTTGGGACTCAAATCCAGACACCAGGTTGTTTTCAACCTTGCTATCATCAATCCTTCTATCATGCTTCCCCATCAAATCCTTCTCCCCTCAATTTTATTCCCTTGCTGCTCTGTTACCAAAGCTGCTTCTTGAGCGCAGATTTAGAATTGAGATTGCATGAGTGAGAACTAGCCACAGTATTCACTGATACCTATTTATCTTGGGCAAGATCTTTTAGCTGTGCAGCATTTGTCAGAGCTCTGTTGGCAATGTAATCTAGAGCAATCATTTCTCTTGTCACTGCAAATTCTGCCTGGGAAACCGTAAACCCAAAGTGGACTTCTTGGAGAGCCGTGCCGAGCGAAAACTGAAAGACTGGGAACTGCTGAATGTCAGCAAAGGTTAGGCAGTCATTTCTCATGTCACTTTGACAGGAGTGCCACTCACACAAGAGCCAGGAGCAAGGGAGAATTGCAGCATGGGGATCCAAGGGTGCATGGGAGAGACGGGAAATGGACCATTAATCACGGGCAGAATATGGGAAAGCTCCGTCGTTCCAAGTGGGGTGACCTTTAGGAAATACCTTGTTGAGCACTATGATTAATGTTCTGTGTTCATTTCTTAATCAGTCGCATTATTTACTGTGAAAGTGGGTGAAAATAAACAAAAACATAGTTAAATGGAGCAGCTTTTAAAAGACAACGCTGGAGTGGTTCTGTTCAGTTGGTAGCTTTTGGTTAGATTTAGTACAATTAATATCCATGCTGCAGACCTTCAGAGAACACTTTTTGATGGTGCTGATAGACACTGTGTACACAGCAAGATTATATTAAATTGCTCAGAGAGACACTGATACATATTACTGCCCTGTTGATTCATGGTGTTTTATTGTATGAAGTGTAAAATCACTGAACCCCCGGTTAAATATTCAGTGTGATTTGGGGTCTTTTAGTCATAGAAATCCTATTAAAAGAGAAAGAGATCATACAGCTAAACTGCTGTGAATGGCACTGAACAGTTACCTCTAGTGTCCTGTAATGATCTTAATAATGCAGAAGTCATTTGATATTCATTGTTAAGCCATTGATCGTAATGGATTCATTCATTATTAATGTGGCTGTAGCACAGTGATGAAAGACTTGTTGCAAAGTGAGCAAGAAGATTAGTTTTGCAGAGGAAATCTTGAGGTAGCTTAAGATCAATAATCATACCTGCCATGGTGGCAGTGTCACTGGAGAGGAAGTTAAAGGATATTAGTGATTGGTTGACACTTCAAAAAGCTCAAAGAGAAAGAAAAAATATTACTAGGAGGAGATACTGGAGCTAAATCAGGAACCTAAATTTTCTAGGCTGAAATAATACCATCACAAATTGACTCAGGTTGTTACCCAACATCATTGGTCTGAAGATCACATGCCAGTCCTGGTTACACAGAGCCTGCCAGCTGGAGGCAGCTAGGCCAGGAAATGTAAGAAAACTCTGGGGACAAATAACGACCCTGGACCAGTTCTGCAAGTCATCTCTTGATTTTTCCCCTTATATTTTTCAAGAGTATACAGCAAGAGATAGATAGAATATAATGGTTTTTAAATAATGCTGAGCTACAAAATGCCTTAAAAATCAGTGCAAACTCATTGAGACACATGTAAAATAGCCCTGTATACAGGTAAAAACCTATTGTATGGTGTTTAGAAACAGATACTTTAAAATTATAAAAATAAAAAAATATTAATATAACAGCAATGCACAACTTATTCATTCAAATAAACAATAGTATGTAAAAAGTTTGAGTGGTTATCAAAATAACTGAAAGCAAAACTGTCTTTGAAGAAATAGCATCTATATCCATTTGAAGCAAGCTTGAAGCTAGGCTGATAATGACATGGTTCTGTAAATTTAGGAGTCGAAATAGTTCTCAAAGAGCTGGTGTTTCAACATTCCTGGACAGGAAAACATGCCCATGCATCAGTTCATAGTCTTGTTCTCTTGCATGCCTGCACTTCTGCCATCTGTTAATGTGGCATTTTGCCCACTCTAGGAAGTGGTGTTTTATTTTCTGCCATGTACAAATATCAACTTTCTTTCTGGAGAAACCCTGAAAAAATACAGCTGTTCTTTCTGGCTTTTTTCTTTCCATACATTTCCTCTTTTCAAGCTGTCTCATTGTGTGCTTTCATTGGAGGGATGATGGAGAGTTCAGCTCACTCTTTTTCTCATTTGCCAAGGTCTTGTCTGAGCATCCACTGTTCAGCTGCCTCTAGATGACCAAGAATTTTACTGACTGTTTAGATGGTTTGTTGTTTAAACATAAGCTTGGCTTATCTTTACCTGGCCACAAATGCATGAGGCACAACCACTGTCCCTGTGCTCCCTGGAAGTCAGCTGACAATCTGTCCCTCCTGAAGCACCATCAGTGTATCTGAAAAAAAAAAACCAACAAACCCATGAGCCTTCTCTTCTAGAAATTCCCAGACAGATTTCTTCATCTTGGAATGATAATGAGAAATATTCATGGTGTTTTGTTGAGCTCCCAAGGCTTGCTTGTAATCCCCTGATTCAAATTTCTCATGTTGCATAGCCTGGGAAAGATACACAAAGCAAACTGTTTTGTTCTCAACTTAAAATACATTCCTGCATCCTCTAAGTCACTGGCCCCACATTTGGTAGTAAATGTCATGACTTCATGCAAAATGATTTCCTGAGCACTCATATGAAATTAAAAAATGCAACAGCAAGATAGGTAACTGGCATATGGCTCACATGAGGTCTCTTCATCAGAGTGCTGAACTTGCACTTGAATAAAGAAATGCAGAGAGGGACAGTAATTCCCCTATAGAAAAGTGACATCTGCAGGAATAATTGCAGGATGTGAGCAATCACCTGGGGCAGTCAAATGGAGGTTTCACAAGTGCCTGAGTGATCTGTGAGTGCAAGGGGAGCTGAGAGGCCCAAGCAGGAATGGGCTCACAGGGAAATATCAGTCAGCTACAAAGCAGCTTTTGTTGTGAATTTAAATCTCAGTGGCATAATTTTCTTGTTTATCACAGAGAATCAGATTTGACTGATGACTTGTGGAGATTTCCTTGAGATCACTGACAGGTATGCTTAATTAGAGGCAAAGATTCAGTGGAAGCTGAGTGAGGAATGACTCCCTCTGTGTCAGTGAATTTCCTTTCCTTACACCAGCTGCATTTCACAAAGGGACTGGGAGGGAAATTGCATTAAGGCATAGTGGTTGCACTGGAAGTTTCAGCCTCTTAGTTTTAATGTCCATTTCCAGGTAAATATAGCAAGAATATTGTCAAACAACATAGACTGGAAAAGTGGTCTTTATTTTAAAGTATTATGGGAGTGTGTCATGGCTTATGCCCAGAATGGTTGCAGACCAAGGAGTGGTTGCACACACACCAGACTAGTAAGAATATGGATCTGTTTTTGAGACTGGCTAGAGTAAAAGTTTATGCTTGAGAAAAGGGGGCTGCTAGCAAAGGGAGCTGAGAAGTGTCCTGGGACTGTGACCATCTTGCAAGGTCTTCTCTCCCCTGCATATCCCTCCCTGCTTCTTTCCCACATTAAATCTGCATGCCCATCCACCTGCCATCAGTCATCCTGCTACTCATGCCTGCTCCTGTCTTTTCCAGCTCCAGACTCATTCTTTCTGCCTGTCATTCTCACACCAATTCACTGTTATTTGCAGTTATTAATACAAAGTGCAGAAAGAGTGGTTGGTTCAATAATATACAACAGAAAAACCCTTTTAAACTGGCTGGTTGCCATAGCTATTTATACTAGCTGTGGTAAAGCTCAATAATCAATATATACCTCATAAAAAGTTAGGCAGAGAAGTGCAGATAGGTGCAACTGCTAAACCTTTAGCATCATCACAGTACTGTATATATCTGCATTTGAAGTTGCATTGTATATATTTATATGCATGTATATATTCTGCATGTAAACACACACATAGAAATGGCTTTGTGTTTACTAAAGGTACATAAACAATTTACAGAGGATATGATCAGCTGATGCTATGTCATGGCCTTTTAAAATAGCTGTTGGCTGCACTTGGAACAACTTTTAGTTGTCCATTTCCCATAGAACACAATCTAAATAATTTATATTCTGTAAATAAAAAATATTTGGTACGTATTCATGTGTTTACACATCTGCATGCACACATGCACATGTATAGATTTATAAGTGTATAATTAATTCCATCTACCCTTCCAAAGAGGTTTTCCAAACCAGGCTCTGAAATCACCTTTAGTTCCCTTCTGCCATTTGGCTGGAGAGCACATTCATCCAATGCCATTGTTTATATGGAGGCAGGAGAAAATGCTCATGACAATGGCAAGAAATAATTCCCCAGGGCACAGGGACACACTTTCTTGTGGGAAACAAGTACTGCTGATACATTTCCAAGGGTCATTTTTGTGGAGATGACTCAAAGAAGCCATTCCAAACTGCCAGCCCCCTGATTTCCCTTGGTGCACAGCTGCAATGGGAACTCGACTGAGTAATGAGCAACTCTTCTAAAATACATCTGGTGGTCCAAACACATTGTAGTGTTTTTCATATGCTTGCACAGCATGCAGTGGCAGGCATGAAATAGTATCAAGTGTTTTGTTCTTCCTCCTCTGACTACATTTTATTTATATGGAAAAAAAACCCCTCAAGCAAGCTGATAAAGAACACTGAGATCAAAGAAAAGACCTTCATGAGGTTCACATGCTTCTCTCATTTTCATTTATATTCCATCCACTGGGGTTGTCAGTATTTAAAATTTAATCCTTACTTCCTTGTCAGTAAGATGTCACACTACTGAGTGTTATGTGAGTAACCATAATGGTAATAAAGTGATTAAGTTCATGTGCTGAGAAGACCATGAATTGGAAAATCACAACTTGAGATGGAGCAACTAGATAGAAGAGAAACATGAGATGGACAGTGATCAGACTGTCAGTCTACCACTAGTACAGCTAAGGAAGATGAAGGACCAGATTTATGAAGCAGATGGAAGGCCATAGAGATATTAAATGTGTTCTTTGAATAGTTGCTGTGTGAAAAAAAGGAATTTCCTAAATGGCCTATAGTATTGATAGAAATAATTTTAAGTTTGGATGACAGTAGTTTTTGGTACAATCTACTTTAATGTTTCAGGGACGATGACAATGAATAATTGTTTCAGGTTTTTTTTTTTATTATTTTAAGGTAGAGAGCAAATATAAAGTTGTCCTCATCCAAATTAAGGTGTTTAGATGTGTCTGCATTTTGCTGTCTTGGCAATAGTGAGAGTTACAAACCTCTGAGCTAGTTAAGGGCTATAGTTTTGTTTCTGCTGCAAAAAGTTTTCATACTGTTGTGTGAGGTGGAAATATACGGGCACCCACATTCTGCTTCCAGTTTCAATGGTACTGTGATATATCAATATAACTGAAAACCAAGAGAAAACTATGCCTAGAAATATTTAGCAAGGCATTGATTAGTAACTTCTTAGAGTAGTTTTTCTGACACAATTAAAAAAAAAATCTGATCATGTTAAAGTACATAGCTTTTGTATGAAAGTTTTTCAGATTGCAATGACATATTTTCAGTTTATGGATATAATGTGGAGAGATAAAAATTAGTGAATTATGGCATATATTTACATGGATTTTGCTAAGTGTGGTTTCACAAAATCAAAGCAAATCATCACTGAGAATCTTTTCAATGTGCTCCTTTTGACGTATATCTATATTATTGATTTTACATAATTTCAATATGTATAATGTCTAAAGGAACAATAAACAAGAGTGTGTTACTGGTGTCTGTTGTACACTGGTATCTAGTAGGCTTTAGAGAATGAACACAAAAAATTTTCATATTTGAATAGTCAGGAACACTGCCCAAAATACTCATTAAAATATCTAAATCAGATCATTCTTATAAAATCGAGTATATTCTTCCACACAGAGTCATTCCCTCTTGCATTAACATAACATTAATGATTTCATTAAGTCCAGAGTGTTGAAACATGTTACAGAAGACAATTAACAGAAGACATTTTCTAAAGAATTATTTGGATAGAAAATCCAAAGATCTCCCACAAAATGGGTCGTTATCTATCGCTAGAAAAATAATTGGTTATTAGCATAGAATTTTGCTACAGCTAAAAATATTCCAGTCACTGTTTCAGTGATAAAAAACTGACCAATTTAATTTCATTTAGCTTAAATATGTTAGGCAGTCTGCATTCTGTAACAATTTCCTGGATTTTGATGTAGAAAGGGCTGTCCCTTGAGGGTGTGAAGGGCACCTTCCCTTCATCCCCTGGTCTAAGGGGTCATTAGATTGATTTGAAGAAAACCTGGGGCCAGTTTTCCGCCAGCAGTCATGGTGAGGCATCCTTTTCATCAGAAGCCTTGCCTGTAGAATGGGGAACTGCCTTCTCTTCCCAGGGGTGTGTGGAAAAATGTGTTGGGAAGGGTGTATTTCCTCAGTTTCTTCTGAGTAGCTCAGGGTGCTCTTTAAAACAAGATTTTTTAGATAATTTAAACTAATGTTTCTGGATATGTTCTTTTATATAGATCATAATGTCTTTAAACACAAGTATTTTCAGGATTATTATTGACAGTGTCCTTCCTGAGTACTTAACTGGTAATAAACCCTGAATTTTTATGTACTAGGAACAACCATTCAAAAATGATACCATCTTGTTTTGGTGGACCGGATTTGACCTCAGAGGATTTATCTGTAAAATGCTGCTAAATCTTTTTAGTTATGGGAGTAGGACCATAAAATTAAAACAAAACAAAAGAAGATTGGCTCTCTTTCAACAGCAACAATTTGTTTCTCTTATAAACAGGAAATATTTTCAAAGTTCCACTGTTTCAGATTTCAGAGTCACCAAGTAATGTAAAGAGGTTTGGACCTTGAGTGTTGCAAATATTTTGCTGTTAGGATTTCATGGGCTCAAGCCTAGATGTTAGCAGGTATTAAAGCGTCTGTCAACATTAGGTACCTGAACATTTTAAAGGTTACTGTGTCCATACATAATTCTAATGCATTTTTTTCCCCCTGGACAATATTAACAGCCCGTTATAACATTAGAAAGTTCAAATACTACACTTTTTAAAACCATATGTGGCATATCTAACATGGCACAACTATTTGTGGGTTTCCCTCAAATGGTAACACAATTGTGAGTTAATCCATGATAAAGGCATAGATGAGGACTGCAAGTGTTTTAATTTTAATGTACTCCTTTACCACCAATGCATTGGAGTAAAACTAAGCCTCACACTGTTGAATGGTAGCTGCTAGACAATAAGTGAGTCTTTGAAACATTATAAAATACCTTTTGTTTGCATTTTTTTACTGCAGGGTTTTTTTTATTTTGAAATAATTTTGTAAGGGCATATATATCTTAAATTGACTGTATCCACATAGCAACAGTTTACAAGCCATGATAAGGCTGCAAGGCACAAGCATCACTGTCCCCTAGGGCTTGGGGTCAGGGGACAGGATTATCCTTTTACTTTATGTTTGTTGGTTTTATTTTCAGGAGTACAGCACAATCTTTACTGTTTCTTTTTCATTTTGTTCTCAATCTTATCTGAAAGGCAGTTTTTCAAGATACCAGATGTCCATATCCCCAGTGACAATTAACTAGAAAAAACAAGTTCCTCTGTTCACATACCTGAACTGGATGACCCCAAAAGAAAAAGTTGGGTATAGATGGAATTCTATGGACATTTATTTCAACCTGAATTCTGAAATCACCATTTTTCCTGTAAATCAGTGTTGATTAGTTTGATATGAGTGTAAATTTAATTATATTAAGAATGTATATAATTAAAAATCATAGTCAAGCTAATAACTGCAATTAAACTCTCAACAGCATGCTGAGAATTCACACAAGATAATTCTGACTCTGAATAGCTGTAGACTTATGAAGTTCACAGATTAGACTTTAGGCACTCACTGTGTATCGAAACTTGAACATTTTAACAATTTGTATGTGCTGAAAGAATCACTACAGATTTTTACCCCCATCTTCTTTGTTTCCTAAATGATGCTACTGTTGTGTTCCTGTGGAAATTTTGAGGCTTAATGCTGTTGAATACAACCATAAATAGATAAGGATCTTTGTAAAGGTAAGGCAGAGTGCTGTGATGAGGAGTAATGTTCTTTGTAGAACAAATAGGCAGACTGACAGCAGTCTAAAGGGAATAAGTGCTAGAAGTCAGCACACTGCAGGTGAAGCCTGGAGCTCTGTAGAACGTGGGTTGTGACAGCCAGCTTGGACACAAACACTGTAATATCATATCCTGGCTCTGACTCTCAATGCTCTTAGTTAGGGCAATATTATAAATAACTCAATATTCAGTATAAGGTACAAATGTAGGTTCCCTCTATGAACATCCACAAGAGATAAGCTTGAAATGACATAGCTTCTAAATATACTTTGGTTGTGGACCTAGAAAGGTGGAGAGTGGTTTATGAGGGCATGTAGGGACAGGACAAGGAGGAATGGATTCAAAACGAAAGGGAATAGGTTTGGATTAGGTATTAGGAAAAAAATCTTTACTGTGGGAGTGGTGTGGCCCTGGCACAGGTTGCCCAGAGAAACTGTGGCTGCCTCATCCCTGGAAGTGTTCAAGGCCAGGCTGGATGGGGCTCTGAGCAACTTGCTCCAGTGCAATTTGTCCCCTGCCCGTGGCAGGGTGTGGGAATGAGGAGATCTTTAAGGCCCCTTCCAGCCCAAACCGTTCTCTTACTCTGTGATGTATTTGTAGTGCTTAGTGATGCCACTGGCACTTCATAGTCCAGATGCTGTAGTGACTCATCCCTTTTCATGCCCCCAAAAAACACACGCCCTAAGTTAGCTGAAACCTCCCTGCCCTGAAAGACAATGACACATCCATGTGCACACTTTTGTTACAGAGATCAGCTGAACCATAGCTCTGTCCAGCTGCATAGAAAACTTATCATTAAAACTTGGGGAATTTGTACATTTCCAATGAGTAGGGAACATTGCTTTTTATTATTTTAGCACCAGGGGAGCTTCAGACCCATCTTTTCCACCATAGACTTCACAGTGAATATCAATTCAGGACAGAGGACTCAATGTGTTGGGTCCATGCTAAACATTTTCTGAAACTCCCTGGAAAACACCAGCCCACATTTGTGGGGTGCCAGACAGTGTCCATGGTAGGAGCAGGAGAATGTGGGCACAGAGTCTGCATACTTTGATGTGGCAGATAAACTGAAAACATGCAAGCTGCCCATGCCTGAGAGAAATGTTAACTCCTATGAAAACAAAATCAAATATTGTCTTTAATTTGGGGAGGGTAAAAAAACCCTCCCAAATTACAGCTAATGGAACCGGGTGTTTATAAGTGTTGCTTCAATTGCCCTCATAAGGTTTTTGGGTCCTACATTAAGGAGCATAAACACATCTCTCCAAAATTGTTAGTAATTCCCTGTAATTTCTGAGACACTTCAGGCAAATGAGTTCTAAGTACTGGTTTCTATAGCATACACACAAATGGGATTATACCTAAGAACAATAACTTGCCTTTAGTTATCTTGGTATTTTGAAAGACGTGCCCACTGTGCACTGGTATTTATGGTTTTGTATCCATAAAAAGAACAAAATTATTTCTATCTGATTTCCTAATTTCCTGCTTTAAGTACTGTGAAGTGGCTTCTTAGCACTGGTTTTTAAACATACTCCAAAATACCATTAAACTGAAGAACATTCAAGGGATGTAGGTAAACATAGAGCTTAAATAACCCATTCTGTTCCTAATGAATGTCAAAACTCTCTCTAGATTTCAAAAACTCTAAAATGAGCTGATGATTTGTCTTAAGGAGCAACATAAAAATTTGCTAACCCCCTTAAATCACAGGTTCCACTTTAACATTATTTGTAAATGCAATTAAAATATGAAAATCTTAGAAAAGACAAAGCTATCAGTGTGATTAATTCCTCAGGTATTTCATTTAGCAGTTTCTTTCCATTACTGAAGTGTAGAAGAAAGGACTTATTCAAAGTATAAAAGGTAATACATTTAAAAGTTTAACAAAACTTTTTATTTGAAGTAAATACAAAACAAGCTTTAAAACTTAGGCACTATTGATTGCTAAGATATTAATTTATATTACAGGAAACTGCAAGCAAACTGATAATTTTACAATCTTGCTTAAAAAGGCCTTCAGAACAAGGGGTGGTCTTGGATGTTTTTTATGAAGGAGCAAATAATTCATTTGGGGAATTGCAGATACCTGTGGAGCACTGAGAAAGCTGTTTCTGTCCTTCAAGCCCACTGATTGGGCATGTTTTTCCAGGAGAGACTGAAACTCCAGAAAATGCATAGAAGTTACATTTTCATCTTTCATGGATTAAATAAAACCCCATAAAAGTCAGTTATAACAAGTGGGTGTCTCTGGCTTTTCAGCTCCATTCCTGCAGGCTTTTCAACACCAGTCCTGCCTTTCTGGTGTTTTGAAATTGCCTGTTTTGCTCTGATTTCAGGCTCTGTTTTTTCCTTGCTGTTTCCTTGTCTGACCTCCCCTTCCACCTGCCTGGTTGGAAGGGCACTGTCGAGCTCTCTCCTTCTGACCCCATTTCCACACTCCTCAGTTATTCTCAAAAGTCCAGCCTGGTTAAAGGGCTAAAAAAACTGCCCAAATTAGTTAGTTAATACCTTAATGGGACCCTTTCTCATGTACACACATGCAAAAACTTACAAAATCAAAACCCAAAAAACCCAAAAACTACCACCCCCAAAAAGAAAACCCAACCAAGCAACAAAACAACAATCCACAATCCTTTATTTTCCTTTAATGAAACTTCCATGGTTTAAAGGCACACTGTCATCTGTCTGGGACTGAACTTGTGAACTTTCTGTGGAAGTTATTCCATGCTTCACAGGCCAGGCATTGTTTCAGTGACACGAATCTTGGGTCTATAAGCAACTCTGAGACAACCTTGAAATAAGAGCAACGAAGCTCTCTTTTTTCTTTTTCTTTTTTTTTTTTAATTTTTTTTTTTCAGAATTAGTGTTTAAATCTATTCTTTTCCTATAGACTTGCAGTGCATTTTTTTCCCTTGCAATCATGCTGGGATGAATTTGAGAGACCTCAGACTCTTACAGACTCTTACCAAGTTGTTGTGGTTGCTCACTTCTGGCCCCTGGGGGACCCTCACTGGAAGACACAGGGAATTATTTCCTTCTACACATCATCAGTGGACAAAACTCACTGGTAGCCATAGTTCTTGGCAAGCATTTCTAAGAATGTTTCTAATATTACAAATTTTACAATATTACGAACACATTTTTAAATTCTGATGTCTTAATGGCATTACATATAAACCAAGGCAGTGCTCAGTTTCTGCTGTGATTTCAATTCTGTTTCGAGGTAGTGTAGAAGACAGACAAAATAAAAAGAAGCTTTCTGAATATTAACACTGTTTCTTTTGGTACCACAAACAAGAATTTACAGTTATGAGTCAGAGAAATTAAACCATCATATGGATTTGGAAACTGGAACAGAAATCCAATAAAATGCCATGTCTTTCCTGCTGTTTGATAAATTAGAAGTTTACATTTCCACACATGAATGTAATCTGCCAAGTGAAATTACTTTACCTGCTGTCAGATATTTTGCTTATCTGTAAATACTGAGTTTTTCCATAAACCTTGCTAAATTTGGCTTCTCTCAAGCCATTGAATAGGTTTCTTTTAGGCCAATATTTGCTGTGAAAACACATAATCTGGCTTAACTCAAACTTTGGGAACTACTTTCTGAGCAAAATATATGATGCAGTGGCTCATATTGATTGTAAACAGCTCTAAAATGTAGTTATATCTATTTTTTCTTAAGTAATTTTACCAAGAGCAAAATTGTCTAATATTTTTCTAGTTTGTGGATTTTTAATTGTTGGTTCCTTGGTAGCTCGTTTGTTCTCATGGCAATAGTCATGATTTTCTTAATTATTTCTGCAGATCCCTAAATCCAAAGTCCCCAAGGAATGAAAACCACAGCATCCTATTAAGCCATGTACTTATTAGTAATTTGTTGATGTTTTTAATCACTTTCCTTTAGAGGTCAGGGTGTTTGATGAGATGACTACTGTAGGTTTGGGTATGAACATGAATCCTTTTTCAAACCAGATTTCCCTCCTCATGCCTGAGGACTGAGAGAACAGACAGGTGCCTTGTGAGTGAACTCCTCCTTACAGATTTATCACCACAGAAATTACTTGTTCTAGAAACAGCATTTTAGAAAAATATTTAACATCTGAGTTGCTTGTACACTAGGCTTTGTATTTGTTGTGAATCTTGGTTCTCTTTGTTTGGTTTTTTTTAAAGGATGCTACTTAGTAGAAATGTCTTCTTCAGGGCACAGTTTAAAAATATTCTGTAGTGAACTGGTTGTTCTTCATGCAGTGTGCACATGGGTTTGGGCATGCAAAGAAAATCTGTTCGTATTTTATATCTGTATTAGTGCCCTTAAAAGTAGAATCAAAACCTCTAGGAACTTGTTATACACAGAACAAATAGCATACCTAATATATCCTTCTGCAAAGTTACTCCTAATGATAGCTACACTTATTCCCATGAATACTACTTCTTCAACCTCCAAAAAACTATCCCTTCTCTTTATTTATATTTATTTAGCATTTCAGGTGGTAGCTCCAAATTATACATGCAGCAATTCAGTCTTTGTATTGATATAAAAATGTGTCCATATATTCATAGAAAAATGTTTGGGATGTATTTACTGTAGACTAAACTCTTTTGAAAATAAGTATTCTAGGTCAAATATTTAAAAGTTGGTTTGTGTATTTTTAGTAAAAAACTGAAGTCTCAGTCAAAATCTTACAGGCAGGTTCAGAGCTAACTAATCCTGAATAATAACACACAGAATCATGGAATGTTAAGGGGCTGGAATGGATCTTAATGGTCATCCAGTCCCAAACCCCCTGCCATGGGCAGGGACACCTCCCATTAAACCAGGTTTTAAAGAATTTTGCCCATTTTGGTGCCAACAGGGAAAAGAATGTGTGGAATCTCTCATGATGCACGTGGTTATTATTGAATATTATTGAATTAACCTGGCACCTGTATGAAATAACTTAGCTGGCAAGGCAACAGATTGCAGCTGTGTCATTTCCCTTTTGAGTCGGTCTAGGTTCCCTTCTTTATTTTTCATTTTTTTCTCCAGCAAAACATACTTTTTTTTTAATTTTTAAAAACCTTTGGGGCACAGTGTGAAACCACTTACCCATGGGGTGAAAGGGCTTTTTTAATGGACAGCAAAAGCTCGTGGTATGAGCATGGTGCTGGTCTGCCTCATGAGTCGTACAAAAGCAAGAAACTGTAAATGATGCATAACTTTTTAATGAGTAAATCCTGAGAACAAACTTGTAGTATTTGACAAGGAAGGCCAAATTTCATTTAAAATCCTTTATGCATTTTATTTTATAGCCATTGTTTTCAGTATAACAATTAAAGATGTCATAATTGCAAAATGCAGTGATCTTATTTGTTTAATTGTGTGTTTAGTCCATTCCAATGCTGTGCAGAATAAAACACGGAACATCTCCCCTAAAGAATGTTTATTGTAGCAGTATTTCCAACAAGATATAACAGAGCAAACTAGCAAGCCTGAAATGAAATCACAGGCCTCATCCAAGAGTTTTTCCTAATTTAGTGCCATGTGCAATGTGCTCTTTTAAGGCAAAACTATGAGCCAAATCCACCAAAGAAAATTGGAGACCTTTAATTCAGATGCTACATTTAAGAAAGATATCTTTTGAGTTCATAACAAATACTTCTCTCATCTAAAAATAGTCTTCCAGACCATTTCTGATACACAGGAGAAATGCTATAATTGCAACTTTGAGAAATTCATATTTCTGATATCTACACAGTTGTTCAGTAAATACTATTGAAAATGTTGTTTATTTTGAGAAGTCTGTGTGTGCCCACTCTCTTGGAATATGTATTACTCAAGATTATACACTCAAGTGCATTTGCTAAACACCATGGTATTAGGATATAGAAAATAGATTTTCTGTTTCAAAAAATATACAGGAAAAAATTGAACATGCATGTAAAACCATTTTGCATACTTGCCACACTGTCTTGAAAGATAATTATTCAATGTAGCACCTGAATGGTTGTAATGAAGATAACAAAATAATGTGGTTTTTAAATTAATAAGGTAATTTTATTTCAATGAACTTCTTAAAATGCTCTCAGAAAGCCAATAAGTAATGGGTTTTTCTCTGACTTAGCTATGGATTCACCTGTAACATTGGACACAGCTTGAAACACAAGATGTTGTTTTGGACTTGAGAATATGGGTTAGTGGATGACTGCTACAGGAGAGCTGGGATGTGGAAGTGGGGATTGTATCAGTAGCAATGACCATTCCATTTGGAATTAGAAACCTGGAGTTCATCACTGCCTCACTGATTATTTTTTTGTTTTCATCATCCTCAGGGTTCCAAGAGAATGAAGTTCAGAGCTTTATTTTCAGTGATGTGCTGGGAAATATTACTAGAAATGTGCTGTGCTTTGTGCTGGATGATTTCTGCAGCTCATGCATCATCCTTTACAAAAGAAATATTAGTGTATCTGTATAAATTAATCGAGTAGACTCCTCTTTGCATCATAATTCCTTATGTTTGAGGGAAAACAAGGAATTGTGAAAGGACTTGCATCGAGTTTTTCAGGCATAATGCATGTGCTTTCTATTTTACTATGTGCCTAGAGCAGAGCTACCTCTCTGGCAGGTTTTTTTAGGTTGTATCCTCTTTTACAAAAAGTATTGCAATGAATTAAAAATTATCGGTTACCATTTACAGGGAGAGAAGAGGTTACTAGTAATTAATAAATAATTTCTTCAGATGAAACATCTCTGAAATAATTAGGAAAACTCAAAAACTTAACTGGTTGATATAAAAACATTTACATGTATTCACAGATTCCAAAATTTTATGTCTGCTTAAGATGGGAATTCATTTGTGTGATTTTAAAACAATTGTTTAGAAATCATTGATTTTAAAATAATTATCCTGACTGGTTTTTAATTAGTTATCCTAAGTGGTACAAGCAATCCGAGGAAGATTTACAGTGTGTGTAGCAGATGGCATCTGTTTTCTTTGTGAGCAGGGTATGGTGGTCGCTCCTCATTAAGGGTGGCTGGCTGCAGAGCCAGAAGGAAAACAGGTTGTTCTGGCTGGTCTGTGCCACATCAGGTGAACCAGGTGCAGGGAAAGGGATTTCTCCTCTCTCCTGGGAGCCTCAAGGTGTACAGGAAGAGCATTGAGGCATTTCAGGTGATCTTATATTGCTCCGTTGTTTAGCTGAGTTTCTAAGTTTGCCTTTTTAAAATATTTAGGGAAGAAAAAAAAAAAAGTAGGAATGTTCCAGCAATGCTTTTAATGAAGGTAAAAGTACAGGAATATGCAGTGTTATAGTAACATATGTTGTTATGTACTGCTTTTTGACTGGAAACTTTAGGCCAGATCCCCTTTCTGGAAAAAAACTTCCAAAGTGGCTGTGAAATATTGGTTTATCATTATGCAAAGACCTCCTAATCCCTGAAGTGTCTTTCTTGTTCTCATTAATCCACTGCCTTCCCCTCTAATGGACGGTGCTGGTTGCTTGGGCTGAAGGAAGGAATCCTGCTGCATCCTGCTACCTTTTTCCTTTTTTTTCTGTTTTTCTGAGAGCTTGTGGGCAGCATCCAAGTTCAAATACCTCAGCACTACAGCTTGTTATCAAGAAGCTATTGACAAACTGCAAGATCACAGCAGTGTGACTGGTGGCAGAGCTAATGGGATTCCTTTGAAAAACAAAGGTTCAAAGAACCTTTAGACAGACACATTTTGGCCAAGATGTGACAAGGCTCGATAACAGCCTGCACCCGCCTGAGGAGTGCAAACAGGAGAAAGGAGAGGAAATTCCATGTTAGAGCGACTAGTTAATGGTAATAATGACATGAGATTAAGCAATTATAACTCCTGCCTGAGTCTTAATGAGCACCTTTGGGTAATTAGATTTGGTGGCTGGCAGAGGTCCCTCTGAAGTGGAGTGTGGATGGTGCTGCCAGGCTATTGTCTGAGATTTGGTGCTGCTGTAGGAGCCCTTTGCTGGCTGGGAGCTGGGCAGGATGCCCCACTTTCTGCTCTTTGGCACTGGCAGCCTCTTCTTCCGTGGCATTTGTTGAAGATAAAAACTTCAGCCTGAGTCGTTTATCAAGTAAATATGCTAAAAAATTTAAAGGGATGTTGTATATGTAGAGGAGGAAAAGATAGACAATTTCAAAGTTCAGCTTTGTAAATCCACTGAGAATTAGTTGTGTTTCTGTGCATATAATGGATCTGAGAAGTACATTGTGCCAGTAGTTATTGGTCTGATGGATGACTGACATTTTTCTTTATTATCCACTCTATGGGTGAGGCTGCCTGACAGACTTTACTAATCCAAGAAATTTTACAAAGCTTTTCTTGGTATGATCACTCTGCAAGTTTTATAAATCTGTTTATGGTACAAGGCACTAGACTGGCAACCATCAATAGCTACCACTACAAAAATACCCAAAACCAACCAAATTTCTGCTTTCTTACAGTTCCCCATTCCAATTTCACAGGTTTTTTTGAAGGTGGGATTCATCATTATGTTGAGTGTTTGTATTAGTTTTTTTCTAGGCTGGTGGTGAATGTGAGGTTGTCTAGGTCTATTGAACAGTCCTGTCATATGGGGTCTGTTATCTGACTCTCAAAATTAAAGGCAGTGGTTGAATTTGGCAATTACAGCTTGGATTTTGATTCCTCTTGCTAATGAGGTGATTTTCAGTATCCACATGTTAAAAGTGTATTTTCAGACTATGAACAAACCTATATTGAGGTTTATTTATAGCCCTTCATTGAGGATACAGATTTTCCCTGAACAAGACCATTCTTGAGTGTCTTTACCCATGTAGTGAAGAAGAAAAAATCTCTCTCACAATGTGTATGCCAATTACAAATTACTGGTAAGAGATGCATAAATTTTCCATGGTAAACATTTCTCAAAAATGAGTGTAAGGTAGCTATTAATTCAAATTAGGAAAGTTGAATGTTTCTTGTCAGAAGTAATCACATTACAAAAAAAAAAGAAACCAAACAAAAAAAAATCCCAAAACCAAAAACCAGCATTCCCCCTTCCCCCAAAATAACAAAAAATCCCCAAAACCCTCTAGCAGTGGATGCATATTTAACCATATTTTTAAGTCTAGCAAAGATCAGGTTAAAGCATAAGTGACTGAAATAAGAAGAAACACTATAGAAAACTTCCAGAAAATTGTAAATAGTGGTATAGGTTCTAAATATTTTTGTAGAAGTAGAATAGATTATTAGGTGATCTGGAGGTATGAAACAA
>JAWWEY010000001.1:9918898-9987644 GCA_035582745.1 Loriotus luctuosus | reverse complement strand
AAAATTAATGTAAGGTAGATATTAATTCAAATTAGGAAAGTGGAATGTTTCTTGTAATAAGTAATAACATTACAAAAAAACAAAACAAAACAAAACAAAACAAAACCAAAAAAAAAAACAGCATCCCCCCTTCCCCCAAAATAACAAAAAATCCCCAAAACCCTCTAGCAGTGGATGCATATTTAACCATATTTTTCAGTATAGCAAAGATCAGGTTCAAGCATAAGTGACTGAAATAAAAAGAAACACTATAGAAAACTTCCAGAAAATTGTAAATAGTGGTATACGTTCTTAATATTTTTGTAGAAGTAGAATAGATTATTAGGTGATCTGGAGGTATGAAACAAGGTGTGTTCCTCAGACCTCCAAGACATGTAGTTTCTGCAGGATGTCAACACAAGTCCAATATTGTATCTGAGTACAACAACCACTACAGTGCCAGCATAAGGACAACATTAGATCTGAGTCTGCTCCTCCACGTTGAGTGTGGCAGTGCCAGTGGGGAGCCACTGATTCCTTAGAGGGCTCAAACAAGGCACAATAAACCACAGCTGCAACTTCTTGTCAGTTCAAATGTATCCTCAGTGCCAGAACTGCTTGGTTTGGTTTCATTTTTTCTGTTCTGCTGTGATGAAGATGTGTAGGACAATCATGTAAAAGTAAGTTTCAAAATAGAAGCAGTTTTCTCTATTGATGCAACTACCCTTCCAATGGAGATATTCCAGGTTTCAGCAGTACTAACTGAAGCAAAGAGAGAAGAAATGTCAAAACTTAGACAAAATTGTAGGACTTCTGGTGTTGTGCTAGTACTCACAGTGTTTTATTTATTGTTTCAGACAGTAAAAGGGCATGTCATATCATGTGAGAAGATGAAAAAAGGTGAAGAAACCTAATGCTGATTCCTTGCAAGCATTGCTGGGTAATCCAGGTCCTAATTCAATTATGCCCCATTGATAACATAAACTGAAATTACTCAGGGAAAATGCATTATTCACAAAGGAGATCCAATAATGAACACAGAGAGGCATGTACAATTTGCTCAGGGTTCATCTTTAGATTTTTATATAAAGGAATATAAGGTAGTCAAGAATATATCTGTCTTGTCACACATCTCTAATACTTGTGGTAATATTACCCCTCTTACAAACTCACTTTAAATAAAGTATGCTAGGACTACTGCTATTTGTGGTCTATGAAGTGTGGTTTGCCAGATGCTGTAAGGCACAACCATCTTACTTTGGCTCTCTGATCTGTTTCCTCCATTCAGAGGGAAGTGATGTGCTTGAAAGTTTGTTTATTTACAGCAGAAAAGGAGTATTCAGAGGTCAGTCTTTACCATGTTTATCAATTCTACTTTATCTGGTATCTTATTAGTAACCTCAGCTGCTGCATCACATAAATTAGCTTGTGTCTTTACAAGCATTACAAAATAAATAAAACAAATTTGACTCTCCAAAGATTTTGATTCAATCTGTAATCTGTTTGCGTTCACTGTGAGACTTCCGTGGGAATACTGAAAGTCTTTTTTTTTTAAAGTGCTTCTTCCATCCCAGTCATGTGGACTACTCTAGCTGGTAAAAATTTGTGATGAACTAAATAGAGCATGGCAAGAAATGGGTCTAGATTGTCACTTCATCTCGTTTTGAAAGCAGAAAATGAATTATTTAAGCAATGAGACAGTATGGACTTTGCATCAGGGCTGATCAACGCCCATTCTGGATGTTTGCCTTGTTTCCCATCACATGCAAACAGTACAATAATCAGCACTAATTGAAAAGCTAATGTTACTTATAAAGATTTGGCATTATTCTTTCTCTTGATGTTTTTTGAGAGTTTCTTCCACTAAAAGTTATAGGTGATGGAAATACTTCAATCTTATTTCCAAGATGTGCAATGATCAAATGCATTCAAAACCAGATTGTATTTGCTGGGCTTTTATAGGAATTTCCTTTTATTTCTTGCTAATTACATACCTAAAGCCCTTGAGATTTGTATGTTTGCAGTTTGAACTTTCTTTTTCTTGTTGCTTTTGCTTTTCTTTTTCTGATGTCTGATTTGCCAGTTTTTTATTTGCTTTGTTCAGTTGTCTCCAGGGCAGGTAAACTAGCATTCCTTTGGATGGAAAAGAACTGGATGACACAGTCCTGGAGCACCCCTGATTGCTCCAGTGACTGGGGGTACTTGGTTTGTGTGACCAGGCTGGAGCCAGTCTTACCATGCCCAGCTGTCAGCACTGCCCTGCAAATCTGCTCCCTTGGACTGCATCACTTGCTGCTGCTGGCAAAGGTTGGGATGCTCTGACAAGGCTGTCAGGTGGACTCACCTGTCTATTTTTTCCTAACAGAAGCATTCCAAAAACACCCAAGGAACTTTTTCAAACTCTAGTTAAGATTTTACTTAAAACAAATCTGTGAATTTTTCAAACACAGAAATCCAGATCTGGGTGAAACAAAATAAACTAAAAGGTTCAGCAAAAAAATCTCTCCCTGCTTGCTGTTTCCTTTCTGAGAAAATCCTTTCCTTCAGCTTTACTTTCAGTCCTGTATCTTTTAGCAGACTTTTAGATTGTAAAAGCCTATGTGGTCTCTTCTGAATCCCTCAGAAAAGCCTATATTTTCATTGTCTCTGCCACCTGTCTTTGTGTCTGGTTTTCCACTCCCCAGATACATAAGGTCAGTAACCTCTAGTAAGGAGGAATTTTCCTAGGCAGACTGTAAAGGGAATTACACAGTCTGATATGCTAGGGCAGAAAAAGAAAAGTATCTCAGTAAGACAATGCATGTGCAATAAAATAGTTATACAGATTGTTAAGTTATGTAAGTTTCTGTATTTGGGGGCGAAATAAGGAATTCATTAAATCTATTGTATTTCATACACTAAAATAGAACTGTTAAAAAAAGAAAAAAGATAAAAATGTCTGCCTCAGTCTATAGAAGCTCAGAAATTACTTTGCTTTTATTGCTTCTCAATTTATTCCTGGAGGTGCTTGGGGAGGAAGAAGGGGAAGGGTCTGTGCCGAGGGCACAGCACTCACTGATTTTATATCATTTGTGCTGTGTTTTGCACATCATTTGTAAACGGCCCAAGCACATTGAATGGTTTGGGAACATCAGCTCTTTTATGCATTGGCCTTTGGGCTTACTTAATGGAGTGTTTTAGAAAGTCTTCATGTTATTACCCTCACATGCGGGCTAAGCCACCATAAAAGTTAGATTTTACTTGGAAGGAAACATAGGAAACAAAGTGTGATATGCATTGCCCTAGGATCACTGTAATCTGTCTGTAAGTGATACAGCCCCCAGGTATCAATACACAAATGATCCATTTTCTTCTTTCTGGTCTCTGAAAACTAGTTATGGATACTTCATGGCTCCTTTTTATACTGAAAATGACATTGTTTTTGTTTAAGTAAAATTTGATCCTTTTTGAGTGTAAGATCAGTAATGAGCTAAAGCTAGGAAGTCTTATGACTATTGTTCTCTCAGCTTCAGCTAAAACCTCAGGTTGTTCTGCTTGTTTTACCACAACCTCCTGTCATTTTCCCACTCTCTTATTATTTTATGTGTTTGCTGCTGAAATCTCAGCGCTTCTTACAGTACATTTTAATTTCTTCTTCACTACTTCAAACGTTCTCCCTTTCTGCACATCCAAATTGTTGACATCATTATCAGCTGCATTGCTCTGATCACAATTCCCTCCTTCCTAAATTATTGATTAGGATTTCCTCTTTCACATACAGTTCATGTTTCTTCTCATGCTTTATATATTGATTCTAAACTGCTCTCTGGCTCATCCTCTCCACACTGCTCCCTTCTCTCCCCACCTTCTTTTCCCCACAGCACCTGAAGTATGTTCATCTCTGTTAATCTTGCAAAGCACAGCCGTCCTTCTCTTTGTAAGCACTTTTGATAATCGGTATGTTTGGCAAAGCCTGTAAGTGTAGGCACCCCTTGAAGAAACCATTTACAGCATAAGATGAGGTTTTACTCTGGTTCCCTTCAGCACCTGATGAAACAAGCACCTCTGTCGTCTCTCCATGGTGGGTGCCTTAGGGGAATGCAGCTGATGGGACTCTGAGCTCTGGGCACTGGGTTTGGATTCCTTTGAACTTTTAATGTCACCTTTTAAGTCTGCCTCAATTTCAGCTGATGGCCCAAGGAAAAAAAAAAAAAGCTCCTTCTACCTATCTGTTAATACTGTTTTTGCAATATTTTGGGATACTTTCTTTTGTGAAACCCCAGATGAAGTTCATAGGTTTGTGTTACAGCT
This sequence comes from Loriotus luctuosus, assembly GCA_035582745.1. Lineage (NCBI taxonomy): Eukaryota > Metazoa > Chordata > Aves > Passeriformes > Thraupidae > Loriotus > Loriotus luctuosus. The sequence continues at coordinate 9,983,375 of JAWWEY010000001.1, read as the reverse complement.
TTAATGTGTTTGGTTTTATTTTGGTTTTGGTTTTGGTGTTTTTTTTTTTTTTTTTTTTTGATTGCATTTCTTTTTAAAATCTAAAATTCATCTGAATGTTTCCTCAATTGATTTCTCTGTCAGTATTAACACTCACCTGGCCTTGGGGCCACTTCCAGATGATTAATAATATGAATGTCCTAGGCAATGTTGAAATAGAATTGTAGAACCCTGCATGTCTGTTTGGAATTTACTCCTGCTTCTGTGTCCAGCAGCAGCAAGGCTTCTCTTTGCAGCTGCCCTCAAATATCCCTGCCTAAAAATGTCTACTTCTGCAGTGGAATGTTTTGAGTAATATAGGTTTCTTTTCTCCAAAGACCAACAGCTAATGCACTTTCTAGTAAATAACAATGATAGTTTGTCCTGGCATTTGGTTGATAGTAAAAAATCTTGATTTTTTAGTGAAAAATTTTTAGATCCTGTTTGAGTCATACATTCAAGTTTGAACCTTCACCTCAATTTTCATAATATGAGGAGCAGAGTCTTTGAAGATTTAATGTCAGAGTTTATCAGCCAACTGGTAGAATGGTGTGTTATTGTAGAAATTAGAGAAAAATGTTACCCTGAGAAAGCCTCTGCATTTGGAGAACCTAATTTCATTTTGATATATTTAGAAAGATGTAATTACATATTCAGGAGGAGAATAAAGCTTCTGTCATTTCTCAGTTACATATGTGAACTCTTATGAAAGTGGAGATGTACTGGAATAGAGAAACCCACAAAGTTTCTTTCAATATTACCACATTAAAGCTCCTTGAAACTTCTCGAAAATACCTGGACTTTTTTGCAGAAAATATTAGCCTTAGGGGAGTAAAATATTTCTTATAATTGCTAATTGATCTTAAAATATTTCCTATTCCATTAAGTACAGCAAAACTGTGCAGAGGTTGAGATCTCAATTAAGAGTATCTTGCAGCAATATTTTGTCATTTAAGTTTTAGAGGTTTCGTTGGCTAAGAGCACTTTTATTAAGAAAGACAATCCTAAAGGGAAACTTATTTGACACAGGCTTTTTTGTTGCTGTTGTTGTTGTTTACGAGCTGTGCTTGAATGACTGCAGCATGCCCAGTGCAAGAACTCAGATTTTTCTTCTTATGGGTTCTTGTCTAAGCAGAGCCTGCAAGCGAGCTATAGCCAAGTTCCCAAACAATAATATCCAAGTGAGCATGTGTGCAGAGGTCTACAGCAGTTTTCAAGACAATGTATAGATAGATGTTTCTAATTTTGATGGTGCCTTTGAGCAAGTAACGTTTCCACTCTTCATCAGATTGAAGGGCCATAATTTTAATATAGTCTTCTGTACACTATCACATTCTTTCCAATCCATTTCACAGGGAAATTGTCCACTGTTAGAAAGATATTCTTTGCATGGTTTGGTCCATCATTGTCACACTATTAACCTTCAAGTATTATGCACACAATTGACATAAACGAAAAGAAGCAAATCAAGATGTTTTCCTTTATTTTTGTAGTCTAGATGACAGGCATTATATAGCATGCTCTTAATTTGACAGACAGCAGACCAGGAAAATGATACTTGTCTATTACAGAAATTAGCTATAGGAAGAATTTTGAAGATGTCACTGTTAGAAGAGTGGTTTTTTTCCTCTTTAAGTACCATAACAAATGACTGCCTAGACTTGAGCACTGACCTGTGGGCCAGGCAGCCTTCCATGGGGAGGAAAAGTGTGTTCAGGTCTGCTGGCTGTAGTGCTAACCCACAGCCAAGAAGATCACTGTTTGCTTTGATAATCTACACAGGCTAGGCTTTGTTATTTCCTTCTCATACTTTTATAATCAAAATTAAATAGAAATTGAAGCACTGAATACAGTGCTGAAAAGATGTTCAATATATTTTAAAATAGTGGCTATTGCTGTCAAGCTCATCAAACCTTTGAAGTGGGTGTAGGCATGCTTTAAGAAAGAAATCCCAGTTTACAGGAATAATTGAGCAAATTGCTATTTTGCCTGTTCTAAGATCTCTGAAGTTGTTGGAAGAGAAATTTTGTATTGTTGAAATGAAAACATGCATAAGAACCTAATATTTTCTTCCTGGGTGATTTACAAGAATTTGGTATTTTCTTAAAATTAAAGACGGGTTTTTTTCTCTTAGTTTTACAGTTATTTCAAATATTACCTATGTATTGGAGGGCTAAATTTGCCACATAGTCTTTGTGGTCCCATGGGTGATTTCTTCCTTAATTCTTGCACTGGTATTGTCAACTTGTCTCCCCTCTTTGAAACTGCATTGCTGTCTTTCCTCCCAACAAAACAGCCTTCCTGGAAATGCCCAATTCCCATGGACTTCTGCAAGTTCTCTTAAGTCTTCTGTCACAACAAGAAGGGTTCTGCCGCTCTGCCAAATTGGCATGGAGGAAAAAGCTCCTCTTTCCTATTGTTGATGAAAATGTTGGCTCCCTACTTTATCATCCAGGCTGTTTTGTGCTGTGCTCCACTCAGAGTGTGGCTTAGGGGGCAGGGAAATGGGAGATGGGAAGAAACAGGTCTGAGAGGAAGCAGGTCCAGAGTGTTTATTCTCCCCATTCATCCCCACCCCATAAATCACCTTCTCAGGCCATTCTCCACAGAATGCTTTTCCAAGGACTGCCAAACACTTATCATCATTTCCCTAATGACTGAAGAAAACTGCTGGCTTTCTTTTCACAAAGTGAGTACAATTTCTGACTGGGAATTCACATCTCAACATTAGATACAGCTGTTTCATAGGCATATCTAAGAATCCTGAATGCCAGTGTGTTGTTTGGCAGGAAAAAAAAAAGGTAAATGTGTTTTGTGCTCATATACAGTTTCAAAGCAAGGCCTAAACTAATGTATTTCCTTTAAAAATCTGTGGGTTTAATGTCCATGCTTATCAGTGGGTGGAGACCTGGGAAGGTTGGAAATGTTCTTACAGTAAAGTATTTTTGCTGGTTGTCATTAAACTATAAATTGTAAGGACACGCTCTAAATTAGGTTTTGTTGTGCTAAACTACTAAACTTTTACCATAATGTGAGATTACCAATTCTAATTGTCACCACCTTATTGCAATTAGTCTTATCTCTGGTACCACAAAGAAAGAAAACCCTGTGTTTGCTTTCTGGATTTTGTTATAAAGACTTAGCAGTGAGAGAAGTATTTATTTCAGAACTTCATAACAGCTGTTTGTCAATATTTTGAAATGGGAACAGGGAAAGACATGAAATATTAAAAGTGTGCCAAATCCCATCCTTTCTGCAAGCATACCTTTGATTTCAGTATTTCTGTTTAGTCTGGGTTATTTATACTTTTTCAAGAAGAATAATTTAAACATTAATATTTCTAGATCTCAGTTAAATATTTATCTGAGTTTATAAAGCTGTTTCTGCTGATTAGTGAGCTACCTGTTATGGGAGAACAAAGAAACTCAAAAGGCAGCAAATTAAGGTCACAGGTCAGTGTTCAGGCAAAATAGAGCTGGGCTACCAAATGATTTTCAGTTATTAAGCCAATAAATCAGGCAGATGTTGATAGATGCAAGCACTGGGGCAGTGTGTCAGCCTCATGAAAAAATTGTTTAACAGATTCAGGTGATCAATGCTGTCAGAATCTTGCATGTGGAAAAATAAGATGACAAATTAAGCTGTAAGGCTGTGACACCAGAGATGATTATGCACCCCTTCTTCCCACTCCCCACCACTGCCACCATTGTTTTACATCTAGCCTAAAAGCAGAAGCACACAAATAAATAAATAAAATTATGTATCTATCCATTTATGTCCCTTGGAAAGCCCACAAGTGAGGCAGAAGGCTAATGGATTTTCAGAGCAAATGCAACCTGCTGCACAAGCCCTGATTGAAGAGCTCTGAAGGGGAAAGGAATAGATAAAGGGGGTATTGAATTATTAATGGGCTGTATGATAGTGGTCTAATTAGAGCTAAAGAGTTAGCACTTCTTATTAATGGCACGATGAAAACAAAAATAACCCATCAAAAGTCATGAAAATAGGAAAGATCCTAAAGTTGAATAGCTTTTCATGGCCAAAAGCACTACATTGTGTTTGTTTACAGGAATTTCTGGGGTTTGCATGTTGTAAAACATGAAGCCAAAAAATATGCCATTGTTTGGGGTTTTTTTGTTTATTTTGAATGACACAAGCAGAGTAATCCAGTAATTGCCGTTGAAGGCTTGGGCCTTACTGTTTTCTCAAAGTGAAGACCCTTAAACCTGACAACAAAAAGAAAGTGGTCTCTATTAAAAAGATTTTCTTTCCATTCAATATATCTGCAATCATGAGACACTGGAGGCTGAGTGCCATGCTTTTTCAAGTCTTTTGTTGTTTTGTTTTGTTTTTAAAGGTAAAGGTGCTTTTAGAAACTTGACAGCTAGATCCAAGAGAGGCTCGGTGTGATTTTCCTGGGCAGATCACTGTTGGCAGGCAGTGATCCCCAGCAAACTCTGGGCTCACCAACCCCACCACCCCAGTGCCTGGTACCAGAGATCCAAACTGAACGTGTGCTGGGGTGGGAGGGACTCAGCTTTCCTCCTGGGCCAAGCAGGAGCCCTCTCTTGACTTCCCACGTGGTGTGAGACAACCCAATGTCTTTGCAACAGTGCAAGGTGAGGTACAAATTGTCCAGCATTCAGCTAATTTGCAAGCTATTAAATATCACGGGGCTGCAAGAGTGATGACTTTATGGGAAAAACTAGCTGAGGGAGACAACAAAAAGCATTCATCTCTATCTTAGGAGATACCTGAAAGCCAGCCTGAGCTGTCATCAGGGCGTTTAAAATGTTTTCAGCAGTTACTCTGTCAGAGATATCAGATTACTGCTGTTACCTGTCTCATAGATGGACAGGAAAGTGCTGTGTATGTGAGTTTTTTGCCTACAAGCTCTTCCAGAGAAAAAGAAATTGTTCTTTGAATGACACCAATTCCCTGTTTGTTTATCTGTCCCTGATTTTTTTTTCAAATGGTCTGTCCTATGCCCTGCCCTCAGCACACTCAGATGTGTGGATGGAATCTCTTTGTAGAAGCCTGGAGACAACTGCCTTTCTCAGAATGAAACTAAGTTGTTGGATGGGAAATATATACATGCCAAAATATATTTTTCCCCTAGATTCTCCCTCAGGTCTTTAGTTCAGTTCATAGAGCCAAAGTCATGGTAGATAATAATTGCTAATGATTTGAGAGAAGTGAGGGACTAGAATATTCTAGCTTAACTCATATTTTTTTACAAGAAAATATAAATGGGTAAAGAGTGCCTTACTCAAGGGTACCTTTCTTTCTCTTCTGTTTCTAGCAAGGCTAAAACAGCTGCAGTCCTTGAGCCCAAGGCACCCCAGCTGAATTCAGATTGGCAGTGCACATCTTACTGTGGGGTGTCAGGGGTGAGAACAAAACTTTTATTGGCAAACAGGAACACAAATGCCTCTGCTTATCACCCACGTGCACAACCACACAGAGCATTTTGCTGTCAAAAGCCAGCCCTGCCATTCAGGAGTGTCTGGGTGGCACAGCTGGCTTGGGGGGCAGTATTTGCTGCAGCTGATTACAGGTGCTCTCCCCCAAACACCACCTTTTATTTTTCCTTGGGTTAGGACAGAAAGGGAGCTCTACATTACTCACACAAGGGCTGTGGCAGAGATGCTGGCACTGTCAACAACACTTCTGGCCCTGTGATGTACAAGCTGCTCCATCACACAGCTGTCACACAACTGTCTCTTGGATCTCCTGGATGATGATTTTAGGCTATTTCAGGCAGTTCTATTTCTTCTTGTTTTGTATAGGAGAAAAAAAAGGCAATAAGAAGGGATAGAAAACAACAATTTATTAATATCATACAGACTTGTGAAATATTGCTTCCTCTGAGATCCTGCAGTAATGTATGAGCAACATAGATCAGTTTGTGAAGTTAATTTCTTTCAAGAAATTCTCTGTGTTGCAGGAAACTGCATAAATACTCCATAACAGTGCCATTTGCTACACTGAAGCAATAACCATTTATTTTGGTGAGTTCCAGAGTAAAAGTATGAAGGTTTTTATTATTAATCTCAGTGTTTCCTGCTCAGGTTTCTTTCATCTTTGTGGAAACTTGAAAACCTGTTTTTATCAACTTTTAATTTTCATACATAGAGGGGATTGAGAAGAGCCAAGTGGGTACCCTAGGGAGCAAGACATCACAGGTGATGTATGTTGTCATTTTAATGGAGACACATTAACAGTTTCTGAATACACAGTGTACTTACCATGTGCACCAGCAAACCCTGCCTTGAAATTTAGGCCGAAAAAGAAAAATGTAAATCCTTGGTTTTCCACGTGTATAGCAAACTGTCAGAAGACTGCATGTGGTTTTATAATTAAAGGCCACTGTACTTCTGCAGCAGTGTTGTTAATGAGTCTTCTTTATTGAGGGTCTCTTCTCAGATAGAACTTAGGGTGCTGTATATTATCATTTTGAAACAGCATGAGTACAATGGCAATTTATTAAAATATTGTTAATTCTCTCAATACGACCATGAGGCTAATTAAATATAACAAGTTTCCTTCTGGGATTGGTTCCACAGTCTGCAGGCTGTTCTTTCACCAGATCCTTTGGGGTTTTCCATCTGTGTGGGAGACCGAGAGCAGCCCCATGAAACACGATTTTCTGCACTTGGAGAGATTTGTAATTCCCTGTCAGACAGGTGAAAATTACATTTAGCTCTTGATTGCCTCCAAGAATAAGGGGCAAAAATTCTTGATCTAAAAGTTTACCTTAATGCTGTTAAGAGTTTTTTCTCTCTTAATAGTGGGGGTTCTTTTTATACTGGTAAGTTAAACATGGCTGAAAAACATGACAGTCCAATTCCTGAGGCCAACTGATGAGAAACTGCTCCTATCCCTCCTGGTTTAATTCTCTTAGCTATTATACCCCTGTGGTCAGCTGGGCTCAGCCGTCCCAATTGTGTCCCCTCCCAACTCCTTGTGCACCTCCAGTCTAACTTGCTGGTGGGGTGGTGTGAGGGGCAGAAAAAGTCTTGTCGTGTGCAGACTCTGCTCAGTGATAACAAAAACATCTCTGTGTTATCAGCACGAATCCAAAGCACAGGTGCTCTGGGGAAAATTAACAGTACCCAGCCAAAATGAGCACAGATATTACTACCTGGCCTGGAACAAAGTCACACCATGGATATTCTACCAGTGAAAGGGTAGAAAGGGTTTTGTCCCACATCCTAAGAGTTTCATGAGATGCTGTTTAATTTCTGGGTAACGTGAATATCACCATAGGCTAAAACTGCTCAGTTAAAATCCTTTTAATCAGATCAGTACCAAAGCAGTTTATTGACTTATTAATGACACATATTTAACCAGCAATCATGACACTCTAAGTATTGATATCACCAATTCAGCCAATGCACTGCAATTTTAAATATTCAGGCAATGTTAAGTAATGCCTAGAAATTTCTAGGCATCTTTTCTGTAGCTAATCCCCAAAAGCTCTGAGCACACCCTCACCAAGGTAGGGGCTCCCCACACTCTACTTGCTTGAAATTCTGGGTGTTGAAGTCTCTCACACTCCTTACACTGCCTGGGCTTTCTTACCCTCTGTTGTCTAAGCCATTTTGTCAGTGGGAGCTATTCCCACAGAGAAACTTCCATCTCTGGCAGACAAATGAATGTGTGTTCAAATGGGCTACACAGCATGGAATGTGTACAGGTCTAACCTTTCTTTAAAAAAACAGACAGTAGTAATAACACCAATATGACAGGCTTGCATTTCAAATGTTTTTCTTCTGAGTAACAGTGAAACCCCTCGCTTTAAAAGGCTCTATCATAAACACCTTTTTGCAAAAACCTAGAGAGACTTTCCTTCAACTACTCTGTACAAGAATTGAAATTGTTCATCAAAAGGAGTGAATACAGGCCATACTCACAGGATTTGATTTGCACAAATGAGATTGTGGTCAGAGAAAAGTATATTGGGTTTTTTTCTTTTCAGTATGTATTTTCTGCAGTCTGTTTTCAGCAAAACCATTGGAGTTTATGCCTTTTTTTTCCTTTTTCTTTTTTCACTCCTTATCTCATATTTTCAAAGGCTGGAAGTAATCACTTCTCTGTTTTGTTGACATAAGAGACATTTCTAAATAATTTAGCTTAAACCCTCAGGACAGGCTTGACTAATGCTCCTTTTTTATAACTGGAATGACTCATTCTGTTGCTCATGTAGGTATTTTTTGTAGGCTAAATCTGTGAGTGTCTTCTTCTCTGGTATTTCTGCTCCAGAGCTGAAATATCTGTTGCTCTGTAATGCCAGCCCTGGCAAGTGTCCCATGCCAGCTACCAACCCATGGCTCAATTTCCTCATATGTCCCATCGTGTTTTTTCATGGGAGTGGAGCTGGTGGTCCACGTTACACATTCATGTCTAGAGATAGGTAGGGTGGGCTTCCTGAACCTGAAAGTTTATAAGGCCTGCTTTAAGTCAGCAAATTCTTTTTTTTATACTGTTATCAGGAGCACTTTTACAGCTGGGGTGATGCACTTAATTTGACACTTTTGTAGATTAAGGAAATAGGCTGGCACCTCAAAATTCTGGAAGAGCTGTTGTCTCTTGGACTGTTTTCCTCTATCTCTGTTTCTAAATGTAATAAAGGTGTGCCACACTTTCTTGAATATTTTAATCTTTGATCAAAGCATATGGATAGCAAATAACCAGTAAATTGAGTGCACTAGAATAAATTGTGTAACTTCCTTTCAGATTACCCCATAATCTCCAGGCACTGTTTCTTACTTTGAGTACCAATTATCCTCATCTTAATTGAGGCACGAATTACCCATAATTATCTATTTTCCATGGTAAAACAAAACCTGTAATTAGGCTTTTTTCCATGCCTTGAATTTATACATGGTGTGAACAGAAATTAGGCCAATGTGTCCTGAGTTAACAAGAGTGATTTTATTCTTTTAGTCCTGAACTTCTTCATAGCTGTGTAATTTGATTTTAAGAAAGGCAAAGATGTCCCCCAGAGAAGAAATAATCTGTTTCAGGGTGTGAATAGTGGAGGCATAATCTAAAGAGTGTGTTTAATTTTCCTTATACCCAGCACTTAAGCCTGGGTTAAGGTGTGTGGTCATAGTTCACAGTTATACTTCTCTTTCCCTCCTACTGTGGCTTTTGGAGATGTGAAATGCTTTTCACTGCATCTGTTTACAGCAGGCAGACAGGGCCTTGAACAGCTCCAGGATGAAGTGACCTTTGAAGGTGCTTAAAGTTATCCATCTCTGTCTGAAGCACAGTAATTGAGACTCAACCTCAGCTTTGCCTGAATTAAATCATTAGGCAACCAAAAACAAACCTAAAAGAATATTTCCCACAGTAGAATAGATACAAGTCTTTAGGATAATTCACTCCTAAACATATCCTGAGATTTGGCATCTCATTTTACAAAGGCCAGTAGATGACATGGTCTAAAACAAGTCTAATGCAGGAGAGTCAGAAACCAGATAAAAGGCTTTGAATCATGTCATTCTCTGGTGTGTATCTCTGTTATGTGTCCCATGATGGAGCACCTGCAGCAAGGCTTTCTAGAAATGACATATCACAGAAAGGTCAGATATCATGCAATTCCTCCGCTGAGGCATCTGTCAAGTCATGTTTGCCATCAAAACAAGGTAATGTCCTGAAAGGAAGCAGCATGTTCAGCAACCATCTGCAGCATATGGCACTGGAAATGCATGTCAGTGAAGCAAAAGTCATGCCATGTACCTGCTTTTCAGCTGTAACATGTTATTTGTCATAAAAAGCTGCAGTTGTTTAATTTTTCATAAGCGGTTTTCATGTCTTCACGTATTGCTTCACGCACTGGATTAAAAGCAAAAAGCAGGAAACCTCTTTGTTCAGTATAGAAAAGTACAGTGTCAGAAGGCAATGTGTAATAAACACATCATTAGGCAAAATATGAGGCTGATTGTCGTTTACACAAAGGCCCACATACACTGATTCAGCAGTGCACAACAATGTTACTTTAAATAATCCACAGGAAACTGTGAATCAGGTCCAAATACTTGAATTAAATTCTAAGTAACTAGGAGTCTTCTTTTGAAAATCCTTTGTGTAAATCTCAAATAAGCTCTTTCAAAGGCATGCAATGTCCTTGAATGCTAATATTTTTAGTGGGGAATGTACATGATGAAATGTGACTTGAAATCTGTGTGGATACCACAGTGCTAGTGGGGCTAGAAATAAATATGTTGGATGAAAGATGAAAGACTCAAATTCCTCCTTATTGGCTCCACACAAAAAAGAGTCAATGAAGTCCAGTGAAATAAAGGCTAAAGCACCTTCTTCCTTTACCTGTTTTAAACGTTTGCCAACTAAAAGAAATTTAATTCCCTATTTTATCTCCTCACAGTACAGAAGTTATGTGTCTTGTTTTATAGGTCAGTGCACCCAAAACTTAGTAGGTCTTGGAGAGGCTGTTAAAGGTAATAGGTAGGTGCAATTTCTAGTGAGGGTGGCCTTTAAACACTAACTGCCTTGATTTGGGAAATAGCAATTTATAATTGCTCCTTGCCATGTACATTTAAATGCCTTGAGTGAGTGCTGCTTTAGAAAAGGAGTTGCACTATGTGGAACATTAGTTCCTGTTGTTTTGTGCCTTTTTCTTTTTTGGGAAAAAAAAAAGATTGTTGCATAGAAATAAAGTCATAAAGTCATAAAGCTATGGTGTTTGCAAACTTCTCTCCTTGCTTTTTGCCAGTTCATTGCTATTCAGGATTATATTGGTATTATTGCAGTGTATTATAAAGAGATTTGTGTCTGGTAGAAATCAGAACAGCCTGGCTTCTGTGCTACACTGATGGTTTTAATCAAAGTACGATTACATGCACTGTTGTGAATATGTAAATCAGAAAATGTACAGTGAGATTACTCAGCATTTATGACAGCAGAAACTGGAGGTCCTGTGTTCCCATCTAGGAATAAAGGCTGGTAATCATTAGGGCTGAATGTTGAATCTGCAAACTTTGTGACAGATGCAGCCTTGCTTTGTGTATGTGTCAGAAATATCATAACTTGCTTTGCAAACTGCAGCAGTACATCAGATCTGTGAACTCAGAAAATCTGTCCTATACTTAACTTCTACTTTAAAAACGAATAAACTTCTCAACCCCAAAGCCCTATAGGAGTAAATTGAGGAAAGTTTTTATAGGAAATTAGAGTTTATACAGGGAAAAAAAAGATAGCTGCACTTAGCTAGTCTAGAAAGTATATTAAACAGCAGCTGTCTTCTTAGTTAAGAGGATTTTGTTTGGCTGGTCCTTCAACGATGGCAAGAGCATTTAAAATGAACTGCTGACAATGGTAAAATCCCAATGAATTATGAATGTTGTGAGAAATCCATGAACCTATTTACTTGGATAAATCTAGACAGAGCATTTACTTTTGATTCCTCACTTCTGTAGCAGCAAATTGGGGCACTCCAAACTTTACTTTGGTTCAAGTTCCCTTTGGAGTACAGAAACAGGCTTGTGGTTCATACAACAGCCTGCCCTACCTCAGACAAACATAGATCTCCTCACAGCTGAATTCTTTAAGGTTTACATTCCCAAGCAAGGAATTCTCTAGCATTTGGATTGATTTTTCTATCGTTTCCCAAACTCTTACAGTCTTTTAACGTTTTAGGACTTCTATCTCTAAAATGCTTGATTTCAGAGTGTTTTGAACATACTATGTTTTAAACATAGATAACACAAGGCAATGGAAAACCAGCCATGCTCTACAAAACATAATATATTACATTGCAAGGAATATTTCCAAGGCTCTTGATGTGGCAGAGTGAAACAGACAGATCAATACACAGGCTGAGCATGTATGATGTGCTCACTCACATGTGCTGTCTTGTGGGATTCACATTCTCTGAACTTGAGAGAAGCAGTGAGAGAAGCAGAGAAGACAATGATCAAAACAGTTCTTATCTCATTTGCTGCTCCTGTGTTGTGCAAAAGCAAAATGCAATGTGGAGATTGTTTACCCAAAGTGATGGGGTTTTGTTTCCTTGGCCTATCAGGGCCAAGAGCGTGTCCAGATTGTCGGACAGGAGACAGTCACAAGGCTTTGTGTAGACTGTCAGCCTGGACACAGTCATGAGATTTTGCGCAGTTGAGTTCTTGTTCATTTTCAGATGTAGTGTAATATAGCATAGAATAATATAGTATAATGAAGTAATTAATTAGCCTTCTGATATCATGGAGTCCTCCTCATCATTCCTCCTGCCAATCGGGCGATATCTCACTGATACTGTCTGCTCAGACTCAGCACAAAAAAACTTTGGCAGCAGGGTCATGTCTGCCTTTGAAGAACCCAGCTCAGGATTTGTTCAGTATTGGAACAGTTTGTGCTCAAACTGCTATCTGTGTGAGACTCACTCTCCTGATCTTGCCTCTCATCCCTCTGTCACTGCCTGTCTCTGTCACCTGCTGTGGTGCCAGCATCAGCCCTCTTCCCCTGGTGGGATCGAATCCCCAGTGGCAGATGCCAGCCCTGCCGCACGTGGAACCAGAATCCCTCAGCACCTGGCATGAAAGGCAAGAGGCTGAGGCTCATTCAGGCTGTGCAGAGCTACAGCAAGTCTAACCAGGGCTCCTTGTGCAGGGGAATATTGTTGGGAAAAGCAACTCCAGGTGCAGAAGCACAGCCATCCTTTGTGCATGAAGGGTACAGGCACTGTGACCTACCAGCTGACCTGGGACCTGAAGTCTTGTATTTTGGACACCAGGCTGCTGTAAGGGGTCTGAAAGTTTATCTATTAACATAATCATGTCACAGAAAACAAGAGTAGATTGTGAATTTCTCATCAGTGTTACTTCTGGAATCGATAAAAAGTCTTGTACTTTTAGTCCTTATTCATCAACTTTTGAAAGAATTAAGCAGAAATCCTGTGTTTCTCCTAATGGTGTCTGCACTTCCAGAGCTGACTGTTTCTTTTTTTTTTGCTTCATAATTTCTCCATCTCTCCTCATAATAACAGAGAAATGCAGTGATAAAAAATAAATGTACTTTGTCTTTCACTGCTAGCTCATATTTTGAAATACTTCATGTGAGGCAGAAAACATGTCCTTTAAACTCACTACTTTTTTCTCTCCCTGATGCTGCATCTTGAATCTAAGGGGATGAAAACTAAATTTCCTCATCAGCAAAGAATTCTTGATGAGATGAATTGTTTATGCATCTTTTCATAATTTAATACTCAAAACCTTCAGAATTATCTGGTCTACAGGGATATTTAAAAAAATATGTAATAAACAGCTGTTTTCCTTCATTTTGTGGCCTCGAGAATATTTGAAGATGCCAAAAGTATTCTGGTTACATTGTCTAACATGTCAAAAATCTGGTCTACAATATTGTAATTAATTTCATTCTTATTTATTCCTATATATATTTATTTGACTGTAGGATTCTTTTTAACACCTTTTAGTATTAAAAAACCCAACCAAGGTCTGAATCAGGTCATACAGGGAAAGTAAGATCTGGGAAAGCACTATTACGTCGGGTAAATTTTAATAACTTCTACTTTGTTGCTTGTCTGGTGTTAGCCTATAAAGTTTATGGATTATAATAAAGAGTCAGTGATTCAATAATGCAAACAGGTGGCTTTCAAATTAAAAATTTACTTCAAAATGTTGCAAAAGGACCAAATGGTATTTTTTTAAGCAGAATGAGCAGGTTAGAAAGCTGTCTTGAAGGTGCACAGACATACCTTTACATTGCATTTTAATCACTGAAGGAGAAAGTGGAACTTGGATAAAGTATATTTTATGTGCAGGCAACAATGAGGTTTGTTTCTGTAGCCAATTTGAATGTGATTAAACAGCTTTATATTTTGGTACACATCAAAATATTAAAATGCAAGTATTTTCCCTATAAATAGTGCCTGTCCTATTATTAACTCACTGAACCTGTACAGATATTATTTTCTGCTGTTCTCCCTAGTGCTTCACAGATTTCTAGTTGTTCTGCAGTAAGTTCAGCCTTTAAATCTTTCCAGTGGTCACTAAACTCTTTTCTGTCTTGCTTTTTGCCAGAACAATGGTGAACTCTGTGTTCTCTAGAGATTTCTCTGGTGATCTGTGAATCTGCCTAGTGGTATAATTCTGATTCTTTAATTTCCAGCTTGAAATTTGATTAAAAAGACAGCTTGAAGTATTTTAAATGCTCTTCTGTTATCTGTTTTCCAGATAATGAATTGCTGTGGTTGGTCCTGTAATCAGTCACTAGTGGGAAGAGAGGTGATCTGTGCAGAAAAGTACTTGGTTTCCTGTGATAGTGTCTGAAAATGGTGATTCACACTCTCAAGGCTCTAATTGGCTTGGCTTGGCTACTTCTGTAGGAAGTAGCTTTTCTGAGACCTGGGGTAATAATTTTATTCTTCATTTGGCATTAATGTTCCTTGCTGCAGAGGCACTGAAGTCTGAACCTAGATGTGTTTGGTATCATCACCACAGGGTATCCTGGGACAAAGTGAAAAACTGTTGTCAATGGAATCTCCATAAAATCATAGAATAGCTTGGGTTTGAAGGGACCATAAAGATTCATCCATTTCCAACATCCTGCTATGGGCAGGGACATGATGCACTAGACCAGGTTGCTCAGTAGAACAATCTCAGCCTCAAAGGCAATAATTTGCTCTCTGTGTAGCTGTTTGGTGCTACTTTGCATTTCTGAGTTGCTCAGAAGTCACAAAACATTAAAATTGGTGGTAAAACATCCTTCCATTCTGTGTTTTGTAAATATTTCTGATTTAATTTTGGAGCACATTGTATACTCTATGATTTTTTTTTCTATTAAGCTGAAAAAACGTATTTTGTATTACTGTTATACACTATTACAGCTATTAATTCACTAGACTGTGAGATCTGCTCTGGTGATGACTCTGGGTAGAATATGCAGGAAATCATCTCTAAAATGCCCACTTCACTTCTTAGAGCATTTAGGAGCTTTTTGGAAAGGCTTTTTCATTTTCTCTTTTTTACCTCTTTCCCCTTGTGTACTTTTACAGTTCAGCCTGATCTGAAATATCGTTTCATGTGGGATTGATGGATTTATGTCTTATTTTATCTGTTGCAGTCAGAAGCAACCAGTCTGGGAGGTGTGGGGATGTCTTTCTAAGGGAGACCAAAGAGCTGTGCAGAATATGTTGAGTAGGCATTCCATACAAATTTTAGAGCATCACACAGTGCACATTCTAATCCTAAGGGGCCAAAGAAATGATACAATCATCACACAGGCTTTTGATAGTTTAGTCAGTGAAAGAAAAATATCTGTAAACATGCTATCAAATTTACAGCTCATTGAAAGTGACAGGGAGATAAAAGAGTGGCTAAAATGATATAATAGAACATGGAACATTGCAGGAATGTATAGCATTTAATCTTGTATACACAAATGCATGTAACGTTTCTGCTCAGTTAATGATCCAGTGCTTAAGCCTGAGCCATAATGCATCATTGCCAGACACATCTATGAATGTAAAAGATAACATTGTCTAATTAGTTTGGAAGAGGCTTGCTTTTTTTATGTTGGTATTGGTGATGGAAATCTTCTCTACATCTTACTCTTTTTTACAGATGCTGTTTCCATGAAATTACACGCTTCTAAATTTTTATTGCTATTACGTATAGCATTCTGGTTTTTGCTGCTTTTATCTAGTTTCATAAATGTAATGGGTATTTCTCTTCCCTTATCCCTTTTATTCCACTTCCCCCTAAGAAAAAGAAGATGGGAACTGAAAGTATTGTGAAATTGACTTGAAAGTTAAAATCTTTCAAATAACTAGTCCTGTCATTGACAAATCTTCTTCTTCCACTCTGGTGCTTTTCACGGTAATTTAGAACAAGTTTCAGAAATTTTACAATAATAAATACACTTCTGCTGAAAGCATACATTATACAAGCAATAATTTAAAACTGCTCATGACATCAATTATATTTTGTCATGGTGAAATATATAACACATTCCATTTTATCAGCACAATGAAGAGATACATTCTAGAATCATAAAGGTGCAAATCAAAATGGTCTTTCCTTTGCCTAATGGCTTTAATTGCAGGATACAGTAGAGCAAGGTTGCTGCTTTTTTTTTTAATTTCATTTTATCAGCTGTCTGTAACCTGTCACAGTGTGCCCAGTGCATGACGGTTATACCATTCCATTCAGTTCCACCTCAATGGACTTGTGACAATGTGCCACTGGATTGTTTTCTTCTCTTCCTTCAGGAAGGGGCAGGTTCTGCATGCTACAGATTTATTAAAATGCTGTCTAAGCTCCATTATGGATGAGTATTATCCATTAGCCACTAGCTGTCCATCTACAGACTTACCATCCATCCAGCCATCCATCCATCCATCCATCCATCCATCCATCCATCCATCCATCCATCCATCCATCCATCCATCCAACCACTGCCCACCATAACTGTAAATTCTCAGCAGAGTTCATGTTCATGGGGCAAACAGAACTGTTGGAATGTAAGAATGATTGCAGTGCTGTTTGCATGGTCTGGCAGCCACAGTGTGTTTTACTGTCATGCCTCTGTGCCCATATAGATAAGCTTTACAAAAGTTGTTTTGAAAACAAATGCCTTTGGCAAAGCTTCTTTCCCTGCATAGATTAAAGACTGTTTCACTATGGGAACATATAGAATCCTAGAGCATTCTGAGTGGGAAAGGACCCACAAGGATCATGAAGGTCCAACTCATGGCCCTGCACAGGATACCTCAAGAGCCCCACCACGCTCCTGAGAGCATTGCCCAAACACTTTTTGAACTGTGTCAGGCCTGGGACCATGACCACTCCCCTTGGAAGCCTGTGATGTGCAATTACTTTTGTAGTCATGTCTGATACATAAAAATATAATGTATATATAGAAATCTAACTTCATTCAATAGTTGGACAAACTGTCCAGCAGCCATACTTCCCAGAGGTGACCTGAAATAGGAAGCAAAAAACCTGGTTTTCCTCTTGCAAGTGCCATGACAAATAAAGGGGAAAATGCCATCCACTGTATGAAATGCAAGATACCAGTGTACAAATTATATTTTAAAAAACCCCAAAAAAAACCAAATTGTAGAGTTTCCATTTAATTTTCAAGCATTTCTTAATCACTTAGAGACCACTCAGGAATTTAAGTAGATAAGCAATGCTTTGGATAATGTGGCCTACTCTGGATTTTTGGAAGGTATTTCCCAGAACACAAACTGGGGCAGCTGTACTCTTCTAGAGCCTTCAGAGGTCAAATATGCTGCCCAGTGGCAATACAGCCTCCTCATTTTCACTCGCTCTGCTTTGGTGAGCAGGAACCTGTTAAAGCTATAAAACAAGGAAAAGCCTTGCCATGTTAAATATCCTTCCTATCACAGAAATGCCTTGAATCTATTCAATTTACCAGTGTGGCTATTTCAACACAGCTTTAGAAAAAAAAACACCCTAGGGAGGAAAAAGGATGTTAAAATATAAAAAAAGAAAATATTTAGATGTATTTCAATCACGGAACTGACATTAAAAAAATGCTTATTTTCATTTTCCTGAAAAGGCTGCCTGTATTTAATGATATTTATGGGCATTTAATAAAGACCAATATCTTCTCTCTCAAGTGCACCTCATAACCAAAATTCAGAGTAGCTTGTTCTTGTGGTACATCCATTTATCAGCTTTAGCCTTGAGGCTCTCAATGGCTCCATCACTTTCAGCTCAGGGAATAGTCAGGATTTTCAATGAGACACAACATTGCAAAATGTAATGAAACAGAAGAAAACCAGAACCAAAACCACAACTAACATACAGCAAGCAGTGAATAATTACCTGCCATGGAATTAAACAGTCAGTTCCCTTGGGGGACACATGATGGGACTAGATAGAAAAGGAAATTCATTAACTATATAGCTCTGAATGAACAAACACTATAACAATTCAAGCTTGTCGTCTATGATCTTAGTTATAAAATACAAATATCAGATATTTAAGAGTGTTGAAAGGGTAATTGAGCAAATCTTTGTGTACTGGTGTTGCTCTTTGGACACAGTGCTGTTTCCTTGCATAAACTGTTACCAACAGAGAAAAATTCAATCAGCTTAGCTGGAACACAGAAAGTGTATTAGACAATATGAGAGCTTTTTCAAGTTTATGCTTCTGATCCCTCTTAGACACAAGGTTGTCCACATACCACTTTAAAAAATTAAAAAGAGAAAAAAAACACCCTAGCAATTTCCATTTATATGAATAGAAATAACAATTAATCATCCAGCCTTGCAATTATCTTTTTTGAGTAAGAAGGAGCAGGTCCAACTACTTCGTAAAGAATGACTTTATTACAGCTTCATCCTCGTAAACAAATTTGTCAGTCAGCCAGTTCCTTGTAATGCAGATGGAAATTTGAACAGGCAAGGGTGGTGTGCTTTCCTTAGGCATGGATTTAAGGACTGGAGTATCCCCATCCTATGAGGAAAGGGTGAGAGCTGGCGCTGCTCAGCCTGGGGTGGAGATGAATCAGGGTGGAACCTGTTGATGTGAATAAATATGTGAAGGGAATGTGTAGAGGAGATGGAGCCAGGATCTGTCCAGGATTGTCAGTGTTGATTTAGGGAACGGATATATATTTTCCATATTGATAAGAGCTACCTAAGTGTGGTGAAATAAATATTGACAGGCTTGTAGAAATAGTACCAAAGGACCAGAGCCAGTGGCACAAACTGAAACACAGGAGGTTCCTTCTGAGCACAGGAAAACACTTCTTCACTGTGACCAAGAACTGGCACAGGTTGCCTAGACAGGCTGTGGTGTCTCCATCCTTGGAGACATTGGGAAGGCACCTGGACAAGGTCCTGGGATGTAGGTGGCCCTGCTTGAGCAGGGGGCGTTGGATGAGATGACCTTCAGAGATCCCATCCAGTACCAGCCATTCTTTGATCCTGATTTATGGTTATGAAAGTTTGCAATGATAAATCAATACTCCTTTTTTCCCCCCTTACAACGTTGAAAAGGTGGACATTTTGATTGATTTCACATATATGAGAATATTCCTCATTGATTTTTTTTTGTGAATTTAATTTGTGGGCCCACTTCTATGCCTAACAGTTTCAAAATTTTGAATGCAGTACGTTTCAAAAGTGTAGTAATCAATCATTTTAAAGGTTTAGTGAAAATCTTAATGTATAATTTGATAAACAATTACTCAAGTATTCACATCCTAGTCAATTCAATGCATTAGCAATAGTGTATTGTACTAATGCCTAATATGTGCTGCTCTTGTCTGTCATATTCTTGTTATGGGTACAAGTAATCTTTTATATTCTTTATTTAAAAATTTTAAATGTGAGCATTAGGTGTTATGAAATTTTGAGTCTTGGGTCCAGAATTCTGTCTTCATCTGCCATATTTTGGGAGCTAAATTTGGTGTAGCACAGTAGCATTTTGATGTAAAGTACTTTAAAAGTGTTCAAGGTTAGTCCACAAAAGTAAGAGAATAGTGCCTTTAATAGTCAGAAATGCCTAAACTTCTGTACTAATTAATTGTAAACAAAAAAGAGTAACCTTATTGGGAAACCTACTGGCTAGAAAATGGTAAACCCATAAAAATATGGACCTCACACTTTTATCTTGGCCCTGGGTTCCAGGACAAGAGACTCTCTGAAATGTTTCTCTGATGACCACACGAAAATGTCTGTGGGGATCTACAGTATCCTAGAATAAAAAGCAGAGATTTAAAATGTGCCTTAACATGATCCATTCAGAGGAGGGTTGTTTATTATTATTAAATTTTAAATAAATTATGTATTTTTATTTGCTATTGCCTTTTCCAGTAGCCATATGATAATTAGGGGAGATAGCCTTTTTCTTTTTTCCATGCTCTTAAAATGTCATTGACTCTGAGGTTATCTATATTAACAAAAATCCTTATTCACTAATTACATTCCATCAGAATTATGTGCATCCTAGGCATGGAAAAAGACACAATTTAGAATAAAATCTAGGTCTGACATGGAGAGAGAGAGAGGTGGTTATTCCATTGAATGTTTTCCTGCCATGTTATAATTCCTTCTAGGAT
Organism: Loriotus luctuosus; assembly: GCA_035582745.1. Classification (NCBI taxonomy): domain Eukaryota; kingdom Metazoa; phylum Chordata; class Aves; order Passeriformes; family Thraupidae; genus Loriotus; species Loriotus luctuosus. The sequence goes on along the minus strand of JAWWEY010000001.1, from coordinate 9,963,278 downwards.
TTTCATTTAAATGAAATTTGCAAATTCTCAGACTGACTTCTCTGATATTTCAAATAACATGTACTGAACACAAGAGTGTCACTGGTCAGGAGAAGATGAGGGGGATAAGTGATGCTCTGTGTGTTTGAGGAAGACTTTAGCCTGAGATTTGTTTGTGCAGAATGAGTACCCTAAGATGCTATGAAGTTCTTGCATAGTGCTCAATGACAAAAACTGCAGTTGACTCAGGCAGATAAAGACGCTGAGAGCACTGAACACTTCATAGGTGTTATTATGCTTTTCTCACAGAATTTCTACCAGACAAAAGACATCTCAGTCTATTATTTCCATGAAATTGTGAAGTAAATGCAGTCCTTGTGAGATTGATGGCACTGAAAAGTGAAGTCCTCTATTGACCTGCAGTGTAGGTGCATCTCTTCAGCAGCTCCATCCCAAGCTACAAATGATCCACCATTTCAGCAGAGGAATTATCCTAGAAAAGAGAGGCTGTGAAGTTGGCTAACATGATTGTACTGCTTATATGCAATTTGAGATCATATCTTATATATTTCAAAGGAAATGGCTTCTTTGGGAAGGGCATGCTTGAAATGTACAAGCAGTAGATCTTTACTTCTTGTGTGTGGGATCAAGTGTTACTAAGACTCCAATGCTGTGGTGTAGTAAGTATGTCAGTTAGGACCAAAAAAAAGTGGATTTTTTCCCCCCTAGAATAGTGACACCAAAATCAGGCAGTGATGGACATAACTATTATATTTCTGCCTGTTTCAATGAGTTATTGTTAAGTAAACTCCTACATGAAACTGTTTCTCAGCTGTGCTATCAAGGAAAACAAACTGAAGACAGAAGCTAGGAATAATTGGGACCCTTCTTTACTCCAATATACTTGTAATGAGCCCTGTTTCTGTGATCTTAGTCTAAACAAGCAGTAGACAGAGTTCTTCTTTTTCAGAACCTTCAAGTCTACCTTCTCCATCACCAGCAGTGTTACAAGAAACTTTCTACCTTCCCTTAATCCCCTGGTAGCTTCTGCCTCCCTCATTTTCTTGGCATCCTTCTGTGAAGGTACTGATTGAATAGATATTTTCTCTTCTTTGGAAAGCAGAATCCCATCCCTCTCTGTGTGCACTTCGAGACTAGAAAGTTCACCCCTCCTTCAGTTGTGCTAATTCACAATCTGAAGTGATCTGTGCAGAAATAATCCTCCAGAATGCATAGCTCTGTGTGTTTGTGCAAGTTAGGGTAGAGACGTTCATTATTCAGCTTAGTGTTCAGCACTGTAAATGGTTAGACACAACTGAAATGAAGAATAATTACAAACCTAGACTGAGAATGGAACAAGAAAGACCTTGGATAGCAGGAACCTCCTAATTTATGATTATGCCCAGAAACCAATTGTGGATTGTACACATCCACACTGTGACAAACAACTGCTGACTCTGCAGTCCAGCAGCTGTAACTTGGTATCACAGAATCACAGAATGTTTTGGGTTGAAAGGACCTTTAAAAGTCATCTTGTTCCAACCCCGCTGCTGTAGACAGGAACACCTTTCACTAGACCAGGTTATTCAGAACTCCATCCAGCCTGGCCTTGAACACTTCCAGGGATGTGGCACCCACAGCTTTTCTGGGCATCCTGTGCCAATGCCCCATCACTCTCATCATAAAGAATTTCTGTCTTATATCTAAAAGTTCTAAAACCACTCCACATTTTGCTCTGTTACCTTGATTTACCAGTACTGTTTGTACCTACCAACACCTGTAGACAAGGGGATAAATCCAGGAGCCCTGGGCAAGAAGTCCAGTAAGCCCAGTCACTGTTTTCTAACACAGCTCTGTTGAGCTAGGCAAGGTTACTGGTGGTGGCTGGAACTGCCCTTGCTCCCTTGGCTTCTCTGACTCTGTTGGGATGAATTCTGTCTCTTATGAATGAAACAATTTGTACCATTTGCAATACAGATCAGCTGGCGCTCCAACTTGTGGGCAGCACCCTAGACTGACATGAAAATGGAGTTACTTGGAGGGATGCCCAGGTGGGCAGATATTATAGAAATATCTGTGAGTCCCCACAGGTAATTTTCTGGCTGGCTCATTTCTGAATCGCTGTCAAATCCAAATTCTGCATCACTACTTCTGAAATACGATGGCACAGTAATGAGTTCTAATATAAATAGAGGAGTCAAATGGCAAGAATAGCTTCATATGCTAATTATCCTGAATCCTGTGCATTCTGCAGCAGGCTCACTGAATACACTCTACACTGAAAATGGGTGATGTTAATTCTATTTAAATAATATGGATTGTCAATGTAGATTTAGGGAATGGACATATATTTTCCATATTTATGAGAAGAGCCACCTAACCATGGTGAAATAAATATTGACAGGCTTGTAGAAATAGTACCAAAGAAATTACTAGACTAGTAACAAACTGCATGTCAAAAAGGCTTTACAAAAATGGTCCTCGATGGATTATAAATTATGAGGATGATTTCTGACATTTTATCAAGGCAGTGTGAAATATCAAATTTCAGTGGTCAAAACATTTTCACCTTTGTCTGTGCTGTAGCCCAACCCCTAAAAGAAAATCTGTTACCATCTGAAGAGGAAGCTAATATATTTAACAAGTAGATCATAAAGATGGCAAAGGAAGAACAGCTTTTACAGTTTTGAAGTTTATGAAAGACTGATGTTTGAGTTGATAAGGATTCTTCAAAGGACACTTCTTTTGAATGCTCAGTGTGAAGAAATCTGCAAGATGCTAAACAGATGCAGTGTTTTTCAGGTTCAATCAAGGCTGATGCTATACAGTCTTTGCAAGATAGTGGAACTTTTTTATTATTACTATTATGCAGAACAATAACATGTTTTAGCACTTTCTGTCTCCAGCAGGCTCATTCAAGCTGTACTCAAAGCTTTAAATGAAAACAGCCACACATCCCCTGTAAAACTTCCAATGCTTTAACCCAGGAGGTCAGAAGAGTGATTGACATGGTCCAGGTTGAGAACAAGAACGTGTGTCAGTCTTGATTGTCTCTTTGCCCTCCTCAGAGCTGCTGCTTTCCTGTTGCATATTGTTTTACACTCTCTGGTTGTGGGGGCTGCATTTGTGTCTTGCAGCCTTGAACCTGCCAGGTGTTACCTCAGCACATTACCATTGTTCTCTTAGGCTCTGCCTGTATTTCCTTTAAAAAGCATCATGCTGGAGACATTCCCATGGTTCTGAAGTGGCAGAGTGGGAACAGTGGGAAAAATAAAAATCTACAAAACAGGAAACCACAATCTATATCTGCAGTAATTAGATACCATCAGTAGCAGACACATTTTCATTGCTTTTTATATTTCTTTTTAATGCATGCTTATTTGAAGTTAAATTTAAGACTTCTTCAGTAATTTACCTTCAACCAAGTGCTGGCAAACTTGTAGATAAAGCATTTAGCTGTAGCCATAAAAACCTGACTGACCTAGCTTCAAGCAACACAGTTGCTTTCAGAAAATTATGTTATTCACTCTTTCAATTTTGAAACCAAACTACCTGGTCATCCTGATGGCTGAGCTGCTTATAAATTTAGAGATCTTTGTAAAACAAGAAGACTAACAGGGACTGTTATCTTGAAAACAACTCTAAGTGCTGAGTATGGACATAGTAAACAACATAGAACTTACCAAAAGTCTGAACAGAAAAGGAGTTTACAAAAATTATACTTGAGTGATAAAGATGGGAGACAGGTTAGGTTTTGCTCGTGTCCCAGTCAGGAATTCATTAGTATGCTGAAGTGTCTCGTCACTTTCTCTCCTGACTAATTATCAAATTTGTGAAAGCACAGAGTACTTCAAGGATAAGTTTCTGTGTGTTTGTTGTGTTCTTTCTGATGTCAACTCAGTCCTCAGCTGGCTGGAAATAGGTGTAGTAAAGCACTAAGTCATCGAACTGAATTTTGTGGAATTAAAAAACAATACATTAGAATCTCTTTGACTGAAATTGTTCCTTTTCTGTGCATTTCAATTATTTCTGTTAGAAGCTCATGACCTTCTGAGAGAGTTTATGATTTTCTCAGTATGGCTATATCATTTGGCATAAAAAAAGACAACCAAAGACCAGTGGTATCATAAGACATTGTAATTTGAGCAATATTAGAACTAGAGCTTAAATCTGAAGTATTTGTGGACTTTACCTGAATTAATTTAACTTGCTTTTTCAAGATTTTTTCTAATTTCTGCTTCCTCTCTGCCCCCACTGAAATGCTTCAAAAAGTCAAGATATGCAGTCCTTGACTTTTGTGAGCCAGTCAGTGAGAGGTTCTCTGTGTTCAAACACAGCTAAGATGTGAGCACTATTTTTTGCAAGCTGTTAGGCCAAATTATCCCTTATTCAGTTTTAGGCATTTTCTTGAGTTGTCTAAAGTCAAGAATAGTCATCTTGGATTCCTTCTGTGGAGATAAATAGGCATGGGTACTGCTGCAGGAAAACCTGCCTCAGTTCTGGAAATCTAGCCCAGAAACTTCCCTCTGAATTCAGGCATCTGAGTTAAACACAGTTAGCCAAGGGGAATGCAGACTGGTCTGTTCAGCCTGCCCTTCATCCCTGTTTTCTTGAAGCCTGCTTTTTGAGATTAATGGCTGTGTTAGTTCATGTTTATACAGAGCCCAGCTGGCTCCAGCAGGGCACAGATCAGCCCTGTGCAGGCATGATGGCAGGGAGAGTCCAGAACAGCAGAACCTGTGCAAGCAGCTGCTTATATAAATGGTGTAAATAGGGATCAAGTCCTTCACTAGAAGGTGCTGCTTCCAGTGCTTTTCCAGACAATTAGTCCTTCCTGTCTCTGCTATTTTAGGAACTTGCTTTAAAGGAGCACTTGATTTTTCTTATCTCTTCTATACAGGCTATAATTAGGATTAGCAGAAGTGTTTTACCTAATGTTGCAGTAGTTCTTGTGTACAGCACTCATATCTTAAGTATAATTAACACTGGATAGCTCCCATTAGTGTTTTTAAGCATTTAAAATGTACCATAATGGCCAAAGCTAAAGTTGTCATTAAAGGCCCACTGCTATTTATTATGCTCATAAAGTAGACACTTTGCTACAGAAAAATATATCATTGGGTTCCATTTAGAAAGCAGTAACAGACAGCAGCATTAGTGATGGCACCCATGGGAATAAAGGACTGCTTCAAATTGATTCCATTCTTATTCTGCACAGGAGTCAATAGGGAAATCTAAAAGCAGGTGACAAATCATTGTGTTGCACAGCATAACTGATTAGCTGAGTTATGCTGTGGGGCAGGTTTGCTGTTTTTTCATGAACATTCCTTTCTGTAAATGCTTGACTTCTAGTTTTCACTCTGTGTTTTCTTTAAAATTGCATGTATATTTCCTAATTAATTTTTATTACGCTCAGATGACATTGTTTTAAGCAATTATAAAAAGGACAAAAAATATACTGTCTTCATTATGTTTTGGGAAAGGAGCCAGGTGCATTATTAACATGAGGATTTAGCAAAAACCTTTGCCCAGAACTCTTGATCAGATGCCCATAGCTGTGAACAGGTCAGGTTTCTTATTGCCACTGCTTCATTTGGTCCACTTGGTGATTGAATTATCAAGTTTTTATGAGTCATATTTTCTCACACACAGTCATAAAATGCTCCCTTACTTTCACAACTCCTTTTCTCTGAAGAAGTTAATCTTCTTTGCCAACACTGCTCTGAGGATACATTTTAGTCACAGTCCAACCGTTGGAACAAAACATGAGCCATTTATAGCAGTAAACAATTATCACTGAAATGAGATAACAATTTAATGGTTTTGCATGATTAATGTCCTACATAAATTCTTTATGACATAGAATTGAGGGATGATGTTATGAATGTATAATAGAAAGTCAACAGAACGTGTCACCTTTTGGTTAGTTTCTAAGGAAACAGGCCATGTAATCAGTGTTTTCATAATAATCAAAAGTTCATAACAAAATCATCATCTATTGTCCTTACTAAATTAAATTTCCAAAAGTGCACTTGTTGGCTTTTTTGGCCTTAGTGCCCATTATGAACACAAGAGGTCAATTCAGTTAATGGCATCCCTAGAGTCTTTTTCGTGTTTGTGATCCAGGGCAGGCATTTTCCAGTGTTGGTACCTACATTTAATTGAAACTGCTGTCCATTTCTAGGCATATAAATTAGTGGTCTGCTCTTCATAAATGCTTATTACCCACAGATTATTCTGACTTCACCCTCTGTCTACAAGGTGAACAGACCTTGGAGTTTACTGTTTAGTGTCTTATAAAATCAGGGCAACAAACTTTGGAATCCCATAAAATTGTCATGGAAAGGATTTTCAAAATTGGAAGTCTAGTATAACTCATGCCTGAGTTATTTCCTGAAGCTTAAAGAATGTCTAAAAATCAGTAAAATCTGTTAGGCTTGTAGCATTTTTAAGATGAAAGCTTTTTTTTTTTTTAAGCTTATATTAAGGCAAAATCAAGTCAACATCCAAAATCATTGGCTTTACTTCATAATTTCAAATATCTCTCTTGTTCCTCCCTATATATATGTGTGTATATATATATATGTGTATATATATTCATAATATGTGTATATATATATGTGTGTGTGTATATATATATATATGTGTATATATATATGTATGTATGTATGTATACACATCAAAAATAAACATAATACAGGAAGAATTTTTTTTAAAGTGTTGGTGTGGACCATCTGGCATCTGACCTCTACTGAAGCAATGCAGAGCCCTCTGCTGACTTTACTTGAGGCTTCCCTCTGTCATGCAAGGTAGGAGCAAGGACATTTTGTCTTTCATTTCACTGAAAATTCTTATTTGCTCCAAAGGATGCACAGAGATGAGCAAAACCATGTTCTTGTCCTACTGCCATGCTACCATTGGAAAGAGAGAGGGAAAAATAGAATTTCCTTTCCTGATTTTTTTTCGTTAGCTGTGGTACCTACTAATGGTATGAAAATACCTTTCTATCAGCTTTATATGTATTTATTTATAAAATATATTCCACTGTTTCATCAGACTGTTTTAAGGCAGCCTAAAGATTGGTTTAGCTCACTTGTTGATCACTCCTTAGGTTGGTCCTTAGGGGAATGGACAAAAGGAGGCAGAGCAAGAGCATTATTGCAATACAGAAAATTCCCTGCGTCTGGAGCAGGCATTAAGGGCCATGACCAGAAGGCAAATGTGGAGCTGGTGCTCTGAAACTAAGAAAGATGAAAAACACAGTGTAATGAATGACAATACGGTGGCATCCTAATAAGAGCATGGATTATGGACACAAAGAGTTACAAGGAAAAAAAAAACACAGGAAGAAAAATAGAAAAATAAGGAAACACCTAATTTGTTCCCAGACCCTGTGTAGTTCTGTCTGGTAAAAAAATCCCATCATTTTATTGAATTTAGTCCAGAAAGGTGTGTTCCCAGAGCTGATACCCTTATATAGGGCATCAGGGTCATTTTCCTTTGGCATTTACAGAGTTCATGTCCTAAATAAACAAAACAAATCATTATGATTGGTTTGATACTTTTACAGTCTTATAGAGATTTGTAGTTCATGTGCTACAAATCTCAAAATAGCCACAGTAATAGTGTAGGTGGTCATTTATTTTTGCTGGTTCTGCTTGGGTATTTCATTTGGTTAGTCAGTTCTCAAATATAAGTCAGAAACCAGTAAAAAAAAAAGGCTAATTGATCATTTTTAATCACAGCCATGTGAAGCTGTCTTTCCTCAAAGAGAAGAAATAGGGATACCTATTGATAATTCATTCCTAGGATATAAAACTCATCAATAAACTTTGTTCTACAGTCCCACTAGAAATTAGAACTACATAAAAGTTCAGAAAAAAGGTCAATAGCACACGTATCTGCTAGAATGCAGATATATATGTATTTTTGGTGAAGTAAACATAAGACATAATATTTTACAGTTTTATTTATTAAGCAAACATAAGATATAATAATTTACAGGGTTTTTTATCAAGCCATTAGTAATTAGTAAAGCCAACCAGAACTTGTGTTTTCCAACTGTGGGTCTTTGGTTTCCTTTTAAAGTTGATATTTTCTATGGGAAAATGTCAATTTTAACGTGATTGTTTTGTTTTCTTTTCTTTGAACCAAAGTTAAAAGTCCTGTCTGAATAGTTTCACTTGCAATTTTTAACTTGTTGGGGGTGCCAGAGAGCCTCCAGTGAGCTACACTCAAATCCATATGATTCTGCATAAGGTTTCTGGCTCTGCCACATCTGTCCTATGAATGAGGGAAATTAATCTGTTTTAAGATGATGCAGCAGAGATGTCATTTGATCAAAGAACCTAAGATATGAAGAAACATATGAGCACCAAACTCTGGATGTTCAGTCACTGGTACTAAACTGATTGTGACAAGCAAGGCTTCTGAACTTCTAATATTTTTCTTTAAAAAACTTTTCTGTTTGGTCTTTTTGCCCCAAACTGGGAGTATAAGAGAGAGATTTCCAGCCCTAGTCAGTTCTTCTGTAAGAGAAATCCAGGAAAGTCCAGTTAAATTTGAGATAAAGGATGAAAGTGAGTCTACATAACTTTCAGTTTTCAATTCTGTTTTTTAGCTATTCTTGACAAATAAGAAGATGATACCTTATAACTGCAGTTCACAAGGTGCTGCAGTAAAGACCTGTGAAAGCAACCAGTGCATTCAGAGTTTTTTTAGATTCAGGATGGATCTATCGCAGATAATTTGTAAAAATTACTCAGTCCAACTCAATCTCTTTTGTTTGGGAAAAAGTGTTTGGCTCCATCTGATCTGAAATGAGTTTAAGATACCAGGAGCCACTCTGTCTGTTGATTACTTTGTACTTTTTTCTAAAAAAAGGGTGCTGAAAAGGCCCAGCTTTGCAGCAGTGTCATTGCTCTCCTCTTATGGCAGTTGCTAGCAGACTCCATAGTTTTCAGATGTAACTCCAGCACTTATAAAATCAAATGTTGCCCATCTTGTAGAATGCTGGTAGAAAGCTTACTTTATGCAAACAACTCTTTTTTTCAGTCAGTGACAGATTATCACAGGATTATGAGCTCTCTGGTGCTAATGCCACCTCACACCTCCTGCTCCTGCCTGATGAGCTCCACAGGGCTGCATTCCTGGGCTGCCTAGAGATCACCAGTCTGTCACTAGGGCTGTCCACACTTCTTGACCTGTGGGAATCCCTTCTTTCTTTAGTTTACTGGATACCTTCTCCTGGATGGGCAGCTCTGGTATACCTGAACAAGGGCAAGCAGTGTCCAAGAGTTTCTTTGCAGTCAAACAAACAGTAGTGTTCTGATGTGTTCTTCATTATTCTTCTCATCACATCCTACATTGTGACAATCCTATTCAGACAATAAGTCTACCTGCAGTCCCTGTGTGTTAACAGGCCAGGGGTAAACAGACCCTAAATCAACCATTCAAGTATTTCTCCATCTATACTCTTTGTAAAAACAACCACAACAACAGCCACCAAACCATAAAACCACCAAACAGGAAAATAAGTAGGAAAAAAGGCCACACTTCTGATTTCTTAAATAATTCCATTCAGTCTCTGATTCTTTTTGCCCTGATTTTCTGTCTTTCTTGAAGAGAGCAATGAATAAGTAGAATAATTGGAGTTTCCTCATATTTGTCTCATTTCCATAATGAGCATAAATAGACTATGATAAAAATCATGTTATCTGTAGTGAAGTCAGTAGCAAAGTTCCCACAGGATTGTAAAGGGTCAGGATTCCATTCCCCATGTGTTGCTGAGAGAAAGTAAAAAAGGGTGGCGTGAGGTATTTTTCTAAGGTTTGACCAAACAACTTTCTCCTGAAGTCGCATGAAGTCTCCTGAAGTCTGTTGGGCCTCTGCTGAATCCTTTTGAAAATACTTTCCAAATAATATATTACTTATTTTTCATTGCTCTATTACTGCATGAAATTCTAATGAGAATTGAGTTTGCTGTTCTCTCAGAAAATAAAATAGTCTTACAATAATATTCTTGCAATATCTGTATGTTAATATTGCTGGAAAACTAAAAATACTGTTCATCTAAGTCTAAGGCTGATTTTTTATTATTGTTATTAATACTGAGGTCCTGAAGCTGGAGGAAACCACTTTGACCCTTCCTATTTTGCCTTCAAAGTCACATTTAGTAGGGGTTGTTTAGGGATGAGTAGAGTCCTTGTGCTGTACTGTTTCTTTTCTGCCAATAATCTCAAAAATCCAGGTTTGCAGATAATTCTTCCATACACAAATCTAAAAAAAAAATCCCCAGATTTTTTGAGAGAGAACATATGTTTATAGAAGCACATGGATCCTAAATACTATGAGTAAATGCAGTGATATTAAGTACTCAAAAGCAACAGGGGTTTCATATGTCTTGTCTGATTCTGTTTGAAAATTAATTATTTTGTTTTCCTTTGCTTTTGTACATGAACTTTGATTTTGCTTTATTAAACTGACTTTATCTTGACCCATGAGTTGTTTTATCTCCAGCCCTATCCTGCTGAGGAGGGGAGTGATAGAGAGGCTTGGTGGGTACCTGACATTCCATCAAGGCGAGCCCACCATAAAAACATAGAAAACATTTTTGAGGTTTGGTTATCCAGTGTGATAAGAAAGAATGTGATACCTAAAATAAGGATTTTTTCAGTTAATAAGCAGCTAAAAAATGGCATTTATTCTTCTGTGAATAGCCTGGAAATTGCTGAACCACCCCATATAGCATCACTGGCATATCAAAGGGAAACAATTCAAGCATTTTGGAGACCAAGTTATTTGTCCCTTTGATTATCTCGTCATCTGCCTTCCTGGTTTATTTCCTACATTAGTCTTAGACACTGAGATTCTCTTTTGATCACTGCAGCTGTAGAAAAGTGAAGCTAAAGAAACACATGTGCTGGGGCTCCCATTAGGGATAAAATGAACATTTTGGCATGTACTTAGTAACTGCTGTCAGTTGTTGATGGTGGGAGAGCCTGAGGACCATAAGGATCTTGGGCTGTGCTCTCCTCCTGACAGCAGTTCCAACATCTGCAGAAAGTATTTTAGCAAGAACTAGAAAAGTGGAATAAATAACAGTAAAATTACACATATGGTGTGAATGTGACACAGACAAATGTATTTTCAGCTCTAGCTGTACTATTTCTGACCCACCCTTTTGATGACTTAACTCAAGTGACAAGATACTGAGCAAGAGCATATGTGATTATTATGCACCATGTAGAGTTCAGAACAAAGCATAAATAATTGCCATGCAATATCAATTTGCTTGATCTAGAAATCAAATCTTAACCAGATTGTCTAGTGCCTGAGTGTGACATTGAATGGTTTTATTAGTACATATTATCTGAAAAAGCCTCATCCCTCCAAGAGATCAGCCTTGGGTGGCACACAGCTGATGCTGCAAGAAGCAGCAGCATGTAGAAATGATTTTGGCTGTTATTTGTAAAGATGGACTTAGAGTGAGGCTATTCCTTTTTATTTCATCTCTCTTACTGTAATGGTCTGAAACTTCTACTCTGTCAGTGAGAATTAGTCTCATTTTAGGAGAGGGTTGGTAAAATGCATTTAATTTGAAATGATTACCTGTATAGAGAAGCTTCTGAGATTTATCTTCTGTTGTGTGTATTTATTGAAAATTGTGCTGTCTTGACAAATTATCTAGTTTTGTTGCTGGATACTCCTGGCAGATTTTTTTCCCACCCATTTCATCTGTATCAAGATCAGTAATTTGCTTTCATGGTGGTAAGAGAATCAGAACAAAACCCTGAAAGGAAACCTGACTGGTAAATTTTCATCATCAGTTATATCAGTGGAAAATTGCTGTTTATGATTTCCTGTCCTATTTTTTCACCTGCATTTACTCCTGTCCTACTTTTTTTACCTACATGGGCTTTTCTCTCACTGTACTGCCAACAAGGTATATATTTTGTCCTAGACACCATCTTTTGCAAACATTAATGCTATAAAAACTATGGCTTGACAACAGTTCACTGACCACCCAGGAAAAAACAGTTCCAGTATCAGACTCACTCAGAATATACACACAGCTTTGAGATGGATTTTCTAAAATTTATTTTTGTTTAATAATTCACTAGCATTTGTTTGGTGCACAGACATATTTCCCAGGGTGCAATAGTCCCAAGAAGGATTTGCCAGTAAGAACTCCACCAAAAGTTCTGAGCACTGCTTCATACAGCACTCACTTGAAATGCAAGAGTCTGCCTGAAGCCTAAGTAAACACACAGTCACGTTCTCCTCACAAAATTTATTTACTTTGTCAGTCAGGGAAAATCTCTCATTCTTGTCAAATTACACAGTCCTTCTGGCAGGTCACAATAGCAATGGTGGCATTATCAATATTTTTAAAAGGTCATCTATCAGAAAAAGTGTGTTGTAGGTAATGAAAAGGAGGGAAAGACAACTGCTTTGTATGCTCAGAGAATTTAAAATGGCACAAAAAGATCATATACCTTAACAACAAGTATTTGGTGTATTCTCATTTGGCAAACCATATTAACATGCACATAATTTTAATTTTGCCAAATAAGACAGTTCATCTTTTTGCCACAGTCCTCTGTATGACTGGTATTGGTCTCCACATGTCCCCTTCTCACACAGAAGGGGTTCAAATCATAGGAACCATTTGATTCAAACAAATAAACAAACAAACAGAAAACTGGTTTGATTTTCAAAAAACATTTTATTTTAATGGCTATGTGTTGTTTTGAGAACTTGCACATTGTTATTTGGAAGCAACTGAGTTTTTTCTAGCTTTCATTTGTCTTAAGCTGATAGGGAAGAAATCTAACAAAAAAAAAGCATCCTTGTTAAGTCCTCCAAGAGATCCCACTGCGACTTTGCTGTTTGGTAGAAAACTGGGAAGTATGTCTGGTGCTTTACAGATAAATGTGATCAACTTTTTTGGCTCCAAGGAGCTTACAAGTTAAACCTCAGAGCTTGGTTTTATATATCAACTACATAATCTTTTATTTATCTGTATTAAGGCTCAAAAATTGAACTTTGGAAAATTTTCTTTCGAGATTAGTAATTATTCTAGTAGATATAAAAAAGTGGTTGGACTTTTTTTTCCCCTAGAAATTGGAAGATAAGCCAGATGAAGGCAAATATTTTTTTTTTAATTTTTCATGTCCAGGCAATGGAATCTAAGTTAAAACCTGTGATTTCTTCTGTGTACATGAAAACAGCAAAACCTTATCAGAATTTCAGTCCAGAAATTATGGAGCTTTAAAGGAAATAAAAAAGGGTCTTGTCATAATTGCAAATCCACATCTGACATCACCATTGCATGTCAACTCTGTCAAGGTGTTCCAAGTAGTGACAAAAATGTGGGAGACTTTCTAATTTCTTCATGATGGTTCAAAATCTCACTGCACAACCACTTTGATACACAAAAGATTCCTACCTGAGACATGTACGAATGAAAATCCCCTCACATCCTGTGTTGCCACTTTAATGGTGGAGAACTGAGTTTCTTGAGACTCCCTGCATGACCCAGGAAGATTGGGAGCAGAGAAAATGTTGAGTATGAAGTGCGTCGCTGCTGCGGCTGGGCAGCGAGGGCTTCAGCTGTATCAGCAGTCATTTGGCACAGCAGGAGGGAAGAAAGCACCACGGGGGCTTTGGCTGGCAGCTCAGGTTTGCTCAGGCAGCAGCTCCAGGGCACTGCTGCTGATGGGGTAATTTCACCGCTGAAGTTTGTGTTTTAAGCTCCAGAGATGGTTCGTTAACAACAAGAAACTCCAGCTCACACTGTGTCTCTTGCTTTCTCAATAGCTTGAGGATGAAAAGCCTTTGGCACTGCTTTCTTAGACTGAGCTTCCCTGCTGAGAGTCAAAATACTGCTGTCCCCATTTTCTGGCATTGTCAGGGGTGCATATTTGCATGTTGACTCAATGTCCACTAAAGTTTATGTACAGGCTCCACAGCATTCCCTTGGCTTTGTATCAGGGAAAAGACAGCCAACACTGGGTCTTCATGAGCTAAAAGAAAATCAATTTTAATTCCACAGGACGGAATTATTGGGGTAGAAAAGAGAAGTCATTAAATAGCTTTGCTTGCTCCAAGGCTAACGATATGGAAGAGGAACTGAAAAGAAAAATCTTAACATTGGATTGCTGTAATTGTTATAGGCACCAACTTATGTTGCATTCCCTTGTTAACCTAACAGCTAGCTGGTGTTGGTCTGTATTTTCTCATGGAAAGCAGTATAACCATTATTCTGGTAGACTGATAACGCTGCTGCTTTCCTTCTCTAATTAAAACTAGTCACCATAAAAGCAGGCAATAGGATACCACAGCATCATATTTTAAAGCTACTGTGAAATACAGACCTGTAACCTTGATGCAGTAACAATAAATGCATATAAAATAAACACTATCATTTAACTATAAGGCAGAAAAGAAAACTTAAAGCAGGGAAGGCAGCCCAGAAGCTGGGCTGGGGTTAGGGAAGGAACCTTGTTTTGTAGCAGGGCTGCCCAGGGGTGCCTCCATGTAGGCTTCTTCACAGGATCTCCAGGGTTGGCTGAAGTGGCTCACAGGATCCTCTCCACACCACCACCCCTAGCTGAGGGTGGCCAGCATGCTGAGGGACCTTACTGCCCTCAGCCTGTGTGCATATCTTGCATTTTAGCATTTGAAACAGGTCTGGTTTGAGCATTTTGAACAGTTAATTTCACTTGTCAGCTGTCTCCCAGAGCCCAAATGTATTTCTGCTGTGGGTACCTTTGCTATGTATGCAAATCTGCATCTTCTAGCAGGCTCCTCAGATCCTTCTCGTGTAAGGTTGTATTCATGTGTGCAAAGACTTGTCATGATAAAATTTTCTCTAAAGGTCTGAAGTCTTTAACTCAAGGAGTAACAAGCACCATATGAAACTATCTGTTCATGCCCTGCTCTTCTAAGCTGGTAACTTCCCACCAGAGCAGCTCAGCTCAAAATCTGTGGACTCCTTATGTTGTACTGAAGTCCCACAGGTTTGTGCCTTAGTATGTGCAATCAGTGGATCTTACCAAAAGGCATTAGTAGGTGCGTTTTGTCTTCTTTTATTCTCATTTAAGAAGTGGTGAGGTATTAAAATATAAAGTTATGTTTTCACATACCATGTCAGGTTTGTGCCTTTTAAGTTGTTTGGTTTGTGTGCACACTCTAAATTAACCACAGTGGGTTAAGAAGGGGCAGTAATCAATAAGACAGCTCGTTATCTATGATACTCATAATTATCCTGATGCCGGTACTAATGTATTGGTTTAACTAAAGCCTATTAAAAATAATGTCCTAACAGGACATCTCATTATCACCCTTATTTTTGCTCTGAAGTTTTATTAGAAAATCGTGCTACTCATGTGAACTACCACAACAACAGCATTATCCCTAGGGCGTTTTTTCATATCAAGGTTAATTTAAAGTGATTAGCGTGAGTGCTACAGATGTTGCTATGGGAATAGGAACCTCACATCTCCTATGATGGACATCACATGATTGCTGTTACAGCTCCAGTATGATTGGACTATTTGTTTTAATGTCATGCAAAATAAGTCACATGATGAAGATCAGAATCTCCTTAATAGCATTTCATATTCTGGAAATCAAACACCTTTTCTCCATTTCTCAGTGTATAAAGTGCCTGAAGAGCACATAAAACAGATGTCTTCTGTTTACTGCTACTTGTATCTGACTGTTTGTCTGGTAGCATCTACCACTGGTGACTAAAATATTCACCTATTTGAAAAATGAAAAAAATGAGTAATTATATTTTACCATAATAAGAAGCATTTTCTAATAAACTGGAATATGATTTTAGCATGAACATAATTAGATCACATTTTATCATAAATCCTTACCCTGAATATGTGCAAAGTCATGTTGGGATGGATGATTCCTCTGCCATCACAGCCAAGGAGAAGCACCTTATTTGCCTCAGTAGGTATCTCTGGATTTTCTTCTCTCAACTCAGCCATAGGTGTTTTAATATATAATATTACAGTAAGGAGAAAGATAAAAATGTTTTCTAGGGACTCCATAAGGGCAATAATTAACACATAGAAACATGGCATGGTCAAAATACTAATTTAAATATATTGTTTAATAACACTTTACTCTCACAAATGTGGACAAAAGACTGTGATTAATAGAGTCTTTAGCGCTCTCACTGATGAAATGGGATAGCTTTGTCACCTACAGGGGGATGCTTTATAGTCTACGGGGTGCTGTGTGATGCCACTTGGAGGCCCTTTTCTCTCACTGGTGACTGCATAGACAATGAAAGCTCCTAAATTTGGTCTCCTAAATTACATCTCGAACACACTCTAAAGCAAATTCAAGTGCAGCTTATTAACCTTTCATTCACATTCCTCTCTTGTGATTATTGCTATGAGTAATGTTTGGATTTTATATCTGCAATTTTCTTATTTCAAATAAAATAGAAGCAGTTAATTGAGAAACTACTCTGAATGCCATCTTTACTTTCCAGATAATTTTATGTCTTTGTTATGTGATGTGGTTTTAAGCATGCTAATGGTATTTTATACAGGATGATGCTATACAGAAAATTCATAAGTAAAAGGGAGAAGTAAAGAGGATTTTTGAACATACTGAGGATAACAAAGAATAGCTCGTACTTCATTTGCCTGAACACTGACTTACAGAACTCTCACTTCTACTTTTAAGGTGGAATAAATTTGTGATTTAGATAGCACCTTTCATCCTTCAGAGAGTGTCAAAGCTAATTAGAGATTGATATGATCCTCTCATGGTGGGTGATAGGTAATCATGAAAGCAGGTCTTCAAGCCCAAGCTCACAATAACACTGGTTCTTGAAAATGGATTTGTTTGTCAAGGTAGCTGCAATTCTGTGCTTTTACTGCCCTCTGGTCATAGGAAATATTCTGCTCTTTAATTTTCAAAGAATAGTCACCTGGGAGGGGCAAGGATATGGCTTCATGATCACTGGAAGGGCAGAAATTTCAGCAGCTCAGTACTCAGAACCACACTCAGCAAACAGAACACAACTGAATAGAAGAGAGATTTTCAGTAGGAAATGGTGGATTATAAACTCGTATCACTGCACAAGCTTTGTGTCAGCTGAGCAGTTCTGCTCCCATTTGAGTAAGCCATACAATATTTGGTTACATAGGAGGTAAATAGACTGTAAAAAGAACAAATTGAGGGATTTCTTCATGCCTCTGGTGCTTTCTATTCACTCATTACCTGTGTCAGGAGACTTAATGCTCAGTTCTTCACTCAGATTGATATTATTATTAGGGTTTAAGTGTAAATAAATAAAATATCCAAAGGCTTTCTTTAGAGATGAGAAAGTTGTGGCTTCCTCAAAGTAAAACAGTTGTTCCTGATTGGAATTTGAAACAACTTCTACTGTGCCTGCAAAACAGAGGAATGACTTTGGGCCCCTTTATCCACCTATCCACACAGAATCCAATTCCTCTGCAGGTAAGTGCTAAGGGTGTGGATCCAAGCTTTTCTCCCATTGGCAAACAATGGTGGAGTATTTGAAGTACCTGGAAACAGCCAAAACATCACATGCAAGCCACTTGGGATGCTACATGAATGCTACAGTACTCCACTCATGTAAACCAGACCCATGTCCTTATTTATCCTCACAAGTATGAAAAATATACTCAATAAGTAGGACTCTTGAACACTGGATTCCTTATGTGGTGATAGGTATTACTGAATTAATACCTATAAACTAGAACTAAACAATGCACAAAGGCTTCTTTCTTTCTGTTTAGTTTCTTCATTTCCAAGTCTTTCAGTCTGACAATATTATAATAACATAGAAAATAAGGCAAGATTTTTAAGCACTTTTAAGGATAATCGTGATTTTTTAAAATGAAAAATGCTTTCAGAATAGTTTACCGTGATGATGTTACTGTAATAATTTTCAATGGCAATGATGACATAGTGGTGTAAAACCCTGATTGCTAAAAAAGTATTTTTGATTAAAAATCACAAATTATTTTAAAAACATAATCTCATCTCTTGAAGCAAGGATAGATACTTAGGATGCTAATTTCATTTATACCAAAGGCATTTCAGAAAATTTCTAAAGACAAAATTTGAAGAGATTCAAATATGTTATCCAGTAGTCAAAGGTATTAACAGTTTTATCACTGAAATGTTTAGTGAATAAAAACATGAGCCCAACATTTTAATGCAAAAAAATAATAATTTTTAATGTTTCTATACTTCCAGCTGCATGCAGAGAACATTTATTTTATAAAAAATCCGTGGCTAGAAGACTGTTAATGAATCATCTCACAGTCTTCAGACTAAGCAGAGGAAGAAATTGTACAAGAATTTCAACCCCTTGTGCAGACAAAAGCCTTCAGGAAATGTGTTACAATCTCTGACTTTTAGATTTACTGCATATTCCAACCAGGCTTCCAGAAATTCACCTGTCACTATTTAGAGTTACAGTGTATGTTGACAATAGATCTTAAAATCACTCTCTCTCCTGCAGTTCAATTTGCTATGTTCCACTTTGCTGCCCTACATACATTCTGTGTCTGTGAACAAGTGCTGGTTTTTTTTCAGTAGGAATTTCTAAGTGCAGGATTTTTCACCCAGACTTTCTATGCAAATTCTTTGACTACTTTTTAGTTATACTTATGTAACAACCTACTAAATTAAGACTCATTATCCTCCTGTGTTAGCAAAAGCAACATTTTTGGAAGTTAAAAGTTGGTTTATAAGGAAAAGGAACATTTTGCTCTGAATACAAAAAATCCCTAAAATGGGACGGTTTATTGGTGGTTATTTCTGTTGTTAAAAGTTCTTTTAAATCTTTTAATTGTACCGTAGGTCCATTAAGGTTCTTTGGAAATTTTTGTCATACTGGCACGTTAAGTGTCATTCTGGCACATATTAGAGCATTTTTATAGCATTGTGAACTTGCAAATGTAAGGTCAATACTTTCCCAGAGCTCATAGGTGGTCCCATTTTAATTTTATCACAACCAGTGAGATGCAATTGTTGTTACCAGAGATATCCCTGTGCATCTCTTAAAACCAGTGCCCCAGCTGTTGTGAATCAGCATAGCTCTGATGAGGTCAGAATTTGAAATATGTGCCAGGAAGGGTTAGGAACTGGAATTTGGCACCATCTTTCTTCAATGAGGGCTTGCAGCTTCAGCTGATTTCAGGGTAGTTGAATTTGCATGGGGTACTGTAGCCTTATTATTGTGTTTGAGCACCCAGAATTAACTTCTGAAAGGGTTTTGTGAAAACTGTCAGTGCTGGAGTGTGTTCGTGTTAAAGAGCACAGAGTGTTAATGTCAGTGGGAGGAGACTTAGTGCTCTGCTCAGACCCACTCTCAACAAAAAATTGTCATTCAATACGCTCACAAAGTGCAACACCTCCTTGTAAAGAAGTCTGCATTTTCATGTACTTGATCTGCGACCATGATGTGCACCAGCCACTCAGGAGTTTGAAGTTCAAACAGGAATAATAACAACATTGTAAGGGTACAAGCCTCTGATAGCTGCTACATTAAGTGTTGAGGGGTGGAGGTTATGGAAATGATTAGAGATTTTGTCAGTCAAAGGATATGTGGCTTTTCAAAGGTGAAGGAAGGAAGGGGAAGATCTGTAGGGTTTCTACTCCAAGGATGTGTGGACAGATAGAACTCTTCCGTTACGCTTTGTGGTGGGATCCTGCCTTTCTTGCTCATAGGCTTGATTCTTACTGTACAGTTTTCCTCATTAAGTGTTGTCCAGGCTTGTAAGAAAACAAATTAATTCCTCACACTCACTACTGTTAACATGGGATGAGAGGGCAAGGTTAGGGCAGGAGTTCAGACTGGGGTTTTTTATTCATCGTCTGTAAGAGCTTTTCAGACAAAATGGGAGCATCTACAAGGAAAGTGGAGAAGTCTTTTACTTCTACAAAGAGAGGGAAAGGATGGTGATGCAGTGAAATGTCGGAAATGGACGGTTGAGCACATACACTCCTCTTCCCCAGATCCCTGTGAGTGGTCAAACTCTTTCAGGACTTGTAGACTAAAGGCTTTTTTTTTTTTACTTTTTTAAGGTCACAGTTCTGCTTGTTAATATTAACCTCCCAAATGAAGCTTTTAGTGGCCTATTTCATCCCATTTGAGATGATGAGAATTTATTAAGAGCTCTCTCTCTCTCTAAATTTCCCATTACTAAATTAAGCATGGAAGTGTGGTTTTCTTTTTCCTCAGATACCATTTGTTTCCCAAAAGTAATTACAATATCAGCTTGATAAAGGCTGCTGGTAATTTTGTTAAGAAATTTTCTGAAAAAGAGCAGGAAAACTTAACAACCTAAGGGAATTGCCTGTGGAATGGGGTGGTCTCCGGAGACTCCCCCCTCCTACCCATTAGGAATTCTAACCACTGTAATTAGCAGCAAATTTCCCTATCTCTGTATGTTAAACAGGGAATTCATCTTCGGTTTGTTTCTGCCTGGGGCAGAGAGAGGCTGAAGGAAGGGAAATGCAGGGATGTGCCTGCCTGGGTTAAGCAGCCTTAGCTGCTCTGGAAGGAAGCAAATCCACAAATTCCACCAGCCTCTGATTTATAACCTGTGCAACCCTGTCATAGTCAAGGGCCTCACTTCGGTTATAATCCAAGGGAAAATGCAAGTGCACAGGTAGATAGGAAACACCCAGGTAGAGAAATTATGGGGTTATGGATGAGGTTGTTTAAAAAGGAATGAATAAAAGATGAGCATTTGCATTGTAGAGTTACTGTGCTGAGAAAGCCGGTAACTTTTTGTGAGCTCTTTTACTGCCTCTGCAGTAGCAAACCTTATCTGAGTAAATATTTTCTGTGTCAGGAGCGGTGAGGAATTGGGAAGGTGATTACTGCAGAAGAAGACTGAGAATATATTGTCTGACAGCCATCCTCTGAGACTCTTGATGAGTTTCTTCTTGCTGAACAGTAATCCTGCCAGGAAAAGAGACTGAAAAAATAAAAGATACAGTCATTGGTGTAATGAGTAGCAAAACTAGATGCTAATAAAACCCAACAAATTGCCTTGCCTTATGCATTATGTTTCATTATTTGTTTATCTATCCACTTTATGAGCAATCGTTCAATTGCTGGTTTAGATGCTAACTTTGTGCATCCCCCACAAATGGTACTTAAGTAAATGGTCACTAATCTGTTCATAATGCTCCTGAAATGTGCACAAAAGCCTCTAGAAAGAATT
Source organism: Loriotus luctuosus (assembly GCA_035582745.1). Lineage (NCBI taxonomy): Eukaryota > Metazoa > Chordata > Aves > Passeriformes > Thraupidae > Loriotus > Loriotus luctuosus. Next base: position 9,942,054 of record JAWWEY010000001.1, on the reverse strand, counting down.
TCTAGTGTTCTCCTAGGGACATCAATGTATTTTATGTCATTATTTCCAGTGCATTGAGAAGGTGGATTATAAAGTTAGTTGTTTTCAGTTGTTTTCTTGCATTAAAAAAAATGTTGTGTTATAAATATTTGCACAAACTGATGCTGCAATATGACCTGTATTTGAAAGCAGACCTGAATTTATAACTATGTTTATATTAGTTTCCCTGGTTGCCATAAGCCAGTTGTGACCTTGGAGTCCTAAATAAAAAGAATGAGTGATAAACTTCGTAGTTTAGATTATTTTCTATTTTTCTGGTTCAACCACTTCTAAAGATAAAAACCGAGATAAATTATGTTTTGAATTATCTAAAAATATTTTTAATTTAAAACTATTTTCTTTCCTCTTTGATGTTAGCTGTAATGACAGAATAGAGAATCAAGAGTGAACAGTGAATTGCAGAGCAAACTATCAATTGTGCCACTTAAAGCACCTAATTTTTAAAATCTGGGATAAATGAAACTATTTTAGATTTGGCTTTGCACTTGCACATTTAGAAAAAAGAAAGAAGAAGAAGAAATTAATTACTTTGGTGTCAAAAGCTTTCCTAATACAAACTAATTTGCATATTTTCTGTTGTTCACTAAGGTAATTTTGTTCTGTGTTGAAACACTAATCTAAAAAGAGCTTGACTGTCTTTAGAGAAAAGAACAGATTAGAAAAACACAATCAGCCCTTTTTGCTGAATTCACAAAAGCAAAACTGAGCTATCTGATCATCAGAAGAGCGTACCCTAGATGTCAGTTTCCCAAGTGACCTTTCTTTTAAAATTGTTTATGCATTTTAAAACTCTACCTCAGTCCAGCCATTGAGCCACAGCTAAAGCCAAGGGATAAGCTAATTCTAATTCAGAGAAACAGGATAACTTATGGAAAAAACAGCTGAAAAATAGAGTGCTTTGAAAAGTAATGTTAGGAGAAAATAATTGCTATTATACACTGAGATTTTAATGCATTGTTTCCTCAACAATCTGGACATTACCATAGATATTCTTCCAATGCAAGTATTATCACAAATGCTACATTTCTGACTGAGGTCTGTTTGTTTCATCTGTGGAAGTGTGAGTACCTGGTGAAGCTGGGTGGAATTTGTTGCATGGGATTTTTACCTTTCCATTGCTCTTAGGAACTCCTGACAATCTGAGTGCTTTGGAGGAATCCAGACCTCATCTGCAGTGTGCTTTTTGTGCCGTTAATAGATTAGATTAATTACATGCCTCAGAGGCTTATTTTGGTCACCTCCAGAAGCCAGAAAGCAATTTCTTTTCCCTTACTGCACAACAGTGGTGGAGGGGAGAATGAAATGGGAAGCAGGTGAAGAGTTGGAACATCAGAGATGCAGTTGGAGCTGGAAACAGCATATGTTGCTGCTAAGAATTCTCATCTGCTTTGTTGACATGTTTTTGTTAGACAGAGTGAAACCTAATGATAACAAATGGTATTTATCCTCTATTAATTGAGTATAATGGCACTTATCCTCCCCTGCTTATGTTAACAGTTTTCAAGTCTCTTCCCTGTACACAAATACCACAGAGTCCATGCTAGACCATCCAATAAGAAACTGAACCAACTCCTGCTGTGAGACAGGGCCTGCCCATCCCAGGAGGATCCCACTGGGGCACTCAGCTCAGGGATGTCCCCAGTCACAGCAGTGATGGGCCAAATACTCTCCCTTGGAAAGCCAAAGAGACCACAAATATTGACAGCACAGGGTGGGTGCTCAGTTTCTTATAATTATCAGTGCTAGACATTTGTCATGGCACTGAGGGAAGGACAAGAACAGGGGCTGTGTGACAGATGGTATAGGAAAATCTGGAATGTACTTTTCGACTTTTTGGTACTGGCAGCAGAGAAATGTCTCAGGAGATTGTTAGCAGGAAAGAGAAATCATGTTCAGGAAAGAAATATCTTCTACTTCTGTGAAAGAAACCAAAGTAACTGCTAAGTCATTATTCCCTGCTAAATCATTTGGGATGGGATATCTTTTTCCTACAGAATTTAAAACAAGTGCTTAAGAGTATGGCATTTGTATGTTTGCACACACAAGTCTGGCATTATTTATTTCTTATAAATAAACATGGCTGTCATAAAATCATTAAATAAAGAGAGTTTAGGCTACACTTGGAATCAGCCTATAATGTTTGCATGCCTGTATATGAATAATATTTATCACTCTTCGGTCTTGAGTATTTGATCAGGATTTTGCATGTTTTGTATAATTACATCATTATTTACCAAAAAAAAGTGGTGTTGACAGAAACAGGACAGCTGAACTCTGGTGATGCAGTTAATTGCTGCTAGACCTTGCACCTCAGACTGTATTCCAATTAATTTATGGTTTGGATCTCTAAGTAGCTAACATCCAGCTGTAAATGTATTCAAGTGTCTTAGACCTGACTGTTGGAATAGGATCCAAACAAAGAATAACTTGATCAATTTTTATGCTGAGATACATGATTAAACTTTTTCCTATTTTTTCCTCAGGAAAGGTTTCATTCCAGGGTTTGTCTATTAGATTTTTGGTTCATAGTCTCATCTGAATAATTTACATTATACTACAATATTGGAAAAAAGTGACAGAACTGAAACTGATCAGAACTGAAATGGATCAGAACTGAAACTGATGTTTTCTCTTTTTTTTTTTTTTCTGTTTCCTTCTCAGTCTCTTTTTTTCTCTGCTTGGTTCCAGTTCTTCATGCATTCCTTTGTCACAGATTTTAATTTTTAAATGCTGGTGGAGCATGGGTGCAGACTGCCAACATCCCTTAGCTCATCACCATGGTATCTTGTCTGTAGATCAGCCTGGGCATAAATATTATATACCTCAGCTCCCATACTACCTGTGTTTCCACGTGAATGGCTTTATTTCCACCACAGAAGGAACTGTAATGAGGCCACTATGTGACACAGAGCACACTCCTGTTTAGTCAGAAGGAAGCACAAAGCTCTGTGCTGCCTTTGTGTATTTTGCTCTGAATGTACAGGAATCTAAAGACTCAGGGTAAAAATACTCAAGAAGACCATAACTTGTTCTCTTTCTCTGCTCTTCTTATGCTGTTTTAAAAATACATCTCCTGTGTTACCTTATAAAGGTCATTAATTTCTGTGTGGGATACTTGTGGTATCCTTGCTTCTCTCTGCAGGATAAATGCTTATGGAAGTTAATTGTTCATAGCTGCATTTGAGTTAAGAAGTTGCCACTGCTTGTCCCAGATTGGTATCTGACTTCTTCCACCAGTTTTGTCAATTCTATCTGTTACTGAAGGCATTGCTTGCTCTGGGTATTTCTGACTGGTGCATGTGCCACATGGAGCTGCTAGACTGAGAGGTTTTACCTGAACATCTGGAAAGCTTTCAGACCTGAATTCATTGCTTTTCCACTCTAAGCATGTAAATCCCCATTGAAACAGGGTTTTGGATTTCTGAATACTTCTTTGTGTCAGGCTTTTACTGCACTCGATGCGTATAACACTCCAACAGGTAGAGACAGCAAAACCCTTACAAAAATTGTAACTAGACCTAGATAGAGCTATTCTGAAATGAAAAGCTCTGTTTCTGAGAGAATGGTTGTATTTCCCAGCTGAAATTTATTTCTAAGCTCTGAACAGTTTAGAATCAAAGCAATCAAACCAACCAGGCTACACTGCTGCTTCATATTTTCAAGAAATAAATCCTTAGTGTGCCAAATGTGTATCTTCAGGGCAGCAATATGAGGGGGAAAGAAATTGATTCCAGCATTTCTAAAAATGTTTGACTAAAGCAGTTGGCATCTTCCACAGCAGGTAAAAAATCACGAAACATTTAAACCAAACTATCTAAATACCAATTTATTAAAGTAGTTGTATCATCAGATGTACCAAAGGGAAAATTAAACCAACTACCTTTATAAAGTGTATTAAACTAATTTATTTTACTGCACCTCAGCAGGAGGAAAAAAATAAAATGAGGACAAGCCTGCCACCAGTAATGAATAAAAAACACTCCACAGCAGGAAGGAAAAGAAACAGAAGGAGAAAAAAAAAAAAAAGATTGAAGGCAATTCGTCATAGAGTACCATGTGCAACATGACAGCTGAGGTCAAAATAGGTGCACCTTTGTAACTACATGCTGATGTTCACTCAGACATAACAGTTTCATCTTATTATTAGCATTGCCTTACAATATTTCTCTTTGTGTGCATTAAAAGAAGCTGAAAAGGCATCCCACCAAGATAGCTTAGTCATGTTCAGTGTAACGCTGCTGATTTCCATGGGGCTGTAAGATGGGGAAAATACACCTGTACTGGAAACGCTGTCCTCCAGGGCTCTAGGGGTGTTACTGTCTCTCTTTGGTAATATCCCAGCTGTTTTCAGAAAGGGATTTGTCTTGCTGTGCTGCCAGTTTGAGCCTCTCAGTTTCAGTTGGATCATTCCCAAAGGCTCTGGCAGGTCAGTGTCCCTCAGCACAGAATAGTGCTCTGCACAAAGAGCAGCCCATCAGCTTCTTGTTTCTGGAAAATCTTTCTCTTTGACATATCAGAAAGGAAAGCAATGCCAGATAAGCATAACTATTAACAGAATGGGCTTTAAAATGTTGTGTGTGTTGTGTCTGTCTGAGATCTTCTTTGCACTAAACAGGATATAAAAATGTTAAATGTGTATTTCATTTTTTTTTCTGCAAACATACTAATCTCATCCATTTCCATTTAATTTAGGTGTCTCTGTTGTGCCTAGAAGCATGTGTTTACTTCTGTACTAACTTCATTAAAGCAATTCTCACTAAATTGTCATCAGCTGCCTCAGTTTAATGTAACACTAAAGGTGCAGCATGGACTATATGTGTGCACACATACCGGGGAGGCACACACATATTCCTGTTCCACAGGGGCACAGCTGGCACAGGACCTGTAGGGGGATAGAATATAAGTAAATAAAGGTAGCATAGAAAGTAATCTTATCCCCTAAAGTGTTGCAGCTGGGTTAATTATTAAAGATTAGGAGCAGGCCTAATGTTAACAGGCCACACCTGTAGCCAGTAAGAAGAGTGTTATAAAAGAGTGGACTGGGGGGAAGTGGAGTCAGTTGGCTGCTGTGAGGACAAGGAAGAGTCGCTGCCTAGAGGAGCTGCCTGCAAGAAACATCAAGGAGGTAGAAAAGTCTGGGAATATGGAACCCTTGCAATGTAATGACACTAGAACTCTTGCAATATGAGGGCAACAGGACCTACCAAGGGCAGGTATGGTACTGACACTGGTGAAGAGAAAGTGTCTGCACAGTAGTGGTGGTATTGATGTAGACCACTGGTAGCATGTTTAGCCTTGTTTGGGGAAGATGAAAACTAACCTGAAAATCCTGGGGAATTGAGAGGAACAAGCCTGGATGGAAGCTACCCTGAGAATGCCTTTTTTTTTTTTTTCTTCATTATTTTGGCCGTATGGGCTGAAACAATGAAGCCAGCCACAAATGCAAAGTATGATTGGGTGGGCATTCCTCAGTGTTCAGGGAAGAGAGTTTGATTTTCCTTGTTGTTGTGCTTGTAACTGTGGAATAACCAATCATTCTCATGTCATCCAAATAGTTGTGAATAGTTAGAAATACTCTAACTCTTCATAGAATCATAGAATGTTTTGGGTTGGAAGAGACCTTAAAGATCATCTTATTCCAAGCCCCTGCCATGGGCAGGGACACCTTCCATTGTCCTGGCTTGCTCAGAGCCCCATCCAACCTGGCCTTGAACACTTAGAGGGATGGGGCATCCACAGCTTCTCTGGGCAACCTGTGCCAGTGCCTCACCATCCTTAAAGTGAAGAATTTCTTCCTAATATCCAGTCTAATCCTACTCCCAATTTGAATCAATTCCCCTTTGTCCTGTCAATGCCTACTTTTCCATCTCTGACAACTTTCCTTCTGTTCTAGAACCCAGCATGGGAACTGGTCCAGTTTTCCAACCTCCCATTGTCATGTGTGTTCAAATACTGCTTTCATTGCCATCAGTCCAACACATGAAAATGCCTAAGTTTGAGGGATTTTTGTGGCCAGCAAAGAAAGGTTCACCAAGTGTCAGTAAAAAATTTGTGACAGCTCTGTGTTATCTTCTAAAATACTAAAGTTAGAAATGTTCATTTGCTGCTAAGCGCAAAAAGAGGGAGCTGGTAATAAAGCTTCAAGACTGCATAGGGGAGATGCAATGATAAAACTATATGAAATCCATGCTGTTCCAAATGAATTCTTCTTAAATTAAGATATTTTTTTAAGGATGGCTGATTTTCTTTTTAACCTTGATAAGTAATTTTGCATTAGCTGTCAGCTTTGCAACAACTGCCTATAATATTTTGATGCACTTAAAATTATTTGGGATGGAAAAGTTGTAAAAGTTGAGACTGTCAGTATTCCCACACACAAAAAAGCCATTTTTAATTACCATTGTATTTCAGAGTTTGCAGGTGAAAATATTTGTGTTTTCCCAATGAATCTTTAGTAGTACTTAAAAGGGAAGCTATTTTATGATTAAAGTTTAAAAAAGGAAACAAAGAAAAGGTCCTTGGTAAAAATTAATGAAACATCCTTAAATAAGAGAAAACACTAATGGCTGAACTGCGAGGGTTAGTTTTAGGGCCACAATAATTTCTTACAAGTGACTCATAAAATGGAATGAAAAGCAGAATATAAATTTGCTTATGTCATAAAATGAATTTAAGATCAAGCAATCCAAATGACATTGGTAGAATTCATTAGGATTTGTACAGATTAGAGAGTAAGGATATAACAGGGAGAGAGACAAAAGAATTGCTACACAAAGGAAATGCAATACATGACATTGATGTACTTTATCACTTCAGGTCTAAATAGCACAGCTTAATAAGTGGTGTCATGGTCCTACATATAATCTATTTTTTCTAATAAAATTTATATATCTTTATAGCCCTATGAGCCTGCAAACCTTGACTACATAACAACCAGGCTGTGTCTCTAATGGAGCCACACCGTAATGCAATGCTTAGTGGGTGGAATTTATGAAATGCATTGTGCTGGGAGAATTACAGCATCCTGCCCCATGTCATCCGTAATGTGTGCAAACAGAATTCTGCTCCCCAAAACCTGCCACCCGTTAATGCTCTGCTGCTGAGAGGGATAAAAAATTAAAGAGGTCTCACAGGGCTGACTTCACATGAGACCAGCCAGCCAGGGTGAGTGATGTTAAAGTGATGCTGTGGAGGACAAGTGGTTTTTGGGTTTAAGGAACTGGAAAGCAGACCTGTTCCTTCTTTCTCATCATGTAGGTGTTATTAAAGTCTTCAAGAAGCATCTCCTGGCAGGAGATGAGGAAGAATCTGTCATGTTTCTCTTCTCGAGGCAGCCCTCTCTGTTGGGCATGGCTTTGGCAGAAGGATGGATGTGTGTTTCCCTTGCTCTGTTTTCATGGTAGAATATTTGCAGAGATGTTGGAAAAGCTATTCATGCTATTGCACAAAATACTTTTTTGTTTTGTGGTCTTCATCTTGTAGTTTTTTTCAAAATAGAGCAATTCTGGGTTGTAATAATTGCCTGTTACATACCAGAAAGTGCTTGGAAGTGATTTAAAAGTGGGATGTGGTAAGAACCTGGTTCCACAAATGCTTCCAAAATCCATGTTCTCTGAGCAAACTTAAATGCATGTATACACATTACTAGGAGCAAAACACTGACAAAAAAGTGGAATTTAAATCTAACCTGAAAACATCCAGGTTGTCTCTTTTTGCTATACTTTAACAAATTTTTTTTGAGATTTTTTCAAGTAGACCTTCTACCTTGAACTTCCAAAGACAAGAGAGCATACATACTTTCAAGAACTTACTTTTATTAAAGATTGTAAGCTCTTGTTTAAATCTCCAATCCAGCTGCGTTTTGTTTCTTCTGTGATTTTCTCACATGGTCTTTCCTACGTCACTGGTGTGATTGCAAGTTTAACATGCATGGTCAAAACTAAAATAGAGCCTGTTGTATGCTTAAAATGTTTCATTTACATGCTTTCCTGAATCCATGAAAAGCCTGTAAATGGAGATGATAGCAGCCTAGCTATGGTCCTGATGTTAGGGAATGAATGTATGTGCTTCTTTTCCTAAAGTATGCAGATATACCTAGAAAAAATGGAGTAACCTTGAGTCAATCACTGTAGAAATCATGTTCAGTGGATAAAAGCTCAGTTCTCTTTGGCTCTAAGTGTGGGAGCAGGGCTTTGAAGAAGTTATTTGCAATAGTTCACATGAGCACTCGCACTGCTCTGAAGTTCTTTTTTATCTCTAACACAGAGCAAGAAACAAGCAGGCAATGTGGTGCCTGCGATTATCTTAGAGAGCTTCTCTCTGTGTAAAAGTTACTGTGAGTGTATCTTGAGACTATGTGCAGATTTGCAGCATTTTTAGCACTCCCATTCCCTTTGTGCTTTCTGGGTATTTCTAGGTCACCAAGGTGCCTACATAAACTGATACAAAATCATCTGAGGCCCACTTACTCCTCTGACATTTTGACAGTGGGTTATTGCATTCCACTTCTGTTTCCCTGATGTTCATGTGCTTTCTACTCTGTGGAGTGAGTAATTCAATGCTTGTAGCCCTTCCTGCCCCCACTTCCCTATGGATGCTTTTCATGTCACTCTTTTCTTGAGCAAGGGGGAGCTCATAATATTCCTTCAGGACTGCTGCAGGAGGAGGGATGAAGCTTCTGGGTCTGCTGAGCATCTGCTCAATGCCTGCAGGCAGTGTATGTGGCAACCAAAGGCCTCTAAGAGGGTGAGGAAGAAGCACAGGGTCATGCTGAGCGTTTTGGGCTTTCCCTGAGAGTGGTGGTAAATGTCTGCACTCACAGTTTATTTGGTTCTGTATGAGTGATTTGCTATTTTTGGTCTTTGTTTTTAACTGGAGCAGAGATGCAGGGCATATTGTGTGGGGGAGCTGCACACCTGAGGCCAAGGACCAGGGATATCCCAGGAAACAGAATTTCTGCCTAACATTTCACTTTGAGACTGAACCCAAAAGGAGAACCAAATAAAATTTCTATTATCAGGACATAGATATCTAGTTGCTTGTGAAAGGTATGGATAAGCATAGTCATCAGTTACTTTGCACTCTACAACTTGCTCCTCTCTTGCTCTTCTCTTGTTCTTCTGTTGCATAAGGTACAATGATTGTGTTTCAGATTTAATGTACACAAAGTGGTATTTGATTGAAATAATAATTTACCAGTGCTATAAATCTGTTAATACAAAATAAAAGCTGAAAGACTCAAGAATGTTATCACATATAATATTGAAATGTAATTGAAATATCAGTTTTGATCTAATTTTGTCATCTCTGCCACTTGCTTCTGAAAGCATGCAGTATAAATATGGGTATTTAGTGGAGGTTTCTTAGAATGTATCTTCTTGTGTGGCTGTGACAGGAGAGGTCAGGATGGATCAGTTTTGCTATGGTGCCATGTGATGCTCTGTTTGAGCCTTGGGAAACCCTAAAGAAGTTTTTATATTGTTCAGGTTCTTACTGAAGATTAGAAGCAAAGAGGAGAAGTTATCAGCAAAGTGATGAGATGTTTCTCGTTTGTGTTTGTTTCTTTTATTGAGATTGATGTTGTACAGGCTTCTCCCCTTATGTAACTCACTTACTCTATCTGATCTACAAAGTTAATTAGGTCCATTCCATTTAAGTGGAAAAAATGCATGGATTAATTTAAATCTCATAACAATATGCAACCAGAAGCAAGAAAAGCAATTAATACTATAAGTTAGAGATAAGCCACGAATTTCTTAACAGAGTTCCTATTGTAAGCTTACTGTGAGATTACATCTGTATGCAGTCATGAAACATAGTGTTCCAAACATTGTTTTCCCCGAGAAATATCCAGGTTTTTTGCATTTAGGAGGAAAACTCTTTTTGTCTTGTCAGGGGAGGGCAAAGAGTTCTCTCCAGATTCAAATTGCTGCATTTATCACTGAACTCTGTGCTCTTTCTGGAAAGAAACATCTGCCTGTGCTGGCCCCAGCTGTGCCTTCCCTGCAGCAAACTAAGGGCTGCTTTCTGGGAGCTAAAATCACATTTCCTTCATTACCTGAAAGTTCTTCAGCATTGTCCTAAACTATTTGAAAACTAGATTTTCAGTAACAACATGGCCACTCTAATCGTATTCAATGCCAGTTTTTGCTTGTAGGCCTTCTACAAGGAAAGTTATTGAGATTCTAAGACCTACCTATTTTTTTTTGTTTGATTGGGTATTTTTTCTGTGTAATAGTGTAACTACTTAAGGGGATAAATTTATTTTAACACTTAACTTACTTACATGTGTGAGGAAAAACTCATTATTTATGGAAAAAATGCTTTTAGCGGAGTGGACTTAGATAGCCAGCTTAATTTGAAGGCTTGATAGTAACCTTTGAAACTTGATGGAAATGTGAGATCAGGTCTTGATGAGGATGAAGATCTCATCCTAGAAAAGCTACGTTTTACTTGGTGTACACAACTGAAAGTCCCTTCTTGTGATTCAAAGATTTCTAAAAGCGTTTAAATCCCACAGTGCTTATGGTTTCTTCATCATGCTGGGGAAAAATGAAAAATTGGTAGTGTTTTTGTGGGGAGAATTATATATTATTGGAGAGTAATATTGTACCACGGTGGATTTTAGACACTCTAGTCAGTAACAAGAACATTACTTTTTAGGGATTTGCACAAAAACAGAATTAAAGTGTGGCCTTAGTAGGGTTGAAAAAAGAGGAATCTCAATAAATAAAGGAAGTAATTAAAGAGGAAATGAAGGAGGGAAATAGCATAATATTTATCATTATGATAGGCAGTTTTGTCAGTGGCCATGCTGTTTTCAGGAGAGTTATAAGGGAGAATTTTAATGAAGCAATCAAGGGGTTTATGGGAAGCTCCTCCCATGGACCACAAAAGAGACCTTGAAATTGAACAGCAAAAATTATTTCCTTAATCCTTCTTTTGTTCATTTTTCCTTCTTTCTCATTTTACAGTTTCAGTTAAATTGCAGATTATCCAACTTGACTACTGACTAAAACAGGCTGTGTGTTAGCCCAGACATCTTGTACCTGCCTTTGGATGGTCAGGGGAGGTTTTCGATGTCATGTTAAAAGCTCAATTGAAAAAGCAAAAACAACTTCCTTGGGTTTTTTTTTGTAGCACTGTTGTGTAGTGCCACTGTGGTTCAACCCTTATCTGTGTCTGTTCTGGATAGTACTTGATAAAGATGACTGAGGGAACAATTTTCCTGACAGTGCAGTGCTCCCTGGAATGATAAGCTCTGGCTAGTGAGACTAAGTGGGTAACTTCAATGAATTCACTGTTACATTACCAGAGAGAAAATCCTGCCCTGGAAAATGAGTGAGCTAAATGAGCTAATAAGCATTTTCCATCTGTAATTTCTTGCATATTAAGTACACTTTCCAAGCTTTCCCTTCATTTTCCAGCTAGGATGAAAGCCTTGATTTTCCTAAAAGAAAGAGCGGCAAACCTTGCTTTCCTGAAGGTGAAGGGGTCCTTCCTGCACAGAGCAAATCTGAGCTGCAGTTTTTATTGAGAGTGCTTTCTTGGGTGGGAGGGAAAGCTGCTACATGTGGCTTGCTATGTCAGTTGGATGTATGGGAGGAAGGGAATCAGCAACATTGATTCAAGCCCTGCAGGAAAAAGTTTTCCCTTTTCTAAGACACAAACATCCATAGCAGGTTTCGTGTCGTTTGGGATTCAATTTCTTTTCTAAATCAAGTGAACTGTGGTACAACGGTTCAGAGGCAGTTTAAAAGTATTCTCTCAGGTCAATTTTGGCCCCAGTTGCAAAATTCTAACAAATGTTTATATTAGTCTTTCCTGTTTCTGAGGGTATTTTCTCACTCTATCCTTTTGTGAGGTTTTTATTTTCCCTCTGCTGATCTTGAAGTGCAAACACTACTCCAGTAGTGGCTTACATCTAAAATCAGGGAGGAAATGGACCTACTCTGAGACCAGCTTTTTAAAAAAAGGGTACATTTTCTTACCTTCTTTTCACAAGTGCTGTGCAAAGGATGGCAGAGGGCACAGTGAAAAATAGCTGCAATGAGTAAATCTGCAGAGGGCACCTGAGGAATCTGTAGTAGGACCTTCACGAGGCCCTGCCACTTTCTTAAATCGACTTTTCAGCTGAAAAGGGAGTTTCCTTTATTCTCTTCCCAAGACTGAGGTCATTGCTGGTGTTACATTGCTTCTAATGTGTTTTGTTTAGCTGCTTTCTCATGGGTGTGTACCAGAAAACATATTGTACCTCAATAAAGTAAACTGAGTATGCAAATATCCCAGTCAGAGGTGTTTAAAAATGCTTTGAGGAACAATTTTCAGCAAAATAAATAATTTTTTAAAAAAGTTAAGTCCAATCCAGTCCATTTGCTGACAAGTGTAGCTAGTCTTTCACATCCTAGTCTTTCATATTTCCATGCAGGGAGTAACTGTCAACATAACAGTCTTTTGAGATGTGCTGGCTGCCGAATACTATCCTGGTTGTAAAAATGACAGAAACCAATACAGGAACACCAGTCAGGCATAGATCCATTAAGAGGGTAGGACTGTCTGTCCGCTTTACACGCAAGGCCACCTCCTGCATGCATCTGTGTGTGTTCGTGTGGGTGTGTGCACACACACAAGCTCAAGATGTGCATGCTTTTTTTTCCCAGAGGAAAAAGGTGCATTCTCCCTGTTTTCCTCAATAAATCTGGATGTGAGAGAAGATGCTGACAATCAGACACTTGAAGCAGCTGTGGAGCCTCTGGCTATCTGAGGCAGCTTTAACCCCCGACTTACCTGCACAGGGCTCATCCTTTTTGTTTAAGGTTGCTTGAATTGGCCTCTTGTTTTTTCCACAAGCACTCTTCCCTGGATGCATAAAAAATGAGTCCATGTAAACTCCCATTCAGGTTTCTTCAAAGGTCTGGGTCAGGTTTTATTCCATGAGGTTATTGCACATGGATTTGTTTGAGTGTGTAGTTAGACAGTTTTCTCTTTTCATGCACCACGAGGGTGTTTGGCTTCCTCTTCCACTGCAGTCACTGCTTATATTTTAAATAAGACTTAATTTGCATATTTACTCTTTTTTTAGTATCTCTGGAAACAAAAAGGTCAAAACAGGGTCCTAGTTGTTAATGTAGAAACAAACAGGAGACTACAGCCTGTAGGAGTTGGGAACAGGGGTCAAAGGAAAGACAACCATTGAGGTGCAGTAAGAATTCTTGTCAATCTGGTTTTAATCTGTTGTGTCAACACAGTAAGTAAAGAGTGGAACGGGAAGAAGAGCACCCTAACATCATGATGGCTGCTGTGATGATTCACTCTCCTGTTTATGGCATGTTTATGCACTGCTAGGTTCTTCCAGACGCTCAGGAAGGTATAGATTGCCACCTGTTTCTCCAAGAACAAAGGAGGACTAAGTTTAGGGCAGAAATTCAAGGAATTGAACATTTTTAGAAATGCCTTCATGATGAAGGGGAACTTAACTCAGGCAGATGGTAATATATCTGAAAGGTGGATCATAAAAGGAGGCATAGCAAGGTTGTGCAAGGTGCTAACAGGTTGACACACCCTGGGAAGGCCAGCACTGGTAACAGCAAAGAAAATGTAATGGAATAGAGAAAACAAAAGATATGAGGATAACTTTCTGCCTAATGAGATAATACCAGAATTGTACCTTTCTCATAGGTTTTTAATTGTGTTACCTCCTTCCTGGCAATTTATGATGCCCTGAAAACACTGCTTTTTTTAGCTATTTGTAGAATTTGTTTGTAAGAAGCTATATGTTTACTGTTTAGGTTCTGATCACTCTTCTGATTTTAGATAAGGCATAATTCAAATGGATCCTAAAAAAATCTCTTGGATTAGACAGTTTTGTATGCTAAAGGAACTCCAATTCACCTGCAGCTCTGAAGTCAGAGTAACTTATTCGGCCCCTGAAGAACTTTCTGATTTATTGATGGTCAGGTCCAAGTCCAAATGGATATCTCAGGACTGCCTTGGGTACAGACCTAGAGCCAGAGTTAAACTCAGAACATGTAGGAACTCTCTTACCATCCAGGTGTTTTGAATTAGTTCATTTTTTGCTAGAGAAGCATCTTGGACTTTCAGTCACAAAAACTTCTTTTGCTCCCTTCTGGAATAATGATAATTTCATTAGACAGATTACTTAGGCAGTGTCCTTTGGTTTCCCTTTGGTCTAGCTTCTCTCTATCCTCTCAGTGTCCAGTGGATCTACATAAAAATAATTGTTACTTAGTTGCCAGTAAAACAAGAAAGAAATTAGATTTACTTCAGAGAGGTTCTTGTGCCAGTAGGGCTCAGCTGACTTTGTTCAGACTAGGCTCAGACTACAAATTCATAAGGAATAGTGAAAAATTGCCACAGGAAGGAAAATATCAGTTTTACTCTACTGGATTTTAATTTAGTACATAAATGAAGAAGCGATTTTCATCAATAATGTAAATTCCCATTTACTTTCACAAATTAAGTGGAACTTGGATACTAAGTTTTATTAGAACTTTGTGTTCCTGAGAGCTACCAGGCAAGGTAAACTCCTTCAAGCTAAGTGAAGTATTCATGTTTTCTGATAACAGGGTCTGATCTCTGTGCATTGTTTACCCAGAGTAACTTCTAACTGCATCTTTGGGATTAGAGTCTGGTTGTGTCTCTTCGCTTCCTATGGAAATTAGGTGTGTCCAGAACATATCTGAAGTGACCTCCTGCAACACTCCAGAATGTTTGTTAACATCACAACACCAAAAATATTTTATAGCTTTAAATTCTATTTTTATTCTCTTAAAATTTGCAAATATATATTTCCCTATTATTTTCCCCTTTCTATTTACTAAGTCTGACTTTTTACAACTTCCTCTGTCTTTCTAAATGGGATGTTTGCTGCCTGTCCTTTTTGGCCTACATACCTTCACAAGTAAAAACTGGGAATAATAGTGATGTTTGTACTCTTTCCACCCCAAATTCTACCTGTTGTATGTATAAAGTAATAGAAGTCAAAAATAATTCATGTAAACATTATATTCTTTCTGCTGGCTAGGGTTTGAGATTACCTGCTCCTTCTACACTGATTTCCAGCTATCTGAAGAAATACCATTTACTTAGCCAGAGCTTCAACTAGGTATTTAGAGATAGTTATTCCCTGCCCTCCCAAAATGCTATTTTAGACTTGTTCCTTCTACAGCTTTTATCTCCAAGAGCTGAAATAATGCAGCAGATTTCAGTAGTCAGTGGGGGTTCATTCCAAAGTGCCCATCACACAAAAGGAAGCACGAGCAACAGGAAGAGTCACTGAAGTCTGAGCATTTCAGAAAAATACTCCAGGGGTTTTTCATCTTGAGCACTTCCACATGGTCACAAATGTTTGGGTGTGTTACTTTAGTGAGACTATTTGTAGAACAAAGGGAAAAAACTGGCACACTGAATATTGTATGCATACTCAAATTTTTCTTCTAAGTTTTCAAAAAGGACTTTTCAAAAGCATGATATTTTAGCCACAAAATGAAAAATAATACTAAAAAATTGAAAGCTGGAGAAAAACTGGTAAGCAATGCAGTAAATACTTTGCAAATCCCTGAATAATCTCCTGTTTTGTTGCCTGCAGCCTGGTTTAAGTGGTTGTGCTGTCGAGCAGGCGAGTTTGCAGGCAGACATTTGTACATGGAATTACGGGACAATCTTTTCAACAGAAAATAGCACTTAGAAATCTTCCTGCTGTGAAGGGACAGCATAGGCAGTGACCCACAACCACGCCAGTAATCACCTACTAGGGGGTGGGGAACAGTCTGTCAGCTCTGTGGATGCAGCTTTTGCTCCTGACTGCTCCTGGTGCTGATATTCCTGCCAAATAAATTTGGTATAAAGGGAAGAAACATGATTACTTTTCCTATCCAGAAGAAAAGTCTTAAGGGAAAACATAAGAATAGGCTGAAAATATATTCCTGTTGTATAATCAGTGAGAGGTGAGACTGCTGCTGTGATCTGGGCTGTAGGAGTACTCAAGTAAAAATTTTGTACAGCCAGAAAACTGTAAGGAAATAAAACAATCCCTCTTTCATGACTTTCAATGGACAAGCTACAGTCTGACTGGTAGCTTGAATCTGTCCCATGATTTACACAAAGCCTGGACATGATTCTGCACTTCCCTGGATGCTACGGAGTGGTTTGTGTCTCTGTGGTTGATGAGCAAAACCAGCTCATCCCAAATCATGAGCCCTTTGAGGTGGTAATTCCAGCAGGTCTGTTTTCAGTTTGGTAATTTGAAATAATAATCCCCATAAAATAAAACCAGAGATAGAAGCGTCTCTTGGTTGCATGGCTACCTTTTAAATCTTGCTATTGGTTAGTGCAGTGCTTGAATGTATCCATGGGCAAGATAGAGAGGGCACATCTTTGGGAGAATGGCTCTGAGGGACTGGCCCTTTAGCACATTGCTAAAGGGTCTCTCACAAGAGAGACCCTTACAATGCATTAAATTTAAATTTATGGACTTTAAATTACTTCTGTCTTGCTAAAGGAGACCTTGCAGGTGGCTCTGCAAGTGTGCTTACAGTCTGCCAGAAGATACAACATGACACACTGCCCAAATTCCAGAAAGCAGGGCCAGATCTGGAGCTGGTGTAATTCAGTGTAGTTCTGGTGGCTGCAGGGCTTGGCTGATATAGTTCAGCTGTGTGGGGTGTGCTGGTGTGAGTGCTGAAGGTGTTTGGTGGTAGTAATTATGAGTGATTGATACCAGGTGACAACATGTGGTGACATTTGGGTTGTTTAAATTCATTAATTCATTAACAGAATCCTCTCTGACAGTGTTACGGAGCCTGGGAGTTAGTAACAAAATCACAAAAAAAAAAAAACAACCAAAAAAAACCCCCAAAACCAAATAACCAAACCCAAAAAAACCAAGAGGGGACCAGAAAAGTGTGGATGAAATATTTTACTGTCTGCTTAAGCAGCAGAGAGGGATTACAATGGGCTGTTGGAGAAGTTTGCTGCTTTCCAGAGCTTCCCAATGCATGGGATAACCAACAATTCAGGCAATTCTGCACAGACAATTTGGAGGGCTGATGTCGAAAAGGAAAAAGAATTAAACCTGTTTCATCAGCTGCCATCTGTGGTGGTGTTTGCAGGGGTCTCAGGAAGAGGGAAGAGATGAGGATCTGACTCCATGTTTAGAAGGCTTGATTTATTATTTTATGATATATATTGTATTATTTTAAAACTATACTAAAAGAATAGAAGAAAGGATTTCATCAGAAGGATTGAAAGGAAAGCAGAGAATGGAATGAATAACAAAATCCTGTGACTGACCAGAGACAGTCTGAAACAGCTGGACTGTGACTGGCCATTAATTAGAAACAACCACATGAGACCAATCACAGATCCACCTCTTACATTCCACAGCAGCAGATAATCAATGTTTACATTTTGTCCCTGAGGTCTCTCAGCTTCTCAGGAGAAAAATCCTAGCAAAGGGATTTTTCAGAAAATATCATGGCTACAACCATCCTTACCCCTCAGGGTCACACAA
The DNA here is from genome assembly GCA_035582745.1 of Loriotus luctuosus. NCBI lineage: Eukaryota > Metazoa > Chordata > Aves > Passeriformes > Thraupidae > Loriotus > Loriotus luctuosus. Next base: position 9,924,485 of record JAWWEY010000001.1, on the reverse strand, counting down.
CATAAGGAATCCTCTCTGCTTTTCTAAAAGTGTGTTTTATAAACTGAGGGGACCAAAAAGAAAGTTTCCTGTGCTTTCCTGGTACTTCTCTACTGAGGGAAGAACTGCTGAAATCTGTAAATTCTGATGAGTTGCTGCCCTCTTGGTTACTGTTTGGTAACACATCATGCATGGCCATTAGGTTTACCTTCCCTTTACATGATATGCTATATTTTATGTTGCTTTCCATACTATAAATTTCCCTTCTTTTTCCATGCTTAATAATCTACACTACTTATTTAAATTATTTTTGTTACCTACAAATTTTCTTAAAATAGCTCAAGATGAAAGTGAGGCTTTGGTAGCATTGGCAAAAACAAAAAGGTCAAAAGCATGTTGTTTCTGTAGTGAATAATGTAAAGAAATGTTTTAATGGAATTCTGAAGGTTATTGTAAGGCCAAATCAGAATTCTGTATGGGTGCAAGCATTTTTTGTAAATATGAAATCAGGATGTGTAGAACACTGCTCAAGCATTATGACTGCAGAGGATATACATTTCTTAACTCTCCAATTAATAATCATAATATTTCTCACATTAAATCTCTTTTGCACCATTATTTCCAGTGGTCAGGTTGATACACTCACACGGAACAAAAAAAATCACTTAATCTCTCTGTATCTGGGTTAAGTTTTAAAATTAAAACAATAATTGGGCACACTTGCTGTTACCACCACTTCTGTTGAGACTTCTGATTTTTAAAGTAGATATCAGGTTGTTTAGCAGCAGTCTCTGTAAGACTTTCACTCGGAAATTCCTGACAAATTTAGAATTCCATGTGCATAGGCTGACACTGCCTTGTCTGTGCAGTGCATCTAAAACATACCAGGCACTGAAATAATTGATACAAATGGAAATGTGGCACATTTTTGTCCAATCCTTGGTCTTCCTTGTCTATTTAAAGTAGTTTTCTGTGGCTGTTCCTGTTATGTGTTTGCACATCTACCATAGTGGGGCCTGTAGACAGCATTAAGGGAAGCTGGTGAACAGTAACAGAGTGGGAGTTTTCCTCTCTGGATGGAAAGCAACAATTTCCAGGCACATCACTTGAGTGGAGCTTTGGGATTTAGCAGGTACCTGAAAGTTTCAGCAATACAGAGGGAAATGTTCTCTAGTTCTTTGTTGACAGTAATTTAAATTCCCCTGGTGCAGTATTTACTAAAAGTAATTATTTTTCAGTTCTTATCTTCTTCTTTCTAATAATGCAGCACAGATGTGGACAGATCAGCCAACACCTGTGGTAATTCACTTGTGGGGAGTTTTGAATAAGTTAGAGGCAGGATCTCTGAGCTGTTTTTGGTGATGTGGTCTATTTTCTTATCTTCTACATAGGTAGGTAGGAAGGGTGAATTCAGTTCACATCTTTGCTGCATGGTTCAAAAGGTTACAAGGCCCTTAGTTACAAGACCTTTTAAAAAGTTCTTGACCAATAAAACCCTGCCAACAAGGATATTTATGGTTTTGACCCAATTCTTACATATTTTGTCCTACGGACCCCTGCTGCAGTATAAGCTTTCTTAGCCAATCATGTTATGACACACAAACCTACAATACTGCGTTCTAAATTCTTTGTTTACCTCTGTAACTACTTTTATTTTTTTCTGTATCTAAACTCTAAAACTGTAAACTTTCCTTTACTTAGCTTAAGGTGTCTCTGCTTTAAACTATAAATCCGTGTTCTCGCTTCTAGCACCAAGTTTTAAAGGCTTTTCCAAGGTCTCAGATCAAATCCTGTCTGTAATTCTAAGCATTGTCTTGCAGGCCCAAAGTTCTGAGAGCTCCTTGCATTTTGGATTCCAACCAGCACCAAAGCTTTTCTGCATCTTTAGAGTGGTGTCTAGTGGCATATTACAGGAATGAGCTGTGTGGAAATGGGAGCTGGAACCTCTCCAGTCACCAACCTCATGCAAAATCCTGAACCTTTTGAATCTCTAGTAGATATTATATACTGACATGCTATCCAGGTACTGAGTTTGACAGAGCTAATAATACTATTTATATGTATAATTATTGGAATTACCCATACTCTATGGGTTTAATGGTGTTCAGTAAATTGGCTTGCATAATTTATACATCGCTGCTGTCAACCATCAATCCAAATGTGAGGCAGCAATATATAAACTGAATGGCAGAATAAAGTGTTTATGGGTTTATTCAGGACAAGATCACCCTAAACTGTGACACTGGAAGTTTTCATATCAGTTTTTCAGCATTTGTGGGAAATAGAATGCTATCTATGGGATTTCATTTGTTGCATTACTGTAAAAACTCTTCAGTAAACAATTTAGGAGACAACTGCATCACTCTTCAAAAAGGCCCTAGGGACAGGATTTGTTGTGGAAGTCAGTGTTACCATTTCTGCTTCAATTTTTGCTATGGTTTAATTTAAGCCTCTTATTGAAATGTCAGTCACTTAATAATGGAATGGAACCTTAAAAAAGTACAAATGCATGCACCTTTGAGGCTTAATCAAGACATACAGTAGGCAAATCAAATTCAACTATTATTATGATAATTTAGGATAATAATTAAGACTTTCCAATTCTACATTTAAAGAAGAAATGCTTAAAATAACCATTGTCCTCACAAATCTGAATATGCATCTATGTGCTTGGAATTACTTTAGCATTCATGATATTAATCAAAATGGCAGGGTACATTACAGAGGATTCAAATGCCCCAATCTCATTACATGGGACTGCTACAAAGTGCTATTAGTATTATGTTTTCATTTTTACTTTGTGAATGCAGTAAACAACTAATAATTCAAGACGTTCTGAATTTTTTTGCAAGGTGCCAAGTTCTGAAGCAAGTGATTAACATGAAATGAGGAAATCTATGAATAGAAACAAAACAGAAACTGCTGAGTTATTTTTGGCACTCTCTAATGAATAAATGGATTGTTTTCAATGTCTGTCAATGAGTACAAGTGAATTTGCACTGTGAGGTGAAATATACAGCCTCACTTCAACTTGTTTTTAAACAACAACCTAAATCTAAAGAATTTAAAAACAAAAGATAAAATTTGATGTTCATGTTCTCATGGATCTAAAATTCATGCTTCTCATAGAAGCAACTTCTCTGAACTTAATCAGTTAAACAGATTTTCATTAAAAATACAATTTAATTTTAGATGTGAATTTCTGTAACTGAACACTAGGTCATGGCTAGGGGCTACTTATCAAGTTAAATGAGAGTACAACTTTTTCAGGACTTAAAAGCACTTCTTTGGCCTCACGTTATGGCAGCAAAATAGCTTTCCTTTGATGACTTTTGATTTAAACCATTGAGGGATCACACAGAATGGCTATTAACCCAAGGAAGAGCATTCAAAGGATGTGTAAAAAGTAAATATATCAGCCAAATGTGAAAACAATCATGGTCCAAATGCATTTCGGACCAAGATCATGATGCCACATCAAGCAAGTAGGGTGAGGATAATGGTTACCTACTAAGTAATCTGGATAAAGCAATGTATTTTGTGGCAGTGCCAGCATCCTGCTCTGAAGAGGAGTTTGGACAAGACTTTCTGAAATCCCTTCCACTCCAAGTTATCCTGTGGTCCTATCCTTGAAAAGTATAAATGCAGTTCATGAGCTACAAGTGATGATAGCTAATGACTAGCACCTTATGAATGTTTTTTCAGAAGTTTACTAGGTCTACATCTTGCTGCTCTTATTGGTGAAATTTAATTTGCTGAGCCGTATTGGATATTTAGAAAATCATTAAAAAATTGTACAAAAAACATAGTATAAAAATATAGCACCTTATAGACTTTCTGTTGAAACTATTCTCTGCTATTTTTATAGTCAGAAGAGGGAATCAATCCCTTTTATTTCATGAAGTAGCTGGCTGCTTGCTAGTGCGGTTCCTCCTCCGCCAGAACGGACTCTCCAGACAGGCCTGTGTGTCCCAGTGAATATGAAGAGGGTTTGAATGACCTTCTCAGATATTGACATCCACAATGCAGACCCTGTGGACCTCCCTAAGCCTGAACCACCAGGCACAAAATGTCATGCACACAACCATGTGTGTTGTTTGTCTCTCTTTGTCTCTGGGCACAGAGAGTTGTGCTGTCAAAAAAGCATTTTAGCAGCAAAGTTTGTGACCTCTTGTTATGCCTCTAAATTATTTCATGCAGTTTGTGTGAGTGACAGGAAAAGGACAGATTTGTGTGCTAATTAGCTACTAGTGAAAGGAAGGCCACAGTTTTATCAGAATCCTGTTGAAAATTGTATATGAAGTTACTGCAGTTTCCAGCAATATCATTTATAAGTCAAACTCTGCAACACAGGCCATGATGTCAAATCCAAGATGTCAACCAGATCCTACATGTGAAGACCCTTCAGCTGAACTCTTCAAAGCCAGAATTTTGTGTGTTCCTGGTGTCAGGAAGAAGCACAAGGACGAAGCAGAAGCTTTGTGACATTTATCTGTCATAAATCTGAAGATGCACTTAAAACATTTTTAAGTATAACTTGAACAGGGAATAAAACCCTGTTCAAACATGCTAAAATGATGAAGACTGTGATCAGTAGTAACTTCAAGAAAGATGGTCTTGGGGTGCAGTGCCCTTCCTCCCTGACCATCCCAGTCCTGTAGCCCCCAGTGACCATCCCCAGGCACAGCTGCAGGCCCTGGGCATGGGATGGAGATGAAGAAGCCCCAGAGGGATGGTGTCTGGCTTATTAGGACTCAGTGCAGGGTAGGATGCTGGGCATGGAGTTTCCTGTGCTCCCATTTGTACCTATTGTCCTGTCACTGGGCCCCACTGACAATGAGCCTGGCTGCCTCCTCTTTACTCCTCCCACAAGGTGTTTGGGCACATGGATCAGAGCCCTGAGCCTTCTCTTCTCTTTGTGTTTGTTTTTAATTTTTTCGTTTAAAAAATAAATCTGAAAAGTTTGCTGTTAGAAATGGCAGGTAACCTGCGTATAAAAGGAGAACATAGGTCGTGCCCTCAATGAATTCTCGACCTTTTTCAGATTCTCACCCCACACGGTTGCCCTTCATAGCACAGAGGGAGGCTTTAGGAAATTTTTACATTCTTACTCTTGAGAAATACACTCAGTGGAGCTGTGGATGAGAACCTCAGACAAGAGGCTGTGAGCTGCCACCCTTTGCACAGCCAAGGGCACAGGGAGCTGTGGCACAGCCAGGGGAGGGACGCTGAGAGACACCAGGAGCTGATGGTTGGGGAGAAGGAGACAGATTTTGGCATGCTTGGATTTTGAGAGGATAAAAGGAGGTTCCTTTGTTCAGGGTCCCTCCTTGGAGGAACCAGCTCAAGCTGTTTGTGTGTTACTGCTCTGTGGATAAATGGCTTTGTGGAATAAAACATTTGAGGCTCTGCTATGGAAATTCTGGGATTGGGTCAGTGAGGAAGCCTGGTCTGACTGTGACTGGGTGTGCAGGGAGTCAGGCAGGGACCCCTGGGTCACTGGAGCCACTCCTGTGAAGGACCTTTAGTCTCAGCAGGGAAAATCTGTGACATTCAGAGTGTGGCTGCCTGAGAATCTCGTGAATGGGGGCACTGGGGAGTTTTCTTA
>JAWWEY010000001.1:9875558-9918798 GCA_035582745.1 Loriotus luctuosus | reverse complement strand
GGGAGCTGTGGCACAGCCAGGGGAGGGACGCTGAGAGACAGCAGGAGCTGATGGCTGGGGAGAAGGACAGAGATTTTGACCTGCTTGGCGTTTGAGAGGATAAAAGGAGGTTCCTTTGTTCAGGGTCCCTCCTTGGAGGAACCAGCTCAGGCTGTTTGTGTGTTGCTGCTCTGTGGATAAATGGCTTTGTGGAATAAAACATTTGAGGCTCTGCTATGGAAATCCTGGGATTGGGTCAGTGAGGAAGCCTGGTCTGACTGTGAGTGGGCGTGCAGGGAGTCAGGCAGGGACCCCTGGGTCAGTGGAGCCACTCCTGTGAAGGACCTTTGGTCTCAGCAGGGAAAATTTGTGACATTCAGAGTGTGGCTGCCTGAGAATCTCGTGAATGGGGGCACTGGGGAATTTCCTTAAAGCTGTGGAAAAACAGCTGTAACTCTGTAAACAGTATTGATTCTTCAGGGTATGCTGATAGCTCGGATAGAAGCTGTGCTGGCCTTGATAGTGTTTGAATGTCTGCCTGAAAACGAGACTGAACTCGGGTAGCAGTATGGTGCATTTCATTTTTATGACTACTCTCTCTACCCTTTCCACTGTAGGCATTCTCCTCTCAGCAGCCACAGGAGTGTCACTGTCAAAGCCAGGCTGACAAGACCTCAAATCCCTGCTGCCCTTCAAAATGCAAAGGGTTCACCCAGTGTGTGGCACGGGATGAATGTGTTCCCTTCCCCAATATCAGCAGAGCAAGAAGTTGTCTTGTCCTTTGAAATTTCGTTTGTTGCTTCCAAGTTTTACCTCTCCCAGGCAATGGGAGCATCCTGCCCTTCTGGAAGATCTGTGGGTATCCAAAGGGAGCACTGCCCTCTAAAGGGCGAAGGTGAGATGGAATGCAGCTTCCCATAGACCCCGGGAGGTCCTCAGAGTTACCTCTGTAAAGGTGTTTTAGGTCATGGCCAGCAATTAAGCATCAAGTCTGAACACCCTGAAGCAGCACTCTAAAGAGCAATGGTGTAGCCTCGCCAGATTTACAATCAAAATGAGGAATAGCAATACAAGAAAAAAGTACACAAATTCAGTAATATTCAAAATGTGATATAGTTTAAAGTTTATAATCTTAAGGCGTGTTTAAGGTTTGGTTTTTGTTTTGTTTTTTAAAAAAGATATTGGAAAACACCCAAGTGATATTTTCCATAGCCACTACCCCAATGTTGTTTGTTGCTTTTTTTTTTACTTACTGCAATTTAAAATGTTTAAAAATCCAGCAGTAGTTTCGCCAATAAGCAAATGACAGGGGTAACATTGTAAATGGATTAGTAAGACACCTAGAGGGTAGCATGTGATATTGAAGTGAAAAAATTGTATGAGACTCTGAAATTTTAATTGCTACATTTTTCATATATCAACTATAAATAGTAAGGCAGGTAGGCTTGGAAGGTTTTCCTACATTTCTGTAAGGTATTGTGTACTGGAAGGGCTTATTCTAAATAATCCAATGAAATACAGGTTTTTTGGTATTTCAGTTCAAAAATTTCAGGTCACCTGCTGAAAAGAAAAAACCTAGGAATACATTTTCACTCTTAAACTATGGATATAGTCTAGAATGTGAACCAGGTTATCTGAACAAAAGAAATAGGATAGAATGTCCAGTTGGGAATGATGTGCTTAATAAAATATAGATCTAATGACAGAAATTAGTCCAGCAACACTGGAAGACAATGGTAATTGTAGTGCTAATATTCTATGGGTTGGTTTTGGTGGGATTTGGAAATACAGAAATGAATACAATTTAGAAATCTCAGTATGACTGTGCTGTTGGTATGCTGGATGTGACTAAGGGCTCAATTCAAAAGTCATCTGAGGATTCTCTGGAGAGGAAGTTCCCACAGTGAATCAAAATGGATTTAGAGCCAACGTGTGCTGCCAGGATATCATAAAACCATCTTGGTGCCAAGAAGGAACAGGTCCAAAGAATCAGATTCTTGTCAAGCACTGCCTTGTAGAAGATTGAGCAGATGCCACTTAGGTTAATGGTTTGATAAATGAAGGAAGATTTATTTTTTTTTTCTGCAAGGAAATTAAACCTTGGAGCAACCAAGGTCTTGCCAGAGTTCAACTCACGAGCACTGAACTTCTCAGACAGCCCTCAAACTGAACACCAAAGTAGCAGAGCCAAGACTTTTCTCCCACACTGACAAAATTTTTGAGGACGTGAGAGCTTTTCACACCTTTCCACATCACTTCAGCACAGGAAACTGCCAGGCCTCAGTTTTCTATCCATGAAGTATTTAAAATCGCGCATGAAATGAAGCCATGTGCAGTTTAGTACTGTCCTCCCAGACAGCTCTGTGCTGTCTCTACCCTAAACAGCCAAGTGACATTTTGGACCAGTGGTTTCATGAGCAATCTTCAGTTGGGAAAATGTTATGATTGTATTTAGTTTGTTTGGAGGAAGTCTGAAACGTACTCTAAAATTAGAAAAGGAGTTAATAGCAGTTAAGAGATCGGATATGTATGGCTACTACCAGGATATAAGGATTTATTATCCAGCATTTTGGTATTTTTAAGTGTTTGCTGTTATTTGCAAATTATTTGCTCTTATTAAATGGTGCTGACCTTTGTTTTGCCTTTTTGCTTTTTTTTAACTTAGCTTTAAACTATAAGAAACAAGTATACATTCCGTGGTATCATCTGTAGAAAATCTATCTTCAGATAAAGTCACTTAACTTTACCTCAGTTATTTTTACCAAATTTGAGGCAACCATCAGTAAAAGTGTCAAATACAAATTCTGAATTATTAACTGTATTCCTGGTATATTGCAGTATTAGAACCTCCCTTTTAATTTTCCCAATTTGATCTTCTCTAAAACTTCCATAGAAAGTGAGACAAAAATTACTCGCAAGCTCATCGTGTGATCAGTGAAAATTTTGGGTAATTTTCTGAGCAGAACATTTTGACAAAGCAATAAACTCATGGGGTAGAATGAAAGTGATTTCTGCTCTTTTCTTTCTGCTCCGTGTAACTTTTGTATTCTCAACAAAACCTCCTGCATTGCCCACAGCTTTCTAAAATATGAAGTCTGGTTATATAGTAGTGTTATGCATTGCATTAGATTTAATAAATTACGGTAAAATAGAGGAGCAGAGATTTCCTGGCAGGTTTATGCAAGAAAACAGGGATTTGAGATAATCCCTGAGAAATATTTAACACAGAATCAGGTTTTCATTGCTGGAATGGATAGTAAAGCAGGGCTGTCATTTGGTTTCTGTAAAGAATATTGCTTTCAGTAACCTTCATCAAATTTCATTTGACTTGCATTTTAATAATATTTTCATAACCTTGCACACTTGCTCATGTCTTTCTGCAGAGGAAGCTCATCATTGTGGCAAAGGGCTTCAAATGTTGTAAGTTCACAGAGCTTCACTAAAACCAATCAAGGTACACTGTAGTTCACCTATCCTTTTTTCAAATTTTCAAAAGAATATTTAGTTTTTCTTTAGTGAGGGCTCTTGGGAATACCTACTTGGCTGTAGTACCTTGCTGTGCTTGAGTGATTCACAGTGGTTTTCCTATAATATGCAGTGATTTTTAGGGGTCTGCCTGCAGCTAATTTTAATGAGAACTGTGGCTAAATCAATGTGCTCTGTTTCAAATAACCATATCCACTGAGTCCTTCAATGTGTTCTGGATTTTTTTGATATGGCTTTTTATCAATATGAAATGTGTATCTCCATTACCTACTCCCTGATCATGTTTAAAGCAGGATAAATGCCAAGAAATCAAAGGTTGTTTATATTTTCAGCCTCAGAACCAATTACTTAATCTAAGACACAATAAGCAAGTAATCTTATGTAGACCAGATGTTGTTCTGGAATTTGAGATATTGGACCAGAAATACTTATTAAACCTCTTGCTTACCTTGTATCCAAGAATGTTTGGACTCTACTACTATATCCTTCAAGTGATTTCAAAGGCTTACAGAAGCCCTGCATGTGAAGAAGGGCTACTTTATTTGCTTTTTCAGTTTATGTGGTTGCTCAGAGACCACATAAAAAGGGTAGAAATTTAAAATACAGTTGTGCAAGTACCTCTAAAAATTTAAGCCAGCACATATTTGCCTGCTGCAATATTGGATCACATTCTGCTAGTCAGCAGGTTCACAGCTGTCCCAGAAACAGACCCAGAAATGGTTCCCACTGTTGAGGCTTTGCATGTTTAGCTGGCTGCACTGGGGTAATACCCCAGGCTGTGCTTGTTCTGTTGCTTGGTTGTTTTAAAGGAGCATATTTGTAACCCTTCTGGCAATAGAATATTGCCTTTTTCCTCTGTTGTGAAACTTTTTCCTTGTTCATTGATACCACTTTATTTTTCCAAATAAAGAGTTGAACCTAGTGAACAAAAATCTTCCCAGTGACATGAAATTTTGTAATTCTTTATTCAGTGAAGTAACTATTTACTGTAACTATTATAACTTCAAAGAAAAGCATTTTATCCTGACTCAGAGACTGTTCAATTTCCCAGTGTAAGTACTTTTGTTGTTTTCCAATAGAGCTAAATATATTTAATAATCATGGGAGCAAATGGTTTGTACGCAGTAAGCTCACTGGGTACCTTCCTCAGTTTATGCCTGCAGTTACCCATTTCATTTCTGTTCATTATTTATACTTCAGTTCAATATCTCTGAAAGCTTTATGCTACATGAGAAATTCCTTCTCCTTGTCCCAGTGTGAAGAGAAATTGCACCCAAAATTTTAAGAATGTGATATTTTTTCTTTCTTTTTTTAATTTCCCCCACCCATTTCATCACCCTACCCAAGGTGATCAAGTCAGCTTTAAGTGTTTAAAGAATACTTAAGTTTGTGTTTGTAACATATCCTCTGGCTGCAAAAGCCAAATTAACACGTGTACCAGAGTGCCAAACTTTGGAAGATGAACTTTCTGCTATGAATTCACAGGTAATTTGCCTCTTTCTCAAACATCTGTTTCAAAGGCTTGATGCTGATCTCTCCCTGAAAAGTCATGGGGTCTCTGGCTGTCTTCATTCCTGGCTGAATCCTGTGGGGATGAATCATTCTCAGCATTTTTCAGTGCCTAAGGAGTGGGCACTTATGGAGGCTGAGCCTGCTCCAACTGGAAAATGCAAGTCAGATTATGATGTGGAATGAAATCGAAGAGAGACTCCATTCTCCATTCATTACTTCCCGCACTCTAATTGCTGCAGAGGTCCTTCTGGTTGTTACCATGTTCTTTTTCTCATTGTAAGAGAGATGCCACAGTAGCTAATGTGGTCTTTGGTTTATTAGCCCTCATGAGACATGTTTTTCTTTACACTTGAATTCTCTATCTCATTGTTTGGTTGGAGAAAGGAATAGCAAGGAGGTGAGACCCCAAAAATTTTTCTTACATGCTTTCCCACTTCTGCTCAAAAGATTTATTAAAGATATTTATTAGCTTCTCTAAATAACATTCTAATCAAGCATTTGGATCACTTCAGTAACTAATGTTTATTTTTATAAGCAATACTTTAATTTGACACTTTGCATAATACATGTGCAATAAGGGTGCCATGTTTGATGGATAAACACCAAGAAAAAATCATATTGCCTAATAAATAATGTTGGATTTAGATATCCCACTCATTTAAAGCAAACTTGTCATGGTTTATTAACTGTATTAACTAGTGGCTTTTTTTTATATCTGGTCATAAATAATATGAAGCATTTCTGAAAGATGCCCCTTTCAAAGGACATAATATTACGCCTTTATTGCCTCAGATTATTCATATCTTCTCCGTGGTGGGCAAGTTGCCAGTGCAGTAACATGTATTTGAGCATATACTGAACCTTTGCCTTGTCTCTTGGGATGCAAATTACTGAGGCAGAGGTGGTTGTAGCAAGGAAATTAGTAGGGCAGGACATTTGTAAAGGCAGGGATCTGGATTTACATGGGAGGCGCAATCTCTTTTGGGATTAATCAGGTAGCAATGGTTGTGCTGTGTCTCTGGACTGGCTCCCTCCCACTGCAGAGCCATGGGATCACAGGAGCTGCTGTCCCACACGCTTTCTGAGGCTGGTGTTGATTAGGATTGCACCACCAGGCTTCAATGACAGTGAACACCCACCCTCCAGTTCCTTCTGTGACCAGCAGTTCATTCTTTGCTCTACCAAGGGTTGCCAGGGCGCTGCACAGGTTATGTGGACAGAGGATGCCTTCAATAAGATGTGTTTAGGAAAGAGTGTCTGCTCAGGGTGCTGGAAGTGGTGAGCCAGCTGCAGTCTCATTTTCTTCAAACACAGTCCATTAATAAGACTGTACACCTATTCCTATTTCAAGTAGAATACGTTTAAATATTGTTACCCTTCTCAGTCCTCCCTACCTCTCATTTCTGATCTGGCTTCAGGCTGAACTTATCTCAGTTATTCCTCAGCTGTAGTATCTCAACTACCTTTTGGTGTTCAGTGGGAAGTTGCTTATCTAGATTGAATGTGACTCTTCCTTTATTCATTTTCCAGTGTTCTTTTCCAAAACTGGGTTTTCTATACCATCCTTAGGTAAACAGATCAGTATAACTGGTCTGTGACTTATCTCACTAATGGAAACATGTTCTTCTTAACAGAGCTGTGTTCTTGATTATGTCATTGTTACCCCTTATCTAAGCTTCAATTTGCAGCAAAAGGTTTTTAAAATCTTACCACCTTCATGACATTAAAAGCAGCATCAGCAGCCAGCATCTGAGCAACCTGGTCGAGTGGAAGATGTCCCTGCCCGTGGCAGGGGTGTTAGATCTAGATGATTTTTAAGGTCCCTTCCAACTCAGGGCATTCTGTGATTCCATTATTTCCTCTTTTAGATTCTCACTTTTGCTCTTTCGTTCCTCTACATAACATATCATCAACCTCAGAAGTTCATCTCAGATTTCTGTCTTTCTTTTTTTTCTCATCTTTATTTGTACTTCAAGCTGAGTCTTTATGTTAGCTGATAAACACTGCTACCTGATTGAGTTGTTCTATCCAAATAAGACTGTCACGCTGCCTCCTACAGCCCTTCTTTCCCAGCATCTTCTTTCCACAACCACTCCTGTGCAGAGAAGTGCAAAGGACACAGACCTGTAGCATAATCATGGTTATGGCATTTTCTGCAGCTCTGCTCCATGATCCACTTTAATTTGATAGCTTTTTGTTGCAATAAATTAGTTGGAATCTGAGGGGGATGGGAAAGGAAGGGGAATGTGTATTTTAAAGAAGAAGAAGAGCACATCTATCCTCTGCCCAATACCTTCCTAGTAGGTAAAGTGTTAGTTCCTTGAACTAACAACAGGAATTCCTAAATTTGGGGACCCTGATAGGGTGGAAAGCATCATGGTTTACAGCACAGAGGACAGCTGGGGAAAAAAAGTTTGCTTCTTGGCCTTGGTTGCACAATTTGAGCTCTAAATGGCACAGCTTCCTGCATCCACAGGAACAGTAGACAGAGAAAATTTCAACAGGTGTTCCCTTTTCCTCTGTTCCCCAAGCAGTGGTAGGTCCCAGTTGTTTTGTATTGCTGCTGTTATTCTAGGTTAATTATTTCCTATACTGGGTGACTCCTTCAGATTGTATCTTTATGCAGCATTATGTATTTACACCCTCATTATGATTTTAATAATGCATTTCATTACAGTTGGCAATTGATGGTTTTCATTACTGAACAAACTGTCAATTTACTGCTAATGCTGCTTCAATTATTGACTTAGTTTGATTTCCTTGGTTTAATTCTTTCCATCTGTGAAGAAAAAGGTCTGTGTACTTGTGGAGCTGGAAATTTTAGAATAAAATTTTAAAGTTTTCTAAGGGGGCTTTTAGGCAAATTATTGCCAATCTTCTTAGAGTTTCTGTCCTGCTCTATTTTAGCATGTTTGTCAGTCCAGAATAGCTCATGGCTCAATGAAGACCTCAGGATAGGGCAGAAATGTTGGTAACATTATATAACCATGAATGTAGGATTTCAAACATTACTCCTACTCCATGGACAAATCTGACTTGAAGATCCTGAATATGATGCCTAAGTATAACCTGCTGTAGAGTTCATCTTTCTGGAAAGGTAAAGGTATGTGGAGACTACATTGTATTTGCCATAACACACAGTTCCTCCAGTAACTTTTATATATATTTTTTTAATAATTGGGAACATGTGCAAGTGCAATCTCTTCTTTGTAATCCTTTCTTTCACGGTCTTTATTGAGAGGAGACTGGAGGAGAAAAAAGCAAATTTTGATGACCCTTCAGTTCTGGTGGCCAGAGTTTTAAGATGTGTGTTAGTCTTTGGTGGAGGATCTAACCAGTTGTTATGCATGTACTGCAAAGGGGGTGCAAAAACTTTACTTTTCCTTAACCCCAAAAGGCTGCAATACTTGGACATGGCGATGTGGAAATGATGGACATGGTTTAGTGGTGGATTTGGTAGTGCTGGGTTAACAATTAGGCTTGATGATCTTAAAGGTCTTTTCATGATTCTGTGGTTCTATAGCTGAAACTGTTAATATAGTTTGGAACCTATTTCTAGTCTATTCATATGACAAGTCATGCCTGTTCATGGGATTTGATTTCCCAGTGGTCTGCGCCAACTTTATGTTAGTGTATTTGTGCTGATTTCTGGCAAGTTACATATGTTTTATTCCTCCCAGTCATATGATGTGAAATACGAATATCAAGAATAACTTCATAGCACATATAGAAGAAAAAAAAGAGGAAAAGCAGTTTATAGTCACTGTGAGGCAAGGGTCAGTGCTTGTATTTGGGAGTAACTGCTCTCTCCTTGTTTGTATAGTGACACTTAATCCAATGGAGAGTCATGTGAATTTATTATTTCCTCTCAACTTCTGATGGGATCTAATCAAACTTGAAGTTAAACAAACAAATCACAAACCTATGTAGAAATAAATAATTCTTAGTCACTCTAAGGTGGGGGCTAATAGCATGAGTTTGCACTAACCCAGGAGTGGATATGTGAATGCAAAAAAGAAGGGAGGGGGGTGCTGTCTGACACCTGAGAAAAAATTATCAATATGGGAACATTCATAGATCAAATCCTTGAAAAGTATTATATAGATGCTTATTGACCTTAGGATCTGGACAGTGATGTTTTAAAGACTTTAATAAAAATTTAGGTTAGTTTTTACATAAATAGCTGATATGTAACCAGTGTATATGTGCTAACTCAATTAGACATGTATTTCCATCAGCCCTGATGGCCTGTAAAAATAAAAGTTTATCACAGATATCATCTAGGCTTATGTGCTGCCAAATAACAAATTTTATCCTACCTTTCCAGTCCACTGTGTCTAATCTGCCTCAGCTTTCCCAGCTCAGTGCTGTTCCTCTGCCTCACTTGCAGCAGAAGGTTGTTTGTCCCAAAGTGTGAGGAGGGCAAAGCAGTGATTTACTGGAAAATCCTAAAATCCTCTTGGACTTCTGATTAGCTGTATGAAATGTGAGAGCTGAGTTGTTCATGGGCTAGGAAGAGGAAACATATCAATCCTGAAGAAAAGAGGATTTTTCTCCCTACCACCCCCTTGCTGGGACTAGGTTACCTCCAGGGAGTTTATGGAAATGCTGTCTGCCACCTCACCTCATTTGCTGTCCTTCTGCAGGGATGGGGAGCATCAGCTGCTGACCTTCATGTGAGCAGCAGAACTGTGAAAGCAGAAGGAGATAAAGCTTTTTGGCCTTCCTGTAGCAGCCCTGGCCAGCAGCTCATTCTCTAGAAGTGGGCAAGCAATGAGAGCAAGTGGCCACATGCTCTCCTCCACCTCCCATGGGCATCACAAGCAGGCACCTCTCACTGACTCAGCTTGCCCCTTGGAAAAGCTAATTCCCACCTCCCTGGAAAAAGGCATCCTTTAAGCAGTATTTTTTTCACTCCTTTTAATAACTAGCAGCACTGATGTGGGGATATCTGCTAAAAACTGGGAGAAACCATTGCACCAATTATATCCTAAAGCACACCTTGGCTCTGACCCAGTGGGGAATGAGACTGAACCTATGTTCTACTTAAGAAACACTGGAAGTATTTTGGAACACCAATTATGTTTCAGAGCATCAAAGCAGTACTAAAATTTTGCAAAATGTAGCTCCCTCTGGTGATGTGTAATAAAATAGGTACTAGGAGGCAACAGCAGAAGACATAAAATTCTTGCTCTACCAACTCCAATTTTAGAAGCTATTTGCTTACAGCAGCAAAGGCTCATTGTGATGTGTAAGAAGTTTGACATATTTTATGTAGATTTCCTTATAGTGTCTCTTAAAATCTCCAAAATCTGTAAAAATTAGCTGGCATTTGATCACAACAGAGTTAGTTCTTCAAAATTAGGATGCAGCAAAGAAACCTGATGTCTTATCTACTTATTATTTCATCTTCTAAAACTTTTAGAAAATCAGCTATCTAGATAATAAAAATCCTCTTTAGAGGATTTCCCAAATAGTTTTCGGTGAATATTGGAGAATACGAGAGTGATGTGGTTATACAAAAGATAGACTAAAAGCAGGGGAAAAATATAATTAAGACAGATTTTATTTGCAGTGGGTGTCTAAGTTCAAGTTTCTATGTTATAGAAATGCTGAAGTTTTGGAATGAGTAATGCTGGGTTTGTTAAAATCTGCCGGTATTTCATTTCTATCAGCTATGCAAACTGATCAAGTTTCATTCTTGGCATCATCAATGAAATCATGTTATTAAATCCTAAAGAGTGAATAAGCAAAATTAAATGATATGCAATTCCTTATCAATAGTTCTTGATTGAATTGGATCAGTTTACAGGTATTACTGTTGCTTTTCTGACAGTCAGATCTGCAGTCTTGAGGTAGTCTTAAGGCTATTCTAGTCATAACTATCTGTACACAGAACATTTTAGCCTCTCACTTGACCTGAGGTATCAACAGGAAAGCAATTGAAGTTTCAAGTGAATTTCTCATGAGTAAAACAAATTAATTTTAAAAAGAGTGAGAAATTCTGGCTTTTTCCATGGATGGAGTTAGTTGTGGGCTGGTTTTTTTTTTCTTTTGACATAGTTGCTATACTAAAGTTGTTAGTGCATGCTAAAGACTGTCTTTTAGTTTCAGAAAGTTTAAAAAGAGAAAAAGAAAGAAAAACAAATAAGAGTAAGGATGGAGTTGACATTCATGACTAACTCAGATGTAGCTGTCTTTAGTGCATGAGTCTAAATTTAAGTGAAATTAATCTTATTTAAGTAAACTAAGAGAAGGATTTACACTGAATATGGAACAGATGTTCCCTGATGCCCAATTTATTTTGGTTTAGCTTGAAAAATTCTTACAGTACCTAGGCTAGTGATTGAATCTTTGCCCATTTCTTTGGTTTCCAGTGAATGTCTTTTTAATTTCTTATGAAAGCATACTATCTATTTTCATTTTAATTTCTTATGAAAGCATAGTATCTATTTTCATGGGAGACACATATTTTCTTTCCTCGTATGAAAATATATTGTAGTATATTTCCTATAGAGCAAAAGGGAAAACTATATGTTTTTTAGTAATTAGATATGCTGTTTATTTGAATAAGCAGATAGGTATTTAAAGGTATTTAAAATATGAAAATCATGTCCACACTGCAATACCGTCTTGGCTGAACTGTGGGATCTATTAGATTACCTGTATAATTTCCATTGACACTTCTGCATATTGAAGGAGTAATCAGAATATTCTTGTTAGAGAAATATTATCATGTAACTGAAATAATGCATGATTAGATGACCACAATATTTCAGCAATAATTCAGGCACAGGAATTAAGGTCACTTCTTATTTACTTCAGGACATTTATTTTAAGTACATTGTCCAGGGTTTTTTTTTCTGTATGTGATTGGTACAGAAATGCTTTGAAACAATCTTTCAGATACCATCATAATTTTTCAGTTTTATGTTGGAAGGAAGATACCTACAAGCATTAGAAGATACAAATTTGAGTGTAGGGAAAATGGGTAGATTTTAGTCTCAGTCCTGATGCTGGATCTTAGAAAAGGCTCAATTGCAATTTTTATTCCATATAATTAACTGTTGTGACTTGAATGTTGGGGTTTTTTTTTAATAGGCTTGGGGTGGGGGGGGTGTTGAGCTGGATTTATCTTTTTTTTTTTTAATTTAAAGTATGATGATAGGGCATGCATCATTTCAAATTAAACACACTTGAAACTCATTGTACTGTACAATCCCTCTTATTGTCATACTGCCCAAAAGTTCTGTTAATTACAATTATTTTGTTCTTTCTGAGACTAGGAATCTACAAAGTAAAGCAATGGGAACTGTTCAGCCTCCCTCCACATCTGGCCAAGATGTGCACTGAGCAATGGACAAGAGAAATCAGCACAAAAGATTTCTTGTGTCACTCCATGATTTTCCAACAAATAAAATATCAAGTTTCCAGTGATGCTCACATCAATTTGCTCTCATCTCCCAGCTGAAAACCATAACATGTTGGTGCTGTAAAAAGAAATTTAAGGTTCCTTAAGTACTTTTTGAAGTAGAAGAAAAAAGGAAAACTAGCTTATTTTGTCTATATATGTATATCTATATATCTATATCTATATATATATATATATGTACAAAATAAGCTACATATATATGTGTGTGTAGCATATGAATAATATATGAATATTATATAAGTATATAAATATTAATCAATCTTTTATGGGATATTTTCCCCATATTTGAGGAAGGCTTGTGCCCTCTCACTTGAATTTTATCTTTTCTGTTTGAAGGCTCTTTCTGATGACAACCCACAGATGAGCAAGCTGCTCACAGAGGTCATGGACAAGAGTTGTAATGCTTTGAGTATAACCTCCTCAGTGGGGTTGTGAGATTAAAGTCATAGTCTGTCTCCAAGAAGGCCATTATCATTATAAAGTAACACAGATCATTAAAGAGAAGCTCCATGAAGACCATTATCATTAGGTGGTAACACACCATTAGACAGCATCTTCAGCTGCACAGCCCATTGAGGAGGGCACACTCCTAATGTGACAGCTCTCCAGAGTGACATCAGTCAGTCTGCCACTGGGTTTCAGCAGGGGTTACTCGTGTCTCAGGGATTCCTCCTGCCATCCTTTCTTAGCCACAAGTTGTTAAATAGAAGGAGTTGCTTTGGGATAAGCCCCAGGGCTCATTAAAAAATTAAATTCCCAGTGAAGCTGGAGTATTCCTTTAAGCAGAATTCCTGCTTGGTTGCAAAGGGTTCAGACCTGTCCCCTCCATGCCAAGGTGACCAGCTGGAGAGAGAAATACCTCAGGTGGCTGCACAATGCCTGTGGATTTCAAAAGGTGCCTGCACTATGGTAGAAAATAGGCAGGCAGTGAACATATGAGCTTACTGCTTTGGAAAAAATCTGTTTCACCGTGCAGTGGATACACCTGGCTCTCCTATTTATGCCATCAGAGAATGAATTATCCTGACTTACAATAGGCTGGGGAGAAAACTAGATGTGTACTACCTGTAGAAATTGTGTTTTTCTGCTGAAATTGGAAAGTGTATAAAGGTCATACCTCTATATTTTAGGAATCAAAATCAGTGATTGTTTGATTTGATCCAAACACAGTTTTCTCTTTTGGCTGTATAATCCTGTCCTCCTCTCTGCAGGGATCCTGAATCAAAGCCAATTTTGTTGTCTATCATAGATACAGGAAGCATTTCTCTTACCAATCAGTTTCATGCCCATCCTCATTATGCTATATTCACAATAAGATATGTGTAAGGTATTATTTTGCACCAATATGCTATTCTTCGTTAAAACTGTACTTTGTATCCATAAAATGCATTCTTCTGCCTTGTGTCTTCTCATAAATTCTATTATGTAAAATATCTTTAGCTGGTCTTTTACAAGGAACCATGTTTTTGTAAGTGAAGTCATTATTTTTCTGCTTCCAGGCATATTTTCTGGGAAGATAGTTCAGAAAAGTTCCAAACTGTAATTCTAGAATATGTATTTAGGAGCCAGTAGAGGGTGCATTTTCCACAGTGTTTTCCACAGCACACTTTAATTGGTGCTCTAATTAAGTATGTGAATAGAAATAGTCCGTAACAAATATATTATTTTAGAATTAACATTCAGGAAATGAGAAGAAAATCTATTCATAAAATGATTAGGCCATTCATTTTTAATTATTCCATCTAAATTTTTACAATAATACAACACCAGTTGAAATATTTTCTTTTCTTCTTTTCTTCCTTTTTGCATCCAATGGCTTAAAATGGCTTCCCTTATGACATGGCCTGAATACATGAGCATAATATTTATAACATCATTACTTGAGCCACTTTGCAGAATATGTGAATAGTGAATGGGACTGAACAAATGATCCTTTAACAAGAGTCCCCTGGAATGAAGGTAGAACCTCAAATGTCTCAGTCATCCTTACAGATAATGTGACATTTCTGCTCCCCTTTAGAGCGACAAAAATCAAGAACCAGTTCACAACCAGGATGTGGTAGGTGTACTGGGATGAACAAAAGTCTGTGGAAACAGACAAACTATGTGATCTTCACACCAACCCAAAATACTACAGTGACCAGAGGAGATGTGAAGGCAAGCCTGCTGAGGGAAAATCTCCACAAATATGCAATTATTTATTCTTGACCATGGTTTTACCGTTTGGGAGCACAGTGGTCTGTGGACCCAATGTTTATTTTCTATATATATCAAGCATACCAGTTTCAGCAACAAAATCCAGGCTTTCTTTCCATTTTCCATCACATTTGCATAATTATACAGAAGTTTTAGTACTGTATTTGTGTTTTTCAAGACGCTTCAAGAATAGGAGTACATTTCCCTTGCACATCAGATTAAGATAGGGTCATATTAATTGCACAGCAAAGTGGGTCACTAGACACCCTTTATATAAATCCTGGGACATGGAAACGTAGGCAAAGTTAAACGATACAGTCCTGGAACAACTCAGTTTTCCTTCCTTGGAAGATATTTGGCAGAATGCACTTCTGCCACTCGCATTAGTGCTGCTAAGGCACCCCTGAGGAGGTCAGGGAAAAGCTGGGTACAAGCAATGGGGATGTCTTTGTGGGAGCCATTCCCACTTCTATATGGAAAATGAGAGGTCCTTGCTGCACTCAGCAAAGATGAGGCACATTTACTCTGCACGGGAGATCTTCTCACCTCTGGAGCTATAAATAGGGGTGTGGAATTAGCAACCAATATGTTTCTGTGTCACTGTGTGTGTAATGTCTCTCTGTAATGGTTCCATTTGCTAGATGACTTGTACTTAACTCTATTTTGAGCAGCACACATTCTCCAGAGGTCATTCGGAATGTAACTTTCAGACTCGGTCACTCCTAATATGTTTTCTCCTGAAGATTTGCTTTTAACATATTTCTGAGCTTGATGTTTCCTTTTATTCCCTTGAGAGTTTTTAAGACACAATATTTTGTTGTAACTAGGTTTTTTTCAATATAGAAATATAAAGTATAGGACTCCCGATGTCATTTGAAACAATTTGTAATACAATTAATTCTCACTGGTAAATCCCAATGGCACTATATTCTTTTACAAGATAGTTCTCCTAATCTCTGATTAAACTGATAATTTCTGATGGATGTCTAAAGACTGCATTACTGCCAAATTCTGTGATGTTGATAAGAGCATCTTTAATTTAAGGAATGAGAGGAGGAATTTAACAGTGACTGCATAATCTCTGCATCTAGTTTAGGATGCAAGAGAAAATGAGTGTAAGAGATAAAAAAAGTACTAAATTTACTAGATCAATAGCTGGATAAATAAAACAGAGAGTTGTAGTGCTCTGCCTATTTCCTCTAGAAAAATGAACCAGAAGAACTTATTATGTTCTGATCAAAGCCTAAAAACAAAAGGCCAAAACTTGAACCTGGGATGCAGGATTTCAGGTGGGGGATCAGGAGAGTGAGGTCCACTTTGTGTTGAAGGACTGCTGTGTCTGAATTGTGAATGAACTTTGGGCTGTGATCTGCTGAGAGAGGGGCCTTCTCTTTCTCATTTGTCTTTGCACTTTTTTAGTTGGTGTCTGGTCTTCACAGGGCAGGCAGTAAAGGAATAGGGGCAAAGAAAAAGACAGAAATCCTTTAGTAATGGAGTTTAGCTGGGTTCTGTTTGTTCCAAGAAGAGGTTTCAGCTCTGATAGCCAGAAAGAGTCAGATTTGCCCCATCATGTTGCATGGTAGGGTTGTCTTCAGGAAAAATAAAATTTCATGTGCTGTTAAGGAAGACAGAAGTGGGGAAATGTGTTTGAGTAAAAAAAATCTTACATCATTATTGACTGCGGAGTAGTGGGAGGGATGAATAAAAGAATGAATAAAAGGATGAATAAAATACAAGGATGAATAAAATAGAAGCACTTTTAGATCAAGGCTGCTTTGAGGAAGCACAATGACAGGAAAGTTTTTAGTGTTTCTCAGAGGACAGATCTGAATACAGATATGAATCATCTGTAACGTTATTAATCAGATAAATATTGGGAAACATTTAATTCCTATACATCAGTAAAATATCTTTACTTTCCTGAAATACACTGTATCCTGCTACTATTCAAAGAAATGGCAACACAGTTAAGCTTGCAAGTGGCAACCAACAGATTTCTTCACTTAAATTATCAATCAGTTCTACAGGTTTTATTTTAAAAATATTTTACTTTCTATAACTGTTGCCACAGTGGCATCTAATTAAGCAGTCATTATTTCATTAATCCAAAATTAAGTGGAAGGATAAATATTTTCAGAGGGACAAAGTTTGAAAAATTGAGGAAATTACCTTCTGCAAGCAGATGAGCCATGAAGAACCAAGGCTTCAACAGGAGAGACATGAAAGCAAACAGACCTGCTGGTTGCATATCAGTGTAGTTAAGGTTCTGGAACAAAAAGAGATTAAAATATATGAAATACAAAGCATTAAGGGGAAAATATTGTAAAAGTTGTATAAATGTGTTATACAAAATGATTTTATAAATAGAGTTTTAGTGCAAGCTTTATTTGGATTCACTAAAGCATTGGATATGAAGTAATTAGTGAAGCATGAGAAGACAGGGGTTTAGCAGAGAGACTGTGAAGCAGTTAGAAGTGGAATGAAAGCCAAATAATAATGGGTAAATTAGAAAAATCATACATTCATTAGCAGGATTCTTCAGGAGTTGGGATCAGCCTTATTTAATATTTCCAGTATTAAAAATAAGAATTTACTGGCAAGTTTTGCTGTCGACAAAGTTATTACATGGAAAAACCCTCATGATCTGTGATAAGAAGGAAATATCTGAGGGAGGGAAGTTTTTGGTTCCTCTGAGCATCACTAGCATATCTGAACTATCAAAATGAAGTAGTCCTGAGAATGAGACCCTGGGATGTGACTATTTATGATATTATTAATAGAGACAGGAATTCCTGGCATTGTGCAGGGCACTGGTGGGCTCTCACTGGAACACAGTGTGCAGTCCTCTTCACCCAGGTTCAGAAAACCTAGACTAGGAGAGATGCAAAGTAAAGCTACTACAGTAACTAGAGATCACAAATGCTGTAAGATGAGAAGATGAAAGATATTGTCTTAGACAAAATGTGAAAAATTAAAAAAGGACTCTTTACAATTGTTCTCTATAACTACCTCAACAGGAAAAAGAAAATGGGGAAAATGAGCTAAGAGCTCAAGGAAAACATCAGTAGAGAAGTTGTAGGTAGAAAATGGTGGCAGATAAATGTATGTTGAAAATAAAGAAGTTTTTAAGTGGTAGAGTCATGAGACGCTGGAAAATAGTCTCCCACTGGGAGTCACGGGGGCAAAAAGTTAATTAGTTTTAAGATGGAGATTAATCCTATTTTTAAACAGACTCTATGAGTTGGCCACCTGCAATAACAGGGGATTGGACTTTGTTCTGCAAGTTTTCTGCACAAGCCAGGTTCCAGCAGTTCTGTCAGGAGTCTTCCAGTGCCTTGGCAATTTTTTTAAGTCTCTAAGGGATTGTAGCAGTGTGAAAACCTATTCTTTCAGTTTCTGCCTTTCTTGAAATGATTACAGTGA
The DNA here is from genome assembly GCA_035582745.1 of Loriotus luctuosus. Classification (NCBI taxonomy): domain Eukaryota; kingdom Metazoa; phylum Chordata; class Aves; order Passeriformes; family Thraupidae; genus Loriotus; species Loriotus luctuosus. Next base: position 9,900,770 of record JAWWEY010000001.1, on the reverse strand, counting down.
ACTTGAAAATGTGAACTTCAAGGGTGCAATACCTAAGAAAAAAATAAGGTCCCATTTACATATATTTTAATACTTGCAAGATTTATTGCACCAATGTCTAAGAGCTGGAGACAGTGAATTGAAGAATCTGAATGCTAATCCTTTATTGACTATCAAATACTGTCTATGACATCTTGTTTCAATTCCTATATATACTTTAAACTGAGCATTTCAGAACTTGGACTTCATCTGCCCTCTACTATTTTTTAATGTGGACTCAGTTTACCTTTAATCTTAAAATCCTTGTCAAAACTGAAGTGTATTGCTCTGCAAACTATTTACACCTTGATCTTGTTCTTGCAAAAACTTAGATGGGTCATGTCTGATGTATGCCAGTGAAAAATGTCCATGAATGATTATTTCAATAGGGCAGCTGGCAGGGAAATTAACACCTAAGCATCTGTATGCAGAATTATGACCCTGATTTGGGAGCTCATGTGAGCTCTGGGTGCTGTGGATGCTCAGGGAAGGACCTTCCAGGAAGGATGGCTGTGAACCAGATCAAGGATCCTCTTTATTTCCACCTGAAAAGTGTGTTTGCAAATGCAGTGAAATACTTTTCTACAGTGTCTAAGATATTTTCTTGGCCTGCTAAATGGGAAATGTTGTGCTCTGATGCGTTTCAAGCCTCGTAAGTGATGTGCAATAGGTACCATATTGAAATGCCTTTTAAAAATCCAATCAAAGCAATTGATTTTTCATAGACAGAGCTCAGCTTGTCATTGAGTTGCATTCCTCACAAACCCCTCAGAAATGCAGCATGCCAATAAAATAGACAGAATGATTACAAAATCACTATCAGTTTTGGTTGTGATGTATGCTTTGGCATCCTTACATTGAAAGGTTTTATTTTCTTCCAAGACTGAAGTGCCAAGAAAGAACATTATTTTATTTTGCAGCTGCCCACTAAGCCCTCCAAAACTGAATAGGTAAAATTCCAGACTTTAGTGAGTTCCCTTTCCTAACTGTGATTCATCTGCAAATAACTGTAAAATATTAAAACAACATTCTAGGCAGATATATGGTTACACAAATCGAACCATATTTTAAAACTTAAAAGTAGAATTTATATTTTAAAGATAAACAGATTTAAGGTGAAGCGGTAATTGCCATTTCAGTGGCTTTGGGAGGATATATTTGGTTTGGATTTTTTTTAATCTATTTCAGCTTTATAAGAGAGAAATGCAGACAAATAACAGAAGTTTTGCATATGCTAAGGAACGGATACGTAGCAGATGAAAATCAGTGTAGACCCACTGAAACCAATGAAGCTTTTTAAGATCAAAAAATCAGAGAGAAGCAAAATTTGGCCTATTATTTTTATGGCTTTCCAAAATGAGCTTTCATAGACAGCTCAGTTTTCCCTCTTTTTTTTTCCCAATAGACCCCATCAATTCACAGATGGTTTGCAGACATGCTAGATAATAAAAGTGCATTTTTTATTAAATAAGTGTGGCTTCAAAAACAGTATTCATTGAGATATTACCAAGGAATGCTTAAGGCTTGCAGCCCAAACCAGTCTTGCAAATCACTTTGCTCAGAGCCTTCCTGGTTTTGGAGGTTCACAAAGCAGACACACAAGATTCTGTTGTGTGGGCCCAGTTCCAAAGATTAATACTGAATATTAAAGCAGCTTATTAAAGCACTTAGCTACTGTTTTCTGAAGTATGACCACCCACACTTGATATCAAAATCTGATTTTTTTTCCCCACTCATATGAAATACACAAAACTACAGAGGGTAATAAAAGTGTGATCAAGGTGTCTTTATGCTTTGTGGTAAATGGACTGGTGCCAATTCAACTTTAGAAGCATTCCTATTATGTGGATTTTTATAAATTTAAATCAGATAAATGTCAGTTCATTCCCATTACAGAACATTATTTTTAGATTTAGCATTTACTTGTATGCCCTTTAGTACAGGGAAAGTATCTTAGAGGTTTGCTGAGTGTTTTTTAAATTGAAAAATTTGAATACTTCTTCTTTCTCAAAAAAACACCAAAACACCAAAAAAGGCATGACAAAAAATCACAAGAGAATACTACAATTGAACTATTTAGGACAAGGAAAAATAATATTTAATATTAGCTGCAAAATAGATTGGAATATATGATGACACATATAAAGTCAAGCCAGCAATAATTTTCTATCTGTTTTAAAATCAGCTGAAGTCAAATAGATTATTGGCTCCAGTGGGGCCAGTGAAGTTGTAGCAGGAGAATATGGCAGTAGACAGCAAATTCTCTGAACAGAGAAATTTAAGAGCTGTAAGTTTCAATTATTTATCAGCTTAGATGCTGTACATGATTTTTTAAAATCAGGGATTGGTTTGGCACAGAGAAGAGGTTACCTTAGATTCCTAAAAAGTGATAAAAAGATGTGGTGCTAGAGCCACATCCTGAGGTCAGTGACATGGTTACTCCTCAAGATTTTAGGTGAGCTCTGAGCCCTGTGTTCACCCTGCATCCTCTCTCTCACTTCTTTTAAGAGAGGCTGGCACTCAGCACACACTGTGGCTTCCATTTTTTCCTGCCACAACTGTTTTGATTTAGTTCTGAAATGCTCTGAAAGCTGCAGAACAAAAGCAGAGTTTGAGTCTGGGGAGAGCTCTAGGGTTTGTAAGATTTTAATCATCCATCTCACTAGCATGTGTTCCCGTGAAAGAACATACAAATGGAGCTTGCTGAATAATGCCCAGGATCAGCTGCCCTTTTCCAGCAGGAATTCACTTAATGCACAGAAGGATGAATTTTCAGCATGAAGTTTGGAGTCACACTGACAGTGTCATTGTCATTTTACTGCATTCTTTCTTGTTTCTTTTCTTTTTATTTTTTTAAGTTAATAAAAACACAAGGAAGAGAAGGTGGAGCATTCACTGAAGAATTATAGCTAGGGAAAAAATAATTGAATCAAGTTACAAGGGGATTGTGTATCCCACGAGACAGTCCTCCTCCTGCCTCATTGTATTAATTACTTTCTCCATAAGGAATGCCAAACAAAGACCAGAGGAAAAAAAATCAGTCCTTCTGTTTTGATTGGGATATATTTCAATCCTAGCAGGATATTGTCATACCTATCTTTTATTTGTAAAGGCTGGCAGTCATTCCAGATATTGCCAGTATAGCACACAAACACATGCAGGAATTACTGTTAGATATTAACTGTGTGTATTGAATGCTTCATTGCATCTATTTAAGAGTCTCATGAGAAAAATCTCTGCCCATGCACAGAAATGACATGTGTTGCCACCACCACAGCTGCTACAGTATTTTCACACTTTAGTGTGCTGTCTCATGGCAATCAGGAAACTATTATTTTGTGTAAGAAATAAAGAAAACTCAAAATGGTGGCTTTTGTTAGCCCTCAGCACTTTGTAAAAAATAAAACCCCACACCCCAATCTCTCCAATCTACTCCCAAATAAAATCAGCCAGCTATGCATTCTCTGCTGCTTGTCTCCCAGAATATCACTCCTTCTCGCTTGACAAAAACACTGCCTTTGGCTTTTTGTGAGAGTGGAGTGTAAGATGTTGTGAAATCTGGGATCCAAATGATACAGGACCAGATTTGCCAATGCGATGCCAAGTTACCATGTTTAACGTACAGGCTTGGAATATGTTTTCACAAATAAATTTAAAGAAATGCCCAAGCAAAAGTTGCTTTAACTGTTTCTCCACTACAACTAGATGGCCTGACATCCCCAAAGAAGGTCTGACAAAGTGATGTTGCCGTTGAGGCTTTACCTCCCTCAAAATGCATTGTGTTTGCATATTTAGATTTCAAAATTATGAGCATCATAAATGCATGTACCCTACTATTTTTTGTATACTTACAAAAATAAAATCCTTGTTGCTGTAGAGTCTGGTAGCGAGAATAGAAGTTGAGGTGATGATCTGAGGAACAAGATCATTCCCACAAGGCAGAGACAAAATTTCTGCACTACTTGTTCCCAGAGCAGTGGGACCACAGCTGTTAATCTGCACATGGCAACTTCCCAGGTAGGAAACTAAATGCATCTCTGCTCCCACCCCTATTCCCAACTGGAATTTGGCACCAAAATCCTTGTGGCTCTGTGTGTGTGTGCAGCAGCCTCCCTGTCCCTTGTAACTCTTGTTAGACCCCCTCTTGGATGGAAGCTGATTTTCCTTCAGAAAGGGTTTGGGATTTCCCTTGTTGTAACAAGCTACGAATTTTCTGTGTGAATATTGAAAAAGTCTGTTTTGTATTCTGCTGTGCAGAGCATCAATAAACCACACTGAGAGCAGGGGGGTCTGGAAATGTTCACACAATTAGTGAGAGCAGCATGGGGCAGCTCTTGGTGGGGGCCAGAAAAGGACACAAAATGTGCCACAGAAGAGTTAAAAAGGAATGGAAAACCTTCACTGCCTCTGGGTAGACAGAAGAGAAGTTACAAACAACATATTTTTACCCAGAAGAAAGTAGCAGATGTTCCTGGGACAGCACAGAGAGTGTCTGGAGTGCCTGCAGTGATTGCAGTGTAGGTTCTGCAGTTTTAACTTCATCTTAGGTGGTTTAGCGTAAGGAGTTAAAATCTTGACATGACTTTCATCAATGAGAAAAACATAAAGCTGCATTTTTAACAACTTATCTTCAAAAAAGATAAGAGATTGCAGGTTTTGGCTTTTGTCTTTGGAATTGTTTGGAATATACTGCTTTTCCTCTCTGATCTTTTCTGTCTGTAACAACCAAATGCCTTCATTACCAAAATGGAAATGCCAATGCCCAGAGGGTTCATGGTATCCAGATTTTGTGTGAAAATATGTGTCCATAGCCAGCTAATAGAGCACTGGGACCATTTCTCCTTTATTTTATTTTTCAAAGACTAAGAGAAGTATACACTGTTCCCTGTACATATGGCCCAGTCCAACTTAGAATGTGCAGGGTAGACTGGTGTAATAAGCAGTGTTGTGGATTACAGATTTGTGCCTTGAAAAAATGGAATAAGAGCCCAGGTTTTCAGAGAGATGGTTCTTACTGCAATGGAAAGTGATAAACTCACCCAGGTGTATATGCTGCAGAGAGTGCTGGAAAAGCAGAAACACAAATGATACTGTGGTATTACTCTAAAAATATGAGTGAGGGGGAAAAAAGTCACTAAAGATGGCAAAGTCTGAAAGAAGTTGTACATCCTTGGACCTTCAAGAGATGTTTTCCAGCCACTTCTCACTCCAGATACTGATAAGAAAATAAAGTCTTTAAAGTCTTAGGCTGACATGTTTGTCAGGACTCTTCCCACAGGTGCAAACTGCTTTTCATGGCCTATTCTACAAAAGATTTGAAGAAAATTTAGGACATTGCTGTCAGAATTAGAGATGGGGTTTGAAGGAGCCTCAGGTACAACAGTATAGAGGCTTGACAGAACTGTGTTGCAGCATCTGACTTGATGTAGCCTTATGCTAATGCCCTTTGTCTTCACCTGCCCAGTACAGCATTATTACTGCAGTGCTGTATGATTAAACCAACAGAATCTTTAATTAAAGAATAAGAAATCCACTGATCATTCCACATATTACAGTGGTACTAGATTTAGTAGCTATCTTATTACTGCTGTTGCTTCTTCTTAATACATCTCCCAAAAATATTATCAGGAAAATAATTATTTTCCATGTGCATTGCACCATGTCTGGTTTTCCTTGGTAAATTCACATGCATAGCAGCTACCCACTGACTTAGTAACCAATTATATGAAATCACATAAAATCATTGAAATATTGGCAAAATTCAACCAACTGCTTTTAAGGTTTGAAATTTCTATTTTACGACCTTATAAACATACAATAGAATTGCTTTTGTGATTATAGCAAAGGAATCACTGATTATTTACCAAGGAGAAGCTTATTATTAGTCTTGTCTAGATGACAACTTCATTAATTATCCAGTGGTTTTGTTGATCATTTCATTTCATCATATGAATAATTTAAAACTTTGATACATACAGTAATTTTCATGAAAGGCCTTCATATTGGTCAGCTTGTCAGACACACATAGAAGACTTAAAGCCCAAATTAAATACTCAGTGTCCTTTGCAATTTCAGGGAAGTTAATTGAAACACTGTTCCTTCCTTCATTTCTAATCCTGCTGCAACAGTTGAAAAGAAATTACCAAATAAAATGTCCTATCTTCATAAGCAAAATTATAATTAGCTTTATATTTTATTTCATCACTGCTACATTTTTGTGACACAATTTTTCCATGTGCTACTTCCCATCTCTGCCTTATGGCAAGGCATGTTGAAGAATTAACAGCAAGGCACTAAGGGAGGGACAATAGAAGAGATAATAAAGCATTAACTGTTGGAAAGTAGATCCAAATTCCCAGTCTAAAAAGAAACAGAAATATGTCTAATATCATTTTATTACTACTTCTATGATATGGAATTGCTGAGGACCAACCTAAATGAAGTTTCAAACATGAGCTATGGCTTTGAGTAACTGCCTTTGAACAGCATTAATATTTTGTTATTTTGCTGCTTTTATTTTTGTGTTGGGTACTGATACGTTCCTCACCTCCACAGCGTTTGAAGATGGAAACATCACTACATTGTACCTTTGCACCAACTCATAGACACACAACTTAGTAAAAAGAAAATGTATTCTTGCTAATTTTGCATTGTATTTAGAACCAAAGATTGTTTTCAAAAGTTGATTAATAGAAACAAAGTTTTCCAACTAGGTCTCTTATCCAAATTAAGCACAATAAATATTTACTCTAGGAAATAATTAAATTCACCCAGAATGTCCATTCAGAATATAAATGAATATTCACATGCTAAGCATAAGAATTGAATGCTTTCCACAAAACTCTTTCCTTAGCCAGTTATAGATCTGATGGAGGACCTGAAATATGGTTTCTTATTGCAGCTTCTTTGAAAGTCCTGCATTATTTCTCTGTGTATGAATGGGCAGCCAAGTGGTTTTTGGTGAAAAACTTTTAACTAACAAGGGAAAAAATTTCAAAAGTTATTAATAAGAAGTAAACAGTTGTAATAAAAAAATCAGGTTTCCTTTTTATATTTCTATAGAAATCAGTCAAAAATGTGGCAATGGGTTTAAGTCATCTAGAAATGCAGCATGCAAAAACAGCAGTTAAAAACATTTCTTGTATGTTCCAATATGTGGCATCAGGTGGAGAAAGGCATCAGCTCTTCACTGGAATAAGCTTTGAGACTCTGTCTGCACTTGGTTTCCTTCCAGTGCAAAGACACACAGGTTCCTCTCATGATGCTCACCCAGATTCTCTCTCAGAGAATTAAGTCTCTTTTGACAGAGATCAGCATTTAAGGGACACCCCACAGACACACACTTGTTTCTGAAGTTGTTCTCAATTAGTGAAGCACCCTTCAAATTGGAGAGACTTTTATACTTTATTTCTAGCTGCCTTTTTACCTAATGTGCTTTTAATAACAATCTTCATCAGCCACAAATGACTAATGACTTCTGGATCTTTCTGTATTGTGTATAATGCATAATTACCTCAAATTATTAATATCTGAGATAACAGTTGGACCTCAATTGTGTATCCCTATAGAGAAAAGGAACATACATACACACAGCTAAAATGATTCACATAACTCAAGGGAGATCAGCAGGTCTAAGAGCCAAACCTAGCAAAGTATAAATTCCAGTAAGGAGTAACAGATAATCTTCATGGAATGCTTCTTAAAGTAGCACTTTTTTTTTCTTTCACAGATCACCCACACTGTTAGGATGGGTTTTTTACCATATACAGGAGAGTTACTCTTAAGGTAATGGAACTCTGGGCACACCCTCTTGACTAACATCACCTGTGGTTTTCACAGGAATCTTATTTAAGCCTTTGTGCCTTGGGTCTTCATGTGTGTCAGTGGGATCAGAACTCAGGCTAGGCTGAGCTCCCCCCAGCAGTAAGTGAGTACAAAACTCTGCTATTTCACTGTGCTCAATTCAGTAGATATATTTGGTATTGAGAATATTGATTTACTAGTGAAGCTTATGGGATCAGATCAATTTTTTCTCTGGCAAAGAGACTTGAGAATTTGAATTTGCCTTTTCGCTTCCTGAAAGGTCTGGCAGTGCATCTACTATTTTGCAGGTTTTGTTCTCTTACAACAAATATGCTTCCAGGGTCACTTAGCAATTTGTTATCTCTGAAATGGAATTTATGCAATTAATGCTGGAGGTGCATGGGAAAATACAGGTGCTGGCCTTGTTTTTTCCTTTCAGATGTTCTGTGGTTGAAAATGTTTTCACTCTTGTCCTAACAAAAAATTCTGGTGCCTTTCATAATGCCACTTACTAAGTTGTTATGCAGTGTTGATGACAATTATAATTCCTCTTACTTTATCAACTGCTAACACTTGGATCACAGGAGCATTGCTGCTGTCCCTCTCAAGGAATGCAGTGCAGCTGTGTCACTGGTCTAGGGTGGGAATTCATCCTTGTTATCCAGGTGTTAATTAAGTCAATTTTTAATGTCCTACTGCATATGCAGATGAGTGTTCAGGTGATGGTTGGTAATTACTTTGAGAAAGATGAGGTGCAAAAGGAAATGGCTTCTACCAGTGTGAAATAAGTTCTGGAAGCAGATCCAGTTACATACATGATGCAATATATTTGTGGGGATGTTACAAATGGGATGTGTAACTTCATACAATTTGTCCCTTAACATAAGATTCAAAATACTCCTTTCTGAAGCTATATAAATAGTGCAAAACCATACTTTATTTTTTTACATTTTGTACTTCTGCGAACTTTAACTTTTTGAGAATTGTGAACATCTCATATTGTTCCTGAGATTGGAGAAGAAACAGAACTCTACTCATCTTGGCATGCCATGCACATAAGATTATTTGTTTACAAGTAAACACAGCTTGCCTAGGTATTCTTCTTTAATGGAAAAGATAGTAAAACTTTTTGATTACAGACATAAGATACAGTTTCAATGGAAAACTTTCATACCACTTCTGTCTCTGGATAATTTTGGGTTTGTAATTAATTTGCAGAGAAGGCGCATACTAGGAACCATTCAATTTGGCTGATCAAGATTAGGTAATGAATAAAGAAAGAAAGAATCAAAGCCAACTGTTTGAAAACACTGTTTTTGAAAAGTCAGAAGTATGCTTAATGGAGTAAATGTTTCACTGCAGTGTAAGCTTCCAATGATTTCTCCAATTATTTACAATATTCTAAGCTGTAACACATAATTCAAGACAAAACTGAAAACATGTAGTACCTAATTAAAAATAGGAAAAAATAATAAACCAGAAAAATGGGTCTAGAATCTGAAAAATTTAAACTATTTGGGAAATAAAATTATGTAAACTGAAGTATTTAGGCATTTCCTAAGTTTTCAGAAGAGCAAATTTCACATTTGGAATTCATGCAGTAAAAAATGATGAATGCTATATTTTTCTCTTCTGGTATTTGGCACTTGTCCTGTTTAGATGCATGTGTGTATATATATATATACATATTTATATATATATTTGTATTTGTACTATGAATAGATTTTTCAGAGTACCCCAGGAGAGGAGAGTTTTTACATGGGCCCACACAAATTCCTCAAACCTCCACTAAACAAAATACCCTTGACAGAGAACAGTATCCCAGGCAGCAAAAGCCAAGATGCAACATAATGAAAAAATAATTGCATAAATTCAGGAGGGGAGAATGAACTCCCTAGATCAAGTACTAGGTAACAACCACATTTGCTAAAAGAATTAGAAGGCAACAAAAGCACTGTGACAGAGTGTTGTTGAAGTGATAATGCTGTCAGAATGAAACAAAAATTTCAGTGCATTAGCATCAAACTAGTCAGGCCTAAATTGTGTGATAAATATCCTTGACATAAATAGTAGTCTGGACAGCAGTAATCAAGTGTTCATTTTTAAAAATATTTTTAAGAAACAAATTTCCTGAGAACACTGGGTATGAAGAGTCAATATTCAAGTTCAAAGATGGCCTGCAAGTAAAGCAGAATGGGGCCAAACTACTAAATCTATCATTTTGTTGAACTAAATTAGGGTTATTTTCCATACCTTGAAAACACTGAGACTTTGAGTTGTACTGCTTGGGCTGGAGTGGCAAAATGTCAGGAGTGATATGACAAACCAATAGATACAAACACAAGTCATATAGAAGGGTGGGGAGCCTTTGAGTGGCTGGAGAGGAAGCATTTGTTCCTAATAAATTAATTATCTGAACCACAGAGAGGGATCTCAGAGCTGCTGATTGCCAATCCTCCTTCATGCGCTTCATCCCCAGTTTCCTTTCACATGCTCCCTTCAGCCATTTCCCCCCACTCTTGATGCCTGAATCAGGACTTTGGAGTGCATCTCCCTGTCGGGGTCTCTCGCTGGTCAGAGTGACCCCAAGATGTGTTAGAAAGTCTCTTTTCCCAGCCCAGTGCTTGAAGGAGGAGTCAGAGCTCTTCATCTCTTGGTCTCAAGGTTGTTTATTGTTCCTTATCTATAAAATTCCTTCTCCTGCCCTGCCGAGGTCCATCCAGCAGGACAATTCCAGGCACTCTGCCTGCCCCTGGGGCAGTGTTATGTGTTTATACTAAAAACCACATGTACAATGTTTACAATTACTTTCCAATACCTATCACCTATGTTAGACAGTGAGCTTCTACTCTAAACCAATCTGAAAGTGTCAACATCACAGCAGAAGACGGAGGCCAAGAAGGAGAAAGGCTGGAAATGCCCAGATCCCTCCATCTTGCCCCCTGAACCCCCATTCTAAAAAACCCCAAAATCTACTTTTTCACCTTGTGATAAATTCACTATCATTCTACTTAATTTATTGTGGCTGGCAGATCTTCATCTAAGGTTGGTAACTTGCTTCATGGGTCATAATCAAAACCACAGGCATTTTGGGCTCTGTGCCAGGGTCTCTGAGCCCCCTGGCAGGGGTCTTGGCCGTCCTGGACAGCCAGAGGGATGTTCTGGGTTTCCACATGTCCCCTTGTCCCTTTCCTCATGCCTGGTACTCCCCTTCAGCTCTGCCTGCCTGAGATCCTCATTCTCTTTGTCTTCACCTGGTGAAATTTTGCTCTGCCACAGGGGGGACTCCCCTGGCACTGCTTTTAGCTGAATGGTTTGTGGAGGAAAAAAAGGACTCCTTTTCTGTAGATCATTACCATGATTTCAGGAGGAATTCCTTTGTTGCTTATTAGTGACTGTGATGTTGTGTTTAAACTTGAGACTAATCCTGAGGACACACTTTGCCTGCCTGGCTACTCATCCCACTGACCCTCTTGACTCAAACAGCAGTTTTATGTGATTAAGAAGAGTGAAACCTGGCATTTCATCTTTGTTAAGTACAAAAGATAGTCCTTCTAGTTATACAGCACTTTTAGGAAGCTACCAGAGGTAAAAATCACCCAACAACCATTTCTGATCTACCAGTTAAAAAAAAAGAATAAATAAAATCCATTCCCATCTAGGCCTGATTAAACTTCAATTTGAACTTGTCCTCGCCAGAAAATGAATGGTCTATGGTATCTGGATTTTTGCCTACTTGAAAAAGCTCGTGTGTGAGTGACTGTGTGTGTGGGGAGGAATATGATTTATGGAAGTATTGATTTTTTTTGTTAAATAATGAATTAGATGTCCCACCACAATATTATTTATCAAACTTTTTTTGTCATATAATTAAATTGTCACATAATGGATTGCAGCCATATAGATTCATTAAATATTAAAACCTACATATGACACAGTTCACTTTTCCTTTAGCTAACAACACAATTCCCTGTTCTTTTCCATTAAGTTCAACAATAGCTGTTTTTTAACCTTACCATAGAAGTTGCAGCTTCCTTTTACCAAGGTTAGGAAACAGATGGTAAGCAAAGTTTATAAGTTTACTTATTTACGGTTTGGAAGCTGAGTCTGTTCAATACACTTTAATTGTAAGAACTAATGGAGTTTTTTGCCATGGAGTTGTTCCATCAGTTGCCTCCAGGTGTGAAATGAGCAAGTCTGCTGAGCTGTAATGAAATGGCTGTAGTCAAATCTGGGTTCCTGTTGTGAAGAGAAATATTTATTTGAAGTCTCTGTGTGATCAAATTCTTAGTCTGCAAGCAGGGAGCAAGAAAAGAACTTGAGAATAATATTTTCTCAGTAAATTTTGAGTAATACAAGATGAAGAGGGAGAAAAAACAGTGTTCACCACTATTGCAAATGTACTTCTTAATGGAATTTAAACTATATTAAAGTTGAAGTGTTTTAATCTGCACTGAAAGAGAAGTATATAGATAAACTGTCAAGTAATAGTAACTAGAAATTATGTTTGAGAAAGAGAGGAAGTTGTCAACTATAATTGCATTCAATGAAAGGCACTAAGACCCTTTTCAAGAACAAGTTCTTAGTCAAAAAAGGACTAAACAACCTCTAGTTGAAGATAATGTTTTTAGAATATTTTCTTTGCAGGTAAAGTGTATTACATTACTGCACTCAAGAGCAGAATTATCTTCAATTAAAGGTAACCCTAGTGATCTCCCAATTGGCAGTAGTATTTCTGAGTTATCATTAGAAACATAACAAAGCAACAACCAAACCAGAAAATGAAAGAAACTCCCAATCTAGACTTTATTTTTAATATTTTGTAATAATAAAGGAATTATTTGTTGTGAGGGAGTACTGCACTACTCTGTCCAGGTGCAGTCAAGATGTTGAGGTCAAATTTCTGTCCTGCTAGTTTTGTGCTGCATGATGTAAGAATTAAAAACACAGCTTCTCATCTACAAAAAATAGGGTTGCTTAAAATTTTCACCCCCTTGATGCCACACTATGGTGTGGGTTTTTTTCTTTTCCCACAAATAAATTTGACAAGCTGTCTGATTATTGCATTCCCAATATTACTTAATTTTCTTCTTCTTTCAAAGTTCATTATCATTTATGAGATTGTGACTTGAACTTTAATTACTTGTAATAGGAGTCTCACTAGGGATTTAAAACAAACTAATTTTGCACTCTACCTTTAGGGAAAGGGAGCATGACCAAACTTTAATATACACTCTGGAGTAGAAAACATATATGGCAAAGCTGACTGCTTCTAAGTGCCTTGGGTGGGATTTCTCTTCATTTTAGGAGTGTACAGCCTGTCTGTCTGAACTAGTTAAAGTTCCTTTTTAGTCAAGAAGGATAAATAAGCACCTTCAGGGGCACAAAATCAATATACTTGCCCCCTCTAAAGTGCCTCCATTGATTTTAAATAAAGCTTAGATTAAGAACTAAGTTGTTCTAGACCAAATACATGCATTCTGTGTTTTTGTTGTAGATCTGCCATCTTAGCCAAAATATATCCAGCTTCAGAATATGAGACTGAAGCAGACACGGCAATCCAGGCCAGCACATAGCCTGTCTACCAGCAATTTAGTAAAAAATTTAGCAGTTAAAAAATGATGATTTTTGTTCTATAAACTTAAAATATAGGGGATTGGTAGTAAATGCTAGTAAAAGTGTAAATTCCAGGTGAGCTTGTTTTGTTTGGGTTTTTTTTTTGTCTGAAAACCCAGGGCAGATTTTTCATGAGTTGTATGATTGTCCCAATAAGGGCAATTGTACCCAGAAGAGGAATTGTGTGCTTTTGTAAAGGTACATGTTTTCACATAACTATTAAGGTTGGAAGATACCTCTAAGACCATTGAGTCCAAACATTATTTTAGCACCATTGTGAGTGACTTGGGTCATGGAGAGGTCAATATTTTGTGGTCAAAATTAGGAAATCATTAGGCACTTAGCTATAGCAGTGAGATATGTGTCATCTCATTTCTTGATCTGTTTTATTGAGTGCTTTTATGTTTCCTAAAGAAAATTACTGTTATAGGGTAGTTTCAGTGTATAAGGCTAATATTCATTGCTATCTAGGAATGCACAGAAACCTGAATATTCTGACATTTCAAGTATGTACTTTAGTTTTTCCACAGTCCTCAGCAAAATAATAAGTGGCCTTGTTCAGAAGCATGACATTTGTTTTCCAGTTTCTTTTGTGATTTTGTTGGGTTTTTTTTTCTTGCTTTTTTTTTTTTTTTAAATGCTTATATTTTACATGACCTGTTCTCAGTAAGCTTCTGGAAATTCTTGAATCAAGGCTGACAGATTTCCAGTAAATGACTGTTCAGATGAGATATAGTCAGTCTAAATGTAAGAAGCTAACATTTTCCAGAAAGATTTCATAATTCTCTTCACTCAGTGATTGGAAAGATATTGCTGCTGCCCATCCTGGTGTGACCACGAAAGTCTTATGAGCATTTTATTGTATCTCTCTTTTCGTGTTGTTTCTTTTTGATCTATTAACATTCACAACTGCACACCAGAGCAGATTCCCATATGTGAGAACCATAGTGAATTTTTCAGCTGCTAGATATGAAATTTTTACCTAGGTTTAAATTAGATTTTAGGAAAAACGTTGTTTATTGTGGGAGTGTGTGCACTAGCACAGGTTGCCCAGAGCAGCTGTGGTTGCCCCATCCCTGGAAGTGTTCAAGGCCAGGATGGATGGGGCCCTGAGCAACCTGGGACAATGGAAGGGGTCCCTGCCCGTAAAAGGGGGATGGGAACTGGGTGATCTTTAAAGTCCCTTCAAACCCAAACTGGTCTGGAATTCTGTCATCTTTGGTGACAGCTCGTTCTTTCCTTGAGAAATAATTGAACAGGAATGGACCAATGGTTGAAGGAAATAAAAAATTCTCCTGAACTATCATTCTTGCTTTAGACAGCATTTTCAGACTTCAGATTTTTTTTTCCTCGCCTATTTCCTTTTGTAGTTTTTAAACATTATGATTCCTTCTCACTTTGTGTCCCTCTAACTTCTGACCTAGTGTACACTCCCTTCAAAAAATTTGTAGATTTTTTTTTTCTAACGTTGCAGTGACACCTTTTTCAACTAAAGGATAACTGGCACCTGCAGCAACTTTTCTCCTACACAATACACAACCCCACACAATATGAAGGAAATGCTGCTTAATAAGATTTATATGCCAGCACAGGTGAAATTTGAATTTTCTGGGATGAGTGCCCTAGAGAATGAAATCATCAGAGGAAGCGTGGCAGAACCAGAACTTTAATTAAGGGAGAAGGTGACCCTTCAGGATCTTTTTAAACTTCCCCCGTCTCATTCTACAGTGCTGAGGAGGTGCTGGGCCTGCTGCAGGCATTGGGAGGGGAAAAAGGGAAGGCAGAAGGCATGGGGATGGGGGAGTTCTGCTGCCCTCAAATCCTTCTGTGGCTGGGGCACAAGGTTCCTGCATCCTGCTGTGGATGGAAGCATGTGCTGCAAGCCCCTCTGTGATTTCCTGCAGGGTTTCCTTACAGTGCCTGGGAAAAGCAGATCTCCTCAGCCAGACTGGTGAACTATGAGCTGCAATTAGCAAACAAAAAAAGGCAGGATGAGAAATGGGGCTGAGGAAGCATTATAATCTATTGTGGAGGCTCCTAAGAGTAAATGAATATTCCAAATTAATCCACAGGACTCTGATGTATGTGCCAGGTTCTGAAATTTTAATTTATTATTTAATTTTAATCTTTGTTTCTGTTCTCTTGAAATAACCTGCTTTAAAGTAAAATGTGTTTTGAGTATATTTTTCATTATATTCTACTACTGGCTGTTCCTTTGGTAAATTAATGTTTGAATTGACTTTTTGATATGTTTACTACTAAATCGTTGAATATCACACCTTGCCTATTAGGTACCTGGCAAGCCTGGTATTAGATAAATATAAATATAAATAAACAAAATTGTTTTCCAATTCCCATTAGGGTCTAAAGCATCTACTGCTTCACTGAAGTTGCTGTGGTAGGTGATGGTGTAGATAATTTAGGCTTTCTTTCTTTTGGATTTTTTTATCCTGTCACTTTGAATTGATGCAAAGTAGTGAGACACGCATGGCCACCAGTTCTTAATGCATCCTAAAAAAATCTGTAATCTGAATTCAACAGGGCACAAAATTATTAACTTATATTTTTTGCTGCACCTCCAGCATTTTTTTAGAATGTTACAGAATGCTGGTAAGAGCAGTTTGGGGATATTCTTTGTATGCTGCTTATTATCTAGTGGTATTCAATGATGTGGAATGTTTGTTGGAAAATACATGTGTAAGAATTGCTCTAGAAGGTTTCCTAGACCAGAATTTTGCCCTTGGCTTATTGTTTGAGAAATGATGGAAAAACATATGGACATGTATCAGTATGTGCATGGATAATTTCAAGTGTTGCTTCACACTTGAAGTGTGAGTCAATCTATTATGCAAAAAAATGACACTTTTGATGAGGCCAGAAATGCCAGTGGGAGAATAGTGATACTTTATTAATCATTCTCCTTTTCTTGTAATTATTCCTCTAATAAAAATTTGTAAGAGAACATGAAAAAAAATCATCTATGAAAGATAATCTTACCCAGAAAATATTTAGAGCATAAAATTAGGATTCATTTGTGATATGTAATTTTAAAACATTTTCAAAAGCATTGTGAGAAACCAAAAAGATTAAGTACCAAAATACCATTTATAGATCACCAGTGTCGTGTATACATAGATTCCACATTTCCTACCCCATAGTCACATATTTCATTCTTTAATTTTACTGAAACAGATAAAACAACCTCTATTGCATTCAGATAAAGATAACAATCAACCTTCATTTCTGGTGAGCAGAGAAAGTTTTGTAAGAGGAAAATATTGAAGAGCGCTATTTAAGCCACTCTTTTCCCAGAGCTTCTCCCTCTTTTGGTACTTCAATAATTAGATGTCAGGCTTCAGGTATACAAGCATGATTTCCAGATGTCTCCACAAGTGTTAGAAATGCAAAATACAGGGGTGTTTACCACAGAAATTTGTACTGTTTGCCTGGTTTTCCTCTCTTCCTTACATTTTCAATTTAATTATGGAACCCCTTTGGTTAAAAACAGTTTCTTAGATTCCATAATGCTTTCTGACCTGATAATGAATAGGACAGGGAACTTGCCAAAATCCTCACATGGAGGTGGAGGAGGTGGAGACTCCTGAGGTTATCCTGTTTTCAGTGAGATTCTGTTTTTTCTGTGGGCACATCAGGATGAGATCAGGACTCTTGCCTTCTGAGTAGGCTTTGAGTTTCATGTTTAAAAGTCTAGTACATTAATAAATCATTAAGCTAATTATGGTCTGGTTTTGGGTTCTGTGTAAGAAGCAGTATATTCCTGTACCACCCACAGAGATGCACAGTGTAAAAAACACGTCTCAGAGGTTGGTTTCTTCTGTTGGTGGTGGTTTTTTTCATCTGCCCCATCTGCTGGGACCTATCCTGGCTGGCTCTTTGAGGTTGGAGAGGATGTGTCTTGTCTGGTCATGTTCAAAATGGGGTTTGTGGTTTTTGGGACATATACAACCACATCTTTACTGGTTTTTACAGAGAATTAAAAACGATCTTATTTTTAATAATAATTTAATATAGTTTAAACTATCTTAAAACTAAATTGTCTCTCTAGAAATACCTTATAAATAAGCCTCATATAATATACTTAAGGCAGCAGCATTTAGGCTTTGTGTTGAATTGCTCAACTCATTAGTGAGATAAAAGATTTTAGGTCAAAAAAAGGTGTTGATTATGCAGAGGCTGCTCACAGGTATAAGTTTCTTACATCATGGGTCTTTTCATGACTGCACAGCCCATCAGGATGTGAGCACAACAACACCCGTACAGGATTCTTTGCATCACATTATCCATCTTCCAATTCTTTTGGCAATAATTTTAGTGCTATTTTTTGTAATTAATTTTATAATTTTAATTCCTCTTCATTAGTTTAATTGATATTGCATTTTTAATTTTCTTTCCTCTTTGTTAAATTGATATTGAATTTTTTTGATTCTCATTATTTTCATCTAATTTCTCTTCCTGAACTTCGTATTTGGTCACATAAACATCAGCTGATTCTGAAGAATTTTTTTTGGCTGTGTTACCAAGGTTGATCTAATGTCCCCCTACCATTGTCCCAGTCCTCAAACCTTTGGTTATATTTTCTCTCCCCTGTCCAGCTGAGGAGAGGAGAGGAGAGACAGGACTTGGTGGACACCTGGCAGCCAGGGAGAGTCAAGCCACCACATTTTGAAATCAGACAAATCTTCAAAAGGCATGACTAAGATCTACATCAGTGGACATGGTTGAATCATT
Organism: Loriotus luctuosus; assembly: GCA_035582745.1. Lineage (NCBI taxonomy): Eukaryota > Metazoa > Chordata > Aves > Passeriformes > Thraupidae > Loriotus > Loriotus luctuosus. Next base: position 9,882,584 of record JAWWEY010000001.1, on the reverse strand, counting down.
CATTTTGAAAATCTAGGCAAAATGTGATTTACAATATCCTGTGATTTTTATCAAGGAAGTATTTCAAAGAGGGGAGATTTCTCTAGTCAGGAAAGGGGGCTGTTCTGCAGATGTGTGGAACAGAGCAATCCTATGTCCCTCACAAAGACATTGCACCAAGACAAGAGTAATTCATGTTAGCTTAGCAGATCTGAGGCCTCCTCCAAGTTTTCAGAAGTGATTCTAAATTTACATCAGTATAAATGACTAGTTCTTGTCTTGTAATGAGGTGGTATTAGCAGGGATTCATGCATAGTCATATGAGTGGAAAATATTTTAAAAGCCTTAATCTTTAAATTGGGTAGAAATATTGCTCATAGCCCCATGGTTTTAGTGTCAGAAAACATGGAAAAATATTTCCAAAGGACGTGGTAGAGCCCATCACAAATGCACAAACAATAAATTTTGCATTCCAATACAAATTGCCAAGCTATAACTTAAACAGAGCTGAGTTCATAGTACCCAGAGATTGAAGCTGGTTTCAGGACTGAGCCTTGAATTTTATACTGTTCTAATTGACTATTGAAAAAATTGGGCATTATAATTATGTAGGAAACTAAATTGGAATTACTTTATTATCTAAGCCTTTTCTAATAATGGATATTGTAATCCTAAATCACCTGACTTCTCGTGAAAATTTTGCTGAGTCCTTCAATAGCTGAAGAGTGGGCAAAGTTAGATGAGCTTTCTAAGTGCCGGTGTCATTGGCAAGGTTTTGGAAGCCACCCATGCCTTTGACATGACCACTCTGTTCATTCTGAGAAAAAGAGAAATAGAATTCTGCTGCTTTAGTGAAGGAGCAGAATCTGTAGCTGTCTTGGCAAGAGAGCTCTTGGCTTTTCTGCCATTCTGAAGAACAACCACACTGCAAGTTTGTGCTTTCTTCAGTCCATCAGGATATAAATACACTAACTTCATAGTTGATATTTCAAACTGTGTATTCAATTTTTTTTACCTGTATATGGAAATATTCCCTTTTTAATTTCCTTTCTTAAAATAATCTTGTTCTCATGCAACTAGTGCATAATCCTTGAGTGATGTTAGAATCCCAAATGTATATGTTGAGCTCTTTTTTAGGGGAATAATTTGATTTTGATTGGTTAGAAGGAACTTTGTATATCTAAACATATTTTTTAAAAAAAACAGAGTGGAAGGCTGATTGCTTGCTGTTTGTTGGTGTGTTCTTGGAATAAGGAGGTCAAAATCACTAATCAGAATTTGAGGTTCGCTGACATGACTTGTTTTCAAATCTAATCAAATGAAGCTACAGTACAAGTAAAGAAGTTACATTGCTGTTCTGGTGAAGTGACTAAAGATATTTCTCTCTCATTCCAGAGCAGAAATAGAATGACACTTCTTCTAATTACTAGTGGCATAGAGAAAGGAAAATACACATCTGCAATTTTCTTCCTTAGTTATATGGATTTCCAACATGTCACACAGATGATCAGTGAAAATGCTGGCGTTCAGTAATTATATTCAGCACTTCAAGGGTTTGCACAGATATGTTAATAATCCCATTAATCTTCTTCCTTTATATGGAAATCTGCAGCCCAGATGTTGCATCATTTGCAAATCTTGCAATTAAAACATTTTATAACTTGCGGTTATGCAAAGGGGCAGTAGACTGGAAAATGGGTAAAATTGCTTGGCTAGGGCATTACCATGGCAACACACTGACCTCTGTTCAATTAGTTACAACTGAAGATCCAGCTATTAATTATAATGGTCAGAAAAGGATATAATCTGAATCTCCTTTTACCTTTTTAATATGGACATTTCTTACTTGCCATAAATCTCTGACTTTAAGAGACAAAGCTCCAGACCTGAAGCATTAAAAGTGATAGTGCTGAAATGCTGATGGAAAGTGGAGAACAGCAAAGGAATCTCATTTATCAGCTGTAGTCAAGGTACTACTTTAACTTTTTGTAGTCTAAGCATTCTGTCAGGCAAGCTTCAAAGTGAATATTCGGTATTGCTCATTTTAGCTATTGAAATCTACGTTATGTGTGCCAGCAATTATCTCTCATTTTGAAAAGCTGCTGTTAATTAGGGCCAAACTAATCACCATGGGTCTTGTGGAAACAGATAGATGCCTCCTTTTGACAGAGTTTTACATTTTGCTGTAACAAAGTTATTATTTTCTTGGCATGCTATCAAAGATGAGTTATCTGTTAATTATAGAAGGCACTCCACTTTCTGACACAGGAGCAGTCCATGTACAGTCAGACAGAAGCACTCTGGATGGGCAGTAAATTCCTTGGAGTTCGGTTTTTGGGAAGCTTGTGCAAACTACAGTGCCTTCCCACATCACATTCACTCCAAAAATTGCAAATCCTCAGCCTGTGAGGTATTGAAAATTTCAGGAAATTTGTATCCTTTTAATTTATTTTCTTTTCAGTTTTCTGTTAACCTCTTCACTGCACTAAGCAAACAGAAGACCAGGTACTCTGCACAGTGACTTCTTCCTTCCCCTTGAAGTACAATATGTTCAATATTTATTTAATCAATTCTGATGTATTTAGGGATTTTGAAGCGCTTTCATTCTGTTTTATTTCTTTTTTCCTTTTTTTTTTTTAACACTGCCCTGATAATTACAAAAGAAAGGCAGAGAGAGAGTAATAGGACGACCTGGCTGGGAATAGCATCCTTAAATCACTCAGCTGGGCCAAAAGTTAAGTTAAATGCAAGGACCTGCAAAATATGGAAGTGGACTTCCTTCCAGCAGTTCTGGATTAGAACCATATAGATTGAAGTGTGCATTTAAATATGTCTCTTATGCAATAACCACCAAGAAATCTCACCCCAGAAGGTATTTGTGCATTTCTTATGACAGTCATGCCCTGCCCAGATGGCAAGGGTATAAATTGTATCCTGGTTTTTGCAGCCATGTGCAGGACCCCGGTATGGAACAAGAGGCAAAGAGCAGTGGGATACCAAATGGCCACTGAAATTATTTTGAGGTGATTCCTTTGCAAGATGTGAATTTGTACCACTTAGCCCCAAAAAAATGCCAGTGAAATCCTCTAAGTAATCATAATTTATTTGCACTGAGTTGTGGGCAATCACATCACGTTCAGAACTCCTTTTAGCACACTGATTATGGAGCTCTGACTGTTTATGGTTGTGGTTGTTTCCCTCTGTCCTCTGCAGCCCTTTCCTGCAATCCCCCAAGGAATTTAAGTGGAGGTAACCTCACTGTCTAGGTCTACTCTGCAGTTATTTAAGGAAGCATATAAAAACAGAGATGATGAATTGATCAAGTACCTTGTTTATCACAGGCATTCCCTTATGTATTTAACAGAATACAGTCATTGTACAGTAGATGGATCCAAGATGCAGATCCAGCATAATTCATTTTTAAACAGTCTTCAGATTATTTGTGATCCAGGAACGACTACAAATTCTGAAACTTTCCATTGTTTTCTTGTTCTCCCCCAAACACATTTTGCAATATGGGTGGGGAATTTTGGTTTTGTTTTCTAGTTTGTTTGTTTTCTTTTGGTTATTTTTTTGCCTTTTTAATTAATATTTAACTCCTTCTGCATCAAAACTTGTTCCGTACTTCCTATCAGGATATCTGAACAAAACTCACACTGCAAAGTTCTTAGAAATATTTTGATAGCATATTCTTTGTTAATTGTTTTTTTTTGTTTGTTTGTTTGGGTTTTTTAAGTAAATAGTAAAATTGAGAAATAATTTGCATCTGCTCTGGGGGAAAGACACATATCTATTCCCAAATGTAAGTTACTACATATATGAGATACTCATAAAAGAAGAGCTTTAGGCAGTCTGGTGAAATGGGGAGAAAGGGGTCTGGGGATGGAAGTTTGAGAACAGAAAGAACTTGATTGTAAAAAAACCCTTTGAACCACAGTAAGGCCACTTCTCTGCTTTCCACCATAATCCTCAGCTTTTCTTTGCAAAAGTACATCTGCACAACTACAACTTTCTTTACACTGTGTGGGCTCATACACTTCCCATTTGACTGCATTTGGAGAAGAATTTGTTCTGGATCGCAGCAATAGGTTTCAGAGAGTGGTGTCTGGCAATAGATAAATTTACTATTATTGAATTTCAAGGGGTCTGCAAATTTACCATAATGTGTGTGTTATTTCTGCCTACTGCTTCTTGAATTGAGTTTAACGTTTTCCACTTTTTCAATGAGATATGTATATACACACACACACACACACATATATATATATGCATATATATATATATGTTCTGGTTTAATTTATTTTCTCCATGTTCCCTGAAATGTGAGTCTGGGCTATCTGAACACTTGAGGCCCATGTAGTTTACATTTAATCAATACCTTTTTGAGCATCTAAATTTTTTCCATGATGTCCCTTTCAGCCATCTGTTCAAAGCCAATAAACCTACCCAGTGCTTCTTTTTCAATGGATCTTTTTGTAAAACTTGTATTATACAGGAGAGTAGCTGAGATATAGAATCACAGAGATGTTTGGATTGGGAGGGACCTTTAAAGACCACCTGGCCTACCCTCCAAGAACAAGATTACTTTGATTTTCCCCTAGTAATTCTAAAACAATGACCAAAAAAAATTGAGGAAGGTGGGCCGATGAAGAAAAATACAGGATAAACAGAAACATCACTAAACCAGTGGCTACAACTCAAAAGTATAGACAGTTTTGCATAAGGAATGTACATCACAACAGCTATATGGCCTGATTTATCTTCTACATCTAGTTCTGTTTACTTCATTTTTACAAGGTTTCAACTTCGTGTACAGAACATCCCAGTCCATCAAAATAAGGTACATTTGGGATCCAGTAGCAGAATAATGGTTAGGCCTTATAGTTTTCTCACATATCTGCTTCTTATTTCTTTTCTGTGGCATAATTTTATGAGTGTTCACTTGAATAACTGGTTCAAGTGTTGTATTTATAAAGAAGGAAGTAGTTGTACTGCTAGATCTTTATATTCTTCATAATTTCTCTCTGAATTCTTTATCAGAGTCTGGGAGGTAGACTTCAGAGGATCTGTATTTTATAGCAAATAGGTGGAGAAAATCTTGTCATCTGTCCCTGTGGATAGAAGGCACAGCACAGCTTTTTCTATGTGGTTAATTTCCCTCCTTTCCTCCCTTTTCCCCTTTCTCCCCAGAAAGAATGGCTTGGTCGTTTCTTCCTGCTGAGAGTGGCTCTTGATCCATGATAGTTCCTCAAACTATCCCTGGGTATTTTCTGGGTGCAGCTGGTTGGCAGAGGAGAAATGTGTGTCAAGAGAGTGTCAGCAATGTGTAGCATGACATCCTAGTGCTGGTTTGTCATCATGGGTGTAGCTAAACAGTTCTATCATCCATGTCCGTATGGGAGACTGCAGCAGGCACAGCCTCTTCTCTAGCCACAGATGAAGTGGCAGGACACTATAAAAGCTGTGTGACAATCCCAGCACAGCCAAAATAGATATATGCTGAATATCCGGAAGGCTTATTATTTCAGGCTCAGGATTGCACTTATATTTTCACAGGACTTCTGGTTTGAAGTTGGCTTATGTTCTATTAGCTGAGGAGGCACAGCTCTCTTGCATCTGCCTGGAGAATACCATCTGCTGCTGTCTTGTCATTAGCAGATCTAGTAACAATAATCCTGTGTGCTTTTACACAGAGTGAAATCCTCGCCCCAGAAACCTCTTTTTGGAGTGCTGGTTCAATTTAGTACCAACACAGGTGAATGAGTCTCAAAGGCTGAGTTTCATTAATCAGTGGGAATGTGATATCATAAAGCAATAAAGTGATTTTTTTTTTCTCTAGCATTTGTCACAAGTATATAGTAAGAGATGCTTGCAAGCAGTGTGAGTACAGGTAAACGCATATGCATGCACACATGCCTGCAGACACGTGTGCATAAATGTAAAAAAAAGTACACTGGAGGGAGTCTGTATTTTAGAACTCCAGACTGTACCACTTGCAGATAAGTTAGTTGAGGACAAGGGTGGTGAAATCACTTTGCCCTGAAGAGAGGGTTTTGGAAAGAATAGAATTCCTTGTGGCATATGGTGGGTGTGCTTTATAATACCTACATGATACAGTTTGTCCTGTGGCTGCCCTGGTGCATGATTCTTTAGTGTGCAGGAAATATTCAGAGTTGGCTCAGAAATACCTCAGATTAACTTTTGCTTTCTCTGTCAAGAATATGAGCTTCCATTTTAGCTAGCCCTTGGTCCCTGCTTAAGGAGATCAGGGGCTCTTCTTGCAAGCCTGCAGTGGTGGGGTGGATTCTGGAAGTCTGCAGTTTCAAGTGGTTTCTATTCACAACTGAGCACTATACTGAAGACAGGAAAAAATAACCAGACACATGTGTGTGCGTGGCAAAACATTATTAAATAATACATTATATAATGCTAGACTATAAAACTTCTCCCAATGGTTTTTATTTTGTTTTTCCTCACCCAAACAAATTGAAGTTAGGACCTAAAACTTACGTTATGGCAAAGCTAAAATCAGAAGAAAAAGTCAACTTTGTTAGGAAAGGTTGACACATTGTGACCCAAATGTCTAACCTGATATTTCTCTCATTGCTAGAAGTCACCCTACAGGCATTATCAAAGCAATTTAAACTACTGTATATCTAATTTGCACTGACATAATTAGAACATTAGTAAGCTTGACTATCTAGTCATTGCAAGTCATCATTTGTGAACAGGATGGAGTTAGAGCTGTATGAAGGCTCTGACACTTCAGGGTGTGATAAACTAGAAGTTAATTTTTTAGAACATTTCAATTTACAAAAAAAAGTTCTCTTTATTTTTTTTTAACCTGTGCTGCAGACATCCCTACGATATCATCCCATGTCTGCTGAAGCTTTGACATTGAAGCATTGTAAAGTGAACCAAAAAGACAACACCGAGCAGGGAGCTGTGTTTGGCATACAAAATAGCCCCCTTTGCTAGATCAAACTGCCACACATCATTCCCTGTACATCAGTAGATGTTTCTTAGTCCCATCAATAGTTTACTGAC
>JAWWEY010000001.1:9852355-9875458 GCA_035582745.1 Loriotus luctuosus | reverse complement strand
AAAGACAACACCAAGCAGGGAGCTGTGTTTGGCATACAAAATAGCCCCCTTGCTAGATCAAACTGCCACACATCATTCCCTGTACATCAGTAGATGTTTCTTAGTCCCATCAATAGTTTACTGACCTGTGCTGTGATAACATTTCCATCTCTGGAGTGCACATTTTGCCAGTGCATTTTCTGGGGGAGGGGGGATGATGCTCATGCTGCTTGTCGGTGCGTGCCGGGGGTATCGATTGGGCGCAGAGCTCTCCCTCCTCGGCTGACTGATTGCCACCCCTCCTGCCTGCACAGTCTCTGAACTTTGTGGTGGCTGGATAAATGGAACAGTTTCCAGTGAGATCAGCCAGGTCTCAGGAAAACAAACATCAGCCAAATGGAACAAAAAAAATTATATAAATAATGAAAGGAGTCCTTGACATTGCCACAGTGCACTTGATAGTCACAGACAGGCTTAGTTCTGTTGCAGGCTGTTTGACTAAGAATGTAAAGGCTGTTTGAGACAATAAAAATTTAAACATCTTGTCAGACACTTCCTTTCAGAACAGCTGTCCTTCCTGCTAGCTTCAGGTTAACACTGAAAGTGAAAGGTCAGAATACCAATTAACTTATCTTCCTGACAAAACCTCCACTCAGTCCAGGAATATGATGTAGCTCAATGTTTTATTAACATATTAATGCTTTGATCTGCATTTACCTTCTGAACCTATACTGATTTTTCTTTAAGTTATTTTATTAATTATTCATATAATTGGAAACCAGTCATCGGTTGGAAATAAAGATTTCTGGACTTTGTTTTTATTTTTGTTCATTGTAAAAGGTGACCCAAAGCAATGTGAACTGTCAGCCATTAAAGTCAGTCTGCTTTTTTTTCTTTTGATTTGGTGGCTGAAAAGGTAATTTTAATACTGTACGCTACCAAGTATAGGAAAAAATATTTTAATATTGTACAGCATCCTATTCTGAGATTAATTTTCTGAATTAACAGTAATTTACGAGTTCCAGAAAAAGTTAGCCGGGGGGCTAAAGAGCTGTGGACATGCGGAAGCACAGCTTGGTTATGTGGAAGTAAAATGTTGGAATATTCACTGCCCCTCAGCTGGAATCTTTCCAGAGGTTCCTAATGGAATCTTGTATGTAATATCAGTAATTATTCTTCTGAGATTTTCCTTACTCTTCACCTTTTCCTTTATGTTCTCCTCTCATATGACTATCCAAGGCCTGTTGAAGGTCCCTGACTTTGACTAGGCAACATGTAAATTACTTGCACTCTGAAGCCATCTACATTCTTGGACACATTCCTGGTTTTGGTGCTCTTAGGGCTAACTTTTTCAGGAATAAGAAATGCTTTAACCAAGTCACTTCATGTTTTGTGCTGAAAGATGATTTTTCCCGGTTCTCTTCCATGCAACATGGGACACTTAGACCCATCATGCTGTATGCCCACAGCACTGCCAGTATGGAAGTGCTCTGTCAACCATTTTAGCCTCCTCAGGCAGAAAGGGGTACCTGAACACACTCTCTGTAGGTGACCACTGCTTCCTCATGAAGATTGTCCAATGATCCATTCAGCATGGCAGCCTTAGAGTCTTAAATTCTGTCTTTAATTGGGTTTTTTTTTGGCATGGATTTTGCTGTTCTTGTGGATAAGCTAAAAGCCAAGATGCAGCTGAAGCCAAGGGTCCTTGAGCTGCTCCACATTGTTTGCTCAGGCACAGCCTTACAATTGGGTTTAAGGCTTCAAGTACAAAACCACAAGGAAAAAAGGAAAAACCCTAAAACTTCCAGGAGGATATTGCTCTTTTTTCAGTTCATCTGTTTTTAGCCTGCCTTCTCCACTTCCTCAGAAGACACAAGTGCAAGTGGCATTCCCTGCACACAAGCTCTTCTCCCATGGGGAGAAACGGTGCAGGCAAAGTCTCCACTTTGTTCCTTATGGACACGTGCTCAGGGAAGCTCAGCCCTGTTTTGCCATGGCAGACTTTTTTTGTTCAGCTTTGCATCTACCAGCTGCCCCTTGGCCTTCCAAAAAGATGACTTGACTGTGGGACCTATAATGGACTTTAAACTGTTTTGATGGGAAGAGTAAAGCTGTTGGAGAAGGGATTCGAGTAGTTCCTCAGAAACTGCTCTTGTGCAGACAAGCTGTGTCTTGATAAATACTTGAACTGAGATACCAAGGCTGAAATTGCTCAACTGGAACAGAGGATCCAAGATTGCCTCCAAAAAGAGGCAGTTCCATATCATGTGAAGTAGAATTTCATTGCTCTTGTCTCTCTCTCATTTGAATGAGCTGTCCCCACTATGAAAATATTGTTAGATACAAATTAAATTCTGTTGTCCTCTATTTATAGAACTCTTGAACTACTTGAGGCCTTTAACCTCACGTTTAAGTGTTTAGGACTGGATTGGAATATCAAATGAAGTTCTTTGCCATTTGACAGAAACATTCATGTTTAATTAAAATTCACAGATAACCAGAAACATACAAATATTTTCCATCCACAATGCTCAAGGTGTTGGGAATTAAGGTGTGGTTTAATCCTTTGTGAACTTCCTGCTGTCTTCTTTGCAAAATGAGTAATGCCATCTTTTTGTTTGTTCATTCACCAGAAGGTATCTTTGTACACCTAGTGTTGGATCATATTTTATCAAAACTGATTATTTGTTTATACACTGAAGTAGATAATGTTGGTTTGTGAGAGCTTATGTAATCTAAACAGGCAAGAACAAATATTAATTTGTGTCATTGGTGAAGTGTGGTGTGTTCTTTGCCCTTCTACTGGAATTTCTAACTTATATAGTTTGTCATTGTCTCTCTTTATTTTATTTTTTTATTAAACTGTGACATTTATTAACAAAAGACTTTAGCTTCATCTCTCTACAGCTTGCTTTCCAGGGAATTCACACTATTCTTTAAACTCTGATTTCAAGAAGATATAAAATATGCATACATTATCTGGCAAATCAGTGTTCAATTGCAAAAGTTATCTTAGTAACCAAGTGATGGATTGACTCCATGAAAGAACCAAACCAGATTAAATGACATGAACTTATGCAAATTTTGTAAAAACAAAGGGTCTTTTTTTGAAACAATAAAAAAATCCGTATCTGAAAATATGATGTACCCTTAGGATGTGATACTGAATATTGCCACATGATTTAAATTTCAGAATGACAGGATAATTAATGTAATAACTTCTTCCTCATAAGCAGCTTGAAATGTATGAGGAAGTGTTTATAAGAGAAATGTACTTCCATCAGCTTTATTACTGTAGGGCAAAAACAGGGTTACTATATTTAGGAAGAATTTATTTTCTTTGCTGTCACCAAAAATATAGTACAGTAACTATTAGCATTTCCTTATTGCTTGTAATGAAATCTACACCTGTTGGCACAGTTGGACAGCATTTCTAAAAAAAAGAAATTAAAGCTTGTTTTAGTGTTCTGGCTCTGTTGTGCTTAATTACATTATTATGTCCTAGACACAGAGTCATCAGTGAGGACCCTGTGGTACTTAAGGCTTTGAGATAGCTACAGCAGCATCAGAACCTGGTTTGTGGTTGCTTGGTTTCCAGCAGGGGAAGGCATTTACTGAGCAGGGTGTAATTTCTGGTTTGGAAAAGGGGGTGAATCAAACACAGTTCCAGGTTCTGTCTGAATTCATTAAGTACATTATGTAGTCAAGAGATGGAAAAGAACAGGTAAAAAAAAAACATACAACACATTATTTCACTCTTTCTTAGGTGAAACTTAGAGTTGTTTCTTTATTTTCTTGTTCCAAATGATGTTCTTGAAAATAATCCAAATACAGTTTTCCCACCTCTAAAAAGGGAGGTCAACAGACAAGGTGCAAATTCAGGCATGTTTCCTCATTTGCCTTTGAAGTAGGAGTAGTGTTTATTTCCATGTACAAACACAGGTAAGCAAACCTGACTTGTAGGATGTGCATTCTGGTGCTGTTTTGGTTTTTTTTTTTTTTCCTTTTTTAAATTTTCTTCAGAATTTTGAGGTATTTTCCCAACATAAACTTGGAAAAACCCAAACTAGCAAGGTGGCAACTCATATTCCCCTGTGGGTGTCTGCAACTGCCCCTGCTCAAGTTCTGCTTTCCAGCCTGGGAGCAAACTTTGGTTTTAAGCTTTTTAGGAACTCTACCAGCTGTGATTGCACAGCTGCAGTTGCAGCATAGGTGTGATGGATTCCTCCTAGCAGGGGAGGCAGAGATGTCTGGATGGGACACTGCAGCACACTCTTATCAGCTGCCAACACACTGGAGCCCAGCAGAAGCTGGCAACCCAGATATGAGCAAAAAGTACATTTCCCTATGACTTGGTGAGGAAAGAAGTATTTCAAATTCCAGGTAGAGCTTCTGGGGTGGCTGCCTGCCTGGAAAATGAGCTAAACCCATGCATGTGTCAGGTGCTTTGGCCTGGCCTTCTCTCTGCATGCCCCTCTCAGCTCTTGTGGGTCCACAGAAGATTTGACAGATGGTTTAGACTGTGGTACCCAACTCATTCCAGGAAAACCTTCCTTGCCAAAGGCCCAGTCAGCTCAGTTCTCTAGGTAGCTACTGCCAGTCTTTGGAAACAGATAAATAATCAGTAAATTTGAAAATTCCATGTCATACATGTAGCAGGCTTCCAAAGCTTTTCAGGTTTTTATTTTAATTTACAGTTTGTGCTGATAAGCATCAAATAAACTATTGCAGTTTATACAAGGCATTAATTCTGCTCTCTTAAAATGTTGTTTGCTCAAGAAAGCTCAAATTGGATGCAGCAGCATCTGTTTTTCAGTTCTGCTTTCATCTAATTTTACAGCTGGATTGTCTGAGCCACAAGAAGGTCAAATGATTTGCCCTGACTCTGCCTATGAATTTATGGCATGTGTTTGACAATCAGATCCCATATGCTTGCCAAAAGTGTGTTAAACATTTTAAATGTATGGTTTAAAACAATGCCTTTTTTTACTAGGAAAAGGTATGGCTAATAAAATGGTTTTGTTGATGTTGTTCTGCTAAATTAACAGGTATAAAGAGGTACCACTAATTGTTCAGACTTTTACTGATAGTAAAAAGTTGACTGCTATTTTCTTCTTACTACTGTCAGCTTAGGAAAAGGATCTGCATTTTTATTATTATTTATGGCAGATTTTATTGCAGAACACAAAAAAAGAATCAAATCACTTGTAGCTGTTGTACTTTGAATGCAAACCCAGCACTATTCAACATGGTGAAAACAACTGTAAAATAATTCACATTTCATAGTGTTGCTTTTGGGAACCTTCTTACACAAAAATATGTGGACAAGATAGCAGAATATTTCTTTAACACTTTCTTTCTTCCTTTCTCTGTGCTTTGATGTTGTTGGTTGTTGGGTTTTCTTTTGTGTTTTTTTGGGCTTGTTTTTATTTTTTCCCCTTCCCCAGATGGTTTTGGTTTGGGTAGAATTTATTTTCTTCCCAGTGTCTTGTATGGGGTTGTGTTTTGGATTTGTGCTGGACTCAGGGTTGATAATATAGACATGCATATTTTATTGCAGAGCCAAGGCTTTCTCTGCTTTCCACGTTGCCAGGCTGTATGGTTGGTTGGGAGGAAACAGCCAGGACAGGTGACCCAAACTGACCAAAGGGATACTCCAGACCACATGGCATCAGGCTCAGTGCATAATCTAGAGGGAAGGAGGAGGAAGGGAGTGACATTGAAGTGGGGCTGTTTGTCTTCCCAAATCACTGTTCTGTATGAGGGAGCCTTGTGCTCCTGGAGCTGGCTGAACCTGCCTGCCCATGGGAAGCAGTGAATGAATTCCTTGTTTTGCTTTGCCTGTGCGTGCACGGCTTTTACTTTCCTCGGTAAACTGTCTTGATCTCAACCCATGAGTTATTTTACCTTTCTGATTCTCTCCCCCACCCCACTGGTGGTGGGGGTGAGCCAGTGGCTGTGTGGGGCTTGGCTGCTGGCTGGGGTTAAACCACAACAGTAAAGAAGAGTAGGAAAGTGCTAAGGAGTATTTGCAGCTATCAAATTTAGTCTGAGAGCTATTTATCCACAACTGGTTTGCATTTATTGCATAAACCTTATTAACTGGGCATGGGGAGAGCCTTGCTCCCTACCCAAGGTTGCTGTGGGGGTCGGGTGACATGGGATCCATGGGGCTGGTGGTCACATCCTTTCCTGGTGTGCTGAGAGCAGCAATGTGCAGTCTCTCTGGACACCGTGGATGATAAAATGCCAGCTGGGAATAATGTAGGGTAGAATCCAGCCATCCTGACCAGGTGGGGCTTGGGTTAGCCTAGACAACTTGTTCTGAACAAGAATTCATAGTCTCAGGAATTAGGACAGTACTGGTGCTGAGTTTTACCTTTCCATAGATATCATTGGCTTAAATTTGCGTACTTTATACTTAGGTACACAGGAGTTTGTGGTTTTTTTTTTTTTTTCAAATTGCTGGAAAGCTATTGCATGGATTGCACTCTCTTTAAGAAATTTCTTTTCCTGTTAGTTTCAAAAGTGTCCTCAAGCCATTTCAGCATGGCTCCCTTTTTGGAATAACTTGTTTCCCAGGAAGTCAATTAGGACAACTTCCCTGGTGTTCAGTAGATGTCCATTCTGACCTTGTACCCCATTTCCCTTTGGCCTGAAGGCCAGTGGCTTAGGGAATGTGTTTTAAAGTGTTCTCAGTGTATTTGGTGCCACTGAGAAGCAGTTCACAAAGTCAGACTTACTGGTGTTGATTGTTGTATAGTAAAATACCTCCTGGCCTCCAAAGGAATATTACTGTAAGGATTTGGAAGGCCCTACTGAAGTCAACCTCGTGCCTTAGGCTGTGTTCTGCTCTGCTGGGATTGAAAGTCTGGCTGCAAATGGATGTGCCCCATGGTTTCATTAAAAGAGCCGTTTAACTTGTCTTCTGTTCGTCTTTGTGGAGGTGATTGGTAGCTTGTAATTTAATAATTTTAAATTTCTCTCCACAAAAGAACATTCTAAGTAGCTCCAAAATGCTCACTAAACTGCCCCTAAAGCTTCCAAGGGCAGTGGGGATGTACAGACCTGGAGGGGTGCAGGGATTGGAGCTCTGTAGGCCCTTGGCTGTAAAAAGTGCTTATCCTGCCTCACTGGGAAACACAAAACTCTTGCACTTCTAATTAGAAGTATAAACCCAATGTGGTGGGGTTTTTTGGTTTTTTTTTTTGTTTGGTTGTTTTTTTGGGGTTTTTTGTGCTGGAACCCCTCACTTTGCCTGAGTTTGTTTGTGTTTTTAATAAGTTTTGAAAGTTTTAATTCTGTTCAGCCCTTTTCCAGAAAAAACAGCAATTGTTGATAAAATGGGGTATATTCTTCAAGAGATGAATGCTATTGTAAAACAGTTAAAAGGAAAACTTATATTTCCTGGTTTTCATTCTTCAGGCAATCTGTCACCTATTGTATTCTTCAGAAACCCTTAAATTCCCTCCAACTACTGGTTCGTCAGTTTGATAATTTTATATTTTATGAAACTGGATCCTCATTTTGATATTTTGGAGGAGTCATGCTTATTAATTAGTAAGAACACTGTCACTCAGAATATTCAGGATTCCACTTTGTCTCATGATCACAAAATTCACATTTATATGTTGATTAAAAAAAATCTTACTACAGAACACTTTCCAGTTTTGCTTTCAAAGATACTGGCAATTTCCCAGCAATATCAAGTCAGGTTTGTTAATGAAAGTTTTCCAGTAAAAAAAAAAAAGCAGCAATATCAACGTGTCTGTTGAGCTAGCCATATTTTTTTGAACTCTAATAGATGTATATTTAAATGCAAATGCTTTCAAATCAAGTGCCTTACATGGGCTGGTCTTTCAAAGGAAGTTGCTGTGAGTACATTTTTAAAAGCTCTCCAGGAAGTTTAACTTATGGTAATCTTACAAAAAAATTCTGTTTGAAGGTGATTTTGGGTCACTCAGTGAGGATGGAGCTATTTTGAGATATTTGCTTTTTAACCTGCTTGACACGAAGATGTGGAGTGTGGCATTGCTTTGATAGCAGGGCAGAAGAATGTCTCTGTAACACCTGCTGATCTCACACTGTTCCCTTCAGCTATCTCTGTGTATTTAAAATACAGTGTTTTTCAAAGAGCAGGCTCTGATTTTTAGCAAAATCTATCCTATTATATAGAAAATAGCTGTACCACACAACACATCTAGCCACTTTACATGCTTGTGGACTCTTGAAATGAGAAACAAGACTGATATTTAATGTTTCAGGCAGATTTAATTACCAATATATGCTTATTTTCAGATAACACTATTAAAAAAAAGAAGAGCCACATTACTTTTTGAAAATTACAATTTAGCTATTACATACTTAGGTATATTAAGCAAATTAAATGGTTTGGGTTTAGAGATGAGGGAAGAGCTTATCATAGGAGTTGCAGTTCTTTAATTCCAAAAACCAGAGCAATTGAGATACAGGCTCCATTTAATTAGAAATTATGAGATGGATAAAATGAGTAGAATAGAAGGATTTCCTTTCCACTTATCCATTTCTAATAAATACATGTTTTGACAGCAGTAATGCTGTCTTAAATAGTTAATGTTACATGAAACTTCCATCTTAGTTATGTGGCTTGTTCTCACTACATCGAGGAGCTTCTGAGATGCCAGCTAGAACAAGGATCCAGGCTGAAATAAATCAAGATGGATACAGAAAATTTGTTTTAATACTCTTGTGAGAAAATCCCTAAAAGCATCCTTTTCCTGCAGAGCTTTCATTCAAACTTTTCTCCTGCCAATTTTTCAGATTTTTCTCTGAAAGATCCCGAGTGCTAATCTCAATCCAGGGATCACCTTATTTTTCTTGGCAAACCTTGCTGCCTTTCTTTCTTTTTTTTTTTTTTCCTAATGGGCTACACATCTGAGCAAGAAAAGGGAGTTGTAGAAAGGCTATGCAACATTTCTGACAGCGGGCATCATAGGCTTTTTCTGGAAATGTAATTTCTAGTTTGCTCCCTAAAACAGACCCGGTGGGTTTAGGCCGTGCCTGAGCTCACTTTGAACCTGCCAACCCCTCTCCAGTAGCACAGCAGCAAATATTCTCCTTAGAGCAGAGCAATCAGCATCTCTGGGTGCACTGTAAGAGCCAGTAGCATACTGAATCCAGCAGATCATTTGCCTGCATAGCTAAGCATGTGACACAAAGAAAACCTGTGTGCCAGAAGCTGCTCTCCAGGAATCTAAGATGCACTGAAGTGCTCAGCTGCCATTGGTGAATGTCTCTGCTGAGTCACCTTTTATCTCTTGTTCATGATCCTCAAGGAAAACTTTAAAACCTTATTCCTTGGGAATTCACAACACAGTGCCAAAAAATCATGGCTTCAATTATACATGTTTTGAGTTAGTTATTTTTCATGTTTATTTGTTTTAATGGCACATTAATATCTTTTATCTCTTTCCTTCCCAAACATACTCTGATTTTATTCCCTTTCTTTGTCTTGCCAACCTCTTCCTCTCCTGCCCCTTGCCAAATGCCTTCTGTAAGACACCTTTATTTCTTCCATCAGAGCACTGACCTTTTTATTTTAAGAATGAGAAAACCAACAGACTTTTAATGAAGTGCTCAGGTTGCCCGAGGACAGCCATTTCTCTCAAGGCAGCTGCAACAAAGAAAGCCAGAAAAATTTGATGTTGCATGCTGGATGATGGGGTTTCTGTAGCACATATAGGCATGGGTGGCAGAAATTTCTCTTAAAAATCTGCAGATTAGCACAGGCCATCTGATTTGAAACGAGAATGTGTTGAACATGTGCATTCAGTATGATTTTACTGCAAAAGGAATGAACAATTTTATTTTTATTGATCCTTACGAGGCATTAAAGAATAGTCTCATGGGTAAACTCTTAGTTTAACTCTTAACCAGTAGTGTGAGAGGGGGTACCCTGAATATGTGCATTGGAGGGACACATGCCCTGCCACTGGAATCTACTGTGGAACTGCTCATTCCAGCCTAAGAGAAATCAGTTAAAAATACACAACCCAAAAATTATTCACACTGATTTAACATCCCCTTCCAGCCAGATGCTTAGAGTCACTGCTTTTTCACCCCAGCCTCTTGAATTTCACTGGTGCTACCACCCAACTTCTTCATACAAACCATAATGAGATACCTATTTTCCTGAAGAAAAGGCAAAGAATCCTCTTCTATGGCTCTTTAATGAATCTCTGTGACTTATTTTCAGAACACTTTAATACTTCTGTCTTGTCAGTCTCTGAAAATGAGTGGTAATTAGCCTTCTGGGTTGGCAGGAAATTGCCATATTGATCATCTCTGGAAACATTGGACACAGAAATAAATGTTTGTCTGCCTTGGTGGGGGCTTGAGGGTGTTATTTTCTGTTTTTTTAGCTTGAAGAAATATTAACATTGGGGCAAATAGAGATGAACAAAGCATATTCCTACTGATTTAGACATTTAGAAATGGCTTTTACTACCACTAGTGCAAATCCAATAAAAACTCCTGAAAGAAGCTAATGCTACTTTTAAGTAAGACCACTTAAGGCTTGGTTGTAAAGGAAATATTGCTCTTTAAAAATGTAAAACAAATCCTTCTAACAGGACTTTTCATGTTAAGCTGTCTCTAAATAAAAGATGATGAGATATTTAAAGAGTTTCTGAGTTCGCTTTAAATGCATAATTCAGTAGTCAATGTTGGAAAGGGAGTAAAAATCTAAAAGGCTTTAGAGGAATATATCTCTGGTTCTATATGGTTTGTCTGGGAAGTTTAATTGGCACAGAGGAGCTGAAATGTAACCAGGGAAATAGTTTGGCTTATACTAATTTTAAGGTCTTAAAAAATTACCAACTCTTCAGAAATGCTTCCAGTATATAACAGCCCCAATTTCAGGATTTGCTGCCCTGTGATATGCAAAAGAGATTATAGTAGCATGAGCTAAAGCAGCTGATGCTTTGCAATGGCCATTCCTGGTGTCACTGCATAATTCTGTAAGCCTGACTTAGTGATGAATTTTAAAAGTCAAATAACCCTGGGTGTCTTCCAGGCTTATGTTGCATATATACCTATATTGGTCTTTGGAATGCAAGAATATATGGAGTAATACCTTATAAAAAAACATTAGAGCCTTGCTATGAGATTAATGGTGGGATTTATGGAGATATTTGAAGCCAGAACTGTGCCTATCATTCCTAATGTTTCAAACCAAAGGCCTGAGTGATGTACATTTTTAGTAGCTGTCACTTCAATGCAGTATTCCTATAATGAGGAAGATGAAAACACTCATATCTTAAGAAAGAGCAGGAAAGAATAAAAAATACTAAATCAGTATTTTTGTAATCTAAAGTTGTTTTTCTCAACATCTCAGCAATATTTTTTCCTAGGGTGAGCCTTCAGGCACTATTTGTTTTAAGGGATGAGATATGTAGTATATAAGCATCTTAAAGGGATACATTTTGCTTCTATAGAACTGCAGCAAACACAATTTGTGGTACACTCTTTTCCTGTGGCTGTGGAAAGTCTCAGCACCTTAGAAAGGACAGTGGCCACTTGGGCTGCAGTTCAGTAAATTTGCTTAGATGCTGTGCTTTGCTACCTTTTTAGACAAAATTCATCACAATGGGAATCCTGTTCCCTATTTTGTGCTGTGCTTCTTATTTTAGGCTCTGCTCTTACACTTCTTTCTAATAAAGAAGAATTTTTTCCAGTTGCAGAGAATTAAATGAAGCATGTTAGTGTTTTTCTCCTGTGCACTGGGCTATTTTGCCTTTTCTTGGTTGCATGAAGGTGCAACTGTCAGCATATCCACTGCTATCCTGCAGGTTTTATGTTGTTCCCAGATTTGTTGCTTTCTTGGCTGGACCAAACTAAGCCAAACTGGAGAAACGTCTCAATAAAAGTAAAATAAAGCCATTTCCAGGTTGCTGGACACTGATGTGTCAATGTCCAATTTTTTTTAATCCATAATTGCAGTCACACTTAGCAGAGCATTTGGCAAATGCGTTAATCTTCTATTTGAGTACTCTTGTGAGTGTAAAATTTTCCAAGTATTTAATTTCTTCGTAGTGTCAATAGTATTTCAAATATCAATGGACAGAGGTCATTAGATAGAAGTGTAGTGATTTAGGGTGTCCCTGGAGTGGATGGGCATTACAATCTAAATGGTAGATAGGAGATGCTTTTTCTGAGAAATCATGAAAATTTAATACAAATGCTGTGTTACAGTACTGTATATAAAACTCGCTGTAATACAAGAGGGAGATGGGAGGATTTGATTTGTTATGAATTTAGTAAAAAATTGCTTGGTTATGGAAGTTTAGTGAGACCCCCCCATAGCCAAAAAACTGGAACTTGGTATGGCTTAACCTTCCTTTCATCTTCTACAGAGAAGTTATTCTCTGAATTGTGTAGTTTCAGATTAAATTTTGAGCATATGCTTTAGCTCTTTTGTGAGCTATTTTAAAAATTAATAATAGAACAGTACAAACGCAGCTAAGTATTCAGTGACTTGTACTGGAGAGGTTATGTGGTCTTTCAAAACTTGAAATGAAAGCAAGAGTTGGAGAGGGGAAACCATGGTGACTGTCCCACGAGAAGGGTGAAGGGACACCTTCAGCTACAAAGGGAGAGAAACCAAGCTCACTTTTGGGAAGGGTGGAGGTGATGTGGAATATGTTTTCTTTTTAAAAGAAGGCATGAATTAATGGTTAAGATTCTTGATTAAATTAACTGTCTTTATCCTAGACATAGTTTAGTAAGATTTTCCTTAAGGTTTTAGAATGTGAGTTGGCATTTGGTTTAGTCATCTTGTTGTTGTCCTTGGAAGTCTTCTCTGGTCCTATTAAATTAATGTGCTGAAAGAGTATTTATTTGCTTTTTTCAACTGAGTATGCCTAATAGCTGGCCCTCTTGTTAGAAAGCTGGAACTCACTGAATATCACATTTTCCAAGGCTCCCTGTCAGGAAACTGTAAACTGTCTAATGACCATTATGTTTTGCAACACAAATTTTGTAAAAGGCAGCAGCAGACATGTTAAAAAGATTTTTTGGGGTATGATGGATTTTCAGGGTGAAGGATTAAGAAATTTTACAGTGCATTTAGAGATGTGAATATTATGCCATGTACAGATTACTGATTTCCCATGCCCCTCCATCTTTCAGCTTTGCAGATTAAAACTGCCTGTGTAATTGCACATTTCAAAGATCCATATGAAAGTAAGCTTCCATGGAATTCAGTGCTAAAGGCTCAGACTTAAATTTGTAAAGAATTAGCTTTTGTTGCCATGGGAACATATACTTCATTTAGTCCTGAAAGGAAAATATACAAATTTATGGTAAAAAATAACACTATTAGTCCACTTGGTGGGGCAGGAGGCACTAGAAATAACTATGTAATCTGGGCATATAATATCTCCCTGTTGTATACAGCATGAGCACACTGAAAAAAAAAAAAGTCTCCTTGTCAGTTTATTGCTCCATCATAATCTTTTTTTTCTATAAGTTCACATTTGTTTGCATTGTAAAATCACAAACTGCACATAAACATGTAGTACAGTCATTATTTGCCTTTATAAGGAATCACTGGGGACATCTATTAATTCTCTCATGATTATCTTTATTTCTTTGCCATTCATAAAGTTTTGTATGAGGCCTAGGTCTCAGTATATTATTATTCAGCTAGCTAGGAGTAAAGTAGAGAAACTTCTTGTTGCATTAGAGCTTATTCCTAGACACTATTAATATGAGTATGAAGTGAGTTCTGCTGCTCAATTCTGTGTTTACTTCTTTGTTTAAGAGGCTTTTTCTCACTGTGAAGGAAGTGGTAGCAAATGTCTCACAAGTAGACTTGTTTTTGTCCTTGGAGAGTGACATAACTGCGGAGAGATTTTTCCCTTCTCTTGGCTTCCACCTTTCTCTTGGCTTCTGCCTCCCCAGTTTTTTTTTAAATCTCTATTGTTTCATAGGTAGCATCAGTTTGAAAATTTATATATGTAACATTAAAAATACTCTGCTTTTTAAGCCTGAAGAAGTTATAAAATTAAATGAAATGCACTTTTTGCATCAAGTTAATGACCCTTATGATTTTGGGTGCTATGACCACCATTCCATCTTTCATGTGACACAGAGCTTGTGTGAATTTATTTGCAAATGCTAGGGGTGCGAATTTATGCTGCTTTTCATGTGCAATATTTGTGCTGTTTTATGCAGATATTTATTATCCTGTTTCTCTAAAATTTGATTTGATATTCAGGTTCAAGTGGGCATACAAATGTAAAGAGAAATACAACAGAAACTGCAACTATCATGTGATCCCCCAGGGAATCCCTTCAGAGATGTGCTTTTTATAATATTTTGATGCAAAAATTCTCTCTAACAATATCTTGGCTGCTTCAGGCATGCTGTAATTAATGCTGGGGAAGTCTACCTTTTAGAAAATCCTCAAAAATATCTGCCCCTCCCAGGCTATATGTATAAAAAGAGATATCAAGAAACAACAAAATCAGTAAGAAATGTAGACAAAAATTAACATAAAAGTGGGAAGATACAGAGGCTAAATGATGTCTCAATTCACCTCTGCGATGGAGAGGAAGTATGAGCAAAATGTTTTTCATCTTTTAGGAATCTCTAGCATGATTTCCACTTCTGCTTTTGCTCTAAGCAGTTAAGGTTACTTTTGTTGAAATGCTGCCATTATCATTTAATCATCAAGTCTGTAAAGTGCTGTGCCCACTCAGCACAGAGATCATTCCTTGGCCTAGAGACAAACCGTTTAAGCGGTGGCGATGTTTCATTCTTTCAAATAAAATCCTTTTCCAAGAAATGAACTGGTGAAATGTTTCAGTTAAGAAATATTCCCACAGCATTTTATTTGGCTGTGGGTTGTATGGAAACGACCCCAAAATGTCTGATGTGTCTCTAAGTGACACTAATGCGTTCCACCTCTGCTGCTTCTCCCAGAGTTCACCTATTGAACCGCTGTGCTCAGGTCACACGCAACCCTTCACAGAGGCAAAAAGCAGTAGTTTAATATTCTGCACTGAGATATGTCTAAATTGCATTTTTGTAAGCATTATGTCAACTAAATTTACATGATGGCAATTGAAAGAATGACTTTTTGAGAAACCTGTAAACAAATTCTGTCATTGCTGTGGAAGAGAGACGAACATCTGCTCTTTCTCTTCCATTTGCAGGATGCGGTGCTGTGTAAAAGCATTTTAGTTCACAATAAAGGCTTCCTCCTGAAAACAAACCCCCTCCCCATTCCCTCAATTCTCTGCTTTGCAAAGCAGTCTTAGAGCACATGGACTGGGGTCCCAGAAGATCCACAGGGCCAGACTAGAGCTAATCATAGTAAGAGGCTCTCACGGTGCTCACTTCGGAGCATCAGCTTCTTTGTTCCTGGAATTCTTTCTGCTGACAACCCTGCTTGCTTTTGTAGGCACACCTCATGTCATCTGAGATCTACCCCACCTTTCATCCCCCCAGTCCCTCTGTACAGCTTTTGTACCTAATTTTTAAGGGGTTTAGGTTTACCTCCTTTTTGATGTACTTAAAGGAAACCTTTGTTCTTTTAATAAGTGAGATGGGGGAGTGTTGCCTAAACTTAAGTAGATTTTTCACTTTGAAAACTCATTTTTGTCTGATATCCAGTTGATAGCTTTAGTAAACCTTAATTTATTTATTCCTTTCAACAGGAAAAAAATATTCAAGAGTTAGTGATATATTTAGGAGTTTATAAACAGAAGGAAGGCTTGTCATTTTGGGAAAGTATTAGTGATGGAGAACTTTACAATTAAGAAAGTGAAATGGGTTTTAGGTCTGGCCTGATTCAAAGGGCTAAATGACTGCTTCTTTCACAGTCAGCTTTAATAGTACACTTTTAATTAACCTTTCATATCCCTGTATGTATAGAAAAAAAAATCATTTAAATGGTAATGGTTTCTCTATGCTGTTCTTACCCAACTTTGGAACCTGAATGCCTGTGTTCATTTGCATTTATTCATGAACCACAGAGTGAAGAATGTTGCTGGCATTGCTTTTGGGATGCTTATAAAACATGAAGGAAGCTTCATTTTAAATAGTAAAATGTTTTAACGAAACCCATGCTTCACAACTTCCCTCAGATACCTGCCTTAGCCAGGTAGAAGTCTTTTTATCCCTAGGAAATGGTTATGCATAGACTATTTTCATGTCTTCAGAAAGATCAGAAAAAGTCTTCAGGTAGAAGCAGTGTTTGATCAGAAGGAATGAGGAGAACCAATAATTGCCTTTCTGAGGTACCTTAGTCCCTCCTGCTCTCTTATGTTTCCTGATGTCCTCAGAAGCACCACAAGCCATGGCAAACACTCTTCCCTTCAGGACCTGGCATTTGTATATATTACAATTCGTTTCATAATAGATTTGGCAGCAGTATTTAGCATTTATTTGAGTTTTTGCAACTCCAAGGGATTGTGTAGAGAATAAGATGATGGATAAGCAAAGAGTTGCAGGCAGCTTTGTTGGGAAAGGCAAGTTCAGGTCCATGTCTGCATCTAATCTATGTATGGAAGTGAACCTCATCTTCTGTATTTCAGATTGGAGAACTATCCCCAGCAGGCTGTGATTTGCCTTTTCTCATGAATGGCAATATATAAATAAAAATAAACTTACTGATTCTTTGCCTTTAGTAGCAATTGCAAGTCCTGTTGGCTTGATTTTATTTGCGTTGTTTGGGGTTTTTTCGGGTTTTTCCTGGGAGTCCAATGACTACTAGTCAGAGTCTGGACAGCTGGGAGGGTTGAGAAGTTTTTCATGTATCCAAGACATTTCTAGAACTCAACAAAGATCATGATCAAGGGAATTAAAGAAATCATAATTATTACACTGTCAGCTAATACATAATAAAATTAATTCAGCAAGGATTTGTCTTTTTTATAATGAAAAAGAGCATGTGTGATAAGCAACAACACAAAACCATGGGTGTAGAATTAAGTTGACTAAATCAATCAGGTTTTTAATTCAGAGGTCACTAAATGTGAGCTTTTTTTTTTCATGTTCAAAATGTTTGTCTTCTGTTTTCTTCATGCACCCAAGAACAACATTTCCAGCCAAGCCTCTAAAGATAAAATATCCTTGGTTTTACGTATGCTTTGCTTGTAATAACAAATAATCTCAGTACTGAGCCAGAACTTCAGATGGCTTAAATCAACACAGACTTCAATAAAACTGTGTTGATTTACTGGTTTTTTCTTTTTTATTTTTTTGCTATTAGATGTTTATGTTGAGCAAGCCAAGAAAAATTACTGGCCTACAGGAATTCAACACATTACCAAGTTACCAATATGTCAGATTATTTCTTTGGAACAGATTCCTCTGATTAGCAATAGGATCTAATTAATTTTGCAGCTTTAATTTGTGGTAAATAAAGTGAAAATGACCACTTGGTATAATATTTCTTAAAACCATTTTCTGTGACTAGCACATCAACAACAAGTCATGTAATGACAAGATTTTTGTTCAAATCCTGGTGTTTGCGTCATATGGGACAAGTCTGCACTGGGATATATGTCAGTACAATCTAAGATTTTGTTTATTTATCATTTGAATTGATGGTCTCACTGTCCTTTTTGCTGTGCTTCTTGCACATCATGCGAAGTCTTTTGCAGGCACCAAATAGGAAAATACCTTATGAAGCATGGGTTGTTGTCCCTGAGAAAAAGAGAGAATCACTATCATAGAAGGATATTAAACAGTATCAAAATGAATGGGACCTTAATATTCCCAACGTGTTAAACAGGAAGAGAAATAGAAGTATTTGAATTCTCTCACTGGTTTCTTCAGGAGCATAAGATCACACGTCCATGGTGCAAGTGTGGCTACAAAGGGCAGTGCAGTACATGTATAAATTTTCAGGCTGCAATTAATGTTTGACTGAATTCATGTTTTATTTGTAATTAACCATTCTGACACTTTTTAGCTACCTCAATTTTGTTTATGTTTTATTTTTGAGCTTAAAATTTTCTCTTGCTTAGAAACTGAAGCATTAACACAAGTAATTAGTTGTTTCCTGAGTTCTGCTTGAAATAAAGAGTAACTGATAAAGAAGCAAATTACAACAGTCCCTGGACATGTACTAGTAATGATTGTGGGAAGCTGTTGTGACTGAAGGTGTGGTGAAAGGTTAAAAATGGGTAGGAGAAATAAAACCTTATACAGTGGCATCCTTATGGACCAAAACTGTTGCATTAATGCCTAATTCATTCATTTCTTTAATGAATCTGTTTCTAATTCTGGGGAGAAGTACTGTATTTCAACAAAGAAAGATTTAATATTAGTTGGAGCTGGTGTTATTTGTTCATTGTGATGATTGAGGGGGAAATCTTGCTTTTTACAGTTTCTTCACTGTACCTCACTTTGCCAGGTAATTTGATAACCAGTTCAAACCTCTGCATGTAAAATTATTTTCTTATGTTTTCGCCCCAGAAATTCTATTCTACTTCATGTAGGAATGCTCAGGTACTTAAGAAAGGAGGGTCTTTCCCTCTGCCCCACTGCCACCACAAAACATTTACATTTAGGGAAAATGAGGTATTCTGAGAGGCCTGTAATTACAGAAGCTGGAGTCTGGCAAGGTCAGTCAGATTACCATGCCTAAACAACCTCACTGATCATAAGTGGTCATTAGTTCAGCTTTTCTTCTTATCTGAAAGACAGAGCCTCCTACAGCACAGTGCCCTCTGCTATCAAACCCCATGTTTAGTCTAAGTTTTGTCCTATCTCTTTGTGGTCTAAATAGAAGTTTGTTTTATGAATCAGTTTTGAATTATCTTAAATTGGCACTAATTACATAACTATTACTAATGTTTTCTCATATGGAAGATGATGTTTAGTAAAGTCTATTGCAAAGAATTTTGGCAAACTTCAGATATTTCCTGTTTAAATAGCTCTCTGTGCAAGAGAGCTTGCTCAGTTTTCATTTTTGCTTCCCAGGATTATATTAAACAGACAGTATTTTTCTTAGAGTTGACTTCAAAACTAATTCAAAATAGTAATAATTGTAGATTTCAGTTATCTGGGTAGTGTCATCCAGTTGAGATCAAATGTTTTCTGTTAGGAGCTGTGGGTTAACAAATGTGTTGTTTTTCTGAAATTGAGTTGGAGACTTTTTTCTGCTTCCTTTCATTTTCCTACTGTCTGGGATTCAGGCTGAATTCATATCACTTCTTTTTTTCCTGCTGCTGTCGTCCCAAATGGGAAACTTTACTTCTGCACTTGCACAAACTTGGTTTGTGGAGGGATTGTAAATATGCTGGACTTTGCTGACCTTTTTATAGAGTGTCCCTTGATTGGTGGCCAGTCCACCACTCCCCCACAGGTTAATGAAGCTGTAAATAGGGAGAACTGAAATGGCAAGCCAATCAAAAAGGTCAGAGTAGTATAGCACAGCACCACAGCTGACAAAATATATGAGGCATTAAAATTTGGATACTTCATTCCTAGTGACAAAGATTGTAATGAGAGCAGAAAAGAAGGCTCCATGAATCCCTTCACATCATGGGGAACGTAATGTGGATGGGAAACGATGCGAACCTGCCATAGCTGAACTCCAAGATGAATGTTTTAAATCTCTTCATATATTTCAGGAGCCATATAACAGCCAAGTCAGGTTAAAACCCAAGTTCCTTGCTGTAGGAATGCATTCTTCAATGTTCTTGTTATTTGTATGTACAAAATGTGCAAATACATTATCTCATACCAATATCATTTTTCAAAGGAGGGTAGAGTGGGAAGGGTATGAAATAAAAACAGGAATAGAAAGCTACTCAGGCTTTATTAGAATATATGAACATGAGAGTGTCAGAGCAGACTCAGTCATATGGAATAACTGAATAAACTCTTTCCTACTGCATTGGTACAGTATCATATTTCTTCAATTACATTCATAAGTTTTAAACTAATAAAAATCTAGTAAAACACAGAAGGATACTACATGTAACTGCTGCTTAGCTGAATGGCTTGCTGTGGTTAAACTTAAACCATTGTTCAAAAAAATGGTGTCTGGAATTTTGTCTCTGTGAGGTAGCACACCACAGTGAAGTCAGCAGAGATGATGGTCATTGAAAATTTTCTTTTAATCCCCAAATAATTTTCTGAATATTGCTCTTATTTATTCTTATCTGATGTAGAGATGTCTCACCCTGTTGTGTTACCCAAGAACTCTATTTCCCAGGAATTGTATCCCTGTCGTTTTGAAACATTTCCCTGTCATGCTGGCAACCCTTATCACATCAGGAGCATAAAATGTTGAGTCTAATTCCCAAGTAGTTTAAAGCACATTGATACAAAATTCATGCTCCCTGGCGTAAAGCAAATGTAGCTGGTGAGACCTCCTTGTTAGAAGGGTATGAGTGGTTACTATGCCCATGGCTTGTTGCAGCTTTCAGTTTGTGAATCTCTCTCTCTTCTGCAAAGAGTGGCAGAGTGTTTGCTCACAGGGCAGGAACTCACAGTAGCTTGGCCTGGTCCTGGGGCTGATTTACAGTAGATATATTGCTCTGTTCTTGCAGTGTAAGCATGTACAGTTAAATGTGGCTTTGACAAATGGCTTGGTTCCTCTGGACTCAGAAGGAGCCTCCAACCCCAGCCTGGAGGACCCCTCTACTCTACTGGATTTCCAGGCTGGCGGGATGAGTTACAGGGACCTGTGCCAAGAGGTGCCTTCTGCTGCATTTTATCACTGACTCTAATCCAGCTGTCTGAAACAGTGCCAAGCTAATTAGCTGTTTCAGTGCCTGTTCTATCAGGAGCCCAAATAAACCCAGAGAGGTCACGTTTCGAACGGGAGCGAAGCCTTTTCATTCATCTCTCTGTTTATGCAGGCCCAAGATGACTCCCATATGGGACAAATCCCTATTAATGCCTCCTATTTAAACTTGTCCTGACATATTTTAGAATGTTCACCAATTAACAGTAGCATTAAGTTATGAGCTACTTTAGGTGAGGGTGACAGTGGAGACAAAGACTCCTTGTTTTTCTTAAGATTGTCTAATCTTAGTTTGACTTGGCTAGTACAGCAAAACCAAAGAAAAGATCTGCTGAAACTGCATCACAGCATTATTAATCTGGAGGATTTATTATTGCCCAAACTCACTACATATAAACCCAATCTCTGTCCTAATGCATCCCTTACTTTCAAATCCCAAGTGCAACCACTGAGGTTAAGAGCAGGCAGGAAAGAAAAATAATATTATGATGATAAATACAAGGGAAAAGAACAGTGAAAATAAATATTATCATTGGTGAATAGCTGCTTTCTCAGTTATGTAAGCGGAACCTAAACAGCAAGGCAGCTGGCTCACACTCATGAGACTGTAGATAATGGAATTACAATGTCTGTCAAGATTTCCATAATATCTACTTTAAATACCTGCAAAAAATGAAAGCCACAGCATGATATTTTTAGCACTCTCAGTTCATGAAGATATTGGCTATGTAAGCCAAGTCCATTTCTTCAGTTGCTCCAATTAACTTTCTTTTGCTGGCGTACTCTGTTTAATTCAAATCTTTCACAGAATTACCAAGGAAGAGCAGTTAGACTGTTCCCTGTGTCCTGTTGATGAAACAAAGAAACCTCAGAAATAATGGTATTTATGGGTATATGCATTACCAGGGGTCTCATTTAATGATTTACATTATTTCAGGAGCATGCTACTGAAGAATGAGTGCAAATCCCAGCCTGACACAACTGGGCTGCACCACTACAGTCTTCCCATGGTGTTCCTGCTTCCACTGCCTGTGCACTTCCTTTTTGCCCTTTAATTTGACCAGCAGGTTTTTAATCATCTATGCCAGTATCTTGTCTTCCTTTCCTGATTTCTTACACCAGGGGATTGAGAGCTCTTGCACACTGTGGAAAATGCCTTAAAGTTTTCGTAGCTCTGTTCCATAGTCCCTGAAGGATGTTTCCCAGGAGATCCTACTGTCTAACTCCTTGAGGAGCTGGAAATTTGCTTTCCTGAGAGTCAGAGTCCTGCCTTTAGCTTTTACCTGACCCTTAGAACTGCAAACTCCAGTTACTTGAACACAACATGTACTAGGGTCTGTTATCAGCTCTGGATTGCTGAAGGTGCTGCTTGGATGCTCTGTAAGGAAAAGAGAATCAGAAATCCTGATCTAGGAATTGTTTTTGCTGCACCTGTAGCTGCTGCTATGCTCTGCCCTTCCTGCTCCTCTGTCATTAAGAGCTCTGAGAGCTTGTTACTTATCTCTGCGCACTTGTCTGGTGACAAGGGTGTTTCTTCTAAGCCCGGACTTCTCTGTGTATTTTTCTAAACCTTGAGTAAGCCTAAGGTGTATTATGTAACTTTGTGAATAAATGCTTTTTTTTTTATTATTATATGCCCAAAATTAAGGAGTTTTATAAGAGAAGAAAAGACTCCACAACTGAACACTAGTTTGATACCATGTCCACACCAATATGCAAGGCAGAGCCTTGTTCCCAGCTCAGAAATTTGATGGGGGGCTAAAAAAAATGTAGTTGAATGTCAGCAGTTTATCTGTATTGCAAAACAGGTTAAGTGACTACAAAATCTGCAAATTAACAAAAGAATATGTAGCTGCTTTAAAAAAATCAGTTGTCATATGTAAGTTTGAAAGTGCAGCTGAACAAATTATGAGGTATCAGAACTCAGACAAAACAATTTCTCCCATTCTCAGAGAGGGATTGCTGCTTCAGTCAGGCATGGTACTACAGAAGGTTATCACCACAGCTGAGTCAAACTGTACTGAGTCATTCCACCTTTTTATGGAAAAAGAAGATAAATCAGAGCACTGTGGGCATTTCTGAAGCGATGTAAGCACAAACATGGTTTGTACCATGACCACAGAGAAAGGATAAAATTGCAAACACAAGGCCATGAGGTGAAACTGCATCTCTGCCATCATAGAACGTGGAATGCTGCAAATCACTTCAGACTTCCCTGAGATTCTCTTCACAGCTACCTGAGGAAAATGAACATTTCCCTTAGGGCTCTAACAGGGTTCTGTAGTGACATAGAATATGAGAAAATAAAGATAGTGTAGAAAGTAATCTTAGCCCTAAGGAGTTGCAGCTGGGCCAATTATCAAAGATTAGGAACA
>JAWWEY010000001.1:9824006-9845059 GCA_035582745.1 Loriotus luctuosus | reverse complement strand
AGGGGAATTAATACAAGAAGCTGGCACAACATTCCCAGTGAATAAATTAGTGTGACATTTTATTCTGATTTCAATGCAAGATTACCAAGTGCTTATCTTAAATGTAGGTCTCAAAAACCTGCAAGAAGAAAGCTAATATCAGATGATGCAGCAAGGAAATCCAAACGGAAAACTATACCTATAAGGCTCATAGATATTCCCAAGGTAGAACAACACTTGTCACCCTGAATAAGCCATTAAATGTATTGTTTCTTCCAAGTCTTTAATTACAGCTGGCATTCCTGAATCAGTGCTGGAGGCAACCATCCTGTTGAGGAATATAAACCTTTGTGGGAGGAAGCAGCAGAGACCAGCCTAGTTTCTAAAGTGCTTCTAAATCTCGTTAGCATGAGAAAAAAAACTGTTCAACATTGCATGGTTTGGACCTGTAGGACCAGCCTCAGCTGAAGACTCTGCTCTGTGGCTTTGTAACATGCCCCAGATCCACAGTGTCTCTGGAGTTCAGCTCCTGCCATCACCACCTTGTAGCACCCAGACCTCTACAAAACCCACTCAGTGGGGCTCAAATGGAAATTTCCTGATCTCGTAACTCATAGCTCTTTAGCCAAATGGTGATAGCAATAGTTGCCTGAACTGTGGCATCTGATGACTCCAGTACAGAGTCACACCAACTGGAGATGCCATGTCAGCTCCCAAGATGTGAGTCCAACCACCTAGACATGATTTTATTACTGTTACTCAAAGGGAAATGCAGATTTTCCCATTACTTCAACTTCTCCAGCTCTTTCTTCAGCATGTGCTTAAATCTCCCTGTGCCTCTTCTGCTCCTGCACCCACAACTCCCATCACCTTTGCTTCTGGGTTTTGGCAGGCTTTTTGCCTGTTTCCTTTCCAGAGAGCTATGACACACTTTGGACAGCACTGTATGTTGCAACACCCTAGGTCTTGTTTGAATTTTTGTGGTTAAGCCTCTTCTCTGGTTGAAACTCCTCAAAGTTCCCTTCCAAACCTGAATTTGTTCATGCCTGCGCTCAGACAGCAGCTGCTGTGTTTAATGCCAACCATGAGCCTGTGTGACATCTGTAGCCTGTAATCTCAGGGCTGTCATGTGAAAATGCCAAATTGGTGCTGTGTGACCTCCTCAGCCTCAGAAGGGGTGCACTGGTCACAGCCTGGCCAAGCCTGGCTCAGTGTCCTTGTTCTCTCTGGACAGGCATCATCCAGGCTTTTCCAAAGGAGCCAGTCCTTGGGGAATGAGAGGAGGGCTCAGATCTCTTTCTGAATGTTGAAATCGGGAAACAGGAGAACAGTGGAGAGGAGGGAGGGGAGGATGCTCTGAGCCAAAAGGAATCTATAGGCAACCCCAGTAAAAAACTCTCATAGCAGCAATGGCAGAAAATCTTGTCCTCTGTAAGTTCAACTTTTGGAAAATTATATGCTAAGAGTGTGAGTCCCAGACTAAGGGGGCTTTTTATGTGATATAGGTCAATGGCTGAAATATAAAGATGATGAGGGTGATCTCTGTTTTAGACGGGAATTAAGAGTGGTTTTCTTTTCTTCACCATCTCAGTCAAAATAGACACCAAAAGACGTCATACTTATATTGTTTCTATGTTTTATTTTGGTTAAAAGAAAATAGTAATACTTTATTTTTAGTCTTGCCTTTAACCTAGTTTGTTAGTGTGTGTTGGATCAAGTGAGGTATATGAGCAGAGACCTGTGCACTTCTCAACTTCTCTTTTAGCAAAATACTGAGTAGAGTGCGTGGAGTTGTCCAAAAACTAAAATGCTTCAACAGCAAAAGACAAAAAAACCCCCAAGAGTGTGTCTTATTACTTTGTTGAGTACTACAGCATAACCTGTGGTAGAAATACATTTTAAAGACAAATCCATGTACAGCAGGATAAAAAACCAGGAGTTGTGGTTTTATATTCCAACTTATATTCATGTGTTTTAATATTTCAACTCCTACCTCCAGTTTGTTTTAGATAAGAAATGTTTCACTGGAGACTGTAGCTTTATTTTATCAAATAATAATTTAGCAAAATTAATTGATACAATGCATTCCAGTGTGAATCTTAAGAATCTATAAGAATGTCTGTCCTTTTCCCTTGCTCAATAATTTTTTTGTGGCATACTTAATTTTAGATCCATGACCTATGGTCCTTAATAGACTTTCTGACAATAATGATTAGGATACTGGATATGAGGTATCAAATTATCGATAACCTCCTTCTCTGAGACAACCCTAATGAATCATCATCTGATAGGGATATTCTGCTTAAAACATTGATCATTAACTGATTTACATTTTTCATTATAAAATCTGCATCTCCCTTTCTGCCATTTTTGGAGAAAATATTTTAAAATATGTGATTTTTTAAATACAGCTTGTGAGGTATTTTCCATGAGGGTTTCTTTCTTTGTTTTCTGAAAACCAGAACTAAAAATCCATTGGGTTGCAGTCCCTTATTTCTTTTATAGCTTTTGTTGGAATCAAAACTTTCATATGAAATGTTCAAAATGTAGCTTAAATAAGCATAAATGAAACCCCTGTGTTGACATCTGCCTGGTAATGCATGAGATTTGTACAATTCTCATTATATTCTGGGGACAAATGGCCCTTAAGATCACATTGGAAACCTTGATTGAAAAGGTGTGACTAAGATAGTCTCCTTAAGGATTATTGACCTTTAATTTAGCATTTGATATGAACTATCTAAAGCCACATCAGGACAAACCAAATATTGCTATACTCTAAGTAGTTTTCAAAGAAGGAGCAGATTTCACAATTGAAACTCTTGTTTCAATTAGTTGCAATTGTCATCCTGAATATCTCAATTAGCATATTTTAACAGTCTTTTAAGCCTTGAAACATAATTGGAATTGTAATAAAATGTTCCACCTTGAGTGCAAAATGAAATAGTTGCAAGCCCACTTTAATTTCGGTGAGAAAGTCTCATTTTGACCAAATTTATTCTCTGCTTCCACCTGCACAGGATGCATATTAGGGTAAGTAACTTTGTGCAAAAAAAAAAAAATCCATGAGAAGCACAATCCCTGCTGGCATTGTCTTAAAACTTCAATTTTTTTAAGCCAGATAATGTCTGTAGACATTCTGCTCTTGCACATTTAGGGAGCAGAAGTTTTGCCTGCAAATCATACATGATTTATTAAACCAAACACTGTTTTTTTGGCTGAGCGTTCCTTTCCGCATGTTTCACAGGACTGTGCCTCCACATACTTTCTTTGAAAACATCTCATTGTCTCACCACTTCCTTTATGACTCAGAATTTGATGATTACCACAAAATAATTGCTGTCATTTGCCACCCATTTGTGATTGCCATTGAAGTAGGGTTTCTAAAATATTTCATGTGGTGAGCCTGGAGTTAAGCTGAACAAAGGAAGAGCGCACATGCACTCGTGGCAGCTTCTGCTCGCGGTGGTTCCCTGGCATTTTAACTCTGTCATAAACCCCACCATAACCATTGAGTGGGGGTCCATCCATGTTATCACAAGGAAGGAAATTGCAGACAGCCTCACTGGCCTGAAACACTTGTCCTTTCTCTCAGGAAGAGAGATTCATGGGGGGAAATCAAGCAGTGTTTCACAGAACCACAGAATGGTTTGGGTTGGAAAAGACCCTAAGGATTATCTCATTCCAACCCCCCTGCCACTAGACCAGGTTGCTCAGAAGTCCATCTAATCTGGCCTTGAACACTTCCAGGGATGAGGTATCCAGATCTTTCTGGGCAACCTGTACCATTGCCTCACCACTTTCACAGTATTTTTTCTTAATCTTTAATCTAAACCTACAAATCAATTCTTTTTCAGTGTGAAGCCATTCCCTCTTGTTCTGTCACTCCCAGCCCTTTTAAATAGTCTCTCTCCATCTTTCTTGTGGGATCCCTTCAGGTGCTGGAAGGCCACAATTAGGTCATTCTCTTTTCCAGAATGAGCAAACCAAATTCTCTCAGCCTTTCTTCTATCATGAGACTGGGAGCAGATGCTCCATAGAGTGGGCTCACCTATTAAATCTTCCCTTAAAGGAATGGATTTGTTCCTGTTAATTACCAGCTAGGAAGAGTCACAGAACCCTACCCAAACCCATGCTTAATGCAAAACACCTGTTTGCCTTAAGATTTAGAAAAGAAATGCCCCTAGGCTTGTATCAGAAAAAGAAAATTAGATAGAAAATTTGGAAACAAATCACCCTTCCTCAGGCCATATTCAATCTCAGTTTAGCACTATATCCTCAGCAGGCAAGGGGGGCAGAAAAAGAGAGCTTCTACATAAAGGCAGCCTTCTTAAAAAAAAACCAAACAAACAAACAAAAAAAAACCTGAACTTCTTCAGAAGCTACAACTTTAAACCAAGATATTCTCAAGTGGCATATTGGGAAGTACAAAGATAACATTTTATTCTCCAAGCCATATGGAAGGGTTTTCAACAGCAAGGATAGGATAGGAAACAGTGTAGAAGACTCTGACAGGCCAAGTAAAGCAAACTAAATCCCTTGCACTTAAACTCCATTAGGAAATGCCTGATGCTGAGTTTGAGGTGTGAAGGTGGGCTGCATGCTGACACAGGTAATAAATGGAATAAAGCATTTAAGGAGTGATAGGATTAATAATGTAACAGCTGACTTCAGAAGGCTTACTGCCTTTACCTAAGGGGATACTTGTCCCAGATATTGAACCAAGCCAACTTTGGCAACTCCATTATTTTTATCGTTATTTACGTTACTGGAAGAAGCCTGCGTTAAAATAAGTTTATATTTACAGAGGACAGAGTGGTTTTAACTAGAAAGGTACTTATCTTTTCTCTTAAGTTTATCACAGCACATGAGAGAGGAGGATCTGTGAGCTTGGCTATGCATTCTGAAAGGGTGGAAACCATCTTTAACACATTGGTTCTGTTCAAATAGCATTTTGCCCCAATCTCACAAAGAAAAAAACCAAAAAGCCCCTCAAAGTGTTTTGTTGTACTTCATTAATATTGCCTACTGTTACATCATATATTCAGTAAAAATAATATTTTTCTCCGTAGTTTCCAGTCTGGAAAAGCAATACTGTATGAACTCAACAAATAGAAGAGAATATTTTTCCTGCTTCTTTTTGTTTCTTCCTTCCCACCAAAGGCATGCCAAGCAATATTTTACCTTTAGAACTCAACCTTTAGCTATCAACCATGACAGATACCATGTATGTTCTAGTTTAAGCCTGATAGAGGATCCCTTTTAGGCTCGTGATCTCCAGCAAGTCACTGCTCTTGTGAAGCAAATGTACAGAATATATGACTGATTTTAATAATAAAATAAGATTTTTTTTATTTTCAAGTTTAGGCAAATATTTATTTTCAAGTCAAATAAAATTGCAAGTTAATCAAATAGTACAAGGAAAAACATAATCAAAAGAAAGATCAAAAAAATCCCAAATAAAAAAAAAATCCGAAATGATCATTTATGGAAACACTTCACTTTTTATAGTGGACTTACATCCCAAGTAAAATTTTTAAATAAGGAAAAAAGTAGGTTTCAGGGTAGATAAGGAGCTAAAATGCCAAACTGCAGAGGCATTGTTAAGCACATAGAGTATTCCTGGGAGGGGTGTGTGTGTGTGCACAGCTGCACAGCCACAGAGCCCATATGCCTGTGTGTAAACAGGGAGTATCTGTACATGTGTGTGTGCACATGTGAATGTTTTATAACCATGTTGACAGGTAGGCAGGAAAACCTGAATACAAATCAGCCTATTTCCAGCACTCCTTATAGTGGCTGAACAGCTCTGGGGCTTGGATTAGAAGTGAAGTAAGACAGTTTGGGTCTTGTCTTAGAAACAAGGGGATTAAAGTTGAGTTTTAAACTACAGTAGGTTCAGAATAGCTTTCTCCCAACTGCAGTGTCTGCCTACGAGACAGATTGCTACTGAACATGCCAAGCTGACCTCATTCTCTACTCTCCTGTACAAACTTAAATACTCTTATTTTAGAGCAGAAGTCCTCATCTAGATAAAGAATTACATTTTTCCAGGGTATCAGCTTTGTACGAATCAAGGCATTTTGATATTTTTGTCTGTCTTCAAAATAGTTGACATATTCATTCAAAATTGTTGCCCTGCCCTTCTTTTTCCCTTTGTGTTCCCTTCACTTTTCTTTTGAAAAGAGAAAGTGCTTATTTTTTACACTTTTTAGGAGCATGTTACTTCAAGAGTATTGCTCTCCCAGCGTAGTTCTGTTTGCTATTCCCATTTACATCCTCAGTTCATGCCATGTGGCAAACCTATATCCTCCAAGGGGTCTTTAGTAAAGGTTGATAATTCACTCCCCGTGTCACCTGTGTTTCCTTCTCAACATTGTCCAGAAAGTGCCCATGCTTCTCCTTTCCTCCAGCAGTGCTCAGTTAAGTTCTGAAAAGATGGACTCAAGCACCAGAGTAACTTCTAATAGAAGTTTTATTGATTATGAACTTGAAATATAAAAGACTTTTTCTTCTAAACTCATATTTATCTCCATTAAATTAGAAAAGTCTGTCAAACATGTGAATGACTCTCAGATTATGATGCTTTAATTTTATGCCTTAAAAATCTATTAATTTAGCTGCATGCAATACTTCAAGGAATATTTGGTCATTGATTTTTTACTAAGAACTTTTTATTTTATTGTAATTATTTTTGAAAATGAATTGATTTTTTTGTTCTTTAAGTACTTATAATTTCATTTGCTATAAAGAAAGCTAGCTGAGTTTTTCAAAATCTAACTAGGATAAAAACAGGAGAGTAGATTTCATTAAGCCATGGCTAAGGTACGCTAAATAAAAACATCTTCATAGGAACTCTGGTAAAACATGCTATTCACTTTTAACAAGACAAAATGAAATTTTGTTTTCCAACTGTATCTCACTGGATGACCTGTTTAAATCTCTAATCTTGAGGTAATCTTGTTTTTTAGGTGAGCTCATGTAAATCTAGGTTTATTTCAAGTTAACCAACACTTTTTTCCCCCCTCTCTAACAGATGTCTGAGATTTATGGCAGTAGTCCAACTGCTATCCTTGAATTTAAACATTTGCTGAGCTATTTCTGTGGGTTGGAGTAAGTTGTGTTCTGAGTCTTTAAAAATCTTTCAGGTCATGATGGTTTATCTCAGTTTCCAGGTAGTATCTGTTTCTACTGCCTTTATAGTAAATAGTTACTGCTCTTTGCTTAGCTAAGGGTTATCTCTGTTATCCTTACCCATGGTTTCCCTGTGGTTGCTGTTTTACTGATGCCCCACATTAACATGCATGTCTCATTCTCCCCACACATTTTGGTGATGCTCAGAAGGGGCTGTTACTTTCCCCTCCACACACAACCATAGGACCCAATTTCCCTCTTCCACTGTACCTCAAAATGCAACATCCCAGCCAGGGCAGTACCAGCTGCATAACTGGGCTGGATGCTGCTTAAAACAACCTCTATTCCTTTGACCTGAGGCTGCAGTCATTCTTGACAGCAGACAGGATATTTTCTTTCTGGACTGTGAGGATTTTTTATATTCCTCCAGTGCAAACCCTGACACCAGAGTGAACCACAGGATAACTATGACATGCAAACAAAGACACCTGTATGCCTGATAAGCAGAGCTCTAAATGTGCAGCTGCTGGTTTGTTTCCCAAGCAAGTTGGCAGGTTGATTAAGATGGGGTGAATTAGGAGCATAATCTGTTACAGAAAGTGGACACCCCATAATTAAGATACATTTTTTCCCTCTGCACTCTCTCTGCTCTTATGTTGATTTCTGTATTTCGGTTTCGTGCTGTATGTCTGGTTTGAATGAGAAATATTCAGTCCACCTGGTGCTGTCAGTTGCAAGTGATGTCTGTTTACTGTGTGCATTAAATTAGGCAATTAACTGCTTGAATGTATTTGTACAGATAGCCAAGTGAAATTTTATTAGAATACCTAGCTGGCTGTAAAAGGTCTTGATTGACTTGGGTTAAGGTGGCCATGACTCTATACAAGGATCATATTGAATCTGCTGATATGGAAGTCTTTCAGAAAAAAAACCTCATGCCATGGATTAGAGAGCTATTAGAGGAATGCTTATGGGAAAAAATCAGAGAGCAGAGCTCACAGAGGCACCCATAAGTTCTTCCTCTAATGCTTCTGGCTTTGACCCTTGCAGATTTGAGAATCACTCAAGTTAAACAGATATAACAAACTGAAACCTCATGTAACTTAAATCTGAAAGCATCCAAGATCAGGTAATAAGGCTAAATTCAGGTTAGTCTGGCTGTGCTAATAATTTCTCACATAAAAGTTGCTTGTCACACTGAGCTGGTGCCAGAGCTGACACACGATGTGGAGGAGCGCGAAGCCAAAGCCAAGGCTCCTCTCGAGAAAGGAGAGCAAGATTTGCCAGATTTGCTGCTGTCACAAGTGGCATCTTTCCCTTAGTCTCAGCTCCCATAGAAAGTGGGAGAAAAAAGAATCTGTTCCAAGGAGTGGGTAAAATCTGCCATGACACAAGGTTTATTGACTTTATAGTGTAATAATCAAAGTCCCTGTATCTCCCAAATACCTTAAAATATATTCCTTTTAAAACTTCAAAGTGCTTGGCAGAGGAGGATTTAAACACAGAAGTGCAATATTTCTAATTCTTCCCTGGAAACTGGAGGGATAACTCTCTAATAATTAAACATTTTCAGAAATTAACTAGTAATATAACTTTAATGATACGGTTAATTTTTAATTAGAGCAGATGTGTTCTGACATTTACTGGAACCATTGTACTTTTGCTGAGCATTTCATTATTAACAGCAATTTACCTATGATTTGTGCATGCACGTGCCAACAACATTTTTATGTTTATAAAGAAAGAAAATCACACCTGAATCCCAGCACATGCTTCACATTTTGTTGGAGGGGGTTTTCTCAATTTTTATTTTCTATTTTGGGTTTTATGATTTGTTGTTAAACATTTCCAGGAGACCTTTACTTAATTCAGTGGTTTTTATTAATTCCTCCCAGGAAAAAAAAAAAAGACAACTTGAAAAAAAATCATCTGGAGAAGCAGGAAGGTGGTTTTGCCAGAATCAGACCCTTGTGAGCAAGCCACTTCCTCATCTGAATTCACAGCCAATTACTTAGTGTTGAGAGGGCTGAATTTGGGTCTCGCTTGCAGCTGTAAGCAGGAGAGTGGAATAGCTCTGCCTTTGTGCTGGGTAACAAAGCTCAGGGTTGGATTCTGAAACAGCATCTCCATCCTCTCCAAACTCAGTGCAGACTTAAAAACCACCACTCAGGAATACCTATTCCTGGCAATCAGATCATGCTTTTCACCTTCTCAACAAAAAAAGAGAGAGAGACCAGTGCAAAAAATACAGCTATTTGTTAGAGAATTAAGGGAAAGCAATGCTGGATATTGAGAGTTCAGCAATTCTGGTGGTCAGGGTGGCCAGTCAGTGGTAATGTTGATATCTTGTATCTTGATATGGACACTGACTTTTGGTCCTAAACTCTTCAAAAATCCTCAAACCCTTTCTTGACAACTGTTTCCTGGCCAGAGTTGTCTTTTACAGCTAAAGAGTGAGTTCTCTTACCTGTGTGGAGATCAAGTCAATTGCTTCCTAATTTTCTCCTTGTCCATATGGAAAACAATCTTAGTTGCTTCAGAACTGTTTTGCTTTTCCCCTAAATACGCTGTTTCCTAGACTAAACAACGTCAATCTTTCCCCCTTTTGGTGAGTTATGTTTTCTAAACAATTTACCATTCTTGTTGCTGTTCTCTGGGCTGACTTTTTCCAGCTTTCCTGAGGGAATGGTAGAAACTCACACAGTTCTCTTGCTGAGGTCTCACTGATGGAATCACCACCTCAGCATGTTACCCAAACTGCTCCTATCAATGTGACCTAACAGAGGAACTGCTTCCCTCCCTTCCCCAAACATTGCATTGAGGGGACCTGCCGTTTGTCCAGACTTTTTTCTGCAAGAATGCTTCCTGTTCCTATTTTAGTCCTTTTGTATTTGTGCATTTAACATTGTCTTTCCTAAGAATAGCACTTCATGCATTTGCTGTTGTCGAATTTCACCTTATTGATTTCAGTTATCCAGAGTGCTCGTGACCTGGGAATATTCAGAATCTCTCAATTGTAATGGAAAGTAGAGCATAAATCTGCATCCAGGACAGATATCTGTGGAATCTCAGTAGAATTACCTTTCACTTTTGAATAAAATAAAGAGAAAACTTTTCAAAGTATGACTTTTGTTCTACGT
The DNA here is from genome assembly GCA_035582745.1 of Loriotus luctuosus. NCBI lineage: Eukaryota > Metazoa > Chordata > Aves > Passeriformes > Thraupidae > Loriotus > Loriotus luctuosus. Next base: position 9,834,806 of record JAWWEY010000001.1, on the reverse strand, counting down.
TCATTTAATTTCAGATTGTTATCCTTGAAAATAAGAAACACGAAGCTTAGTAACAGGAAAGTTTTATGTAAAAATGAAGGTTTGATAGCTCAGTTCAGTTTCATTGCTGTTGCATAATTTAAAACTCCTTGTTTTTCTGAGCGGTGCTTCCCCATAAAACAATCTGAGCATATTTTAAAACTTCACATACCTCTGCCTTCAGTGCCTACAGGATTTCAAGTTTAATAAAAGTAGATGTGATTTGTAATACAGTTCAAATGCAGTTTCTTAGTTTAGAAAATTTGGTAGACTGTAATCTGAGCTGGTTTGATGATTATTTTTTTCCCTGCTGTGTCAAGCAGATTGAGGTCTTAGTCCTCAAAGTCCATGAGATTAGTGTTGGGATGTAGATTTTTTTCTTTTAGGCTGAACAATTCAGATGTCACCCAAATATGTTATGACAAACACTTAATGGTGCTAAAGCTGCAAAAGAAATTAGTTACATCTTGTAAACTAGGACAGTGTTGAACTGGTTTTAAAAGCAGCTTCCACACAGCCCTCTGAAAATTTGGGAATTCTCCTCTAGCAGTGCAATGTAATTGATCTGAGTCAGCCCTGCCCTCTTGCTTTCGTTCTTAAAATTTTCAGTCTGTTATGCTTTGTGGAGCGTAGCAGGCTGAGTGTTGAGGGATAGGTATTCATGTCTCTGCTTCCTTAAATTTAAAAAAATGGCAAATAAAAGGCTTGGTTTGTGGGATATAATTTGGTTGAGACAAATGCTTCCATCACTCAATGGAACACCTAATGCTGATTTAAAATAAAGGGCATTTCGAGCACCCTACAGGCCCCTACTGGGTCATCATTACTTAAGTCCTTTGTTCTGAGCACTGGGGGGTCAGAGTTGGGTTGGTAAAGTATTACTTATTTTTATTGAATCACTGGTGTCCACAATTTCAGTGAAATTGGCTCCATTTGATGCGAACAAACTGTACATGCTAAGATTACTTAGTGTCACAAGAGCGCAGAACACCAAATAAGAATGTAAAAAACCCGATTTTCTAGAGCCTTTATCATGTGATCATGTGCTAAAATCAAAAGACTGGAAATTCAATACAGCAAAATTTCAGTGTGGCTGGTGAATAAGTTTGTTGTCTGTAATGAGGTCAGAAATTACAGAAAACATGTAAATAAGTTTTCCAGAAAAATATTATGATTCTCTTCAGATGTGGTAGATATTCTGAAAATGGCTCTTGTCATTTCTCTTGTTTTTGCTGAACAAAGTACTGCTTTTAAAAAATGAATGAATATGTTTTCCCAGAGTTTCCACCTAGCAACGCAAGAGGAAGAGTTGAAGATTCTTTTTGCCTGGAGACTGCCTCCTTTGGGAGTTTGTAGACTCTGGCAAAGAATCTGAAAGCACCATCAGTGATACCCACTCCCAAAACTAAAATGAGTTGTTATTACTTTGACTGCTTTGTTCAGCTCACACTTACCCAAGGCTCTTTCCTTCTAACATTCTCCTTTCTAAAATGTTTTGGCTTTCAAGCTAAGTTTGAAGTCACAGACACATTTTTCCCCCCGTATTTACTAGCTTTTGAAGGTGGCTATGGTTTGAACCCTGCTTATTTCTGGTCTTCCTGTTTATCTCTGCTTAAATTCCGCTTTTCAGTCTTGCAGTGCTCAATCTGCAGCAGCCATTTTTACAGATAGTTGTCAGAAACACAGGAGTTTAGCTTTTCAGCAGGATAAAACCAAATGAAATGCTTGACTGGAGTGAAAAAGCCACATTATTCAAACAAAATCTCTTGGAATGACAGCAAAAGGATGAAACAAGTTAACTGGGATTTTACTTTCGAGTCCTATAAGAGGATTGTTGAAATAAATGGTACTGGATTAATACAGCAAAGATTTACTTGTGAAAACTTCCTTTACTCTAAAGTATGTTACTGCTTTCTCCTACTGCAAGTTGCTGGAGCAGTTCAGGTGCCTCCTTAGCAGAGTGATGGAAGCATTTGAACTCAATGAAAGCATGAGCCAGCCAGCTGATATTTTGGGTCACAGCACAGGTCCATGGCTGATATCCAGGGTGGATTTGCCTGATTGGATTGGCTGATATCCAGGGTGGACATGGGAGAAAATAGGAGGAATGGGAGCAGGAGAACTCATGGGTCAGAATACAGACTAAGAAATCACATACAAAGTACTCCAGCAGCCAAAACTGATTTGAGTTGGGGAATTTAACGTAATTGGTTTTGCCAATTAGCATAAATATTTTATTACCTATTCCAGTATTGGGAAACAAAGGAGACAAACATTGAAACACCTTTCCTCCCACATTTACAACATCTCCTTCACTCTAGACTCCTTTCCTTCTTCCTTTCTAGCATCTACTTCATTACTTCACAGCCTTGCTAGGGAGAGGTTGCTCTCAGTCACAACCAGTCCAGGCTCTGGGCAGTGATTTCTCTCTGCCCACTCCTCATGTCTCATTCTTTCTGCTAACTTGGATGGGTCCTCCACAGGCTGTGGCCCTTTTGCAGCGTGTCTGCTCCAGCATGATCTCATCCACAAGCTCCTAGAGGCTTCAGCACCAGCCAATGATGAGAAAGCAAATTATATGATGGGATATTAACAGGTGAAAAGTCACGGATTTAGATAGCTGCCTTTCATTTTCCTTCACAGGGAACATTAAAAATACAGCACTTGTACCAGAAATTTTTTATTTCCAGGACAAAGCCTGAATGTCTGCAGTGCTGTAGTTGACACTTGAAGTGCCACATCCCAGAGACATTCTCTTGTAGTGCAGAGCAGTCATTAGTGCTTGGTGTGACATTCCTACTACAGTGAGCAGAAGGGACTCAAGCTGTTTGCCTCTACTTAGTATATAAGAGCTGGGATTCTTTCTATTTCCAGGGCAGTTTTCTTCATCTTCCATTTCCAGCTTTCTCATTCAACATCTTTGTTTAACTGCCAATTTGCTGGATTCAATAATTTGGTGGGGGTTTTGGGGTGGATGTGGAACAGTTCTGTTTTTGCATTTGAGTTAAAACCTTTTAAAATTGTGGCCAATTTTCATGAAAGAGAAAGAAGGGAAACATACTTAGATCCTTGTGGGTTTGCAGAAATCTCCTTATCAGGTATTGCACCCTCCTGCTTTTGGCAAGAGCAAACTCCTCCTTCCTACATTGTTCTTGTCATCAGAAGCCATGTATATTTTTGAGAGAAGCTTTCTATGTATGTGTTTGTGTTCATTTATTATTTCTGTGTGAGAGGTTTCTTTGTGTGAGTGACATCTTGTTGGTTCATTACCTTTTCTCTGAAGGTCTTGTTGCATCCTGGGTGAGTGTGCAGTAACTCCTGTCTCTGTCCTTGGCCCTCTTTAAAGGCAACTTGTTCTCTGTCAAGTCAACCTTTGTCTCTTACAGGCATGGTGACACTTCAGGGTTGATAATACATGGGTTGTGCATTTTTTAGAGAGATGGAGATGTGGGCTTGATTCAGCCTGTAGCCAAATACTAACTTTAAATCTAGCACAACATAGTGAGAAATTCCAAATAAAGGACGCTTATCTACAAAAAACAACTAGAAAAATTTCCTCCTCTGTGACTGGAAACCCAAGCTCAGCTGATTATCACATTCCACCAGGTCTTTATTGAATCTTTGGCCAACTCCATTTCTAAGAAAACAACCTGCCATCCAGCTGGTACTCAGGCTTTGTTAAAGAAAAAAAAAGAGGAGAGAAGGGGAGGGAAAGCAAAGGGAGAAAAAAAAATCAATCCTATTATTATCATAAAATTCAAAAGGTTGTTCACATCCAAACAGTAGGAGGTGGACAGATTAAACTTTTAGAACTGTAACAACATCTCTCTTGGTGCACTCTAGTTCAGCAAAGTGAATCTTGTAAGACTTGACATCCATCACAACATTTCCTGCAGTTACCACTCTGTTACCTAGACCAAATCCCCAGTTCTGGTTTGCAGACTATAATTTGGAGACATTAAATGACTATACTGTGGAAAGTATCTGATGATGTATTGTACTTTAGAATAATAAAACTACTAAAATTGCAGCTTCAAGAACTAAATCAAGTATATAATTATCTGTGTTTGTAGGATTTCCTCTAAAATGGTTATGTTGTTTAAGCCATGCCTTTCTTTGCCTTTTGTTAATACTCCATGTTCTTAGAAAGAGGATCATGCATTTAAAAATGTTCTTGGCACAAAGCCCTACTCCCACCTCCTTTCCTTCCTTCTTGCTGACCCATAACAAATCTTCTGACTTTGATTTCACTTCACATTCAAATGCAACAACAGAGGCCTTAATGAAAAAGCTTAATCCAAGTGCTTCATTTTCTTAGCTGCAATTCTCACACTTGGAGAGTGCCTTAGTGCCAAAATTCTTTCCTTTTGTTTTTCTTTAGCCTTTCTTTTCAGATGAGTGCTATCTGGCACTAAGAATAAGCACAGTAATTGAATGTTCAGGAGCTAGTGACTTTAGGGAGCTTGCCAGCATACAGAATAGAGTTTTCTTTTATCACTTTTTTTCCTCATCACCCAAAGGAGTGCTTTGCACGTTTGGAATTGCTGTAGTAGTTTTCTCCTCTAAAGACATTTTACCCTTCCTTTTCTTCACCCTTGACTCACTGTCATTATGTACTGGTTGCTTCCCTAGCACATCCCAAGGAGTATTTTGTCAGTATTACAGATCATTCTCCCTTGGTTTTTAAGGCTGACTGCCCTGCCTGTGCTCTCTCCATGCAAGGATCCCTTGAAAGCAGTGATGAATGAATCTTGAAGGCCTGAAAGCTTGTGTGCTCCTGAGGTTCATCAGACAGCACTGCTCTCTGGATTTACTGCTTTTGTAAAATTGTCCTGGAAATCTCAGCAGGTGACATTTTGGTGAGGGCATTGTGGAGGTGCTGCTCCTGGCCCTCCTGGGAAGGGAGAGAAAATTATGTGGGGCATCTTCCATAAATTCAAAAGAACAGTGTGGGCCTAGAAGAACTTTAACTGAATCTCAAAAAAAAAGAAAAAAAAAAAGAAAAAAGAAGTAGTATTTTGATTGCTCATGTATATATAGTAAGGAGGGATTTGAATGAGGTGAATGATCTTATTTTATCCATCCCAGCTTACACATTGACAGGACAAAAATTGAAACCATGTGGATAAGGGAACACAGACAATTAATATCTGCAGGCTGCCAGACTGGTCTAATATTAATTCATATTTTCCCAGAAGCTACTTGGTTCTAAATTCTGTAGAATGTGTTTTGTTCCCCTTCAGAAAAAGAGCATTTAGATTTCTGGATTTCTTTTTGCCATGTCACATTCAGTGATCTACAAAAATTTTATTAACTCAGAGTTTATTTTTATCCTTACGTGTATGAAAAACCATAGCAGCTAAGGAAAGTCTGTATTATTAAACATCAGAAATTGATATATCAGTTTCACTTGTGCTGGATTGGGTCATGGCATTACTAGCTTTTCTGTAAGATAGGATGAGTATTTTATATCTCTTAGGTGGAGGGGAGGATGCTAGATCAGGGTGCTCTGAGATACTATTTGGGGAAACATCAGAAGGAACTAAAATTTAGGTTGGCAGGTACGCCAGCAAAGCAACGACACCACTGTAGGGTCCAGCTTTGCCTAAGAGCTAAAAGAGACTGCCTTGCACATTTTATTTCCTTTCTCATAAAACATATAAATCCTATCATCAGATTGCTTGGACATGTATTTAGTTTTATACGATACTAGATAGAAAATTTACCTCAAATCCAGGGGACTCAGTCAAGTGTGATCATATTCCTGTAACATGATGAAATTATTCCACAGCTGTTTGTTGAAATGTAGAAAGACAATCTACATTTGTTTATGTTTTTTGTTATCACAATAAGGATGAAAACAACCTGTAGTTGAAAAGGTTGACATTATTTATTGTCCTTTTTTATTGTTTAACATTTTTACATGAACTATCATAACAGGTCTTTATGAGGAGGTCACAATAATGAATTTACCCCTTGACCATAACCAAACTAAATTTAAGAAAAACAAGCAAATATTATTCCAGGCAAATCTTCCTGTAGCCCAAGAAAGAAAAACTGAAAAGCTTAGTATCATAGAGAAATGCAAATTTCACTTTTGCTTACTGACAGGTAAATACTACAGTGATAAACAGCTGTCTGTATTCATTTTTTTAGAGTTTATGATTTTTTCCAAGTATGAATTTTAACATGGAATCCATGACAACTCTGACCAAGTGTGCATTACAGTGCATCTAGCCATTTCCACTTCCATAAAATGATATTTTAGAGTTACATTGGAGTGTTTGAGTGTTACAGATTAAATCATGGGTATAAGGGGAAAGTGTGGCATAGAATTTAAAAATATTGTTGCCCTTTGGCTGGTCTATCCTTTTTCCAAGGAAGGGGAAGAGCAGCAATCATCATTATTCTTTTGTAATTGCCAAGATTCCTGCAGCCAGAGGGAATGGTTGGGCAGTTGCCTTTGGGAAGTGAGTGCCAATGCACTCTTTCAGAGCCTTACAGCCTTACTTCTTTTTCCTTCATGGAAACACTGATTATTCTAAGTTTATACCTCAAAAAACATGAAGGAGACAAAATGGCCACTGTAGTGCGATGCAATTTTCTAGCCTTGTTATTTAGCTTTGGCCCTTACACATATATGTATATATATATACACACACACACACACACACACATATATATATACATATTTTTGTTATAAATATTGACTCTCAGAGTTTATCCAAGTTTCATATATTTTTTTTTCCTCCTCCCACTTCTCATACTGGGAGTTTAATTGTAATAAGTAGATCCAATACATTAAAGGTGCATTTCTGAATGAGGGAAGAAACTCAGGTTACTCAAGACTTAACATCTTGTAGTTCAGAGGTTTTCTGTGTCATTAAATTGAGATAGGCCTTTTCCCTTTTATGTGCTTTAATAATGCTTGATAAAAAAGTTTCTCAGTCCACATAAAAATCCTCCTTACATTTTGGTTCAAACTGTTTCCAATTACTTTTTAATGCCAACTTGCAATGAGATAAAGTAATATTTATCAATATGGCAATACCATTATTTCTCTGTTGTCAACTTTAAAAACAATTGTCATAATATTGCAGTGATTCATAGTTATTCACAAGCAGTTATGCAGGCAATCACCTACAGCACTGTAGGAGAAAATAAAATTAATTTATTTCCCTCTCCTACAGCTGGTTATTATTATTTTGTGTACAGGCATTAAACTCCTCCCTCCTGTAGACCTGTGGCACAGGCATTCAGAGATCTGGCTCTGATCTATAGTGTTTTAGAGTATTAGTTAGGTTCCAGGCCAACACCATTTGTCATTTTATATCCAAATCCATGTGCCATTTTGCTGATGAGATGTAGCCTATTCAACTAAACATGTGAAGAACAGGTACATGCAGTATCAGAGGGAGAAAAAATGTGGAAGATCTGCTCAAGCTGATGGTGTTTGTGTGAAGCTTGTTAATCTCTGTAACGTGCTGGTAGCACAAAGAGAACACAGTTATTTTCTGGTAAATGAGAGGTTGGGTCCTTAACTGCTATGGGGCAGGTCATACCCCCTTGCTGGTAGTAAAATCCTTGGAAATACTTATGTAGTAAGGGAACTCAGGGTGAGTATAAAGGAGCTTAGCCCTATATTTTCATCATGCATAATTGCATTTTTTCTCATTAAAATCCCACTCTGATTCTAATTAAATTCATAATTGTTCTGCATTTGATGCTATAAACTGTTGTGTAGTGTTGCGGGGTGCTATTTAACAGATGTCATCCTCCCCCCGAGAGGCAGTGGTATTTCATTGCTCTGTGAATTGATCCTTCAATGTGAAACCTGAACAGGTCCCCAGATAGCCAAGCAGGAAGGGGGATATTGTGAACTAGCAAGAATGAATAAATGAGGTAACCAAAGAGTGTCTCTCAGAATGCATGAGATGTAATTCCTTGCATGTCAATAAATTTTAACAGAGTAATCTAATTTTCTCATTTTATCTTCTATTCATAATACAGTTACAAATTCATAGTGATACTTCAACACATAGTTCTCAGGCTTACAAACAGTTTTTAGACATTCGCATTAGGGGTTTTTTTTGTTGTTGTTGGGGTTTTTCTTCCAGTACTGCTGCAGTCAGTTTGACTCTTACACATCCAGAGCTGAGAAAGTTAGTCTTGGCTTTTTTCAGAGTATCTCTTTCTTCAAGTGTGTTAATTGCATTCACCACTACTTCCCCTCCATCTCTGGCAGATACACATGTGCTTCTAACACTCTTCATCCTGTTTACTTCAAAATAGCTGTTTGATTGTTTCTGATTTTATTCTGTCAGGGTTTCCTGCCACCACACTCAATTTTTACCTGGGGCTCACCCACATCTATCTCTGATCAGTTTCTTCTAGTACAAATTCTCAGTTCAGCAAATACCACAGAAACGTGCTGGTCTTCAATCAGATCAGAATAACTTAATATTTAATTTCTATAGCCCAGGTTTACTATTACTAAGCTGAGAAGAGCCTTTATAAGTTTAAGGACTAAAACACTGGAGTACGCTAAATAATGCAGCAATTACGCTTTGCAGAAAAATGGAATTAAGAAACTAAGAGAGAACAGTGGGATATCAGTGGGTCAACATTAATTTCTAGCTCTTTTTTGTGTAGCAATATGTTGAGTCTCAAGATGGTTTTAAATTCCTTGAGGATCCTCAAAGATAGTTGTGTTATAAAATGCATTTTACTATTTACCATACAAACTATTCACCAAAATCATATCATCTCTTCCATTCACATGCAAATTCCAGGGAATTTCAATAGGAGAATAAGGTTGAGTATATTCTATTCTGAACATGCAGTTCTTCTTAGATATTAAACTTATTCTCTATCTCTTCATGTTAGTCAAAATCGAGCACCCCAGAGAAAAATCTTTCCAAATGGTACATAGAGTGGCCTCAAAAGACAGATAAAATTCTTAGACATAGGCTGCTCATCATGAGTAGTATTAGAGGTAAGATTCATTTTTCTAGTAATATTCATTATTCTTAGCTCATTATGAATTATGAATATTGCCCTATGGGTACTGCCATGGTTTTGTTTGGTTGGTTTTTTTTTTTGAGGAATGTGAAAACTTGTTTTGCAAACAAAGGGATTCCCCTTTGTTTGCAAATGAGGACTGAAGTTTCCTTGCTTTTCTTTGATACTACCTATAACCTACTGCTTATTTTAATGGCTATCTCCTGAAATTCCCATTCCTCTCTGAAATTTGTCTGAATCAGACATACAGGTGACTTAAAATTGCAGTGAAGATACATAAAACCAGAGTAAAATGCTTAGTAAAGATTAAAGGGTTAATGCTGACTTACTTTACTTAGGCAGGCAAATATGAGGCTGTTGAGTGGATCTCTAACTCCCTCTTTATTGTCTTTTTTTGACTAACCAGCCATACTAGCTGGTTTTTTGTTGGAAATCTGGAGAGCTAGAAGCAATCCAGAGGGATGATTCTGCCCTGTTTGTGCATCACAGGCAGAGTCAGGATAGCAGGCTTGTCTAAAATGAATGTTGTTCCTAGTTAGTGGCTGGAATAATACAGTAACATTTACAGAGCTGAGGGACAGGAATGAGGATTTCTCACACAGCTGCCATTTCTTCTCTGTTCTTAATGGAACTGCAGAGCTCACTGCATTTTTGCTTAACCACAACCCAACAGATTGAATGCCACAAGTGGGTAAAATTATTATGATAATTCAGATACAGTGATGGTCTGTGTTGATTTATATCTGTATACAGCACAGAGTTCTGCTTTTCACAAGTAGTTATACAATTTTTTCCTTTGGGACACAGGAGTTAATATTTTATGTTCCAATTTGATGACTATGTTTCTTTGCTATGAGATATTAGTCAACGAGCCACTCTTGGAAATTTGCCTTAAGCTCTGCACAAAGTATTGTATCATTGTGTATAGTGGGTAGGAATAAATGCCCAATGTTATTTACACAAAAAAGTCTCCCCCGCCCCCAGATATTTTGAAGCCCATATAAGTAACAGAAAGATACATAACATAATAAATTACAGAAATCAACAATGACACACAAGTGAAATAATCAGTAAATAAATATCCTTGTTTTGAAAAGATCTTGTAATTACAAAAGACATGTATGACAGTAACAGTAAAATAGCTTGTCAAAACATCAAAATACAGACAGTTCTGATTCACTGGAACAATTATCTACTTTGAGCCTGAAAAATAATTTTCAAATAGGAGCCCAGTCGCACACAGTGAGGGACACAGGATGGGAGATTTTTTTTATCTTATGATAAATTAGTCTAGTTAAAATTCTTTGCATGGCTGAAATGACCACTTAGGGAATGAAGGACCATCAGGAACATATCATCAACACCATTGCCATCATTAGTGTAAAACAATATGGAAGGGGAAGAAAAATTAAATAAAAAAAGAAAAACTAAGAAGAGAACACCAGCTAAACTATTAGCTCATGTGGCTTTAAGGTAGTCCCCAAATTTAAAAGGCAGAAAGTCTGGATAACAAAGTTTTGAGAAAACAGTGCAATCTAAATCGTAACATAATGATTCAGAAGCAGCAGAACATGCTAATTCAGGTGCTGAAATGAAATGTTAGAAAACAAATACCACTAATTCTTGCCCACATGGCATATTCAGGCATGTGCTCTAAAGTTGATGAGGAACACATTGTGTGTGTGAGCTCGGGGTGCAGCTGCAGATGGAGCTGCAGGTTCACCTCTGGGTGGGAGCCTGAGACAAGAGGCTGTGAGCTGC
>JAWWEY010000001.1:9750915-9823906 GCA_035582745.1 Loriotus luctuosus | reverse complement strand
TCCTTCCTTCCTTCCTTCCTTCCTTCCTTCCTTCCTTCCTTCCTTCCTTCCGCCACTTCCTTCCTTCCTTCCTTCCGCCACTTCCTTCCTTCCGCCACTTCCTTCCTTCCGCCACTTCCTTCTGCCACTTCCTTCCGCCACTTCCTTGTTTCCTTCCTTTTTTCCTTGTTTCCTTCCTTCCTTGTTTCCTTCCTTCCTTGTGTCCTTCCTTCCTTTTTGGTTCCTTCCTTCCTTCCTTTTTGTTACCTTACACGTTTCTCTCATTATTTCAGACCCTCCTCAGCCCCAAAAATGTAAGAACTCTACAGAGTCCTTTTCTGACCAGAATACTGAGCAAGCACTGGATCATCTAGATGCCTGTTTTCAGGCCAAAATCAGCCAAGGAAAATGTAGCAAGATTGAAGCAAGTTATTTATTCATTAGAAGTCAAGGAAAAGCAACAGGAATAGTTCTTAAACTGAATCATTTAAGGGCAAATTTTGTGCATTTCCTGGGGACCCTTATGTCTATAAATAATTCATGCCCTTGCATGGTTTTGATTCCTTTCTCTGAAAATGCTTTTTTTTTATGACCGGGTCACATGGTCAGAGTTATCCTTTAATGTCCTTTAATGTATTTTTTCACTTTATCATTTTTCCATTTTGCTGAGGAATACATTAGCCTTTGCTACTTACCCTTGAAATATCTACTTTAGCAGCAGGCTTTGAAGAGAAAATGAGTAGTGAAATATTAGTTGCATCATGCATACTTGGGTGAGAAATTTTACCTGAAAGATTGAAAATGTCCAGGAAAAAAATACTATCTCTTCTGGTTTACATGTAATTTCTTAAAATGCCAACTGTGTTAACTTTATATATTAAAAACAAAGTTCAGTAAGCAATACATCCCAAATCATTCATAGATCCATGGATTCAGGCATGTAAAACTATCCCTCAGTAGCTTCTCCCATGTCTGAATTTTGACTTATTTCCTATGCTATGTAAAAGGCATAAAAATGCCTTTGAAATTAATGTGAAGTTTCTACAGAGAAACTTCAAAGTTGGGACTAAAACTGAATTTCAAAATATGTGTCCAAATTGAACACTTTTAATGTTTGAGGCTAATAAACTTTTGAAAGGAGATCAAAATCTTTATTCCAGCCATTTTCTGGGACAAGACTTCTACTGATATTGAAGGATGCCCCAGTGATGACTTCGTCTCTAGTCCCTGTAGGAAGGTAGACTATTCAGAGGAATAAAAAGTATTCCCTTTTATGTATGCATACATATTCATTTATTTATTTATTTAAACAGTGCTGCCTTTCCAACCTCAGGAGAGTTTTCCTACATTAATTGCCTCTGTGCTTAGATGCCTCCAATTATTAACCTGCAGGTGTCTCTAATCACTGCATATTCCCATTGGAGTCAGGTTGAGGGCTATTAGCTGTGGTGGTTAAATACAACACACATTATCTGGGTTTTGTTTACTGTTTTATCCCTGAATTTGGCCTCAAAGATGTCAGAAAACAGTGGAAATCAGCAACCACTTCTTTCCATTCCTGCAGTGCCTTGGATCCCATTTTCCTCCTTCCCTTCTTTCTCAGGGAAATATTTGAAGACCGTGTGTAGGCTAAAGTGAGAAGAGTTTTCCAAGCACTATTCCATATTATTGAACTTGGAACACAGTCTTACCCTTCAACACTTCTGCTTTCCAAAGCCATAAAAATCCCACTTGGGAAACCTACATAATTTTGCTAAAACTGCCGAGCTGCGATATTTGAAAATGCAAGGAGCAGTGGACTCTGTCTTCATTTGTATGGGGTTATCATGGCTTATTCAGCAGTAAAATTGTATCTAATTATGTTGGTACTAGACTGAATCTCCTTTAATTGATTAATTATAATTCACGTGCAGATTAACAGCTTTTAAAGGTCAAAACCTTTCAAATTGCACTGAGTACTTGTTTATCTCTCCCCGTGCTGTGTAAACCTGGTATTCTATTGCAGCCTGAAAGCGACACCATAATTACAGATTTGGAGGCCGAGAAAAATTGATTAGCAACCAAGGCTGGCTAGGAACAAAGGAACTGGGTCTGGTTATTCCTCTTCTCTCCCTCCTGAAATGCATGAGCTTTGACTGTATTTTAGACCCTGAGATTTTAACAGCCTAAGGTGTTTCAGAAGCGAACGAGCACTGTTTAAATAAAAGGTGGTGTTGATTATGAAGCTGGGACACACTGCATACAAATATATATTCTTCCTTTAAATTCTGAGTAGCATGAGGTGCTGGTATTATTACTTATTAAAGAAGAAGTGTACTGATGCAAAACTAGTTAAACTTTTAAGCTCATACTCCATTATACTTTGTTTTTCCTCTCACCCAGGTGCTAACACAGAACAAAATTTTTGTGCATGACACCCCAAGGACCTCAAAGTGCTTGAATAAAACATGTCATTTTCACCTACTGGAAATAACCCAAATATTTTCTATACTCTACAAGCAGCATATTATTGTTGCCACATTTTTTAAAGTACAACAGATAAAAGTGAAAAATATAAAAGTTTTCATTTGTGGTGGAAGCAAAAATATTTTTTTAAAATAGGAAATTTGCCCTTGTTTCTAAGAGAAAAGGAATACTTATTTTTTCTTTTTTTTTGAGGTTTGGAATCCTTATTCTTTCTATTTTTGAGGTTTGATATTGGAAGACAGCAGCTTGTTGTTACTAGCCGTTTGATATGTCTCATGATAAAATTGACATTTTGGATTTTTGAGGGATTGTTTTTCTGACTCTTGATATTATGTTGAAATAGAGAAAATTTAAAGCCGAAGAACATTATTCTCTTTAAGCACAATGAAAAGCCTATTTGGAGCACTATTTCTTGTTTGTTAACTTGCCAACAGAAACCAAGTAATACTCTTTCCTGAAATATTCTGTTTCGAATAGAAGCAGAAATTAAGTGTAAGTCATTGGATTTTGGGTGTGAAATTAAGAGCGCAATGCAATTTCTCAGGGAAAAGAGAAAATGGAGACCAAACTGGCAGTGCAGTTGGCTAGAGAAAGCAGACCTGGAGGGAAGAGCTGTCTCAAGTGTATATATATCTATATACAGATATAGATATCTGTATCTTTACTCTGGTTGTCAAGTAAAACACATTAGGACAGGACTTGAAATGTATCAATAGTGATCCCTGCTGAGTCACGTTTATTCCAGATAGGTGTCCTTACCACAACATAGATTCTACTGCTAAAAACCACCTTTTGATGGTATTTTAATATTCCTGAACTTGGTGTTATTTTCAAAATGTAAAAAAATTTAATCCCGAGCAATGTTAGTTAGTGGGAAGGTGGAATGGAATGTATAAATACATCTGGTAAGATCGAGGAGTCGGAGAGGCTGGGAAAAACACAATAACAATGAAGTCTATTTTAAGGTGAAGTGAAGTCTATATTCAGGTCAGGATATATTGTGAATACTCTTTATCTCTCTGAAATTGAGAGAAGATGAAGTATTAAAAACAGAGGATGTGTTGAATATGGAAGTGAATTTTGGCGTGGTGTGAATTGTGGCCAATTTCACAGAGTCAGAAGGATGCTACTTGGAAGATATCTATAAACATACGGGAGAAAAATATTTCTAAAAATTAACTACACACATTTGCATCCACTGTATAGAGAGAGCAAAAGACATGTTTGAACCACCCATCTCTCAAGAGTTTGTACTCCATTCATTTCTGAATGTTATTAGAATAGTCAGCATAGTTTTGTCAGCCATTATTTTAGAGGGAGAAAAGACAGCCAACTCACCAAAGTATCAAAAACCAACTAACCAAAAAAAAAAAGAACAAACAAAAAACAACCCACAACAACAACAAAACACCAAACAATAAAAAAATCCAAAGGCTGGGGTGCTTTCCCTGCAAGGTCCATGGCTGCTCCCCAGCACAATTCCCATCCTGCCTGCAAACACCACAAACTGAGGCATAGTACAAAGTATGTGCTGAAGGAAAGGAGACACCATTATTTCTGATAGTCACACTGATTATACAGTAACTAAATCTAATTTTCATTCATCTGGCTGTTCGAACAATGAAATCAACTTAAAAGTCACAATTGTCAGCAGCTTCACAGAACAACAGTAAACATCTAAGTAAGATTGGCAAGAAGCTTTGAGATATTAGGAAAATGTGCATTTAAACAACATTAATCCTCACTTTCCTTATAAGCTCTTCCCCTTCTAGGCTCCTTGGAATTTAATTTGGCTCTGGCTTAAAGGAGTTATGAATGGAAGTAATTTAAAGATGGATGGATGTTAATTTAAAGGTGCCGTCATTTTCTGACAGAGCCGGGTACTGAAGTGTAAGAAAATGCATAAAGAAGATAGTGTGTAATCAGGAAATGCCAGTCAGACAACAATTTGATAAATTGATGGGAGAGAGACATGATGCTTCTAATGGCCTTTAGTCTCTTCCAAATACAACATATTTGATGAGCTAATTTCTGCTATGGCACAAAAAGCAGGTTTCCTAAATTATGCTACACAATTGTGTATGTTTATACCATAAATGGAGACACTTTTTTTTTTTTTAAATAAGAGTAATATCAATATTACCTCCACTAAGCAGTAATGTAAATTGTTTAATATATAAACATTAGTGTGAATTGGAAAATTAATTAAAAGAACAAGTCACTATAATTATGATAAATAAAGCTTATCTTTATTGCTAGCATGCTTCTCAAGCAATCTGTCTAAATGAGAGGAAATTATATGCCATCAACTTCCCCAAGAGCTAAAGTCTCATTTTAAGGATCAGGTATTGCTACACTGAAATTAGAAAAATATCTGCTTAATCGGTATCACATCTCGAGGAGAATTAGAGAGAGGCTGGCCCTGTTTTGCTGCCTGTTCTGCACGTACAGAACACAATTCTTGTCCCATTTAACTGACTTTTGACCCCAAGTTTTGCTCATTGTGGCTAATTTAGTCAGATTTTGATGCCAGGGAAGCTAGTCATTAGACTTTAATGATAAAGTACACGTAACTATTACATATGCAATGGTTTTCAAGTTGGACTACTGGAATTTGTTCACTGCTGTGGTATTTTCTTACACTAGCCTTCCTCATCTCCAGTATATTTTCCTATTCACCTATTTCCATCTCCAGTATATTTTCCTATTCACCAGATGCTAGCCCCCACTTTAAAAGGAAAAAAAAAAAGTCAACAGAATGTCCTTTCAATTTTGCTGAGCTATTAGAAAATATATCATCAATCTGTCTCTTTTCTGCCTGGTCTTGTATTCGTCTTCTAGGTAATTTGTTAAAATATATCATTGGCTCTCAGTATATTGAGCAATTGTTATTGAACAAGGGAATATTGTGTTGAAATACACATGCTGTGTGTTGTTTAGAACTTCAGCATTGCTTTAACTTAAATAGCACCTTCTACAGCTTCTGAAAGCCATCTTCTGAATTGAAAAGTAGAGGAAAAAAAAGTAGATCAGAAGATGTTTGGGGATATGTGGGATAAGAAGAGAGGAAGTAGTAATAAGCAAAGCAAACTCTGACCTCTTTTCACTGTAGTCCAAATCTGGTGCAGTGATGGACAATTCCTCTTCCTCCTCTTCCTCCTCCTCCTCCTGAGCCTGGCACTGGGTCAGTCTGGATGTTCTTGGTCAGAATCTCAGGCTCTAATGGTGCCCTGGCACCATGGCACACAACTGCTGCCAGAGAAACTAGGAATAAATGCAAATGAGGTTCAGGTCGTTACTTCTTATGTTGTCTCGGTTGCATAATCATGTAAAAAAATTATGTGTGAAGTTGACTAGAACTCGTGCTTGCAGTTATCTTTGCATACCAGAGCAGCTGCATCAGCCAGGATGCAGCTGAATTTTCAAAATGACATCAAGTTTCCTATAGTTTATAAATCACCATCTGGATGTGCCCCTAGAAAAATGGCTTTATCTCGTGCTGCTGGAAAAAACTTGGCTTCAAGTTTTAATCAGGGCCATCAAATAGAGGAGGATGTAGATTTATTATTTGCTTGTCTAGTCTGAGTGTTCACACACAGACCTGTGGCATGTTGAAAATCTTGCCATTCCCGATTTTTGAAACCTTTCAAGCTCATTTTTTCTAATATTCAACTATTTACACTACTCAAATAAAAAAAAAAGTCACTTTAATTGGAAAATATATTCCCAACCAGCTTTAATGAGAAGAATGTGAATTTCCTCCTAAAATCACTTGCAGACCATACACTATAATATTAATTATATGCATCTTACTTCTTACCTCATTTCATTGTACAAATGAGATACTGAACACACATAAAATTCTTGTATTAGGGCCTACAAAACTTTATTGGACAGAAGTTGCATTACTGGCAGAAAAACAGTCTCTTTCTTAGTCTTCATTGCAGTAGTATGGAAGTTGGTCAAGCAAGACTTGCTAATTATCTGTATAAAACCCACTGTGCCTAAATTGATAATGTGCCACAGTGTTAAAGATTTTTTTTTTAATCTGGGAGAATTTTTAGCACCTACTGTTTTTATTCTGACTTCTGCTAATTGCAGTGTTCCCACCAAAAAATACAAGACACACCAACATTCTCTGTTAAAAAAAAAAAAAGAAAAGTAAAAAGAAAAAAACCTCCTACAAAATAACTCTAATTACTAAGCAAAGACTTATACAGGATGCTCTCTGTATTTAACCTATGAATTCTCTTCCCTTTGAAGTTTTTTGTGATTGTAGTTTATTTTTAAGTTCTGGAGGACAGTTTAAAAAAAAAAAGAAAAAAGAGCAGATTGTTTTATTTTTTCTGCAAAAAATTAATAAGCCTCTGTAATATTTGGGTTGTTTGCTTTTGAATTCACTTTGTAGGTAAGATATGCTTGGCTTAATTGGTTCTTGCAATGAATTCCCAGTAAAGCCTTCAGGAACGAATTTTGTTTACCACCAAATTCTATGCATGAGTGTTGTGATTCTGTTACGTTAATGAAATAAGAACCAAAGGCCAAATTCCCACCTGAACTAATAAAGAATCAGCTTCTCACCAGATCTTTTCCACTGGGGAGACAATCCTTTAAAGAGGAGGTGAAATCTGAGGTCCTCATAAAATTTGTGGTCATTTAAAAATCTTGCATGTGCCAAGTTAAAGGTGTTAGCCCCAGTGCCTTGGTGAAATTCCAAATTAAATATTTATGTTCTGTGTGCCTGAGATCTCTGTCTAATTTCATTTAAATATTATTTCTTTCCCTAGTGGCACCATTCCAGTGCAGTTGCTGTATTTCACTAGCCCTTTCACGCTTCATGATGGCAGTCTAACCTTTTGTGAATATACAGAATGTGCAAGTGTATTTAAAGGAATTAAGACCTTTCTATCTCCTTTGACAAGTTCTTTGCATCCAATCAAACTGTTACATAAAGGAACAGAGACGATCAAAAAGAGAGATGAGGTCTGTTATTATCTCTGATCCCTGTGGTTGTTCAGCCTGGAGTGGAGGTTTTGGGGACACCTCATTAGAGCTTTCCACTACCTTAAGAGAGATTTTAAAATTAGGAAGGGGGACATTTTGTATGGGCAAATAGTGACAGGATAAGGTTTTTAGTGAAAGAGAGTAAGTTTAGATTAGATGTTAGGAAGCAATTATTTACTGTGAGGGTGGTGAGGCCCTGGCAGAAGTTGCCCAGAGAAGCTGTGGATGCCCCATCCCTGGGAGTGTGCAAAGCCTGGCTGGATGGGGCCCTGAGTCACCTGGGCTAGGGAAAGGTGTCCCTGACCATGGCAGGGTCGTATGAGATGATCTGTAATGCCCCTTCCAACTTAAACCATTCTAAGATTATGTTTCATGGAGGAACAACTACCTATGTGAATTCCCTGGAAATACTACCACCAGCATGGACAGTGACAGCAGGACAGAACCACTTATTAAGATTTCTTGGGAGAAAAAAATCTAAGATTCAGGCTACAGGAATTAACATCTTTATTGAAATGTGTGGTTTTAGCCACATCCCAGCAGAGTGCCCAGTGGCAGATTTTTCCATGTACAGGTACAGGAGAGAAGGCAGCAGGCTGTGTTTCCAGTGATGTGTGGGTTCTGTCACGTTCCCTCAGAGACCAGTGCTCTGTTTGAGCTCCAGTGGATGCACATTTCTGCCACTCATGTGTTTGTAGGCTTCTACATGTGTTTGTAGGATCAAAGGCTGGAGCCTGCAGCTGCACTGCAGGCCGTGAGCATCCGGGGCTGGGACAGAGTGGGTTCACACCCTCATCCCAGCCCCAGCAGCTCTTCTGGGCAATGCCTTGGCATGGGTTGTTGCTTAGATACCTACCTTCTAAAGGGTTTGCCACCGTAAAATAAATGTCATAAATATGATAATACTACTTTTTTTTTTTTTTTTTTTACCTTCTCATTTAAAACTTTGAGGTGGCTCTTATATGGAACTCTTCCTATGCCCAAGAATACCAGTTTTCAATTGTGGCTGCCCTTGGCACTTTCTGAGTAGTTACAGTAACATATATATGTGTACACTGTTGAAGGATCATTCCTCTAAGCTAACCAGGGGGGATTCTGAGTTGCTTTATCTTTTCAAAGCACATGCCTAAACAGCCTGGACCATTCCCTCCTGGCTTTATGTGGAGAAATGCTTCCCTTGGTCCTAAACACCCCAGACATGAACACAAATGAACTTCCTAACTAGAGATATATGGGACGATGATCAGCGCAAAGAAGAAGGAAGGCAATTAATACATTTTTTGCTCAAAACAATTCTCATCTTCCCCATTTTTTCTAGAAATCACATAGAAACAGGCAGTAAAAAGCTGTTATAACTCCTTACCTCCTTAGGTTTCCATTGTGCTGAAGAAAATCTGCCGAAATACAGACAAGGAAATAAATGTATTAACTTCAGATTTACATCAGTTTAACAATGAGGACAACTTTAATTCTGCTCTCACAATTCAGCCATCTTAGCAGGAATGTCAATAGTAAATACAGACATTCAGTTTATTAAGATACTGTAGGTGTTCTTATAGTAAAATACTCATAAGGAGCAATGTTTTCCTTGAATATAATAAGATAGTGCTGGCTCATTTTGGCTCAATCTAAAACAGAAAGAAAAATAATACTTGTTAAACTGAAAAAACAGTTGCTAATTGTACAATTAATGTCTGGAATATGCAGTTTTATTGTTTTGAATTCTTTTTAGTAATATAAATATATACGAGCCTGGAAAATAATCTCAATAAATTAATCATTTTGAATGTGAGGAGACTTCAGAAATGGTTTAGATGAAAGTGTGCAGAAATACAATTCATTCCTGAAGACAATTTAATACAAATATTGCAATTTTATATTTCTCTGTATTTAATATGTAATTTTCCTCAAACTATCCAGCTTAGAAGCAGAGTCTCTGGAATACTAATAGGCTATTGTTTATACTGTCTTAGAAACAACAGTATGAGAGTAGGAAAGACAAAGACCTCAGCACTTTCTATGTCCTGCTCTGAATTTCTGAGCGTACTGATGTGGCTCATCTGCAGCACAGAGCAATGTGATTTCAGTGGCCCAGAAACAGCCCAAGATCAGGGACTGAAGGAAAGGAGGGATGTAGGATCTAAAAATGAAAAGCACCTAAAATGAAAAAAAAGAAAAGAGAAATATCTCCTTTAAGAATAAATAATATTTTGCATTGAATAAAATTTTTGCTTTGAAATTGCAATAATTACTTTTTCCTCACTGACGATTACATGCAATATTTGTAAGGTATACAGCTGAAATGTGGCACAGGCCCTACCACACTTTAAGTAGCAAAAGATTCTTTGGGAGAGTGTTACTGCATGTAATTTGTGGAGCAGTGCCAGGAAATGTGCTGTGGAAACTTTAAAACGGTGCCTTTTTCCTTCATGTGTTATTTCCGCTGCCTAGAAGAGCACAACTCATAGTAATTCTAAAAAGGGCAACGGGGATAATTGGGTTCCTGCTGCTACACGTGTTTATCAGGGAGCTACTGCCAGATGTAGGACATATGCTACAAATGGTCTCCTTATCCCCAAAGGAAAAAAAAAACCCACCCAAACCAAACCCCCTCAACTTTCCCCATCTCCGTGCAGACATAGAGCACTGGGAGTAAAGCCAGGAAGGTTTTTTTAGCTTTGATACCCCTACCTCTTAAATTAATGCTTTTAGTCAACTGATGGTTACAGATGAGTGATTGTTGTAATTTTGAACAAATAATAAAAAGCCAAAGCTTTTCATGAGAAATTTAGAGGCTGTGTGCGGTTTTGGATGTGTGCATAAAAGTTTATACAGCTCATGCTTTGTATGTGGCTAGTGAGGATTGGGTTATGGCTCAGATTTCAGTATTGGGTGTTTTTTACATTGGGAGGTGTTGTTTGACTGGACGCTTTTGCTCAACATGTGAAAATCAAAGCTTACTTTTGACTTTGCTCAAAATGAAAAAAGTTGCAAAGAGAGCCATGGACTCATGTTTAATTCAGATTGTTTTGGGTAAAGAAGTTCACCAGACTCAAAGGAGAAAGAAAAGGCTCTTTTATTTTTGTTTTTTAATAATGGTATTCTGTGATACTTTAAAACAATTTAAACTTTCAATTATTAAAATTTAGTAAAATGCTTTAATTTCTTTAAAACATAAATTTAGAAACTACTTTCTCTAAGCAACTCATGGAGCTGGAACACAGAATCTCTATCCACCAATCCAGCAACTCTACAAAAGTTATTTAATCTCACCATGAGCCTTTCTTCTTCATCTGCAGAAGCAAAAAGCCTGTTGTGCTGTGAAATTAGTGAAGTAGTCCAACATTATTACAAGACTTTTGCAACAGATACAAAACACGTGATGGGAAATAGGAAACTTTCAGATTCATGTATGTGAAGCATAAGAAACCCACCAGGTTTTCTCCCTGTTAACAGACTGTAGACAACACTCAATTCTCACCTAAAAAAAAAAAACCAAAAAAACCAGTGAATAATATGATTTTTTTAACTACAGGTCTCTGAATAGCCTCAGGGGTGATGATAAACTTTTGTAGAAAGAAAAATTATATTCCAAGCTAGAAATGCTTGCAGTATGTGGACTGATATGTAGGGAAAAGCTGAGGCCAAAGTAGTCCGTGGTGATTAGCAAGTGAGGAATGACAGTTTTGAAAAAAAGATATGAACAACCAGAAAGAATATAAAGTTGGAAGGTAATGCTGCAATAAAGTGGAGCTGTTGGAGGTCAGGGGGAAGGTACTGGGAGATACACCCTACATAGCTCCAGGGCAATGGGATAATGCAACGAGAAACATTGCTTCATTTTTTTGTTTTATTATCATTTGCCTCTAGATGACATTCTGAATAGATGGTTTGTGATTCAAGGGCTCTGAAATATTATTTTTCTTAACACAAGTGCTAGACGAAATAATGTTTTGAAAATGTCAAGCCATTTTTAAATGGCATGTACTGTATAGACACAATTATTATAGACACAATTTATCTCTCAAAATGCATGAAATTTGCAAATATAGACCTAATTCATACATATGCATTTAGAGGGCAATAAGGTGTTCTTTAAAGACAAAATGAAGCTTATTTACGGGATCACAGAATTACAGAAGGGTTTGGGTTGGAAGGGATCTTTTAAAGGCTGTCTAGTCCAAGCCCCCTACAATGAGCAGGGTCACCTTCAACTACATCAGGTTGCTCAGACCTTGAATGTTACCCAGAATGGGGCATCCTTTCTGGGCAACCCATTCCAGTGTCTCACAACCCTCAGCTTAAAAAATATCTTCCTTATATCCAATCTAAATGTGCTATTTTAATTTAAAACCATTATCTCTTGTCCTATTGCAGCAGGCTATACTCCAAAAATTTTGCTCCCATCTTTCCTATAGACCCTCTTTAAATACTGAAAAGCTTCAATAAGGTCACCCCAGAGCCTTCTCTTCTCCTCACTGTTATCCACTGTGGTATCTGTACAAGAAGGGATTTATTTCACTTTAAATTTCCTATTTTAGAATACTGTGTTTAAAGCAACACAAAGAATTTGTTGTCTAAGAATAACATGACTCTGAGAAGAATGTCAATTTATCAATTGAAACTGAAATGGGAGGTTGAAAACCCAAAAAGCAACGTTTTCCTGCAAAAGCCTGTTTTGTTGATAATTACATATCCATTCTTTTCAATATTAGAAAGAGTCTAGGAGAAGCTATTTTTAAAGGTCTGACAGCATAGAATTAATTTGACTACCAAAGAAAAATAATTTTAGCATCAGGAATGTTCCCCTGCACTTTTCCTTTTGCCAGTATGAATGACTACATGGAAACCCTGTCAACAGCTTGAACTGTGTCCAGAAACAAGTAGGAAGTGAGTGCTGTTCCTGGAACAATTATATCCTGCAAGTAGCACCACTCACCAAGGAGAAAAAGTGCACCTGGCACAAAATAATGGCTTCTTTTCTTTTGGGCAAATGAAGTGCCTCAATGAATATCCTGGATTTTTGTTGGTAATCCAGCACATGATTTCTGGCAGTTGATTAGAAATTGAGAGGAGTGAGGAACGTTTGTGCTTCAGAAAACCAATCCTGGGGCCTTCCAGGTTTTGAGAAACACGACATGAAGTCATACCACCACAGTGTTAAGATAGAAGAGCAGAGGTATGTTACAGACCTGCAATTGGTTCAGACAAAATTATTGGCCATAATTTGTTGTTACGGTGCATTGGTAGCAGGCTTTGTGTTGTGTTCAAGGTTTCTCATCTTCATACTTTGTATTTTGTCTCTGTGTTGTCAGCATTGCTCACATTCAGATTACCATGGAGTATCTGCTGGGCTGTTTCTCTGGTGCCCTTTTCTGGAAGATCTATTCCTTTTGAGACAAGGCTCATGAGCTCTGTAAGACAAAAAATGCTGAGGATCAGCAAGAGACCTGAGTATAGTCTTCATCTAAACCGAAAACTAAAAGTAAACCTTGGATTTTTAGTCTGTTATTTGGAGCCCATTGAGGCCAGTGATGACATTCTCACTGCTCCCCCAGGGAGATTAGATAAGACTCCCTCAAAAGAAAAGTAAATGCATGCTATGGGTCTGCTGAAGATAAGGTAAAATATTCCACCTATAGGTAGAGGTTCCCTTTTGATCTACCCCAAATCTTTAGTAGTACATGAGTATATAAGTCATTAGCAGTGACAAAATTCTTCAAAGACACAGCATGTCACCTTGAACAAGCACCCCAAAGTTTCAAGAGGCTTGGAAAAAGAACTGATTAGGTCCAAAAAAACCCAACCCCAAATATAAAGATTGGTTTGTTTCTCACCAAGTGATGAATGGTGTGGATCTCTATGCATCAGTTACGAAGTCTCTCTGCTGGCTGGCATTAGAACTTGAAAATACTTTTTTCTCATCAGCATATTTAATACAACATGAAAATTCTGCTATTTTTTATCTGCACAGAACCTGTGGCCACCTCAACACAAAACTACCCTTTTGGATAAAAAAGAAAAAAAGGCTATATTTCTTGTGAGTTTGAATAAAATGTTTTTAGCAAAGTGTAAGTAGAAAATTCTCTTTGAAGTGACTTGTATTTTGACAACATGACATACAATTTAATGCCAAGAAATACTGTGCAGATTTCTTCTTGGAACATGTCATAATTTCTATATCCATGTTTTGAGTCTTAAAATAAATGACTAGGAAGTACATTTACAATTCTACATCTGAGTTAATTCTAGAGGAATGCTTTGATTTTTGATCCCTTGTGCTCTATTGGTGACACTTTTTTGACTGCCCAGAAAGGACCATGCTACCTAAAATGCAGGAAAGTTGCTGGAATCCATTTTAGTTACCTTCTCTTGCTCCCTCTGAGCAGAAATTTCCAGATAAGCATTCTAATGAATTCTTATCTGTTTTGTAGTGTGAACTGCCATCAATTAGGAACTAGGCTGAGACCATCAAACTCATTTTAATTAGAACCTCTGATTGGATTCATGCCAAGATCCCAAAGGTAAAAAACTACAGTTCAGACATTTGCCATCTTTTCCAAGGCAAAATTTGAATTCTAGTCAGCTCTCCTCCCTCAGTTTAGCATTTGCTTTCTTGGTGTATGAGCTTGTGTATGAGGTTAAATTTTATTTTCCTTGGCAGGAAGTGGAGATGTTCCTGCATAGACTGAGCTGAGAGCATCCCATTATTCCATCCCTGTCATACACCATTCCACTTATACTGGCAGGCAGAAAAGCAATTTTATCTCTCACACTTTCATTCTATATATTTAATTTCTAATGAGTTTCAGGCATGCTCCATTCCCAAGGCACATTACCTTCCATTATAACCACGATACACTACAATATTTAAAATAATAATAGAGAATAATAACAATAGCTAATGTGTAATCATCAGGCTCATTCTGTCTTGAATCTGTTCTTACCAAGTCTGACAGTTGTAGCCTGGTAAGAGGAAGATCTAGCCTCTGGATGTTTGAGCTTGGAAACATTATTATTACTATTATTATTATTATTATTATTATTATTATTATTATTATTATTATTATTATTATTGGTATTGATATTATTGTTGTTATTGTTGTTATTGTTCTTAATATTTTAACCTTCACAATCTGTGATTTGAAATTCATGCTTAGGACTCAGTAAGCCATAACCAGCTATCAGAAAAGGAAAATTGTTTCCCCTGCGGCCAGGAAAATGCAAAAATGAGCTTTTCCTGACACTGGAAATATCTGTGCATTGAATGCATTTGTATGTACAGGGAACTCCACACAAAATGTTCTCCAGAACAGCCCTCATAGTGAATAGATTTGAGAGCAATGAACCTTACAAACAGAATGATAGCTGAGGGATAGTTTTGGAGTTCATAGACACAAAAAAATCTATAGGGTCCTATGTAAATAGCTGGAGGCTGGAGGAATTAGACAGAGAAAAATTATGTCTGCTCAGGGAACAGACAGCTCAGACCAAGTTGTTGACCCATTAAGTCACCTATGACAGTACTGAGACAGAAGCCAGGGGACTTCAGTTCAATCCTCAATTAGGTCATCCAATCAAAACGTGTTTAGGAACATAACTAACCAGATGAGTTGCAGGATGTCTCAACTCCTGCCCTTTCAGTGTCCCACAACTAAATTTCAGTCAACTACATCAGGAAAGAAATAAAGATGAGGCCACTGCTGCACCAACAGCTTGTGGTTGTGCTAAAACATCACTCAGGTATAAATAAATGCTCATATTGATGTGAGGTTTCAAGCCTTTGTTGAGACTAAAGCTTATTTAAAACCAAAAAAGTATAAAGAATTATTGAAACAGTGTTAGGCACATTATTCCTTTTTCCATGGCTTAACTTTTTGGTTTGATTTTTAGGCCAGAATCCAATTTTAGAAATACTTTAGAGAAGTGCTTCCAAAGTTAGATGTCATGATGTGGGCAAGCCAAATGCCCTGAAACAAGAATTAATAGTTCTCAATGACATTTAAACGAGATTTGGGGGGTTTGGTGACACTAAAAACATTTCAGGATAACCAACCATCACTACACAGTTCAGATACAATTTTAAAATCTTAAGTTAATTCTGTCTTGTGAAAAAGCTGATATTTGGACAAGTAATTTTTGTACATTACATGCAAATTCTGATAACCTGGTAGGTCCAGGTTCTTTGAAAAGAAAATAATTTAAAATGATCAAAATATTTAGTTCTAAACTTAAGAAGGGAGAGATTTAAATTCATAATTCTTCTTTTAGGTTATGTTTAGAAGTAAGCTAAAAATTAGTCTTCTTGTTTACTGAAGTGTTTCCAGTTATTATTGTCTTAATCCCTGTGGATGAGTTCCTTTTCTAGGGAAGGATTTCTTTTAACCTTTATGGATGACACTTAACTTGAAGTACATTGTGATAGCTGCTTATGAAAATTATTTTCCCTGCAGATTTTGTGATTTTAAAAAATGCTTATTGTTTCATTTCCTTGTGGGTTTTTAATATTATGACCATAATTTTTGATCATTGGGGGAAAGCAAATAACTCAAATGGGCACTGAGTCATTGCAGATCCAAAAGTTAATAACTTCCTTCACTAAACTAACTCCATATTCTTCCTGAATCAAATGTCCTGTGCCCAGCCTCTTTTTTTTAATTAGATGTGTAATCATAGCAGGTTTTGGTTATAGTAAAATAGGTAAAGCTCTCATGAGACCAGCCCATGTCTGGTCATAAAGGATATGGTAGGAGGTGGAAATAAGACAGCAGACCTGGGGGACTGTGGTTCTCACTCAGGATTAGACATCCATTACATGTCAGATTTGCAGGGGGAGAACCACTCACTGGAAGACTCATCATCCAATTCCGATCTATACTGATTCTTTTAGACAAAATTTTACTGATTTTTCTAGATTAAAAAATCTAAAATTTCTAAAATTTTAGAGCAGTGCTGAGCAAAAAAACTTTCAGGCAGAGCAATTCTTCTCTGGAGGGCATATCCTCTTAGTTCTGCAGCCTTTATTTAGCAAAAGCGTTTTTCTCTGCTCCAGCTTGTGAATCTTTAACTGAGTCAAGGAAATAATGTGATGTTCAGCAGACTCCAGTCAACTAAGATTACATTCTTTGTACCATGAGAGTAAGGGGGAAAAAACACATTTGTTGAGACCAAAGGGCTCACAGAGGCAGCCCCGGAGTAATTCAAACATAAACAGGAAAGAAACTTGATAGAAAAGCCTGGCACTGGTCCATGTCAAGGCTAATTACTGCCACTTTGTTCATGCAAAGTTCTGAATTAATAAGGTAGAAGAAAAAGGGAATAGAGAGTGTGCACTTCTCTTCAAGGGCACAGCTACATCCTCAATTCTTCGCTTGCTCTTGAATTGAGAAGACATAAGAGCTGTTTTACAAAATATATGCTGGTTGAAACACACTGTCAAATAAAAAAAAAAGCAATCCTGATTTTGTTGACATTAGAATCAAACTTGTTAGGTAGTATTTAACAGTTATTGTGGCCTTATATTTCATTAGTCAGAAACAGGGGCAGGTCTGTTTTATAGTAGGTCAATTTATCTGTCTAGCATTATGCCACTAAGCAGTCAATTTGTTTTCTCCTACATATATCAGTAATTTAAAGTGCATTTTCTTTGTTTAGCATTGAATGCTAAACATGTTGAATGCTGTAATTATTTCAGTAAAATGGCAGCTGTAGGATTTAAATGGATAAGATAAAATATGTTTCATTTTTTAAATATAAACATGGAGATAAAACAATCTTCCTTTTCAGAAATTTTGGCATGGCCCTGAAAATCCTGCTGCAAAGGATAGGATTGCAAACAATCCTTCTGTGGGCAGCAGCCTACACACCTGGGTGATGAATTCTAGGAGGGAAGAAAGAGTTTTTTACCAATGGAAGGCTTTTTCTGAAATGCAAGTCCAACATTTCCATTTGATGTCTTAGAGGACATAGCCACTGAAGTGAAAAACAATGAAACTGTTTGAGCAAATGACCAAACTCTGAGATTTTCACTAAATGGAGAAAAAATTCATGAACCAAACAGCTTTTTCATGAACGTAGTCCAAAATAAGCTATTTCTATTAAGGCTATTCCTGTAATACTCTAAAACAGAGATGTGTGTCTGTGTGTGCACACACAGACATTATCTCTGAAAAGAAAAAAGCAGTCCTGAGAGCTGACAGACCATTGATAACCATTATCTGTTTATTTTTTCCTTGAACTTAAGGCCGAACAAGTAAGGGTTCATGTTTTCCACACACCCCTTTGATGTTTCATTGACTGCTTTTGTCAAAGTGAAATGTTTGAAAGCTGGGAACCAGAAAGATGCAATAACTTTGCATAATGTGTGTGATATCCCTTTCTGCTATTTGTAGGTATAAATCATGCATTGTTTGCTAATGGCTTGAAATAGCCATAAGATGATTTTATGTGTGCAGCCTCACACACCCTACATATCTGGTCAGTGCCAAGCATGCAGTATTCTCAGTTCAAAAATACATGTAGTTGGATTGGTTGCTCAAGTGACATCATTCAAGCCATTTTAGCACATTTCAAGTAGGCTATATGAATACCCCATTTTAAATTTGCCCAGGCCTTCTTGCCATTTTTATGTCAAAAGCTGGAAACTATTCGAAATTAGATCCTTTAGTTTCAGTCCTGCTTACTCTTCTGCATGCACGGAAAATGTGGTTACTCTACAAACTGTACTTTTTAGTATGTGCACAAGTTTTTGTTTCTCAAGGCCAAGAGTATTTGATACTTCCAGGCAGATTAAGAGCCATTCTAACAGCATAAATGCAGGACACAGTATGAAGGCAAAGACAAATCTACTGTTTCGCTGAAGGCCATTAAAAACTGTGATTTTTGGCAAACCTATCCATTACTGTGTTAAACTATAACAGAGATATGTTCAGAGGGGAAACAGTATCCCCTTTGTTGAGCAAGAAAAAAAAATCCTGATTCCAAGCTGCCCTTATAAATTCTCACTGAACCCTTTCAAGTTGCTTGCCAAGACATTAGGCAGTTTTAGGAGAACACTGGGGTGCAGATTAATTCTTAATAAATTGATTGATATCCCTACAAGCCAGCAAGCAAGCTGTGTGCTCAGATGCCATTTGGGTCCCGTGTATCTGACAGGCTCTTGTATAAGTTATGGTTTCACTCTTTAAAAGACCAGTGTGTCATCTGTATTAGAAGTCTTCAAGAGCTTACAGTTGTTTCACATTATAGCTTATTGTATTACAGTTCTGGTCTATTCTTTCTATAAGTAATCTTCTGGGAGCCAGAGAAATAGGAGCCCTTCAGAGTGCAACGACAATGACTTTTCCATGTTTCCGTTCTGCGCCGGGCAGGTGGGGGAGCAACTGGAAGAGACTCATGGAAGCATCCTGGGCACCCAGGTTTCTTAATACTTTATTCAAATTTCACTAGGTTTTGATTTTCCCTTTGAAAAGAGAGTTGGGGGAGACTGGTGGTTCCACACAAGCAGTAAATATTCACCTCTCAGCCATCATTAACTCCCAGAAATCTAAAACTCAGTTTCAGTTCATCTGGTTGGGTCTGGGGGGTGGTGGTGTCTGATCAGTACTCCCAAAGTGACTGAAAATTATCAGACAGATTTTTAAAACAAAGAAACACACAAACAAGCAAACAAAAACCCCAAACAAATGAAAACAACCCCCAAACAAACAAACAAAACAAAACAGGATGAAAAACATCTGCAGGGGTAAAATTACGGGTAAAGTTACTCTACAGGTAAAACTGTGTTAGCATACACATTTCCAGTGGAAAAGTGTGAAGAACCTTTATGTACATTTCAACAGCATTCATTTAATCCCTTTGAAAGTCGTCTGTGTATGTGTTACAGATGTTTGATAAGGAACTCTAAGAAGAATGATACTTCCTTTGTTTCAGCCATGCTTTTCTTAGGAATAAGGGTATTTTTTTACAGCAACTACAAAGGAGAAGTCACTGAATTTGGACTGGGCAGAATTTGGTTGGGTTTTATAATTAGTGTGATCTTCCATTTTTCAACCTATAATTTTTCACATACGTGAAACAGATAAATGATCAAATGAAGGCCTAAACTGTATCTAAGCATATACGCAATTAAAAATATAGTTAATTTAAAGGAAAATGTCCTGTAGACACCTTTATAAGCCTATCATACTATCATACATTAAAAATGAGAACAATTATTACATTTTGAGGTGAGGGGAGTGGACCATGGCTGGTCCAAGTGTCCACCAAAACTGTCCCCTTCTCAGCTGGACAGGGGAGAGAAAATACAATGAAAGGCTTGTGGATGGAGGTGAGGACTGGGAGAGATCTGTCACAGGTAAAACAGAGTTTATTTGGGGTAAAATTATTTTAATATAATCAAATTTAATACAATCAAAACACAGAAAGATTACAAAACATTAAAATCTTTCAACCACACCTCCCTTCTTTCCAAGCTCAACTTCACTCCCAGTTTTGTGCATGTAATGATTCTGCTGCTTCTTCCTCCTGTTGCTCTTGCTCCACCCACAAAAACTTTCCCATGAAAACTTAATAAACATCTAATTTTTTTTAACCATGTCTTTATATCATACAATTTCTATTATTTAATTTTCTGTAAGTTAACTATTTCCTTGGTTATTTTTCATCTTTTCACATTAAATGTGGAAATGTTGTTTTTTTTTTTTTCAAATTAAAGGTTGAAAATGAAGCTCCCGTAAAACATTTCTGGGATATTTGGGATGAGAAATTGCCAAGTGTTCTACGTTGTTTAAGTGTATACATTTGGGATGCACCCAGAATTACTTCAGTTAACCTTCTCTGCTGATTTTGCTTCTAGACCAAATCTCAAAGCTGATCCCTGTTTGTAATACAAAATAGCAGCAGTCCAGGGATGCCAGGGATGTGAGTGAATTCACACCTGAGTTTTATTTTGCTGATTACCTGTCAGTAACATTATTCCAGGGGCTGGAATAATGGCAAGGGCAAAGCCAAGGCACTACACCTGTGTGTGCAGCAGCAAGTTTCTGAAACCTGAGACTGTATCTGGTGTCTCTATCTACTCTAGCATTTAAAATAAGCCCCTTGTCTCTTTGGAAAGAAGTGAGCTTCTGAAATGAATGATGCTGGAGTGTTGAAAATAACTGACATGAGTGGGCAAGGAAGAACTTTTACTGAACAATAAGATGTTAAGCATTTCCTTTATTAAAACAAGTCTTTGAAAATATCTTACAAGTAAGGTTTTGCAGAAAAGGCATTGATGCTCTTATATACTAACACTTCACTCGATGTTTTGAATTATTTCTTATTAATCTATCCTGTTAGAACTACTGATTTTGCTTTCAAATATTCTTAAATTATACTTTTTACTCTGTGAATGCCTCTTATTATTGTAGGCTTCTTTTGTTTTCTTTAGTTTTCAACCTTTCTGCAGATGAAAATAGGATTATTTTGTAACACCCAGAAAATCATACCTCCTCTATTCACATCCAGGCTTCATGTACACTGCAAAAACTCTGTGCTGACATCTAATTCAAAACTATGAGGGCTTTGGCATCACATTGTTCTTTTCCAGCCTGTTAAAATGCACCCGTCCTGCTGAAATATATCTTTCCTGTATGGAGAATCCAAATAGTTTATATATGAACAATTTTTTTTTCCATTTTCTTAATAGGACCCTATAATAAGGATGGGATACCATAGGGGCTATTTTATTGGCTTGTTAGCATGCAGTACATTGATCCCAACTGCTAAATCATTTTTATGGCACATTAACAGTATCATGACATCAGGAAACATATCTCTCAGCTTGAGGGACCTCTTTCCAAACCAAATGCATCCCACATGAACACTGACAACAAATCATATCAGTCTATTCTACAGTGGAATAACAGAGGCCATTTTCAGTCTTAAAAGTGCTTGCTCAAATGAGTCTTTGCTCAGACTTGGGATTACATTTAAAGGTTTGGAAATACCTGAGGTTTTATCTAAGCTTTTTGTTATTCCCTTAGCATTAAAATTTTTGTTTGGGTTTTTGTTGTGTGGGGCTTTTATGGTTTGGTTTGGTTTTTTGGTTTTGTTTTTTTTTTTGGTGGAATGCATTGGGTTATCTAATCATATACTGATGAAAACTACATCAATTCTGCAGTAAATTTTTACTACTTTTTGGTGTCTGTGCAAAAAAGGAAGATGGAGAAAGCAGTGGATGGTTTGGCTTTGGCCTTCCTGCGTTTCAGAATACGTGTGGCAGTCTCTTGATCAGATCATTGGTGTAGGGAAAAAAGTAGTATACAAATTATGTTTTGACTGTATCACAAATATTTTGTAATAAATATTTCTCAAGCAGGAAAGTGAGCATCTGATTCTAATGTTAGATTTGCAGGGTGCTTCATTTCCTATTGGGAGAGATTATCTGCTCAGCGTTTACATACAGGTTTACCTCTCAAAGAACAAGCCTTGCTCTGTTTATCTCTCTTTTTTCTTTTTTTGTATAATTTCTTCTACTGTTTGCTAATCATGACAGTTGCCCTCTATTTCAGAAATCAAAACAGTAACTACTGAAACAGCAAACATTTGCAGCATTCATTATTGCCTGCAGCCTTCCTTTGATATGCAGTCTCTGTCTCCAAATTAACAAATTAATATGAAAATGACTGGGATGGGGAAGGCAGAAGAAAATAATCTGAACATAGTTTTAACATATTCTCCTATGCTCTATTAAATCAGACCTGATATCACCTTTGTAAAAGCAGAATGAATCCTAAGAAATCTGAGCCAGGGAACCCAAACCAAATTTCTAAGAAAACATCAGACATCTCAGAAAGGACATGGTGCCTGAAAATACCCAAATTTATCTCCCATTTCAGCCAGAGCTTGTTATTAACAAATTATGGCTTCCTTTAATCTGAGAGAAATATTTGGGAGAGGTCTGTAGCTGTTATTAACTACCAAATTTTAAATGAACCAATTGAATTAAGTAAAGCATGAGAATCTTCCACCATTTTTCTAGGGTGAAAAGGGTCTCCTTCACTCTTCAGATGACTTCATTCTTAGCACCATGTATGGTAATTTCTCAGCTGTTTCCTATTCTGTAGGGAGAACCTGGCACCTGTACAAAAGAAAGTGAAATGATTGTGTTTCCTGCTTGTTTTCCCAGGCTCCTGCTTCCCCGTATCTCCTGACATTAGATATGCAATGACCATCCCATTCAACCAGACACTCAAAGAATTAACTTTTCAGTGATGATTATCACATGATAAAGTAGGTGAAAATAGTCTGATCAGTGGTTAATGATTCATTAGGTACACATTTCTTTCTTTCTTTTTCTTTCTTTCTTTCTTTTCTTTCTTTCTTTTCTTTCTTTCTTTCTTTCTTTCTTTCTTTCTTTCTTTCTTTCTTTCTCTCTCTCTCTCTCTCTCTCTCTCTTTCTCTCTTTCTTTCTCTCTGTCTTTCTCTCTTTCTCTCTCCCTTCCTTCCTCCCTCCCAGGCTAAAAAAAAAACCAAACAACAACAACAACAAGCCAATGGCATTATGGAAGTAACACTAGAAGAAATGAACACTGTATATTCCAATATATGAAGGCAAGTATTTATGAAATGTGTGTGACTCATTGCCTTATTATCCTGCACTGAGGTATATGAAAAGTGTATTTTTGCTGAGAAAAACACCAAGTTTGTATATTTTGGCAACTGATTCTTGATACAATTTTTAATGGGTTTTCATAGTAACATCTGGTTTGGCTTTTTTTAAATCTTAGTCACAGTCATAGAGCATTTTTAATGTGTTTCTGTGAGTGTTTGTTGAGCATGGTTGTAAAACATTGAAAAAGTACACTACCTGCCTGTAGGAGTAAGGGGTGTGT
Organism: Loriotus luctuosus; assembly: GCA_035582745.1. NCBI lineage: Eukaryota > Metazoa > Chordata > Aves > Passeriformes > Thraupidae > Loriotus > Loriotus luctuosus. Next base: position 9,800,579 of record JAWWEY010000001.1, on the reverse strand, counting down.
TGTCTCATCCCATGGATGACCTCCCCTTCCCATGTAAATGCATCACATCTTATATTTCTCTCTCTTCCTTTTAACAGTTTCTAGATGCAGAGTGAATTCTGTGCTGTCAACCTTTTTAATTTACCAAGGACTGGGTTTTGCTCTTTGTACCTAACTGTGGGAATGAAGAGATTGGCACTTAATCACTCCTGGAGATGTTGTCCCCAAAGAGATGCTCCTCTTGTCCTGGCAGGAAATGGTTCACTTTATGTGCATCCTTCTTTTCAGTGACTCTGAGCCTGCACAGCTCAGAAACATGGTGAGGAAAGCAGTTTTATTTCTCAGTTCTATGGGCTAAGTGCTCCATAGGTAGATCTGGTTGCTCATCTCCATAATCAGTCAGGAAAAGGGAGTGCATCTTGCAAGTGAACACAGATCTGATTCAGAGCAAAGGAAGCTTTGGCAACATCTCATGTAAAATTTCAAGGCCCAAGCAAAGACTGAAAATATTTATTTTAAATTAATATTAATTTACTGAAAATATTAATTTTATATTCCTGCTGTGCTCTGGGGCTCCTCAGAGGACTGATTTCTGTTCTGTGTGTGTGTTTCTCTGGTGTGACTGCCCATCTGCTGGGAATATAACTGAGTGTTTGAAAGTATTTGATTTCCTGTCAGCTATAAGATATTGATCAGGTAGTCATCAAATGGTGCTGTCTGAGCCACCCCCCTAGTACAGACTAACACTGTGAGCCCTCTGCCCAGTGCCACTTGGCCTTCTCCAAGTCCTCAGTCTCCTCTGGAATGTTTTTGCCAAGTACACCCTTGTGACCACAGACTGGACTCATGTCCTACAAGAAATAATAACCTCAGAGTTTCTTTGTGTCTTTATCAGACCTATGACCAGAGAAATACTTGTGCTGGATGTTCTAACAGATGCCCCCTGCATACTTAGCTGCATTGTAGAGCATAATTACCCTTCCAGAAAAATAAGAAGTTTAAGAGTCAAGCACTGCACTAATTGCAATGAAAACTTCATGGGCAGCAATGAGTGGGAAAATTTATTATCACCTGATTTTTTCAAGGTTGGGTCTTCTTTTTCTTTCAGGGAGTGGGGGTTATGAGGGGAGTGGGTGTTCTGTTTAGTTTTTTTGTTTTGTTTGCTTGGGTTGTTTTTTTTAAACATATTTTTAGAATTCAGCACTGAGCCATAGCATAACTCTCATCATCCAAGGCATTAAGTATGGAAAGAAGTAATTGATTGCTGGTTAGTTGTAGCTGTGACTTGTGTTCCTATTGGAATAATAACTTACAAACTCTTACAGAAAGCCGCTATTTGGCACACTCCTAAAAAGCATTTGTGTAAGTTTGGTGTGCTTGCCTCATACATAATGTATACTCCTTAATCACCTGCATAGCCAAAGGATGGCACTTTAAATTGATGACTGTGATATATTCATACGTAGAACAAATTAGTTTAAGGACAGATGAAGAATAGATGTGCACTCTGGCTAGCATGAACTGTTACAATTATAGAGATTATTACAACCACAGCCTAATACCTTCCAGACATCAGAAATCATTAAGTGCCAGAGTTACACAGATCTACAAGCTAGTTCTATCACAAAAATTTTGCTGCATTACAGCAGTTTCAATTGTGCTACTATATTTGAAATTAGAATATTTCTACTAAAATATTTATTTTCACAGGTTCCAAATTTAAACATAGGAAAGCATAATAAAAATATCCCCGACTGGAAAAGAGGATTATAGGGTGGTAAATTTTGTCTTGAAGCATTTTGTTTCCAATCCATAAGAGGAAGGTGTTGTCTTAAGTCAGTGGAAATCAGGGTGAAACTGTTGACCTGAACAAGTGTGGGACTGAAAAGAGTTATCCTCACTTGCTTGAGGATAACTTAGAAAGTAATAACTTAGTCATATCTGTTGGAAGAATCTATAAAATATTACAAAATCTAAACTCTCTCCAGGTTGCACCTAGGTTTAAAAGTGAGCATGAACCAGACCAGTACATCCTAATACCTGCAGGTTTGTGTGTGTCCTCTACATTGAATATGGATAATTTTCATGACTTGAACTACTCCCAAAATTTACACTGAAAAAGTAACTGGAAAGCAAAATTTATTAGAGATTACATTTTTCCTGTTGAAAGCACTATAAAAGAATTATATACCTACTTGTCAGATTCTTCTCTACTCTTACAGTAGAGAACATTTGCAGTTTCATTGGTGCTTAAATTCTTTACTCACAAGGACTTTTTATCTCCACAAGGTAAAAAAAGGCATGTGCACATGGTAGGGAGCCCAGAAAGTCATGGCAGTACTCAGGAAAAATGTTGGTACTAAAAAAAAGTCAATGAAAGTTAACAGTTAATGGGTTTTTTTTGTTTGTTTAGTTTTGTTGGTAATGCCATAAATCCAGTGGTTTTGTCTTTGTAAATTACTATTTTTATAAATGCAATTTCCTTTATAACCCCAGACATTATATATATGAATATCTGTAGGTATGTATATGTATATATCCTTTCCCCAAGTTATACTTACTCTCTTACTGACAAGTGGAAACATTTTTAAACTAAAAGAGAAGAGATATTAGGAAGAAATTATTTACTGTGAGGGTGGTAAGGCACTGGAAAAAAATCACCAAAGAAGCTGTGGATTCCCCATTCCTGGGAGAAGCAGTGGATTCCCCATTCTTGGGAGTGTTCAAGGCCAGGCTGGATGGAGCAACCTGGTCCAGTAGGGTCTAGATAATCTTTAAGGTCCTTTTCAACGCAGGCCATTCTATGACTCCCCTTAGGACAGGAATTGCATGGTGGCTCTGTGAAAATGTAGTGCAAAAGACGAGAATATTCATTTTTTGGTTTATTCCTGTTTTTCGCTCGTTGTTGTCTTTACACTGGCTTGGATCTATCTGGGAAAGTGAACCTTATGGAGAGAATGCCAACACTGTCCTTCACCAGGGCTGGATGGCTTCACAAGTGATGCAAAATCCCACAATTTCTTCCTACTACCACTGTCTCTCTACTCTTAACATTAAATAGTGACAGGCACAGAAATGCTCATGCAGACAAGCAAGGAACAGAAAGGAGGTTCAGCAAGTGAAACAATTCCTATCATCCTGCCCTGGTAAAATGTGAATCATCATCAGGCTCCCATCAAATAGGGAAAATCACCCTCCTCCACCCCTCACCAATCACTACCACATGTTCTTTTATTAAGACATGAGAACTGACATTCTTTTCAACAGAAAGAGGGAGGTTAATGTGATTTTTTTTTTTCAGCAAGTCAGCCCTTGGTATGTTTATGCACATCACCAAAATGCTATGAAATTTCACTGTGCAAGTCTCTTGGTTAAAATGAGGTTTATATCTGATTTTTTTTTGGCCAGTTGCTGCATCTGCTCTAGATTAGGCAACATATGGAGTGAAAAAAGTGAAACTAGAAGCTAGGAGGAGAGCATTTTGAGGTTGGACTGACAAGAAACAGGTATCTTCTGGATATTTGAGTCTAAATTCTAAGTTTTCAAAAAGAAATTGACCTAGGTAGTTAACAGCTAACTGCTGTATGAGTGAAATGGATATTAGGCCTTGAAATTTGTCTAAAAATCTGAAAACAATAAAAAATGGGCTCATGCTGAAATGGATGCGATTCAAATTCAGATGGTGAAGGAAACAAAAAAACACCAGGGAGCAGAAATCATGACTTTTCTACTCCTATCACCTTTAGGCAAATCTTGCCCACATTCTGCTTATAACAGGGCACACTATTACCTCAACCCTCTCAAAGAAAGCCACACTATTCAGGCATTAGTAGATGGAAGACCAGAAGCTCTGTAACTTAGATAAGCTAATGCATGATCAATGTGAATTCAGAGGAAGATAGGCTGTTTTGTTTTATATAAGTCCACAGTCCACTTTTGTACTTGTAGGTCTTTCATACAGCATGCATCTTTGTTCACATGTAAATCGATTAAATGATCCTCAAAAATATGAAAAATTTTGGGTAGAAGAGCAAATGGAAATTTGCATTAAAAAGACCCATGATAAGATTTCAACTATAACAATATATACTATTTAATTTTCAAACTCTAACTAAGGTCTGCACCCATCCCACACTTAAAATGTTTCTGGTTTTTCCTGGAGGAAGTTATTATTTGCATCCACCATACATTTATAAGTTTGTTGTAGGGCTGCATTCTGGTAATTTAAGGGAAAGAATCTGAAGGTGTGCACTGGTTAAATCCCCAAGAAAAATGTCTCTTCCAGGTGCAAAGTAGGTTCCACAGCAGTGGCCATGGCCAGTCACCTAAACTTCCTTGGTCCCTGGTGCACAAGACTTATTTTTGGGTAGGTGCTGTTCATCCATGTTTATCCCTTGAGGTGGATTGCCAGGTGTGAGTTGGTGGCCAGAAGGAGTCTTGTCTATGAGGTCCTTTCAGTGCAGGGCTGTAGCAGAGCTCATGTCTTCCTGCCTCCTGTTACTGCACCTTGCAAGTACAAGAAATGGTGATTTGGTTTTGGCATAGTAGCTGGTGAATGAAGTACATGTACCCCAATTACCTATGGACTGGTGTGCAAAAAGGACAGAAAACAGCAGTTTCTCCTGTAGATGAGGTTGGGTTTAGTTCACTGACAGAACTACGGATTTGTCAGAAACTTTTCTATAGTTTTGGGTTGGTTTTTTTTAATCTGTCTATACAAAGACCAGAAGAGCAAAGTAATGGTAAATATTCCCACTTCTACTCTACATTAAAGAGCTTCCAAACTATTCTCAAGAGAGGCAGAAATTTAAATGTAAATTGTAAGCATGACTGTAGGCTGCTTTTTTTTTTTTTACATATTCTGTCAATAATTTATTACTGCTATTTTCTGCTATTAAGTAACCAGGATGTCAGTGAGGTCTGGGCTGCAAAGCTTTGCTTTGCTGCCACAGGGTCCAAATGCAGGGGATTCCACTGCACAATGTTGTAACCTCCTTATCTCAAGTTGACCTTGCACACCAATCGTCTCTGTAGGTGGCAGAAGCTTTATCAGCACCTCCAGCAAGAAGCACCACTCTCTGGTTGGAAAACATCTGTGTTTACTCTTAGAAATGTCAATCATCTTGTCCTTTTAATTCTCACTATTGCTTACTGCCATGTCTGTCAGCAAGCAGCAAGCTTCCTGGCTTTACCAAAAACTTATATATTCTGAAAAAAAAAGGAGCAAGGAACATCCTATAAAAGTGCAGCATGTAGGGTTAGGGGTATTTTTAAAAACCATACTAGTGTGTAAATGGGCTTTACCAATCTGTTGATATTATTTTGTTGTTTAAGTCCTTTGTCCCTTCAGAAAACCTTAGGAAAGATACAGTAATAAACTATGCTGGAAGTTTTGAGATATTTGTCCTCAACTTCAATTTGGGGTTGGGACACACTTACACAGTTAAAATGTACACCTTTACAGAACAAATTTATTCACACCATTGCAGTGCCCAGCAGCACATCTGCATTCCCCTTGCATGCCAAAATATCCAGTAAACTGAGTCCACTGGTTTAATCCCTGGGCCATCCACAATTCCAGTGTTATGTGTGGTTTTCAGTCTGTGTTTAAGTTGCACACAAATCATGGTCAAATAATTCACTCAAGACCAAACACTGCAGGATCTGGTTTCACTGGCAGGAAAAGGCATTATGGAAAACTTAAGGAAACCATAGAATCCTTGTGCAGAGGGTGTGCTGCTCATTGACATTAGCATGAAGCAGCCTTAGCAAGTGAAAGAATCTGACTGTGCAGCTTCAGAAAACCACTTATTTTTCTCCTTCAGTCATTTGTAAGCTCTCAAAGAAAGCAGAAAGTCTGTACTCACATGCCTACCTAATCCAATATCTCTTATTCCTCTGGGTCAAGGTTACCCAGGTCTGTCAGATGGAATATAAATTTTCTCTGAAACATTGACATTTGAGGGCACGAAGGTCAAATATAGGATTGCTCCTTTGTTGTGGTCAGTTTGTTCTGTGTAAAGTATGTAATGTGACATAAAGAACTCACTGGAACTTACATTTAGCTCATTTCCAAGTTCTGGCTGCAAAGTGTACCCTCAATTTGCAAGTAGAAATTATTTCTATACCATATATCATGTGCCATACATCACAGACCACATTCATTCTAAAGTGTTCTCTGTCAGTGATCACAAGGTTTTGTTTCTCTGCTGAGTTCTTCAGAAAATCCAAGCCAGTGTTCCTAAACCAGGACATTCACTATTTTAATTTGTGTGGTGGCAAATTGTTTTCCTCCTACTTTTCTTACCAATTTTACAGGTCACTACTAAAGTTGACTAAAATGGGTGCAGTTTTAGTTGACTAAAATGGGTGCAATTTGCCTCTGCCAGCTGATGTTTAATAATAGCTGTCAATCCTGCCTAGACCGTGCATCAGTAATTTCTGAAAGTACATAACACACAACACATATGTGGATTGACTACCTTACACCCTTCTGACAAGCCATTTAATTGACTGATAAAAATCAAAGAATGAGTAGATGGACCCTGGAAGGAAGCTAAATTGTGTGTTTATTGGGCATTCAATACTATGTTGGCCTCTGTTAATTGTTAAAAGTTTCGTGCTGCATGTAGCTTGTTGCAAAGGTAAGGCTGGGAATTCACTTCACCCTTGGCGCAAGTTCTTCAGTGCCAAAGACCTGAAGCAGCGTGCACTGGATGTCAAACCACATTCTCAGGTTTGTTGTTGCTGAAATGGCTCCCAGGGTATTAAAAGTCTTTTTTCCCAGCCCCGAGACTGAAGAAGAAGTCGGGATTCCTCCTCCTCTAGTTCTCAAGGTTGTTTATTTTCTGTTATCTAATACATTCTTTTTCTGACCTGCTGAGATCTATCTGGCAGGTCAGTTTGTGGCACACTGACCGCCCTTGGGGTGGTGTTAGCTTTTTATACTAAAAACTGCACGTACTTTATTTACAATAATTTCCCAATACCTATCACCTATGTTAGACAGTCTGTCTCTACTTAAACCAATCCAAAAATGCCACCATCACAGCAGAAGATGGAGGACAAGAAGAAGAAGGACAGGACACGCCGAGATTCTTCCATCTTGCCCTTGAGGCCCCATTCTAAAACCCCAAAATTCTACTTTTTCACCCTGTGATAAATTAACTTTCATTCTACTCAAACCCTTGTGGCATGTAAATGTTCACACAAAGTTGGTAATTGTTTCTGGGGTTAAAATCGAAGGCACAGGTGTCTTTGACTCCATGCCAAGGTCTCTGAGCCCCATGCCAGGGTCTCGAGTCCTCCAGGGCAGCCGGAGGAATGTCCTGGGTTCCGACACACAGAAGAAGTGAGATGTGGTGGGGCTTTCCTGACTGTGAAACCAAGGGCAGTTGCTTCATTTGCAAACTGGTTTAAACTCCTTGCGAGCAAACTTTAAACGAGGAACTGCTGAGATTTATGGTTCCTTACAGGCCCCTAAGTGCTGCGTGTAGTGGAAAAGCTGGAGTGCAAACATGTCGTTCACTTCCCCTGGAGAAGGAGTATTTCATGGAGGCAGGTCAGAGAGCCACGTCTGGATCATTGCTGACTTAATATGTGACCTGGACAAGTTATATAAGCCCACTGTTTCTGCTTTCTCAAGTGTAAAATAGGTAAAATATTTCAGTGCACCTTAATTGGTTGACTGTTTCGTATATACTGGATAAAAGGAGATTACTGCATGTTTAAGCATCACATTTCCCTTTTATATTTTGTTTTAACCACAGCATGACAAGATTTTCTCATTCTTTCTCTTACATTCAGCTAGTTTGAGTGCTTGACAATTCTTTTTTCTCTCATTTTTTCTCCTCTGGTTTTCCTCACTCTGTGCCTTTGTTCTCCTTCTTTCCTATTTTATTCTGCTTCTCTTTCTTCCTGCTCTGTTTCACCATAATCATGACATGAATAATTTCTATTCAGGGGTCTCACTGAGCGTTTGATACACTGAGGCACGTTTTTGCTGCTTGCTGCATGCACACTCTGTGGAGCATCAGTCCCTGCAGGCTGCCTGGGTACATGGTTCTTATTCTCAAGCACTTTTTCCTCCTGCATTCAAATGTTTAAGGGTCTGCTGGAGAAAAACACACCCTGAGAAGCTCAGTTTTGCCTTGATTCTGGTCTGGAGTCTCCCAAGGAATGCTCCTTTACAAAAAAAAAAAAAGCTATTGCTGAGTCATAGTGACTTGAAGGGGCCTGAGAAGCAAATCTGTGACCCAGCTATTGATTGGACTGCCACTTTGTCATGTATGGTAAATACCCAGAGGCACTGGAAGGAAAAGAGGAAGAAAGGAAGTTACCAGACCAGAAAAGCAAGGAATAGGCTTGCCAGGCTGGGAGGCTGAATTTTCTGAGGTGAACCCTGTGCTGAGGGGCAAAATTTATAGCAATAAAGTCATTCAATCTGCATGCTTTTCATCATAACAATAGAAATTATTTTAATGTAGTAAAACTGTGTTGCATGACAGTGAAGGTATTTCCTCAGTGTGGACAATATTAAATAATACACAGCCAGCACATCTGACTTTAGCACCACAGTGGTACATTTGCTATTCCATGATATAGCAATTACCAAATGTTTCAAGAGGGCAGTGAAGGCAGTCTTGGAACAGATCATTATTGTCTTTTTAGCTGTCTAGTCTCTCTTTTTTCAGTCTTTGCTTTGTTAGCTGGTAAATCACTCATTTCTTCTCAGAGAAAGCTAGAACTCACTGCTCTTCTTGGACATCACAAAACCAAATAAGGTTAGGACACTGGCTTACAGCAGGTCCTCACCACCACTGCTCTCCACAAACCCAAAAGTTTTAGTGCACTGTCCTGGTTATCCATCATTTTATTGGGTATTTTTGTTGCTTGTTGTGTTTTTTTTTACCCTTTGGCGGTCTAGAAAACTATCACTGAAGCATCTGTTAAGGGTGGCCTGATTGGGAATTTAAGGATGTCAAAAAGAGTACTGAAGGGGATTTTCCATTGAATGAAATTGAAAAATGGCAGTAGAGTTCTTTTGCATTGCATTTACCACAGAGAACAATACCTAGAGGAAGCATCCATTGTATGCTGGCATATTCTAACTCCCACAAATCATATGTTCAGTAGAACTGTACCGGCAGTTTGTTACTCACTTTAATTTCTTCAGCTTTATCTGTTGAATTCTGAACTCTGTGAGTTTTAATTTAATGGGCTAGTTACCCATCTGAGAGTTGTTTCACCCCTGCCCTCCCAGCAGACCCAGGTGCAGAAGGTAAGGGCTGGTTATTGGGTGCAGGTGTAAAGACAGCACAAAGTACCTTCACTAACAGCTCTGAGGAGAGAGGCATCAGAGGCAGAGACCAAGAGGAGCAAGGAAAGTAGGTTTGAATGCATATATTGAATATATATATTGAAGAGGTTTGCCTTTGTTCTATCAGGAACTGTTTGAACATAGATATTTTGTGGTGTAGTTGTTTTGGTTTTAAAACGTTAGAATGTTTTGGTCTGATACAGCCAGACAAGAATATTCTTGGGTAGTTCTTCTTCAGTATCAGGAAAAAAACCAAACTAATCTTCTTGGCTTATAGTTCCAGCTGATTCTTTACATTTCTCTAGCTTTTCCATAGAGAAAATGAAAAACACATTTATAAGTGACCTTTAGTTTTTGCCATCTAGCAAAGCGTTCCTTGCACCGGCACAGTAATACCGTTATCTTGACCTTTGTCTCCCTCATACAGTTTCTCTTTGTGCCTGTCACTAGCCCTGGCTCAGCTCGTGAGAAGGAGGAAAAGAAGATACAAAGGGAAAACCTACAGTCTTATTCAAATTGTTAGGCCATGTAAGTTTCTGTTTGTTCCAGCTATGCTTGATTTTGTTCTGTTTATTTTTTACCTTTTCAGCTGGAGTTTTCTATTTCTTTCCAATATTTTTTTTATTCCTCATTCAAAGTCTATTTAACCAGGTATATATGTGTGGAGAAACAAAGTTTGGGAGAACTTTAATGCAAGATTTTTCTGGTCTGAGTCATATTTGTGGTTTGCCTTGATGTAAAACCTTCCCCAATACCATGCTGTTGCACTTCCATGTGCAAACCAGTTGTATTTCTTTGAAGTTAAAATAAAAGTGCTTCACTGTTTTCTCTGACTTCAACATAATCAAGCAGCAAGCATCTATGTCTAAATCCTACGTTTAACTTTCAATCTGACCTTGGATTAATCCCTTTACCTCACCATGCCTCTGTTTCTTTTCCTGCCCCAGATCAGCATGCAGGCAGTGCAGAGAGGGCTGGGGAGCTTGGTCTTAATTCTTTAATACAGCTGGAAAAAATCCCTCAAGACATAAACTAACAGATTTCAAGCCATGCTTGTTGGCCACTTTCCAGTCTGAGTGAAGTGCAGAGCTACAGGACGACTAATATGGCTTGAAAATATCACTTGAAAGCCTTTATCTCAATAGTGTTTTGACTGATGCATAACTTGCAGAAAGACATTCAGTTTCCATCTGAAAACATCAAGAGATTTACAGTGTGCCAGTCCAATCTGTAATTTTGTCCTTTGTTCTGTGATTTATTTCCAAGCACATTGCACGCTGTTATAACACATAAATTTAATAAGAAATGTAATCTACTCTGTTTCCTTCCTTTCCTGATGTGTAGCAAAGAACTATGGAGGATATACATTTAAGAACAAGTGGCAGGGCTTCACTCTCTTTCTGTTTCAGTGACAAGGACTCCTGGAACAGGGCTGATGTGCACACAGATAGATGGTTTCCTGTTGTTTGTTTTTAGCCTAATCAAGCTGATTGGGATGAATGGTAATGGTGATGTCTTTAGCACATACCAGAAATTTTCTTTGCTTGTGAGCTGGAAAACATTTGCAGTTTGCAGCAGCAATAGCAGTTGACTGAAGATGGGATATTTGATCATTACCCTCATAATGGGAGCTGCTGTTTTTCCACATATGCGTCTGCTTATGAGCTTAGAAATTAAGAGCATGTTTCATCCATTGATCTGAAAAAGCTCTTTGTAAAAAGGGTTCCTATCGAGCAAATGATGAAATGGATGAGCAGACAGAGGGAAACTAGCTCAAGGTGACGAGCAGAGGGCTGGCAGAGGTGGCAGAGGACTTGGGTCCTTCTGTGGTTTGAGCCCCAGGGACTGCTGACTCCCCCGAGCTCATTTACCCCTGCTAGACTCAGCAGAAATGCAGAATTGTGGTGATCCTAAGCATAGATCCCATGGCCAGACTTCCATGAAGTCTATTTCTGTTCTGATCCTTGAGGTTTGATAGCTGAAAACCTATAGTTAATTCTATCTGCTGACACGGTCTACTTCTCTCTTTAGTACCAAAATACAAGCTACAAAACATTAATTAATTATAAAAAGCCTTATGTGAGCAAGTCTTTCACAGGGATGCTTTTTATGGATGGGCTTTGTGGAAAAGGCAAAGCACTGTAATTTTGGGTGCTGTCTGTCCCCAGAGGTAACTGAGGATGCATTCCACTGAAAATGCAAGTGCTAATTATACAGTCCATCATATGGTATCCAAGATTCGTGCATAATTTTTTAATTTCCTACCACCTTTTTGTTATCTTCCCATTCACTGGCCTAATTGATACACTACCTATCCTCTTTTGTGCCAAATACATTTGTTTTCTTCCTTCTAGGTCACAGTTTTACAATTATCACCATAGCAACATTCCAGCTATAATAAGAAGATACATCTTGTGAATGGCTGGTGATACAACATTAACTGTTAGAACATAACATTTTTCATGTTGGAAACATCTGGAGTTCACAACCAGCAAAGATCTGTAAAAATGTCTGTAGCTCTTTAATAATCACCCAAGGCTGCACTTGCAAGCTTTATTAGGATGCATTACAAACACTCTTTAGTCTCCAGGCAGGGAATGTAATAAAAATAAGTTTTAGTCCAGCACCAAAAGAAAAAGAAGGAAAAAAAAAGACTTCAGTTTAAGTCATGGGACTTAAAAAAAAAAAAAAGGAATTTGAATTGGCCTTCATGTCAAGCCCTTTATTTTTGAGAGTTGGGCCAGACTCCTTTCCTCTCCTGTTCCCAGCCTATTACCTACAGCACTAATATTGCTATTTACTGGCTGATTATATCCTCTGGCAAGATTCGGACTGTGTCTACTTCCCTGCTGCAAACTAATCAGTTTTCAAAATTAGTTATTGATCTCAGGCTCATTGTGGAGGACAAATTTAGTGGCTGGTTCATTGAGTATCAGCAGTGCCACTCTTTGTGTGAGCTGCATAGAAGTGAAAACAAACAACATATTCAGGCCCACGTACATACATAATCATCTAATATAAGGTGGTACAAGACAAGTACAAATGCACTGGCAAATGAAATAGCTTTTTTTTTTGTGTGTGAGAAAGTTGACATAAAGAAATTCAAGACTATTCCTCTCTTAAAGTACACATATATTTCTTACTATCTGATGTGGAGAGTTTATCTGAGAGAACACACTTCTCAGTACTATTACTGGAAAATATTACTGTTACTTAACCTGAAATAATTTGGGGTGCTGAATTTGTTTAGGGTGTTTTACTTGTTTCAGTTGTTTGAAGTCAGTAAGATTTTCAAATAATAAGTACTTGAGCTTTGGATTTACATTTTAGTGGCTAATAATGTGCTGCCATTATCCATTGCACAATTCTGTTGAGCTACGTACAATCTTTTCATTGATTATTATATTGCCATCCCTTTGGTTTTAATGGGAGCTTATCAGATGCAAGAAAATTTAAGTTAAAAATTTTCCCTCTAAAACACTGAGACAAAGATATAATCAGCAACACAGCATTTCCCTGGGGGTGGAAGGCCCATACCCAAGCTGTTACTCTGCTTGAATGAAAGTACATCAACACTAGGTTTCATGGTTCTAAATTTCATCCCCAGGTGGACCTATAAAAATTTCGAAACCTAATTCTTTTTCTGAGAAAAGAGATTCCCATATAGGTTCAGCTGCAAGAATTCATTTTCTAGTCCCTTTAGGAAAATTCCTGGTCCATGCAAGCATATTGAAAATGTCCAAAATTTTTTTAATAATAGTCTACTCCTATCCAACTGCAACAATTTCATTATTTATGATACAAATAAAAAAAGCCAAAAATGCTTTTTCTCTTTCTTAAACATTATTATTCTTAGGCTCTGTATTGAAAAAAACCTCAATCTTTTACACATTTCACTGTTGAAACAATATAAAGAGAATCTGCTAAGTGTGTGTGTATAAACATATATTTCCAAATTAATTTAATGTTCAGTAAGTCTTTTATTTTATTATGATCACCTGAAATTTATTTCAAAGTTAGCATTTTAAAAGTGTCGAAAAGATGAGAATGTCAAAAACATTATTTGCATGGATTTTTCATTAAAAACTATAATTTTCCAAAATTCACTCAAAACTTGGCCCAAATTTCCCAAAAGGTTTATGGATCTGGACTCTTTCTGATTTATGAATAAACCACACACCAGGTCCTTGGCTTTGCCTGAGTTTTGAGGCTTTCATGGTGTGGCTTATTTTTGATGTACAGAAAAGCTGGAACCTCAATAAACAGTTGGTGGTCTGTGATTATGCTCCTTGTTTCAGTGATACACATGCACACAAACTTGCAAAACAAAACTTTTTGATTCATATGGAGGTAAATTAGAAATTACTGAGAGTTTTATGACAAGGTTCATTTTAAGTTGAAAGTTTGACCCTACATTCTTGTGTGTTTTAAGTTTCCATAGAACTCAATAAGAGCTGGAGTAGGCAAAGAGTACAAATTGTGTATAATGGGAAGTACAAGTTAGTGTATAATGGGAATTGAATCTTAGAGAAGAAATAATGAGACAATGGAGTCACCTGCGTATTTCACCACTAGTTTCTGTTACACTGTGATGAATTTGAAACATGCTGCTGGTTTTCCACAGTTCTTGAATGAAGCTGGGGTGTTAAAACATCCTTCTCACTTTTACCTCTCAGCTTATTAAGAGGTAGGATAAGAATCACAGATTTCACTATAAAATCTGAGCTAAAGCCTTCTCTGGTTGGCATGTACTTTGAACACTCCTTAGTCACCTACATTCCTGAACTGATGTACCTGAAAAGATTCAGATTTAAAATCCAGTTGTACTTGCAAATCAAAAAGTATTTTAAGAGATATAAGTAAATTAAATGTGTATTCAATTTAATTTGAAGATGGGCACCCAGGTCTAAAATCCTAACATTTACTTGTTTCAGTGAAGCAATCACTGAACAAAGAACTTGTATACAATTGATCTATAAATACAAGTAAATCAATAAAATATTTTAGACCTCCATTTCTAGCCTATCTAGGTCATTTAAATGCTCTATCCTCGAGAGAATTAATGAAATTAAAAACTATATTACTTTTTTATTTGAGCATGCTCTGTCTGCCTGCAATTTCTCTGCTTTCAAGTGAATGGTTCCACTAGAGTTAACACAACCATGTTTTGCCCTAGATTTTTATTCAACTAAAACTAAACTGAAAACCAATATGCTTAAAAATGTTTTGGTGCACTCAAAGATAGTACTAGGCAACTCAAAAAATCCCATATTAAAATGCAAATGTAAGGGTTTATACTCAAGATAAAATTTTAAAGGAAACAAGCTCTCCTATGAAATTCAAGCTATATTTTAATGAGGTTTAATTGAGAAAGAGGTGGTAAAATTTAAGCTGTGAAAAATTCAGAAATCGAGGTGTAATATTTATGCACTGAAAACCAGTATTGAGGTAAAATTAATAAATTTTTTGAGACACAATTAATGAGAATTACCTGTGTCACTGAAATGTTGACACACCAAACAATCCTATGCTAGAATGGAGTAAGCTTTAGATTTTCATCTCTAGTTCTCATACATTTTGGAACTGGTTTACTTCCAAGATGTTTTTTTAGCAACTTTGTGTGGCTGTATGCCAGCTGAAAATGTTTCAATATCTTTTAATTATTTTTCTTCTTATGAAAATGATGGTAATTTCATAGAGGTTTATGTTTTGATAAGATAAATCTTGTTTGCTATTTTGCTTATCTCAGATGCCAGCACTTGATAAGTAGTTAATATCTGTTAATGCAATGAGGGATACCTGGTTCAGGTATTTATGATTTTTGAAGCTTGAGTACTGGTTTGAAAACTTTTCAAGTTTATTTTTATGCTATGTGCAGTCTCCTGAGAGGCAGTGAGAATTGTGAGATTAACATGATCTTGAAAGTCAGCAAAGTTAGTGCATCTACATCCTCCCTTTTTGTTGGATTGCTAAACAGGCCACCAGCTGTGATTACAGCTACATCTCTAGTGTTGCTGAGTTGTAAGGGAAAAACAGTCAACAATAAACTGTTTAATATAATTTCCATCTATCTTTGGTGCCACAAATTAAGATTAATTTAATATTATAATTTATATGGAATTAATTGAGAACATGCCATCTCGGTTCCCACACTCAGAGCATGTTTATCATTCAACAGTAAGATAAGTTACAGATGTAAAATCTCAGGAGAAGAACAAATCCCTGTGATTTTGAGTGCTTTGAATTGTTTGTGGGTTGGTTTTGGGTTTTTTCATTTTAATTAGTAGCTGCTAATAAGGCTAACCAAATTACTACAGATTTATTGTCTTATGCAAGTGAATTTATCGTCTGTGAATTGCAATATAGAATTTGGGGTCCATTTGAAGATGTTTAGCAATGCAGAAGCTGTCCTTGTGCAGGAGTGGTGATGGCATTCACTACCAATAGCAGGTTTGGTATTTAAGTTGGAAATGTGGATTTTCAGTACAGGAGGGATTCATCCTCTTTTAAACTTGATCCAAGCATGATTGCACCAAAGCTTTTATGGCTGATTAGGGTAGAAACACTGTTGCTCCTCAGTGTAGCATTATTTTCTTTTCTGTAGATTTTCTTCCAGTAAAAAATGAAGGACCTAATGTGTGCAACCCAGCTTAAGTCTATCCCAAGAACTACCAGAATTAAAAAAAATCCAAATGGTGTTAAGCAGGTTGGTATTGTGCAGCACTTGATAGATTCCTACCACTTAAAATATTCAGGTTTGCTTATACACTGCCATCGAAGTTCAGAGCAGAGTATTTGGTTCATTTAACAACTGCAGACACTCCATTAGCCTTTTTCCCTACCAGCCTCACATCTCATATGCCTGCCTGATCCATCTGTCACGTTTTGTCAAAGCTAAGCACTCTCAGGGAGCAGCCATGATTTCACAGTGCATTGCAAAGTGGGGCTCCAACCTGAATATCCACTGAAGCACAGACTGAAATTTTAATAATAGAAGAGCAAATGGAAGCTCTGTAATCAGCAGGACTGCGAGCAAGGAGGGATGGTTACATTAATGCAGATGTGTGGTGGGCAGTAAGACATGTAAATCTTCACTGAACAGATAATGGAAGGATGGAAATATCAGGTTAGATTACACAGTCAGGCTTCTGCCTTTGAAAGTACTCAGTTAAAGATGCTGAGAAGAAAGCTGAATAAGCCAAGTACCCAGAATCCTTTCCTGATGTTCCTTGGCTCAAAACAAAAGAGCACACAACACCTCACAGATCTGGCTTTTCAGAGTAGAAATGGATGGTAGGGAGTTAATTGCAATCTAAATACAATATACCTCAACAATCTGGCCACTGACATTTGCATACTCAATTAATGTGCAGTTTGATTATGGGATGCTGAAAAAGATTTTTCATTCCAAACTGAAGGTATTTTAGTATGTTATTATCAAGACTTGTGTGTTTTATATACATGTATATATGTACATAAATCCCTTTCTGTCTCTGTATATGCAGTCATACTGACACATACAGATATAAAGAGCACACATCTATAGTAGAAATCTGTTACACTGACTTGTTACTGTCATTCTGACAGAAATTGTGACTTATGTTGGGTGCAGAATATCTAATTTTGTAGTAACATCTGTATCATTGTGCAATTAACTTCCTCCCTGTCTACATGTACTATATATTTTCTTTAATATTCTTACATGCAAATTGCACTCTGAAAATAAGTCATAAGTCTTGCCCTATAAAATTATTTTAAAAGTTAATATTATTCAGGAACTAAAAATTTAGCGTGTGGGAGGACATTTTTTGCTGCTGGAGTTATTTAGATGCTATACATACCCAGCTAGTGCATTGTGATAGAAGAACAGCTGTACTAGTTAAGTTAAAACAGTCACTGTCCTCCTTGGGGAGTAGTCAGCAAAGTGCTTAGGAAAAGAATTTCATAAAAGGCTAAACACTGAGCATTTTCTTAGTACATTCTCTCATTTTCAGACAATCTGTGGCACTGAGATTTTCTGAGCCAGAGGCTGCATGGACATCTTTGTGCTTAATGGCCCTTAATGGATTTTTTTTTTCTAATCATTTGCCTAATTATTTTTTTAACTCATTTATCCTTTTGGCCTTCGCAACATCCTGTGGCCATGAGTTCCACAATTTAATTACGTGTTATGTGAATAAGCACTTCCTTTTGACCCTGGATGCATTAAGAATACTTTATCTGTATTTTTTCTGTCTTTTTTAAATTTCTTTTACTTTTATGCTGGTGCCCATGCAGCAAGAGCTAACTGCTTGGAAACTTTGTTCTTTAGACTTTACCTCAGTGTTCTTTGAATCAGAAATGGTCCTTTTGATGTTGGCATAAGCAAGTGTATGAACTATAAACTGCACATAAAATACTGGCTAGATCTTGAACCATGAAAGAAATGTGTTTCTAGTTCAGCTCTTTTTCTGGTTCTTTCCCATAGTTTTGGAGAGTGGGTCCTTGATTAACTTTTGTGGTCTCCTACTTTATGAATCCTGACTTCTAGGGACTGTGAACAATGAATGACTTAAACCCAATCAACCATCAACAACAAAAACACACAAAAAACACCTGCAGAAACCCACAAACCAAAACCAAACAACACTGTAAGTTTTAAATTGAATCTAGAAAAAGACTAAATTTGGTCTGAAGAGTGAGAAAAAGAAGGTTAATCTTCACGTTCCTAAGTGAAATTCCCTCTGGCCGCTGAATATCTGGTTTTATTCTGTAGTTGCTCTTGCATTTTGCATTGGTGAGTTCGATCCAAAGAAATGAGGCATAATTTAATATGAAGATTTTATCATTAAAAATCAAGAAGTCAGCTTCTTTCATGTAAGGTGTGGAAGGAAAAAGGACTTTTGGATGAGTATAACACCACTCCCAATTGAGATATTTTTCACCAAGTAACTAAATGTGGATTTGTGGCCACACCTGAGGTGCTGCGCTCTAAAAATGTCAGCGTTACAACTTTTGATTTAGAGGTAGAAGAAATCAAGCAAGGAATAAATCTGATGAGCTCTCTGAAGTTGAGGTTATATTTCAGGATAACTGAATCTCTGTTGTGGAGAATGTGCTTTATTTTAATCTGACTTCCAGTGTTTTTGTGGCAGTTTTATTTCGAATTTTTACTTCACAGTTCTCGGGCAAATGTTCTTCTGATGGCCTTGAGTCAGCCACTGCTGTCCAGAAGACAATAAATAATAACACATGATGTGCATAATATCCTTCCTAGAGAGATTATCACAAATTATTTTGCACCCTGTTGAGCATATCACGGCTCCTGGTGTGATGCTTGGCAGTTCACTGCCCTCCAAATGCACTGCCTGGTCGTTTCCTATATCCCACAGTTTCTGACTGTCGTGTAGATTATCTTTCCTCTTGTTTTGCCATCAGCAGGGATATAAAACTCTATTTGTAATACTGAACTTACCAAGAGATATTTCAGAACCTTAAGTGTAAATGTACAAACAGTCTTCATGGAAGCTGTTTAATGCATTTCCTGTAAATTCTTAAAATGGCTACAGCACAGCTTGGCAGCTCAGCTATGTGTACGCTCAATATTTTTATATTATAGCAACTGGAGATGTAAGGTGTGCTTAAATAGGAAAGGTATTAAAGTTTGATTACTTGATACAGACAGGAGGCTGTTTTTCAGCCAGTTAGGCCTGGTCATAAAACATGTCTTATGTTTTAGCTGAAGGAAAACACAATAAAACTGCAGGAATGTGTTTCTCATGCTGAATGGCGACAATCACTGTGATTTGAACCTTGCTGGTTCATCTCCAGTGTTTTTAAAAGACAGCTGAAACAGTCTGATGATCCTTCAGTTAGGAAAAAAAAAGGACTTATCAATATGAAAATAAATGTTGTAGCTGATTTGATATCACTAATAGTCCAGCTACAATAAAGGCCCATTTCCTGGAATCAAAGGGTTCCTGGACTGATGCCACATCCACATAAGTGAAGGAGTAGGTGGAGGCATCTGCTTGTTTGCTTTCTCTTTCATGACCAGGATTTCACAAGTCAGTCTTCCATTTCCTGGTTATTTTCCTTTTAATTTTTAACATTTTTGAGCATTGGAATGCCCAAGGATTTCAAAATTAAAACCAAGGCAGCCTCAAGATGCAGCTGACTGAAATGTTTCTATGCCTCACAATGGCATTGAGAGGCAATGCCTCCTATTGTCATAGCCAAACTTCAAGGAACAGATGATTCCTGCTTGAGAAAACTGCAATATGAAAATCTGGAAGGCTCTCAGTGTTCTGAGTAGTTCTGACTTCTTAAATTGTGCTGTTTAGCCTAAGGCATGAAGATACAGTTATTTTTCAAGGCAATAACTAGCAGCTTGCTATTGCAACCCAAAAGATGGTTCAAACATGAGAGTATTAAAAACAGTAACATCTTTCCCATTCAAAATTCCCACTACAACACACTTTTCAGGTTTCTGTGAGGAAAAAAATAAAAGTTAAGCAATCTTGCTTTGCTTAGCTTTTAAAATTTTAGCTTGTGACTGATTTTAAATGTCAGTTATATACAGAATAATTCTCATCTAAATATTTTATTCATCTAATAAATAATTTATTTTAGGTTTGTCTTTAAGATTTCAAAAGCTTTGGAGAGTTTGGGAAGCTAATCTCTACTTTTTCCTTGCAACCATGCAGAATGATTTCTACACTCATATGTTGGGGGAGGCCAGGCTTTAACTCAAGGAGTCGTTTATACAGGGCTTGGTAAAGATGGAAATACTGCTCTGTGCTGTTCTGTATTGTCTGTACAAGTAGCAGTGGCTGTCACCATGATATGTTAGAAAAAGAAAAGAAATGCCTGTGGAGGATGTCAGAATGATAAGTCTTGGTCACAGGGACCTCTCAGGTTCCACTGAGCTCTGCCAAACCTCTAATTCAATCAGCTTTAGGGAAGGCAAACTCTCAGTACCTGCTCTGCCTGCAGTGTTTGAGTTATAGCTTTTCCTTGGGGTAGAAAAACCCACATGTAAACACACACATTTATATATATATATATATATATTATTATTTTTTTAAATGGTATGTATATATATAAAATAGTATGTATATGGATGGGCAATTGTTACTTTACTTTGCAAGGTAAATGGAAACCAAGTCTTTATCTTACTGCCTGGAAAGAACATAATTTCTGATCTCATCTGGTTCTTTCACTCAATTTTTGTTCTTGTCCCTTTTAATCTTGGTGTCATAGTTCAATCCTACTACCTCAAATCTTCATATGTTTGCCTCTGCTAATACTTTGATGTTTCTTGAACTATACAGAGCTGACATAGAACATGTGGCTGATTACTGACCACAGAAATTATCAGCTAGGTTTTCTACAGAGAAGCTGTTCATGCTACTACTGAGGGTATCATGAAAATTTAAATGAATGATGAGTATTTCTTTAAATACAATAACAAAAGCATTTGCTCTCCCTCCCCAAAAAACCCTACTAAAGCCTACATCAGATGTTCTTCTGCCAGAGTCTGAATGCTTTATTGTTTGTATTTCTTAGAAGAACTGAAAAGCAGAAAGATTTACTTAATCAGTGCTTACTCTTAAGGGATTTTACTGATGCTGAATGTTTGCTGTTTGAAAATAAACACTTTAGTTTGGTCTGACAAACACTGCTTGATGGAGAGTAAAAGCATATCTAGAATTATTCTAGCAGTACTTAAGTGTCAGAAAAAGTGTGGCCAGAAGGACTAGGGATGTGATCATTCCTCTGTGCGCAGCAACTTGAATCCTGCCTTCAGTTTTGGGCCCTTCATTCTCAATAAAGAAATTGAGGGGCTGGAACACAAGTCCAGAGGAGGACAGAGGAATTGGGGAATTGTCTGGAGCACAAGGCTGATGAGGGGAAGCTGGGGGTGTTTAGCCTGGAGAAAAGGAGGCTCGGGGGAGAGCTGATCATTCCCTACAGCTCCCTGACAGGAGGGTGCAGCCAGGTGGGATCAGCCTCTTCTCCCAGGTAACAAGTGATAGGACAATAGGAAATGACCTAAAGTTGCATAAGGGAAGGGTTAGGTTGGAGATTCAGAAATAATTCTCTACAGAAAGTGTTATCAAGTATTGGAACAGGCTGCTGAGGGAAGTGGAGTGGTGGAGTCACCCTCCCTGGAGGTGTTTAAAAGATGTTGATGTGGATGTGCACTGAGGGACGTGGTTGAGTGGGGGCTTGGCAGAGCTTTCCTTTCCCTTCTGAGACCCACTGGATTTCTGACCCCCTTATTTAAACATCCCTCAGGCTCCTGGGCATGGTGTGCTTCTCTAGGCTCTCATCAGCTGCCTTCACAAACCAAACAACTCCTCCTTGGAGGGGGTAGAAGGGAAAGACAGTGAGTTCTGGATATATTTGCCTATAATTGGTGCTCTTCCCACAGACTACACTTGAGTAAACCCAGAAACATAGGAGAATAAAGCTGAGGACGTGCACTCAGCCATCAGTCTGAAGGAAAAAATAGAATCCAAGTCCAGGCTTAATCCTGTTTCACTCTGGTACACAAGTAAATAAAAATCAGATCCATTCCATAATTTTCAAACAGTTCATAGTACGAACACATACATATTTCGTTTATTTTTGAAGTAATCTCTTATTGCATTTATGCAAAACTTTCACCCCCACTTCTCCCTTAGAACATCACTGTCATGGCATGCAAGGTCAGCTAGAATTTCAGGCACAGGAAGGGTCAAATAGCATAACTAATTGCACTTTTATGAAAGACAACAGAACACAAGTTCACTAATTTGAGCCTGCAGTGCAATCACATTTAAATGCTGAATACCCATTTGAACCACAACACATTTTTTTTGCCTGTACACATTGAAAATCCAAGCATAAAATATCCCCAGAGAGATGATAAGCACTTTTTAGTTGTGTTTCCTCCACATTTTAAGATAAGTACAAGTAAAGTGTGTAGGTAATTTAATGATTGCTTGGGTGTTAGCACTGTTTGTGTTTCAGAGTGAATTTTCTCATCTTTTTAGCTCCTTAGCTACAGGTCTTCTATGAGAGCATTTCTTCATTCTTCTGTGGTTCTTCATTCTCAGTAAGTTTGGTCTTTATGTAACTCCTCTTCTGTGGTTTTCCACTTCTCTGGTGTTTTTTGCCAGCTGGGTCTCATAATGTGTAACCAGATCTGATGCTTCAGAATTGTTTAAAATAAGAATTTTGCATTAAAACTTTGTTTACCCTTTCCTTATGCTGAAGAAGACTACAGAAGGCTTCTTCTAGTCTTTATGTGTGTTAAAAGATGTTCAAGATGCTCTTAAAATTTCATCTTTTAAATACTTAATTTGCCTCATTTATGAAAATCCTTGGCAGCTAAAGATGTTTAGGTTTTCTGTCTCTAGTTTTTATACCTTTATGAAAATACAGATTTTTAAAAAGACAGGTTAGACCACATATGGTCTAACCTGGAATAGTAGGTGATATATTTTTCAGGAGGTTATAGAAATAGAAGCTTGGCAGTCTTGGAAATGTTCTCTGTTAGCAGTAGGAGCATTAAACATACGAAGAAATGTATGTGATTTGCATTAGTGGTAAATGAAGCTCTAAGAAATCACAGCACTCCCTGCCCAGCCTGTGTTTCCCAATCTGCCATCAATCTTAAGAGCTGGAATAAATTCCTATTAAAAGAGATGGAGCTATTGATGCACTCCAGAGGACTGAAAGCTGGGTGATAACATTTACTGGATGCAAACATGCTCAGGACAACTGCAGCCACTACTGGCTCTCTCCTGTTCTCTCTGAAAATATGACAAGGGCAGGGCTGTGTGCAGTGGCTGAATGTCCAGTTGTCATTTTAGCTCACTTAAACCCACTTGATCAAACCAGGAGAACTAAATTTGAGCTGGCAGTCACTCTTCCTTCGAGGAAGCAAGTCGATATTGGCTCTATGTGCAGCAGATGCATGGCTAATGCAATAAATACGGTTCTTAAATTCTGTACATAGGAAAGTGAAAACTGCTCATATTTTTTAGCTCTTTTTATTTTGCATTTTGCAAAGAAGGGTTTATCCTGTATTTCACATTTGAAAGGCAGACAATTGCTGTAAGTGATTCAGAATATTTTTGGATGCTTGTTTATCAGCATAAAAGATTAAAGCTTTATGAATAAATATAGAAAATTCTTCACAGCTTTCTAACTTCAGAAATCCTCTTGTGGTAGCTTCTTGAACTAATATATTTATAATCTATACATTGGAGGTATTCAGCAGATTTATAATGTTTTATGAAGACTGTTAAGCATATTAATCTGCAAGCTTTTGTGATTTCATTCAAATTGAGTCCACTAGGACTCCTCTGACTTTGTAATGTCAATATTTTAATTTTTTTTCCTATGGTGTTTTAAGGGGTGTCTACTTACTTAATTTCTCCAGGGCTTTATTATCACCTTCCTCCAAAGCTTACAGGCAGCAAAGAAAAGGCAACAGATGCTGAGGAAAAGCAAGAAGCAAGATGGGTGCTCAGAAATACCTCAGCAGTTCCAGTCAGGTCTTTTGTGGAAGAATGGAGTATCTTGTTCCACATAAACTGGATTACTCAGCACTTGTGTAAACTAACCTTATACCCTTTCCTTCAAGTGTATCCAAACATTGCTCATGCCTCAGTTTAATTAGGGTAAGGGTTTCTACGTAACGTGATGCGATATTAAGTGCACACAAATATTTGGCTAGACAAACATCTGCATTTTCACTTCTGAAATTAATCACAGTCTGAAAAATGCTGGAAATGAATGACCCAATGTATAGGAGCAAAGTTTCCACAATGGTTTAAGGAACAGTGCCTGCTTTGTTATGTACAGACAGAATATTTGCTCAGAAAAATAGGGGGTTAGGCCAAAGGGTATCAAATCCCCTCACATCTTTTGTTATTTACCACTTGGTAGAGTAGCACTTTCTCAGCAGACATTCCTTGTGGAAGTAGACGAGTTTGTCAGGTCTGGATAATAATTAATCTGTTGAGGTCATTAGGGAAAATCTGAGATATCAGTGGAAATTGCCCTGTATGTTCTGAAAGCGTGGGGAGAAGAACCAGTGAGAGGGGCAAGCCATAGGCACAGTAGATGCCAAACGGACAGGAAACTTATGGCAAAAGAGTTTTTCTTCTCCTCCTTTCTCTTTTCATCTGAAAAGATTCCTCTTGCAGTAGGTGGGATAGGACTGCATCCATCTCAGAAGCCAAGCAGCAGCACTAGAAGTGTTCACAAGTTGCTTCCCACACTAATGTTGCCTTCCCAGGCTGAACTGGCATTTTATTGGAGAGGTAAAGCTTAGCCAAACACTGCAGATCTGATACACTCAGGTTCCTCTGCCCCTGCCCTTTTCCATGGCTTAGCTCACTATTGTATATTCTTTATTATCTAAGCAAGCTGATATTCAAGAGCTTTTTTTCTTCTCTTGGAGGGTATTTTTTGAGGATTTTCTCTCTCAAAAGGCTTTCCCTGATTAGCTCAGTGGATGTGGAATAAGATTGTTTTGCTGTTTTCTGTAGAAGTTGTCACTGCAAACTCAGATGAAGCAAAAGCACTTGTCAGCTTGGCACATTGTGTGTATTTTGCAGCTAACAGGAACAGTTTAGCTTTTTTGTCCTCTTTTGAAAATCCAAGAGACCTTGATTCTGCACATAAAAGCTCTGGCAACAGGCCCACAGATCTCTCTTCTAAGTGTATGCCGAGAGTTTGAGTTAAAAAATTCAAACAGAAAAGATTTGGGGCAATATGGATAAAAATTCTGTCCTTTCTTTTCATCAACTTTAAAACTCTTTCCCTTTATAATATATGCAATATTCCACAAAGCTTACCTTCACTTTAGCAGCTGCTCTGAGCAACAAAATAAAAACAAAAGAGCTCTTTGGAAAAGCCTTCTCTCTTACCAGAAAAGATCCATGTTCTCCTGCCCTCCTTTAAAAGACCATGGGCATATCTAAATATATTTACCTGGGGCACTGATCATGATGGTTTTTTATTTTCTGCAGTTTAGTTCCTGAGGTGGGTGTCAAAGCAGCTGCCCTGGCTGGGAGGTGGTGTGCCAGACTCCTGGCAGTGCTTCCCTCTGTTTTGGGAAGAGCAGTGCTCCCAGAGCTTCCAGTAACCATCACTTGCCAGTAACCATCACTGCCAAAACCAGCCCTTCCATTCTTACCTTTCTTACACTTGCAATTACAGTGCTGAGGTTTTAATTAAGAGGTTGAAAAGCAGCTTCAGATGATCCCTATGGGTCTTTTGAAGGATTAAAAAGAGGTGTTACCTGTTTAAAGACAAGAGGGAAAGGGAGTTGATATCTGGACACCTTATAGATAAGATTTACAGGGTGAAAATTCAGCACATTTCCCTCAGAAGTGTATTATTGGCATTATTGGAAAAAAAACAGAGTTTTCTATGTAAAATTCTCTCATTTAGAAGTCCACATCTTTGTTCTTGCTTTTCCTTTAAAAAAATACCTCAGTCATGCAGGTGGGATTGTTTCTTTGCTTTGCTGTGTTTGGCTATATAGGCATGTGCATACTGATAATTTTCTTCTCGTGATTAGTGTATCCCAGGTGGATGGTATAGGGCTGTTCAACTGCACTCAGGAAAAATATTGTGTGTAAAACCACGTGGAAACACACACATTTTTCCCTGTTTTATATAGAGGTGCAGTACTCAATGTTATTAATGGGGTATTTTGGTTTAATAGACAATGCTCCTGTGTTTTAACACTTCAATATTGTTCAAAAGTAGATCCTCGGAAAAGAAAAAAAATCATTTACTTAAATAGCTTACATGGCAGGCAAGTGTATGAGAGTCAATGGAAATCAATACCAAAATAGACATTTCTACTACCAGGCTTTTGAAAGAGATGTATAGACAAGGCTGTTAATTGGTTTTCAATGGAATAATTTTCAGTGGAGTTCATAATTATTCAGTTGTATGTATCCTCAGACCACTGTAATTTCCCTTTAATTTCCAAACTCTAAGCTTCCTATGGAGCATTTATAAAAGAACAACATGACTTTGCCACTTTCAGGAAGACTGTGTTCTATAGACCTCGTTTCTCAAGTATCAAATGCCTTTGTGTTTTTTGTGTCACTTTGGAATCCAAGAAATATGTTGCAAACAAATTTAGGAAATAATTTATAATTTCTATTCTCGAGCTATAAATATTTTAGTGGTCTTAATTCTCCAGGCTAGTTTTCAATGTTCTGCCTCTGAAATTGTTGCCTGATTCCTTCTCAAAAAAATCCCATGGGAATAAGCCCTGATATATGTGTGCCTCTCCTTGTGTCTGTTCCTCCCTAATCAAAGCTATTTATGATTAATTTTCTGAAGTTTGGTCAACATTTTGCTGTACATAGAACTCAGTAGCTATGATTGGTAATATTCTGCTTGGCCAGGGAATGAAATTCCCATGGAGCATGGCACACTTGCATTGTGCTACGGGGATTATGCCCACTTTGAACACAGTTCAGATTTAGAGGCATAAGACTGCAGGGGTGCCTAAAATGTGTCTGCCAACTTCAGGCATGTCAGTTCATCCTCCACTACCCTGACAACCTTGTGCATGCTTTAAATAGCCACAGTACGGGATAGTGAGTCCTGTGGCAGGGGAGAGATTTTCACTGGAAACAATTCTGGGAGAGCTTTTAGGAAAACAAGCTGGAAACAGCCCTAGATAGAAGCAAAGATGAATAAAAACCAATTTAGAAGCCAGAAAAGATATCCTAATTTTGAAGAATGCTTCATTCCACAAATAATGTGGTGTAAAGACCCCCATAAATTTGAGATGAATAGTTTTGGCATATGAACAACCAAGCCCACCCCAATTTTGGGTGCATAGAGAAGTTGTTTTTGGATGCTATCATGAATTATATGCAACCCACTTAGAACAGGCAAAACTAATATTTTATAACAATTCATGAGGGTATCAAAATAATTATTTAAAATATGATGGCAATATGAACTTAGAACTGTTTGTTCAGGTATTAAATATTAAGAAAACAGGATTGTGGCATTCAGTCCAACTCCCCTCTGAGTGAACAGACTTGTTTAGCCCAGTCTTCTATCTCTGCAGTAACTAATCAAGGTATTTCCAGAGAGACTTAATAATTAAGTCATATTTAAGTCATACAAAATTAAGTCTTTTGCTAGCACACCCTCCCAGTCCAGCAGCACGAGAACTTCTTGCTTTGGATCATAATCTGGATGGTCATGCTTAAGAGCCATTAGTTTATCTTTTCTTGATTAATTCATCTAAGTGTGTTGTACTTTTCTTTATTTGGAATATAGTATGGCCATTGGTTTGACTTTGCTCTGCAAAAAAAAAAAAAAAATTCATTTGCTTTAAAACTACTGTCTAATTTTTTAAGCTGGACTCGATTTTTGCATTGTGAAAAAATGCTTCTTGACTGATCAGTTTCACACCGTTTAGGATTTCCTTTTCCCTAATTTCAAATACCCTTCCAGTTGCCCCTTTATTCACTGGAGACTATCAAGTCTTTTCTCTTCACAGAACTTGTTCTGCACCCCCTGCTCACACTTGTCAGCCTTCTATGTTTTTATTACTTGGACCATATGATTTTTTCAGACAGCCTAGCCAGCAATGCATGCAGTAATTACAGTGTGGGCACACCAAAGATCCACAGCCAGTTTAATACGTCTCTGTTTATACCCAGACTCCTTTCCCAATAACTCCCAACAATCTGTTTGCCATCCTGACTGCTATGGGTAACAGCTAAATCAAATCCAGCATTGTGTACATTTGTTTTGTTTTTTTCTATTAGCCTTCCTATTTATTGATAATGAATTGTAATTGCTATTTTGACTATCACTCCCTAAATGCATTTAGGGTCTTTCTGCACCCTTCAGGGTTTGTTTTTTTAACAATTTTTGACCATGAGGAATAATTTTGTATCATCTGCATGCTTTGGCATCTTTCTGCTGGTTATTTTCTCAGTCAGGTGAATGGAATGGAATAAAGCTTGTGGAATGAAGTGAATGGGACAGATAACCACAACAAAGTGAAGGTGATGGCTATTAGACATGAACACTTTTTTCTGAAGCAGTCATCTTAAATCACCACTTGCAAAGCCCATTAGCACAAGGCATTTCCTTGCCTGTGTTTGAGGAGTGTAGTTCTGAGGACTTATCATGGCAGTAGGGGCGTTACAGAATTACATTCTAAGCTTTGTTTTCTTTCAGCTTGAAAAGGTGGCATAAAAGAAACTGTTACCTAAAAAAAGAGAGAATCAAGCTCGTAGTGGATGATCTTAAAATAGCAATATATCCTACAGATCACTCAGGACTGCTGTTTATGTTATGCTACTCCCAGGGATTACTTTGGTTTATGATCATCCCTTGTCCTATAAAGGTTTGTGATCATACCTAAATGTGGCCATACCTATGTGAGGCTATGCTAGATAACACATGGTGGTGTATGCTGAAGTACAATGAAGTAATATTTAAACTTAGTATTTCTGATCCAAGGGAAAAAATAACAACCCAATCGCTTGCTGATGTGTCTGTCCATTTTAGGCTTCACCCTGTTGCCTCTTTATGACTTTTATTTGCTTCTTTAAATAATTTTAAACCCATGAGAAGCAACAATCCCTGCTGCCTAAGGCTGGCGTGCTTACATAGCTTTCAGGAATATTTAAATTGTTTAATTCTAAGGAAATTTCTGTGAAAGGTTTGAGACGGTGTCTCTAGATATTGACAAACGTAAATACCAATATTTCTGTGCTGTGCTAAGGTATAAGGAAAGAGAACATGGAATGGATGAATTTTTGCTTTAAGGTGGGATAGATAATATTTCTAGTATTTATCAATTCCCTTTAAAATAAGTTGGCATTGCTCAGTGATGACCTTTCCTAACGTGACCCTTACAGAATCCATCCTTATAGACGGTTCTGTTTAATGATGACCTTTCCTAATGTGACCCTTACAGAATCCATCCTTATAGATGGTTCTGTTTACTTTTGCAAATGAGGCTTCTCCATTCTGTAATTATTTTAGGAACTCGGTATCTTTCCAGGAATTTCAGCTCTCCCAGAAATGTGTGGTTGTGTTCCCTCAGGGCGCACGGTGGGGAGCGATGGCCTCACTTCTTCAGAGAGTTCTGCACGAGAGTGTAGGAATAGGAATACTGGCTCCCATCCAAGCTCCTTCTCTTCTGGCAATACCCTATGTAAAATGCTTTAAAGGAAGATTATAATAACCTAACAGATGGCTTGTGTAGGATAATCTGACACCGATCGCTTATACTTAAAGGTTGTTTTAAACCCAGAAGGGTAATTTATTTCCACATTTTTATTACAAATATTTATCATAACAAAGTGTTTTCTGTAGAGATGTCTCTGAATCTTGTATTCCTGATGGCAGCACTAATCAATTCTTCAGTCAGATAATATGTCTTTATGAAAAAAACATTTTTGTTTTGCTTTTTTTATTCTCATGCTACCATGTAAGAAACTTTGTGTCATCATTATTTCATACACGATTACTGTGACAGCTGTTATTCCTCTTTCCTCAGCAGTAAACAATCTCACACCTTTTCAATCTTGACATGTCTTCCAGATTCATGATCATTCTTATCATTTTTTCTCCAAGTTCATGATCTATCCCTAAATACCTGATTTCAAAAAAGTTTCCAGATGAACTTTAACTCCTGCTGATAAATACAAAATTGCTTTTCTGTCCTCCATATTCACATCTTTTATCCATCCCAGGCACATCTTTAAGCAATATTAAATGAAGCTGAATTAGTGTGAAAAGAATAGCTGTTGGGAATTAGGAGGCCTAAATTTGATTACTTCTTCTTGACCAAATCATAAGCTCTCCTATATTCCTACCTGCAAATAGGGATAACAGTAGTTCCTTGCTCACAGAATGGAATACAGGCAGAAGAATTCACATGATAAAAATACCTCAGGAAATGTTCTCAAATATATATAATGCTGCATAAGTGCAGGTTATCTATATTCAGCCAGCCCAGTGGCTTGAATCTAATTGTTTCCTGAGAAAATGTAAAATATAATAGATTTTGACATGTAAAATTTCCAAGTATGTGACTATATTCTCTTCATTAGAGGCATATTAAAAAGAAAAAAAAACCTTTGAAGTTAAAGCAGGAGAAATAATAATTCTACCTGACAAGAATAGCTGGAGCATTAAGATTATTACTTAAAGATTAGCTAGACAATAAAATACAATACTGGCCTCTTTCTCACCTCATAGGAGCTTTTTCAAAAGGAAGTCATAAATAATGAAGTTATAAACAGGAGCTTTTGGTAAAAAGATAAAAAAACTCAAATCCTTCTCCACATTTTCTCCTAAGGGGATCTCTAGTCCACACAGGGCTGGAATTGGCACTGGCTATCTGTTACTTGGCTACTTTTTGACCAGCTCACACTTCATGATCTCCTCATCCTTGGTAAAACACAGGTTTAAGGCAAAATGCATGAAGACAAGTAGGCTATAACTTAGCCAAGATGCCATGGTTTTCCTTGCAAATGTACAGCACACCTGGTGCTTCCTCTGCTGCAATCATAGTTGACATAGTTGACATGTCAGGTCTCACATAATTAGTTTTATTTTCATCAGACAATATTAGTTTTATTATAGTACCTATTTGTTATTCAGAAGAAGGGAGCCTTTGTTTTTGTTAAGATAGTGGGTTTTGGGTTTTGGGTTTTCTTTGGTTTTTTTTTTGTTTTTTTGGTTTTTTTTTTGGTGGTTTTTTTGTGGGTTTTTTTTTGTGGATCACCAGATTAGCTTTTATAGTTCATCCTTTCTTTAACTTGTTTTTTTAATCATCATCCTCTGTCTTAGTACTGTAGGTTTAGCCTACTCTGGTTCTTTGTGACCAGAAATGTCACTACAATATTTTGTAGGCAGTTATTGTCTTCAGCCCTAAAAGAGATTCATTTTCTCATACCTGTGCATGAGTGTTCACTTCATCTCCAGATGTATTTCCAAACCTCAGCAACACTTCAGATTTGAGTTATCCAAATCTGAAAAGCTGTTAGTCTTGGCTTGGAGGGAGTTTGTGCATCACTGTTAAGCAGATGTAACCTGTTTTTTTCCAGAAATGTAAGCCAAGTTTTCACAATGCCAGTTGTCTTTATTTTGCTGGTGCTTTCTCCTTGGCTCTTCCTGTTGAAGGAGCTGACTCTTAGGTTACACTTGGACAAAGTTGGTCAGACTGCAGCAATAAAAGGCACTTTGGGCTGGATCTTGGCCAAAGGGTGACTTAGTCTGTAGAAAGAGGAAATGGAAGTTTGGGGAAGTCTCTGTGACGTCCATGAATTCTCCTTACCTTTGGGATCAGGTGTTTTAGCCTTACTGCTTTGCCCTTTCTTTTCCCCATCAAGCCATCACAGATGTTCCTCAACTAAATTTAATTAATGATTTCTTTTTTTTTTTTCAAATAATGGGAATGGTTATCAATAAAAATGAATTCTGTGAGGTGGCCTTCAGCACTTCAACACCACAAAGCTTCTACCAGTCAAAGGAAAGACTAAATGGGTAATGCTTGAAAGTTACAAGCAGCTGAAAATAAAGTGTCTTTACATTAGAATTACTTCTCCAGGCTTAACTATAGCTCGCATTGTGTGACTCAGCTACAATTCTATTAGCAATAAGACACTGCAGGGAGTGTATTTCCAAGCAATTATTATACTTGGGTGATTAAAGTAATTCTAGATATGACCTTGTCCTGCATAACACCGCCAGAGGCAGGTTGTAATCTTGCAGAAGTGTATTGCTTGTCTCATCTCATTGCTTAATTATAAAATGTACACAGTAAATATTCTGGAGATAGGAAATGGAACCAATGCTATAAAACCCTCAGGTATTACATTATAAAATAAAATGTAAAGCACGACTCCCTTTTTTGCCAGTCACCTTCAATTTTATAACAAAATAAGCAAGTAATCAATTGCAATCATAGATCAGCTTATTTTGAAGCCACACAAGATGGAAAGATCATTATATTGCATGAAAATACACCTTTTCTCTTTTTCACTACTTCCTTCCTGTGTTACTGGAAGCTTTTCATGTCAATGTAAAGCAGTTCAATCCATAACCTATGGTCTTCCTCAAGCATCTTTTTCTCTCCACATAGCAAGGCTTCTATCTGATTCAGAACAGGTACATGAAATTCACCTCTATTTCCTGTGACTTTTTTTCAGAACTGAGATCCAAACTCATTCTCTCAAAAGGGAAAAAAAAAGGTTTATGTAGTCATAGGTAGGATAGTCTTGCTGCTGGGTTGCTTTATTCTGAGGATAAGATTATCATCAAAATTCACTGCTAGGGAAGAAAGAAAGAAAGAAAAAACACTGAATTCTGAAGGAAACACATAGACTGGAAATCACTGTTGTAGGATATCTGTATGGAAGACATTTCAATTATAACATAATAAAATCTATGGTCATGGAAGTACTTCTAGGGCCTGATCAAAAGGTGACAGGATTAAATAGAACCACAGTGAGTTAGTTCAGATCAGTCATAAAATATTGTGCATTTATTTAGCAATATAAAAATATATTTTGCCACTATTTTTTTCGACCTTGCACTTCACATGTTTTTGACTCTTTACTTCTATTTGCTAAAAATTGTGGAATAAAGCAAGAATTTGCCTACAGAAAACTTAATACATTAATAATTGACATACAGGACATTTTCTAGGGATTAATAACCAGCTGGGAGAGCTGATGGCCTGAGGCAAAGCCAAGGGCCATTACCCCCTGGCTGGTTATTAAATCCCCAGGAAATTCCCAATGCTAAGGTCATGATTGCTATTACAATCCTTTTTCTAAAGTGAAGAAAAAAAAAAAAGCCTTGCCTCACTTTATTTCATCCTTTTTAATAATTTATTTTAAAATACTGGATGTAATATAGATACAATGACACTAGTGTTTGGACATTTCTAGGGACCTAAAACCCCCTCAGTATCAACAGAAAGCCTCCTATTTTTTCCTGTGGATCAGGCCCTGTTTACAGGCACAATCAAAATGCTTTTTGGGTATCCAGTACAATGTCAGGGTTAATTCATACTAAAGAAAAAAACATGTCCATTTTAAGTTAGTGATGAAGAAAACTGGGAAACCCCACTATTGGCTGGGAAAAGAGCAGATAAGTAAGAAGCACTAAATTGTATAATTTATTTTGTAAAATGATGGGCAGTGGTGCAGTCAGATGTCTGTTCAGGCCATTACTGTATCTTGTGTACAAAATGTCAATTTTAATTGTGACTGGACGTGCTTTACAGTGCAGCCCACAGCAACCAAGTCTAGGATAGTCAGAAAGGGAATGCAATCAGTGCCCTGTATGCAAATGCTGTTAGGAAAATCAGCTGCTTGGTAAAACAAGTCTGGCATCAGAGAAGGAGGGGCGAAACAGTCATATTTTATTGTCAATAGGAGTGATGAAACCATGTAGATTAGATTAGAACAGACCTAATTGGAGATATGGGTGGTTTGCAGTACAGTAGGGGGAGCAGGCGTTAATTTGTGTCATGCTACGCCATGTCACTACCACTTGAAATTCCATTGGGCAATATTAATTCCAACAGAGGTCTAGGCTGCTAATAAATGAGGTAAATTGAGTCAATTACTAATTTCATGCTTTTCTGATTTTTGGTTTGGATAGATAATATCCACAGTTTAATGCACTGTCCTCTAGAGATCTTTGCCACTTATGAAGAACATGTGTTCATAGAATTATTTATACTATTCCTGTTGATAAACATTGCTCCTGTACCCAGAGCAACAGGACAAAGGGCAGGAAGGGAGCCAGGTTTTGTCTGCCTTTTCCTCCTGATTGAACTATTTCATTAGTTGTGATATGACTTTCTTGCCTCCAGGCAGATCTTCACTTTTTCCTTGTCATTTGCTTCCTTATCAGAGGCACAACAAAGTCTTCATTCACGTGCCTGCACTGACATTTCCCTATCAATATCTTAGCACTGCTTTAAGCAGTCAGGAAGGATGTTTTGTACCAGTAAAGGCAGAGGGGAGCAGCTTTTACACCCCTCACTCACAGGAGAGACCCCAAAGCTCATCTTGAATCAATGGGAAAAATCAAGAAAATTTTCATGATTGCTCCCATGCTTCTGAGACAGAGCTTTTAATAACACACTGCCTCTCCCACTCTGCTCTTGCTCCACTCCTACCTATGGATGATGAGGCAGGAGTTGTGCAATCAGCTGCAGCAGCTCACCTCCTGCACCGCCCAGGGAGTGCTCTCTGATCCACTGGCTCACTTTCAAGTCTTGGATGCTGTCCCAGAAAACCCACTTCTAACAGAACCTCTCTTACTCTATCAACATAATGCAAAATTTGATACCTCTGTTTGGGAAAGACAAAGCAGAATAAATGTGATGGATGGGTTTTGATCTCTCTGGCAGAATTATTTGTCTGCTCTGCCATATCTTCTTACTGAAATAGCACATTATTTATTGTTGCTAATTGAACTCACCACCTTAGTTCAAGACATGTATCACCCACTGCCAATTCTTTCTCTTTCTCATAAACATGTGCCAATCACTTATAAAAGTTAAAATAAATGACAAAGACATAAAGAAACACTATCCCTACCCCTCAAAAAAAAAAAAAGAAAAGAAAAATAAGGAAGAGAAACTCTAACATAAACTACTTAATTTGGAAAGTCATTGGGAAGAAATAATGGTTCAGAAAATACTTATACCAAGATAATCTTCCTTCTTGCTTCTATGAAGCAAGCTCAGCATTTCTCTTTCCCATTTATCTACTTTTTAAAATAAATCTTTTAAAATATAATTTTACATGTTGACCTTTGATTATCGTTACATCTTCCTCTGTGGGATGTGGTACTCTTGTTTTAGTGTGTATAGAAATTAATTGTTTTTTTAAACCTTTGATGTTTTAAGCAGAGAATAAATTGTGAGAGACAGTAAGAATAAATTAGATAGAAAAAACCTTCTATAAACACACAAATATTGTGATGAGGCTGATAGAAAGGGTAATGCAGAAAAGTGCAGAGGCAGCTAAATGACATAAAATGATCTGATGCCAAATGATCTGAAGCCACAGACCCATCTTTCATGGTTCAGTACAGGTCATTGGGTGAATTTTTATTTTTCACACTAACCTTTGTCTGTATTTGTATAATGAGTATTCATGACTACATCTTGAGGAGATGTTTAAGTCCCTACATCTTGTGGATATAAATGCAGCTATCAAAGCTACAGATCGATTCCTTTCAGCCAGAACGTAGATTTATTTAGTACTGCCATTTCATGACTGCAGACATTTTTGATGGAGCTTTTCATATTTTATTTTTTTGGGGGTTAAAAAGTAATAAAGAATTGCCTCCTCAAATACTGGCTTTTTTGTGAATATGCATAGATTATTCAGATCCTATCAATATTTGGTATTTCCCTTTGTGAATCCTTTCAGGAAAAGTCTTTTTCCTCAATTTTTTTCCACAGAATTCAAACGCACCACTTCTGGGATGTCTTAATGTCTAATAATTTCTTTAGAACAATAATTTGCTTTATGACTTCCTGAAGTCTACTGTATACAAACATATTTTTACATCATGGCACATGGCAAGGGAGAAAAAGTGAGGAAAAAAACCCTCTTGACTTTTGGGTGAAATATTAGTCTTCAAATCCAGATGAAAATGAATGTGGCAACTTATTAATATTAATACTAGCCTATTAGTATGTAAAACATGAATATCTCAACAACTACTCATTCTCTAAGTTGATAAACCAACAATGAGTGTATCATTCTGTGGAACAGTGTAAGCCTTTAAGAGCAGGGGAGAGACACTGCAGCTGAATTATGAAACAAATTGGTTCTCTGCTAGATTTGTACTTTGCATGTTTGTGAGGATATTAACCTCAGGATGGGAGTTGTGTGCCCCCTAATTACACACTCAGGTTATTTTGAAAAGCTTTTAATCGGACTTTCACATAACAGTGAACATGAAAAACATACAGATAAAAAGGGGCCATGCCTTTGAATTTACATGGGCAAATAGTACTTTCATGTCTTCAGCAGTAATTTTTTCTGTTGACATTGTAGATGTGAGGTTTATGCCATCTGGGTCAATAACCTCCTTGTTTCAAGAAAAATGGCTTCTTTTTCTGGAATGTTTAACAGACAGTGGAGGAGATTAAACAGAAGCTCTTACATAATCTTTTCATTTGTATGTTAAGAAGAGATGGATAGGATGCATATGGAATGGTATTTGTGGAATTTTTACCAAAGCTATCATTGTAATCGAAATCTGAAAATAAATTACTTTTCCATTACCATCATTCACAATTTTTTTTCTTAAGTTTAGCAGGATAAAGTCTTGGCTTAAGCCTTTTCAATGAACTAAAAGCATTAGGAGGAGATAAATACAATGAGTGCAAATCCATTTTACTGCTGAAATTATTGTCTTACTTGCTCAGTAGGAAATACTCTCCTGCCATTGCTGCAGGACTTGTCAGAGGAAATTCTGGCTCTACTGAAATTAAGAGAAAAGCTTCCTTTGATGTCAGTGGGGACAGGATTACATCTTGGTGTTTGCCACCATGGATGCTAATTTTGACCCTCAGGAGAAATGTATTCACCAGTGTCCTCAAAGCAGAGCTTTGCAGTATTTATTACAGACTGTCTGCTCTCCAGCAGAGCACTACCTTTTATTTTTCTGCCAATTCTGACTGCAAATAAATAAAATCTATGTGAGGAATCATGAAATCTGTCATCTTTCTGGCTTCTCCTGTACTTTTAGTAGAAGAATAATGTTAGGTGGTCAGTTTTTTTATTTGGCAGTGAGCACTTACATAAAATAAGATTCACCATAAGATATCACAATTAATAGATTTCTAAGAAAGTAAATTTAGCACCTTCATAAGAAAAGAAACCCAAACAGGCATGACCACCAAATAGATGTCATTTTTATTTGAGAAATGTTATATGAGACTATATTATCTGAGACTCATAACCAAAAATTTGCTGCTCTGAAGTGCAAATGTAGATTTTAATATCCAATGCCACATGTTAAAAGGAAATTGGATGTTGAACTCTTAGAAGACTAGTGCATGATCATATGTTGCAGTCTAAAAAACTAGTAATGGTGCATGAACACCTGCTGCCATCAGGCTCCTAGTGGAGTTTTCATAAAGGAGTGCAACTGAAACATTCTGTGAATGGTGACTTTAAAATCTACCTATTTAACTGCTTTAAATTGCAAGCCACTCCCATAACAAAAACCTGAGTAGTGTATTCTGTCCATCTACTGCTTTTCTTGTCTTGGAAAGTGTGTCTTTGCCCTGGAGGAACCCTGGTCTGCTCTGCAAATGTATTAAGGACTAAATTTTTTAAATATCTTAGAAAGGTTTGAGTTAGAAGGCACCTTCAAAGATCATCTAGAACAACCCTTCTGCCATGGGCAAGGGAATCTTTCACTAGATCAGGTTGTTCATGTTGGCTCATGCTTGCTATGGAGATGTTGATTAATGTGACATATAAGTTATGTGTACAGATGCCCTCCCCTGATTGGAATAAATAGGAAAAAAGCCAGATAAAATAGTGAGTAAGTAAAATGTTAGTAGTGATATTGGCTACTCCTCTTTTTTTTTAGTCTGTGCTTTGGACATAAATAGTCTCATAAATACATTTAAACAAAGCTCTTAGAGGTAAGAGGGAACTTTCCTCCCTCCAGTAATTAAAAGACAACCGCTGGCCAAGTAGATTTAGTAATGTGAGTCATAACTTCAACTCAGGCAGTTTTGTGGCCAGTCTGGATATGCAGATGGCCTTGGCATATGACTGTGAAAGTGATGTAAATCATTTCTCATTGAATCGTAGCATCCCAAGCTGTTGCCATTTAATTGTTCAGTTTATACAAAAGTAAATGCCAGTAGAATAATTTGAACTACTGACATGATCTTTCTGTGAGGTGCTGCTTGTTTATTAGCTGCAGATTGTTTCAACAGTGAACTTCTGCCCCAGGAGGTCATGCACTGTTTCACCACCTCATGTGACATGTTTCTGACGGTTTCGGTGTCTTCACAGTTTTTTGGTTTGTACAGTTCTCTTTTATCTCTTTGATCCAAAATGAATAAAATATTTAAACTTCCTGTTTCATACTGAAATAGTGTTTATTTTACTTAATGTAGGGCTCTCTGCTATCCTAGTGTGACAGGTCAAAATAATTTCCTAACACTCTACCCAATACATTAAGGCAGGTTGGAAAATTTCTATGACTGTAAGCTGAGGGTTGTCCTATGAAGTGGCAAGAAAAAATATTACAATATCTTCTTGCCATAGCAAAGGTGAGGTAATTAGGTTTGTGCAGATAAGTGAGTGTTCATATTTTCTACTATAAACTAAAAAATCTACCTTTTGTAAAAAGATGGTTTTCTGGATGGCTGTCTTCCTTTATTCTTATCTTCCAGTTTTCCAGCTGTACTTTCCCTCTTAGAGTAGAATATTCTTTTTAGATTGAGAAGTCCATATTTTCCTGTGTGTTTGCTCCACATAGGTTCTACAAATTTTAGATTTAATCCAGCTACACTATAAAATATGTCTTTGTATTCAGAGACACTTCACTGCAAGTCACACAAGTGGATCATAAGGAATATGCTGGCTAACATGTCTTTAGTCTGGAGCTAACATAAAAGTATATGATGCAATTAATTAGGAACATATTGGAAGTATCTTTGTGACTGGTGGATTTAAATGGCAATGAAAAGATTAGCTCCTTGGTCAAGCATCTTAATGACAAATGTTGCAATGGGACTGTTAAATTCTCTGACAAGCATGCAGCAATGCTAGAATAATACTTAAGGTGCCTTTAAAAATACAGTGGATGGACTGCAGGAAAGTGAGGCCTGGAAGAAACAGAACACAAGGAAATCCAAGTAAAAATGAAGAGCTGTTTTAGGTTTTCCACTTGACTCCTACCACCAGAACAATAGGCAACACTACTGCTAGCATAGCATAGTTCATAACTGGTTGAATTTTAGAAACAGAATTATAGTCATTATTCTGTTTATAGCAGTTATAAAAAAGACTTAATAAACAGAATATTACAGCAACAGTTTGTCATCTCATACTTCCCATCACAGTTCTGTCATCCCATTTGGTCTGTTTGTATATGTCTTCATTTCCAGGCCTTCATATGCTTCTAGATGTGCTCATCCTACTGGTACCTAAAAGAATCCTGGCTTTAACTGGGGAGATGGGAATTTGGTGGAATGAAATTTATGAATTTCAGATTAAAAATGCTTAATTTGAGAAATTCAGAGTTAGCAGATAAAAAACGTGTGGATAGATGAGGAACGGGATAAACAGCAAACAGCAGTGAGAAGTACCAAGGAACTAAGTGTAAGGGGAAAAACTCAAAAAAGGGTAAAGAGCTGTTTAAGGTCTTTAAAGATTGGCAGAGCTCATGCATATTTTTATATGACTGGGAATAAAGGAGGAATATCCCTAAACATTAGAGCTCTGAAATTTCGGGGACTGTCTTGCAGTCCAACTACATCTAAAATGGAGCTTGTGAAGTTTATGAAGAGGATTATGTGATGTGACTGTGATATTAAATAAGTGATGCTGAATAGACTCATATTCTCATAACTTTCTATCTCTACAATAGCAATAAACATACCTTGGGGTTCTCATTCAACTGAGTAATTCTTCTTAAAACACAGGACTCTAATATGAATACAAAAAAGAAAGAAACAGAACCAAAATTTGGAACAGAACTTCCTTCTCCATAAGAAATCCAGATTGGAATGTTGGACAATGTCAGTAGTAACAGGGTTCTGGCTGCAAAGCAGTCAATTTATTGACTCATTAACAGTTCATAAAATTTAGCACATTCCTCTGTTTCTTGTCACTGGTAAACATATGCTCTGAATTTATAGTGGGATCTGCAGTACCATTCCATAAATATTAAAAATAGTTTTGTGATCACTACAATGAATGATCATTACAATGTGCTTCAAACCACAATGGAATTCTGATCTTAAATAAAAGAATTGCAAATTGTGGCAGACAAGTTCACATGATTCATGACCTACTGAACTCACTGAAACAGTCCAGCAACTCAATGAAAGCCTTCAAGAACACTTTTCCCCCCCAGAATCTAAAAGCAATTCCTGATCATAAACATAATTCTGGAGGTGTGGATGAAATGTACTGTTTCTCAGCGGAACAAATGGAACCAGTGAAAAGGCATTCCCAGGATACTGATAAACAAATGTGATGATTATAGATCTTTTGAGTACAAAATAGAGTTAAGACATAAGCACCATTTTATCTTGTATTAAATAGGGTCTGGTATACCTGTTACTGCCAGATTCCTCTGATTTTTCTCATGTTGTAATGTGGTATTCAGTTTGAGTAAAGGAATTAGGCTTTGACACACAAGTTTTAGAAGTCTGTCATAAGTACGTATTGTCAAGGAAGTGAATTAATGGACTGAAATGTAGTGAAATACATAAAAACAGCTCAACAATTAACACAAGAAGCAAATAAATTCCACAGTGTGGTCTTTTTATTTTCTCTCTTCATCAGAAATGTGGTATAGAAATTGTTGAGCAGAGAAAGAGAATCTCCTTATTTCTCCTGTTCCTGTGAACTTGTCTTGTCCAATACTCTTTGGCTGGCAGTGTCTTCAACAATTTTTAGAATAGCATCAAATGTAGCTGACAGTAGACCCTATATATAAAACTATGTAGTATGTTTCAATGGAAAGCATTTATTTTGGCTGTCCAGTTTAAATTTGATTTGACTTGATGCAGTTAAAAAGGAAGAAAAAAGTCGTTTTATTTGCAGACATGACATTTGTCATGTTATAACTCATCCAGAAATTAGGTACCTTGCAGACCTGTGCTCACCCCCTGACCCCCACCACCAGTGGAATGGGGAGGAGAATCAGAAACAAAATTAAACCTCTGGGTTGAAGTAAGAACAGTTTAATAGTTGAAATAATAATAATGACAAAAAACCAAAAAAATTTGTATTGAGAAGGGAGCAAACAAAGAGAGAGGAATAAAATCAAAGACAGATCATTGATGCATAATAAAATTTCTTTAGTTTTATGTGTAAAGTGGTGGAAAATTAATTACAAATACCTGCATTTCTAGAACCCTGTGTTTGTATAGGGAGAAATTCTACCTCACTGATTGCATATGATACAAAGTACTACAATTTTTTTGCTGTTCAGTAAATAGCTTTATATAAATGAACATGTTTTTTCTACTTCTAAGAGGTCCACCTAGGATATGCAAGCAACAGAACTGTCCCCAAATAGGTTACAAAACGAATGTAAGTTTTCCAGTCCAGAGTAAAAGGGGAGTTGCACATGTAAACATCAACTTCCATTTTGTCCTTATGCATCTCCTTTCAGAGAGCTCTGCTATAGGCTTGGGATAACTGAGAGCATATGCAACTAATAAAAGAGGCAAGATCACAGTGGTTGAGGTTTTTTCCTTTGCGGACCTGTTGCTTTTGCTTGGACTTTT
This sequence comes from Loriotus luctuosus, assembly GCA_035582745.1. Classification (NCBI taxonomy): domain Eukaryota; kingdom Metazoa; phylum Chordata; class Aves; order Passeriformes; family Thraupidae; genus Loriotus; species Loriotus luctuosus. Next base: position 9,758,760 of record JAWWEY010000001.1, on the reverse strand, counting down.
CATGAGATACAGCAGGATACAAATGTGAGATTGTACATATTTGCAATCAAGATATATTCTAAGCATGTGATGTATCTAATTAAAACTTGCTGTGTGAAGTGGAATAACACAGTTCAAATTTCCTTTCAGCTAAAGGGACACTTTCACAAACACAAGGACTGATGCCCAAATAATATTGTCTATTTTGATTTCCTGTAATGAACTAGATATTATGCATCCTTCAATAATCTCTACAGACAATTACTATGATTACTTTTTTTTCTTTGATCTGATGAGATATCTCATAGAAGAACATTCAATCTGAGTTCTGGATAGTGGGGAATAACATACACTTTTGGGTAATAGGTGAGTGTTTGGGTTTGACTTTTTAACAAATTGAGTAAAAGGATACCACAACACCTTTTCGTCAGCTCCTATGTGCAAAGATTTAAAATATTTACATATTTTTAAAAGTCTTTACATTCAAGTTTTCTAGATTATTCCCTGAACAAACTATTTGGCAATTCTCCACTGAATCATTCCTAGTTAGGAATGCAGAAACCAAAGTCTGATGCAGAACTCTACTGTCTGACATGAGATGAAACAGAGCTCTCATCTCTACTTTTGTGTCTTTATAAGCATCCATGATCTTTGTGAGTGATCATGCCACTTATGTGTGATTCTCAGGTCACACATAGAAAAAAAATATCCCAACTTCTCTGTAATTTCCTCCTTCTGAAATGATTTTCCAGTTTAACAGACTTTTTTTACATATAACAATTGAACAATGGACCACCTACAGCATCATATATATGAAGTATTATTAGGTAGTACATAATGAAAAATTATATAACAAGATAATTAAAATGAAACTGATCTAACACATAATTGGACATTTCTAATGTAAAAACATTTTTAATATTTGTTTGTTTACAGTACAGTAGTACTGATAGTATGGTTTTGACAAAGACCTGAAATGATCAAAAGTTTTAGCATATCTGACAAGCATCTTGATAGTGAAAGAAATTTCATTAAAATGTAATAATTGGGATTGAAGCCAACAAGTTCAGTAAGAGGCAGGGTGTTAAAAAGCACAGGTATGGAGTAAGTCTTGGCAAAGCTGTTGGTACAGGTCAACAATAGGCAGATATACACACCAGGCATGTAACAGTGCCCAAGAAATTAAATTCAGGCTATTCACCAGATCCTTCAAATACACTGCCATATATTAGCAGTAGATCCTTTTCTGAAAGTCTGTTACACAAGACAGATTGTAATAGTAAACAATTGCTTGAATCTGTGCCTTAACAAATAATAACTCGGTGTATGGTAGTATTGTTCTGTTCATCCAAACACACTGCCTGAAAAGCCACTGAGCATGTAGCTGACATTTCATTTGTTTTCCTCTCACTTAACTTCCACATCCCAGCTCTCAGCTTCCAGCCTTGCATATGTAGGTAGCCACAGGTAGTGTCATTACCCAAAAATTACAGCTCTTTTATTTCAAAAAGTTGTACAGAATTTGGAGATAAAACAAAAACTATTTCTGAAACCAGAAATCAACCTAATTAAAGCAATCTTATGTCTTTGCTTTGAATTTTCTTTTTTAATACTGTGAGAAAAAGGGAAATATATCCTTCCTGTGTTTTGAATGTTTTTAACACCATCTTGATACCATGCATGGTGCAACCAAGTGTATCAAGTGATCTATACCTACTATTGCTCTTATTGCTTTCTAAAGCAATATACCTACTATTGCTTTCTAAATGAGTAAATAAATAGCTTATTATGCATCAGATGTAAACATTTTGACTTGTCATACTGCACTTAGTGTAGGGGGATAGAATATAAGTAAATAAAGGTAGTATAGAAAGTAATCTTACTCCCTTAAAGAGTTGCAGCTGCGTTAATTATTAAAGATGAGGAGCAGGCCTGACTTTAACAGGCCACAGCTGTAGCCAATAAGAAAAATGTTATAAAAGAGTGGATTGGTTGGTTTAGAGGAACTGGATTCAGTTGGCTGCTGGGAGAAGAAGGAAGAGTCAATGCTTAGAGGAGATGCCCATGAGAAACATAGAGGAGGTACAAAACTCTAGCAGTATGAAACCTTTGTAATATAATGACAATAGAACTCTTGCAATATAATGGCAACAACTTAGTGTCTTTATAATATATAGTACTGTCATTCACAGCAGTAATACTAAAAACTCAGCTTTTATTGAAATATGTCTATACATGCATAACTGAAATAATAACAATAGAAAAATTTGATAGGATTGTCTGTTAAAACTAGAATGTAATTGTGGTTTTTATTCCCTCAGCAGACATCTAGGACTAACTTCTTTAAAGTTCTCGGCTTCATTGTTCAATGGATAGTTAGTCATACACCATGCCAATTGTGGGAATTCATTAAGAAGCAGGACTGACCCTCTGATGCTCTCCGTGGAGGCAAGAGACTGTTCTGCAGCCAGGAATTGGCAGTGTTCAGGGTCACACTCTCTGTACTCCCATTACAGTGGGCAAGCCCGCAATAGAAGGCTTATGGCACTTCTGAAAATGTGCCAGTAAAGCAATCCAAACAAATTCCAGAACACAGAGCAGTACTTACTGTTTGCTGTTTGTATCCCACATCATTTTTCAAGTGGTCAACAAACCTCTTATCTCCCACAAGAGGTTACACACATTGCCAACAAAGAATTACCTGTTGCCTCCACCATAACAGGCACTACAACCTCAGCCTTTATACAAGAGTATGAGATCAGATTTCCTCACTTTCTTTTTTTATATGTGTGTGATTTGTGCAGTGAAAAGGCCTGCCTGTTCATTCAGCTTACAAGAGTTTTGAGGAACTATATTCTATCCATCAAAAACTGGAAAAATGCCTTGTAGGAGTGGGTCAGTTTCTTCAAAAGAAAGGGGGATGAGTAAACTTCACCTGGCCATACTTAATAAGTAACTTTAGGTTGCTGTGTTTTTTCTTAGGGTTTCTGCCTTCAAAATAAAGACTAGCACTTGAAAATTGTTCTAATTATCCCACTATATTTAAAGTAGCTTCTCAAGTAAATACAACAATTTAGAGATTAGTTCCTTAAGGAATTTTAATGCAGAAGTACTTTCAGACACATAAAGTAACAAACTCAGCAAGAGTCTAGGAAAAATAAAGCACAATGGAATCTGAAAAGGACAGGAGCTGGCATGGCAGGACAAGAGGTATTTATTAGCTGAGGAGTAGTTTTCTTAGAACCTCAGCAGAAGAATTTCAGGTTATTCTGATAAACTCCAAGAACACTGGCAAAGCTGTTCCCTGTTTTTCCAGGATCTCAAGGACCCTACTTTGCAGCTCAGTATTGTCATATATCTAAACCCACATTCCTGCTAAATTGTGTTTCACTACTAGTGAAGTTTCTGTTCAAGTTTTTTTCCTCCTCCAAAAAATCAGTTGTCCACTAAACAGATCACAGAGCTAGGTGAAATTAATTTCCTCTTCAAAATGCTGAAACTCATCTATTCTTGAAAACATCTACAGCCAATAAGAGCTGCTTGATTTTTTTCCATGCACATATACTTTTTTTGACAATTCATATTTATAATATAAAATGTAAGTATAAGCTTATCATGTGAATGTAGACACCTTTTTTTTAAATTATTTTTTCATCTCCTATCATTGCCTTTTATACTGAACCCAGCAGAATGGATGATCCTAGAAATCCTCCAGTTTATTTAATTTTAATACCTTTTTTTTCCTGTTCCCTTTCTCAAATTTGAAAAAATTGGAGAAATGCCAGTTATAAAATTAAACAACAATATATACAAGTTTTTATATACTTGTAAACCTCGGAGAGTATTAAAAAGGCAACAAAAATGAAATGCATAAAATCCAAGTTTCTGACTGAGAGCAAATGTGGAGATTTTGCATCTTCATTGCACTTACTGAATAACGTGGAAGGTAGAGGGGGAAAAAGTTTTCTGCAAAAAAAAAAATGTTCTTTGCCAAAATATATAGTTAAAGAAAAGGCTTATCTGAGTTAAAGCAAAGGGAAAAAGACCCCAAACAAATTTGAAAAACCCAACTGTACAAACCAAAAAACTCCACAAGGGAAAAAAAAAATGCTTCATCAGTTGTTTATGTGCATAGACAGAAATACTGATTCCAGTGAAGGGAGAAAGCAGGATAAGGATGGGATAAGCTGAAGCTGGGTTGAGGTGTTTGTGAGTGACAGATCTACAGGGCAGCTTTGCCTAGGAATCCTAATCCATCTTCCCTTTGCCTTTGTTGCTAATTTTCTTGGCCATGTGCAAGCCTGTTTAATTCACTAAAATCACAGAAAATTACCCAACCGTGAAAAAACAAGAGTTGCTTGCTTTTTGTTTTCTCCCTTCCGATTTTAGTGATTTACGTTTGTTCAGTCAGGGGGAGGAAGTAAGGCTGTGTAGCTAGAAGGAAAGGGAAAAATGATGAGGAATTAAGAGCTGGGAAGGGGAAAGAAATGTTGCTAGACTGTTCTCTGTAGGAACAAGATGTTAATCAGCTCATTGTCCTGTGGAGGGTAGGCTCAGGGTGGATAAGGTCATGTGAACTTAAGCTCAAGCTTAAGAGCTTGTTGTGGTTTAATGCTAGCCAGCAACTGAGTCCCACCCAGTTTCTCACTCATTCCATCACCTGCAGTACCCAGGAGAGAATTGGAAAAGTGAGGAAACTCCTGGGCTGAGAGAAAGGCAGTTTAATGGGGAGAGCAAAAGCAAAGCAAAACAAGAAATCAATTTACTGCTTCCCATGGGCAGTTGTGTGTTCAGCAGTGCTAAACTGGCAAAAAACTAACCCAGACTAAAAACCCATGCCTTAGCCGGGTAAGGAAAGCTGGGCACTGCATGATCAGGATCACGTTCCTAAAAGACAAAAACCTGGGAAAGAGGAGGAAGATCCTTCGCTTGCAGCAGTGGTAAGGAAGCAGATCAGCTCCCTCATACCATGTAGCATCACCCTCAAAGTGACAAAGGAATTCTAAATAGAAACAAACAGACTCTTAGTTGAATAGCCCTGAGCATAAGACCATTGTATTGTGCATTAATATATATATTCTCCAATCTGTTTTTTTTGTAAAACCAGTTATTCATACACCATGAACTACTAACATCAGTTGTTGTTCAGTTTGAAAATGCAAGCCAGGACACTTTTACAAAAACCTTTTTAGACATATAACAGATAGACACAAGGATTTAAAGAACAGCTTAAATATGTATGGCTGCTACTCACAGCAGTTCGTAACTGAGCAAGTAAAGGACAGTTTATGCCCATTTCCTAAAATGCAAAATTTTCTCCCCCAGCGTTTTGGTCTTTTAAATAAATTTATCATGAAGTACAGGATAAGTGTCATTAACACTCACTTTCAACAAAGAAATGAGTTCATTGTTGTCTACAGTCATTTAATTTATCACTCCAAGCAGAGACTGCACCATACTGACTCCTAGTAGACACAGAGCGATTTCTCCACACTAAGGAAGTGTTTTGCCCTTAAGAAATGATGTGTGGCTATTATTAAAAAAAAAAAATGATGTTGATCTTTAGAGCAGCAATCTTCATATAAGAAAGAAAAACCTTCTAGGGTGACAGAGTAACTACTTGCTGTGAAGAACTTTACCTTGTGTACAGTCTTCTAACCCCATTTAGGGGGATGGTGAAGGGTGAGTGTCTAGGATCTGAGAACTATCCTGAAATAGAATTATCCCAGAAATGTAAAATAAAATAATTTAAGATCAGCATCTGGGATAATGATAAGAATTTACTACATTATGTGACAGCACAATCCTTTGGAACAACATTTGTGAATTCTTATATATTTTTTGAATATTATACCTTAATTTTTAGGTCACATAGAACACTTCTTTTGCAGGGTTCTCAGAAAGTACAGAGTAAAGAACAAGCAGTAGGAAAAAAAAGTATTAGGTACACCTCTAATTAAATCAGTATATCACCATAGCTTTCTTAAAAATATCATTTTCACTACTCTTTTCTTTGTATTAACTAGTTGACAGCCTGGGGCAGCTAAAGATGGAGAGAGGAGCTTTGGGATAATTCAAACTATGCAGGTAAAACAATACTTCTGCTTTCTATGGGGTTAGAATTTTAATTTCACTTTTTTTAGTGGGCTAGCTTTTTTAAAAAAATTGGCCATATGACTATACAAGAAAAATGAAAAGGGTTTTAAGTACATAGCAGAAAACAGCCAAGGTATGCCCTTTTTTTTTTCTTTCCAGTTCAGCTGACCATGAGCAAATAACTTTTAAAAGAAATCAATCAAGAATCCAAAATAAGTTTGAAAGGTGTGACTCTTATTTTATCAAAGCCATGTGCTTTTTAGTTTAGCCATGGTTAATTCTATTTAAGTGAGGTGTTTAAGTAAGTATATGTATGCAGAGACTGAGGGGATAACAGCACCAGTAATAGTGTGTAACTAATTTCTAAGTTAGGGACCTTTGTATGTTTGTCTCAAATTTATAAGATGCACACCCTGAAAATTCCAATGTATTAGAGATTACATCTCTTCATTGTCTGTGAGTGATATATTAACAGTACACTCTATTTTCATTCACTGTCTCCTTGGAACCTCTCAGAGGTTGCTGTAGGATCATTAAATATTAAAGTTTTCCTTCTATCCATGAATCAAAGCCAGACTATGCAAATTTTGTTTTTCAGGTCCATCCCATAGTCAGATTATAATATATTCATGAAATGTAAGACCTATTTTTAGCTGAATTTTTCATGTTTACATCTTATGGAGAACAAAGTGCACTGAAGTTAAAGAGTGCTATTCAAAACTTGGAATCCCAAGTCACAATTTTCCAACAACTTTTCCTTCTTGCTAAGCAGACTTGTCTCACATGTTTAGACTAGGCTAGGAGTTCTTAAGTAGATTTTAATTTTTATTTAATAGTATTACTTGGAGTAATTTAAATTCAGTGAGATTAATGGTGCAAAAAGGAAAGTGTTTGTATTCAAACCTTTATCATTGCCTCACGACTTAGGGGAGACATTGTGGTGTAGAACTTTCTCATCAGGGACAGATTTCTCTCTGGTACCCAGGGACAGGACCTGAGGGAACAGCTTGAAGCTGTGTCAGGGGAGGTTTAGGTTAGATATCAGGAAAAGGTTCTTTATCCAGAGGGTGATTGGGCACTGGAACAGGCTCCCCAGGGAAGTGGTCACAGCACCAAGTCTGACAGAGCTCAAGAAGTGATTGGGCAATGCTTTTGGGCACCTTGTGGGACTCCTGAGGCTTTCCTGTGTGAGGCCAGGAGTTGCACATTGATGTTCATTGCGGTCCTTTCCAAGTCAGGATATTCTGTAATGATTCCATGATGACTATGTTTTAATTCATATTATAGTCAATGTTTGGACTTCCCCACAGCTTTCTGTGAGATATAACACACGGCTTAACAATCATGTTTCCTCCTTTCAATATGAAATGGGAGTAAGTGGGGTTTGGAGATCTATTTTAGGGTTGCTATCTGCAGTCTGGTAAAAGCTTTATGTTTTATAGTATTTTGTTAATACAGAATGAGTGCTTTGCTATATACGAACTATCCTAGCCAAGAGTTACTGTGCTTAGTTATCTCGAGGTGGTTGCTTCTTGTTGAAAACAAGATGAATCATATCTGATGGTGCACTAGAGTTTGTATCTGTTCAAAGTAAATGCTTGACTTCTTTTAGGACCTAACAGGGCCAAGTACAGAGTGCTGCTCTTGGGTTAGAGCAAGCCCTGGTACCAATCCAGGCTGGGGATGAGCAGATCCAGAGCAGCCCTGGGAGAAGGCCCTGGGGGTGCTGGTGGGTGAGAGGCTGGCCATGCCCTGGCCATTGGGAGCCCA
>JAWWEY010000001.1:9695384-9750733 GCA_035582745.1 Loriotus luctuosus | reverse complement strand
AGGGATGGAGCAGCTCTGCTGGGAGGAAAGGCTGAGAGAACTGGGGCTGTTCAGCCTGGAACAGAGAAGGCTTTGGGATGCCCTAATTACAGTTTTCCAGTGCCTGAAGGGAGCCCACGGGAAAGATGGAGAGAGACTATTTACAAGGCTCTGGAGTGACAGGACTAGGGGGAATGGCTTCAATGTGAACAAAGAAAGCTTTAGATTGGATATTAGGCAGAAATTCTTCCCTGTGAGGGTGGTGAGGCCCTGGCACAGGGTCTTCAGAGAAGTTGTGACTGCCCCATCCTCACTCAAGGCCAGGTTGGACTGGGCTCTGAGCAATCTGATCTAGTGGAAGGTGTCCCTACCTATGGCAGGGGGTTAGAATTAAATGATTTTCAAGTTCTTTTCAACCCAAGCCATTCTATGATTCTGCGCTTATCAAATTACATAGACAATTTTTTTAGTTAGCAGTTTTTACCTTGAGCAGACCAGGAAGAAAAATAAAACTGATCTACCAGATAGCTGTCACTCTTCAAGAGTAAAATTGGAAACTTTACTTTTAGTGTGTAAATGTCCCCATTAAAATCTTACTTTGTTTTGATTATTCTTTTAAAATACATATCTTTTCTGTAAACTAAAAAGGAAGGAGTTAAATGGAAGCTGAAAGGAGCTTACATGAAAACAAGAGATGACTCTATTGCAGTGGAATTAATCAAACAGAGATAAGACAGACGTATCTAATTTCAGATAGAAAGAATATCTTATCACAATGGTTTCAGTGACCTCACTTTTTAGCTTTAAGAGGAAATGCCTCGGTATGCAACCTTACACTGAGGAAAAAGAGCCAAAATAAGTAGAAAGAACAGTATTATTGAGATTGCCAATGGATTTTTTTAACAGAACCTTTTTTTATTTTACAGCCTCTGTGTCTTATAAAAACAAATCGAAATCACCAATTAGATGAATTTTAGACTGTTTTTTATTGCAAAAAAAAAGTTCAATGAGCCTAAATTAATCTGGTTTGGCTACGAGTCTCAGTTCAGAAACTTGATTGTAGGAGAAATGGCAGCAACATCCCCAAATCATACACAGGAGTACAAACACAAAATTGTGGATGCTTGCATGAATAAAAATGACACTACTACACTTTTAAGATGCAATAGTGAAGGAAAGAAGTTTTGACAAGAATAAAAAAATAGTAGGATATTTTATCTTGAAGTTCCTTAGTAGTCTCAGGAAACCCTATGGCCAAACCTCCCAAGCAGCAGAGTCATTCAGCTGAACTCTTCTTCTCACTGGGTCTCAACAAAGAAAGGGAGGAAGAGACAGAAAAAACCAACTCAATTCTAGGAACAAGAACATGTTGTCATGGCACTCGGATTTCATGTGGCAGTGAGATTTAGCTGCTCTTCGTATTACAATTTTGGCTTCTGTATAATTAGGGGGAAAATGGTGAAGGTACTGATCTACAAATAGACTCTTTGAACAGATTTTACAACAATACTTCCTGAGAAGACAGGAGAAAAACAGAATGGTTTTATCAGCTGCTGTTGTAACTTAGGAGTAGAGATCTAATATTCTGATAAAATATTTGGTAAAATCTGTATTATTTTCTTGCCTTATTGAAAATATGAAAGAACAATGTGTGGCCAATAGTTGAATTTCTCTACATGTGTTTTGTGGATTTTTTTAGGGAGTAGCATTAGGAGTAATTTCTTTCCTCAGATGTCTGTTAAATTACCTTTGTGTTCCTCCTTTTCTCCTAGAATTGCCTCACTGCTCCTGCTCATGTCAGTTTTTATACATTGCATTTTTATTCCCTGTCTCCTGGCCTTTGTCTTTGCTTTCTTCAGCAGTAATCACAAAACACAGCTTCTGACCCAGCCTAGCCATGCTGCTTGAGGAATCCTGTGTTAATTCCTATTTTATACCTGGTGTCTTACTACTCAAAAGATTTGTACTTGCACTTTTTATTTGATGTGAAAGAAGAGTACTTAGCAATCCAAACTCCCTTTAAAAAGCCTTTGATTTATTTTCTAGATCTCCAGATCAAGGATGATCTCGATGAGGGAAGTTTCTATACATGGAAGGAATAAAGATGTTTAGATAGGTACTCGTTAAGAACCTTCAAAAGAAACTAACAGCTAGAAACTGAACTCACACTGACTTGCAGCACTAATGAGGCTTCCACACAATTCCTTGCAGCACTGTGAAGCACCTTTATATGATTTTGATAAGCTTGGCCTCAGAGAAACTTTTTTTCTGCAAAATGATTTTGCTCTTAACGTTGAATAAAATTTGGTAGGTATTTTTATTGCATTAAAATTATATAGACCAAATGGGACTTAGTATACAGTGGTATCAATCTGACTACCTATAGCTGCAGTAGAAGATTCTTTAATATTGACAGGCAGAAGTTACTAGAGATTATGAATGGATTAAAAAAAAAGGGTTAGCTACTATACCAAAGCTGTTGCTGTCACTACTCTTTTGCTTAAATAGTTCAGAATGTAAGAGACCACCAAAATAAAGTTGAGATGCCGAGCACACAGTAATGCCTCTCAAATAAAAGAAGTACAGTTACAGTCCTAATGATAAAATTTTCCCTTTAAACATTTGGAATTAAAAATAGAAAATTTCCTACTGTCAGTGTCTGAAGTGCATATGACAGCAATCCTACTGTTCAGCTTAATGAGCCTGTCAGTCTAGAATATTAAGCAGTTTGATTTAAGCATCTTAAATATGATGTAGATCTAAAGCGTTAATGGTAAGCAAGACTTTTGAAAATGTAATAAGGGACACTTTTTCTATATAAAAGAACCATCTATCATCTACTATTTGCCTAGATTATGAAAGGTGGTTATTAATTATTACAGCTTTGATTTCTAGGGACTTAAAGAATTCAAATCTAAAATTTCCAGTGTATTTTAAGATGTTTCAAGACATCCATATAAGATGCCAGAGATTTTTCACATTTACTTGGTGTCACTCAGTATTCATTTTTTTGCTCATTTTGACACACTTTTAAGGAGTATTTTCCTCAATTGTTTAGTCCACCACTGTGATTTCACTTGGCAGTATTTGAATTAAGTAACTGCCTACAAATCCAGGATTTAGCACCTCAGATGCTGTAACCTTCTTGTGGGACTCTTGCATCTATAATGTTATTTATGGTGGAAGAGACATCTCGGTGTGGATCAGACACCAACTCCCTTCTTTTGGTTGTGTTGTGTGATAGAAGGCTTATATCAGTTTTCTACATATTCCTTGTCCAAGGCATGACTTAAGCAATTGGAAACTTTTCTGCAAATATGCTGATCACTGATGTGTTCTGGCCTCCACAAAATTTTAGAAATGTAATCCTTTAGATTTTCATGTTAAGTAGTTTCAGAGTAGACACTGAAAATTATTGATGGCTAAGATTTAATTTAGCCATCTTGACTCAGAAGACGTTGTACTTTTCATTTGGGCAATGTGGATTGATGTTAATTTGTAAATTAATAGATTCAAACTTCTACCAGAGCATATGTGGAATCACTGACCAACTTCCAGGCCATGTGTTAAGGAAATTAAGTAGAACCACAGAACCATAGAATGGTTTGGGTTGGAAGGGACACCTTCCACTAGACCAAGCTGCTCAGATCCCCATCCAACCTGGCCTTGAACAGGGGTGGGGCATCTGCAGCTTCTCTGGGAAACCTGTTCCAGTGCCTCACCACCCTCACAGTCAAGAATTTCCTTCCAAATATCTAACCTAAACCTGTCCTTTTTCTGCTTGAAGCCATTCCCCCTTGTCCTATCACTACAGCTTTTGATGAAAGGGGAAAATGGATTTATGGAGGGAAAAAAGGAAAAAAGTGGTGCTCAGATTTCTAAGCCAGTACTGCTCGTGATGACATAACCAGCTCTATCCTATGCCTGCAGAAGCACTAAAGAACAGTGGTGGCCAACAGCAAAAGAACAGTGGATTTTAAGCCAATTTTCTTTGAAATAGAAGTCACTTGAAAGGTTCTCTACAGTTCCCAGAGGGAAAATTTCTCAGGTGGTGTGCTGCATTATTTAAATTATTTGAGATCAGCTGTGCTACTTCTTCCAAAGGATATTGGAAAAGACTTAGAGTGTTTTTGTTATCTAAGAATTCAAGTCCTGTAAGCACTTGTGGAAGTTTTTGAAGTAAATTCAAGGCAAATTTAGATGAGATTATCTCCTTCCTTCTATTCTTCAGGCTGGGCTGTTGTTTTCTGTTTTGTTTTTTTTCTAATAGCAAAATAATAAATCCTGCACACTTCATTATTTGATGCCACCTACATATCTAAAAGCTTTATTACAAAATTCTAATTTAATGTGTAGTGGTATATACCCTTTTTTACTTAAAAATAATCTTGTAGCTTCCCTTATTGTCTCACATACTTTAAATCTGACATTTCAATAGATATGCCACTTACAGATTAAAGAGCATGTTGTTTTGTTGGTTTTTTTTTCCCCTTGGGAAATGATAAAAAGTAAATTTTTTACGTAACTTTTTGCCAGAATTGTGGAAGACACATTTCTATTAGAAAATCTTTTGGCAGGTAATGAGGCAGTGGGATTTAATTACTATTTATATTACAGAAGTCCACAGATACTCAGTCCTGGTAACAGGATCTCATTGTGGTAGATGCTGTTGAAACCCAATTCTTTCCTCGTTCTCGAGATAAGAACCTTCTGGGCCATGGCAGTGCAAAATGCCCTATTCTTCTCCAGGTTGTCCTAGAGTGCTGAGCTATTGCTGATTGTCTGGGTGAGATAAGCTTACAATGTGTTTCTCTTGTCTACAAGGAGCTGACTGTAAAATAATTTAAGTGGGAATCACGTAATAACTTTTGGTCACCATCACCGCAGGCAAGGTTTGAACTGGTGCTTGAGATTGAAATGTGCTAAATTCCACCATCAGCCCAGTATTGCAAGCTGTACAATGAATAGAAAAAAAGAAAGAAACCCCTATTTTGTTATGTGGGTAGTGTGCTTTACATGTGAGGGAGTCTTCCTAGCTGTGGCAGCAAGCAGCTCTGAGGTAATTGCTATTTTGTGTTTCAGTTCAGAGACAGACGTTCAAATGAATCATTGGCTTCTGCTTCTGTGTTCTGAGCTGGCCCCTTTGCATGTTCAGTTTTATTGGTTTTAAAGGGGCTGTGTACTGGCACAGCTGCTCCCAGTATAATGGGATATCAGCATACAGGAAAACATTCCCACGTATTTTTCCTGGTAAAAGTTTGGTGATTTTATATACAATTTAAGCAATCAAATCCTATAATGGCTTTAGCTGCAGTATATACAAAATATGATAGCTCCTCTAGTGAGTCTACAAGATACTTGATGTTTACATTTGTCTGTATTCAACATTTTGATTAAATGCATACATTTTAAGGAGAAGTCTTGCTCTGAGGTTTCAAGTTTTTCCTTGTTTTATGTTTCTTTTCCATTTACTTTTGAAATTTATATGAGTCTTGACCACTCTTCTAGTCTGCCATGCATGGGAAAGATATTAACCCAAATTCTGTTGCAGGAACTCTCTATGTTTCAGCTGTCTTTAATAGGATCACACCTCTAAAAAATAAGTCATATACTCATATAAAAATTTAGATAGAAAACTAAATTATATCAGCAGTGAAAAACCATACAACTGAAACATCAATTCTAATTTAAAAGCATTTCTTGAGACAATGTAAAATGTAATTCTATTGCTGAAGTGAGGCAAAGCTGTTGTGGGACAAAACTAATATAGAAGTCTGACAAATATTGTTAATAATCCACTGATATGTATAACTGATGAGAACAGTGTTGACAGCACCATATTGCAAAAAAAGAATCATAACCTGCTGGGAACATTACAAATCCACTGGTAGGCACAAGCACAACCCTCTAATGTTGTTAGGGGTGCCACCACAACGATGGGCCAGATTCTTGGGAGCTGACATCTTCATAAATCAGAAGCTCTCTGATACCACAACTGGTCCTTGCTTTGACTAATATATGATTACAGTTGGGGACTGTAATAAAGCAGAAATTATGCTAAGCCTAACCTATCTCTGCCAATGGCACTTTGGAGGCCTGAGGTAACAAAGGGAACACACACAGTCTGTCTTCTACAGAACAATCACTATGAACTCCACCTAAATTCAAAAGCCATTTAAGATTGAACAACAATACTGGATGTGTCTATTAGAATTTCCAAGTAAATTGGCTTGTTAATGACACAATAAATCTTGTTTCCTACCTTATTAAATTAAACACTGCCTATTATAAGAATATTTGCCCATCTACAAATGGGTATCCACGTACATGGATCTGCTTTTATGAATTTTGGCCCTGTTAACATATCATATAATAAAATCACAGCATTTTTAAGGTTGGAAAAGACCTCTAAGATATCAAGCCCAACTGTTAACTTATGTACATATTATAGTTACATATTTTCGTTTTAAAAGCCATAATTAAAGTGTAAATATTGTTGGCTAATCTAGTTGGCTGTCAATAAGCACTTGTTATGGAAAGTGTGACATATGTCACTTAATAAGAGAGCATAACATGCTATTTCTAATATAATTATGTAGGAATATGGTGCTCAGTTTAAGACTTATTTGTGTATAGTTGTGTACAATTAGAAATGTGTTGACTTATAATCTGATTTTCTGATCCTTGGAAGCCAGGGTGCAGTAGCTACACTTGATTTCACATTAATCCATCTGACTGCACTATGAAAAAATAAATTTTTCTAGTGAGAGTTTTACTTTTGCATCTCTCCTGTAGACAGGGTAAGATTTTATTACCTTCCAGTTATTAATTTTAAATGCTCATTCTTTTTTGGAATGACACAATGACCACTTTATGCCCCCTGGAAAGCCAAACTGTCTCTGGAAATGAAGTTTACCTTGTCACTTAAGGAATGGTTTTGGTTTTTTGTGCCAATTAGGGCAGAGTGCATTTTTGTTATTTTTTAATTAAAATTAATGTCCAGATAGAGGAAACACTATTAAGAGAATAAACTAAATTACTCTTGGAGCCCTATTTTTTTTTTAGTTGATAGAATGTGTTTTTGATGTTCTTATTTACACAGATCATAATTGGTACCTTCATCTTATTAAGTAATCGACTTTTACTTCATTAGACAAAGAAATGCAAAACTTACGCAGAGTTCTGGATGTAAGAGAGGGAAGAGAAATTCCTGATGCAGCAGATGGGCACACTGACAGCTCTTACAAACAGGACATGTTTTAAGACAGATGAATATGAAAAAATTAGTATGTAATAGGAAGTTCCTGACATGGGGATGTAGTAAGGGGAAGGACTGGAAGGGATGCAGTGTGACCTGCTGCAAATAATGAATTCATGCTGCAGTCTACTGTGGAGACAGCCATAAGCCTGATGTGCAACTTACTTGGCAGAGAGGCTATTAATTCTATATACTGCAGTTCCAAAAGAAAGTGTTTCCAATCAAAAGAGAGCAAGGAATGCACTTCTACTCCTGTAATGTTCGCTCTTCAGTCTGCACAGGAATCTCTCAGCAAAGGCTCCTATTATTTCTACAGGCTTAAATTTGAGGAAAATCAAGCAATTCTTCTATTTATAGCTTGTATGTGCAGTTTTGTGTAATTTCTGTAATAGAAGTGAGTGCTACTGAACACTTGAGTACACAATTCTCTACTAAACATACTGGTTTTTGGTGTAAAAGAAAGTACACTTGCATGATTGGATCTTTGTCAGTATTGCCAGCCGCAGATCATGGAACCATGGAAAAATGTGGGTTAGAAAAGACCCCTGGAGATCCTCTAGTCCAACTCAAAGCAGGTTATCCCTCAGTGTCTAGGACATTGTCCAACTGAACTCTGAGTATCTCCAGGGACAGCAATTCCACAGCCCCCTCAGGCACCTGTTTGTAAATCCTCTTTCCCGACACCCGACTAGAAACTTCCCACATTGCAGCTAAGTATTTGTGCTTATTACCTGCTCTGAATCTCAATCTAAAATAATCAAGTTGCACTTATTTTAGCTAAGGCTGTTTTAATGATTATCAAGAAAGAATCTTTCTTTTACCAGTTTTTGCGCATTTAATGAGCTGTCGATGTAAACCCTAAATTGAGCATAAGATGTATATGAAAAACTTCCAACAATTTAATTTGCCAAATATTTATCTTACCAATGCTGTAGATTGTTGATATAATTGTGGTAAGCACTGTAGCTGTACTAGTAACTAAAAATAGTGCCGACATACTAACTCAGTCTAGAAAAGTAAGGATATTTCAAAATCGGGTTGTTAGTGTTGCTTGATGGGTATTTACAGAGAAAAACTCCAAAGTCAGATGCCACAACTCAGGAATTTTTAATGTTGTAGCAGAAGGTGACACTCTCTGCTGCAAGAGACACCTGTGAGACAGAGACAAAAAAGCAAATGCTTCTGGCACCTTTTTAAAAATTTTTAAATTTTTTTTTTAACTCCACAAGGGTGGTTTTAGAAAAGCAGTTTAGTCAGAGTTATCTGAGTTATGGTATGCAGGGACATCAGGAAAACTATTCTTCAGGGGGCTTTGTGAGATACATCTAGCCACAGTACCTGCCCTGTTTCTACCAAAGTCTTCTTTTCCTGGACCCAGCTCCTGATTTACCTCTCATGGCCAATCTTCCTGTGGAAGACCTTATTGATTGTAGCAGGAATAATAATCATGCTTCAGCATTTATAAGGATTAAAATCTATAAATTCTGTTCTCTCATCATGTATTCAATAGTCAGATGGCATCAGAAGCCAGTGACCTGGAACAGAAAAGCAGAGAGGAAGACAAAAGTCTGTTCTCTGGGAAGGTCCATGCTTGCCATGTCATTTTTCTTTCTCTTTTTGTCTTTCTGATGCTGCCTAACATTATATGCTCTGAATTAGTCTCTGGATCTGCCTTTTGCTCTATTCCAGAGTCTAGAAGGACCAGGCTCTTAACTTAGTTGCCTACATTTAAATTAGGCATCATGTGTATATTTTTTCATTTTTAAGATCTCTATTCACTTTCAGTAATTGCCTGGTGAATAGCTCTGGTATCCACAAGAAATTCTGTATGATGCACCTCAACATAAATCTTTCTTCTTTGAGATAATAACAAGAGAGTTTTATGGCAACCAGAAAATAGAGTATTTTATATACACATGTAACACCAGAAATGGTCATTTTGGTTTAGAAGAAAAATGCTGTGAATGGTTGAAAATAGAGGGCTATGCTTAGAACACTGGTTCTTTAAGCACTGGATCCAATCTTTCATACACTAAATATATATTTTAATGCAGAGGTATAGGTCTAGGAATCAATGATATGAAATATCAGACTGGCAAAGTCTGAAACTTTTACTCATAACACTGACAAATCTGATCTCACTGCTGCTTTACCAAATTAGTCCTGCCTGACTTGATGACTGACCTGAGTATGAATTAGTTCAATCTTACTGTGCCATTTCCCTGTTCTAAAGTCCCCTCTCAACAACACCCTTTGAACTGAAGCTTTATGTGCACTGCTTCTGACAAGTCTTTTCCTCATCCTGCCCGCACAAGTATTTAATCAGGTGGCATATTGCTCGTGGCCAAACAAATAGTTGGCACGCTCAGTTCCTCTGTACAGACTTTGCTATTCAAGCAGAGAACATCTGTCCTGTTGGCCGTGCTCGCTGGAGGTTATTGAAAGACCAGCGAGACGAGCATATGTTTTTTTATTCCAGTATTGGACCACATCTCAGAATGGAAGCACACACTGTTCCTAGCAAACCTTGCTCACAGGCCAGTGACTCTGACCTGTGACTTGTCCTGCACTTGTAAACCATGACACATTTGTACCTCTGCTGTACTGATCCTGCACATCTTTGGATGACCTTTTATTTTATTTGGGGGAACTGCTAAATCTTCTCGAAGGAAAAAAAAAAAAAAAATCAGTGATACACACATGAGCAAAATCTGTGCATGAAAAAGCTTGGTTAAATTTGGCCGAAACTTTTCAAAGTTTTGGAAAGTGTGTAATAGTTGAAAAGTGGTGTTCTCTGGAAGTGAATGAATAAAGTAGGAGCTATAAAGGATAATCCACTGATTTCACTGGGAATGTTTGTATAAGTCATTATACTCTTCTACGAGTATCTCTGTACCTAGGGGTTTTAAAGACTGAATATATCTACAGTGTTCTGGCCTACATCAGCTATTGTTAAATTTATCTTAATTTTATTTGAGAAGCAGGAAAAGAACTGTTAAGCTATTTACAATTTAAAACTTTGCTTTGAACAAGTCAGCATTTTCACTAACACCATGGCATTTCAAATGTCCACTAAAAAGGGAAATATTCTTCAATATTTCATGTATTTTATACAGACTGGCATTGGGTAGTTATGGTCCTTTCGTTTTGCCAACACAATGACAAAGAACAAGTTTTTGATCACTTTAGCCTAATTAGGCTTACTTATAGCTTTCTTCATGAGGTAATCTTCAGGTGTAGTAATATATGACCAGCATGGGAGAGAGTGGATTCCTCCCCTCTCCTCTGCTTTGGTGAGATCTCACCTGCAGGGCTGCATCCAGCTCTGGGGTCCCAGCACAGGAAGGACAGGGATCTGCTGGAACCAGTCCAAGGTGATCAGAGGGATGGAGCAGGCAGATTAAAGGCTGAGAGAATTGGGATTGTTCTGCCTGAGAAAGAGAAGGCTCTGGGGTGACCTCGTTGGGACTTCCCAGTACCTGAAGGGGCCCAGAAGAAAGATGGAGAGAGACTTTTGACAAGAGGATGGAGTGACAGGACAAGGGGGAAGGGCTCCAAACTGAGAGAGTGGGTTTATATTAGACATTAGGAAAAAATGCTTTACTGTGAGGGTGGTGAGGCCCTGGCACAGCTTGTCCAAAGGAGCTACGGCTGCCTCATCCCTGAAAGTGCTCAAGGCCAGGTAGGATGAGCTCTGAGCAACCTGGTCTAGTGGAAGGTGTTCCTGCCCATGGCAGGGGGTTCAGAACTGACCTTTAAGGTCCCTTCCAACCCAAACCATTCTGTGATTATGCGGTATTTATCTGCGGGGCATATTGTGAGTATAAGGGAACACCATTCCTGATTTGCATCAAGAGGCTTTGGAGTTGTTATCGGCCTTTGTATGAAGTAGCTGTAATCATTTCAGACACTTAAAAAACCCGGACACTACAACGTTTGGGCGCGGTAAAATAGCTGTCACTGACTGCACCCAAGAATTAAGGAAGAATTAACTTGCGGACCATTTATGGGAGTATGTGTGGGCAGCGCACGTTATGCACAGATACGGTTCGGATCTTTTACGTGAAGAAATTATTAAATGAATAAATCTCTAGCATATTCAAAATAAAAATGGTGGGTAAAAAATAAAAAGGAAGAAAGCAAGGCGAGATGAAACCTTTGGGACCCCCAGAGCCGCGGCGACAAAGGCAGCGCCGGGCGCGGGGGCGGCCGCTGCCCTCAGCCCGGCAGTAGGGGGCGCTCGGGCTTCACCGTGAGGCGCTGCCGCCGGCCCGGCCGGGCGGGACAGCGGGGCCGCCCCGGCCCTGTGTGTGTGACCCCGAACGGGGCATCTGTGTCCCACCGCGGCG
Source organism: Loriotus luctuosus (assembly GCA_035582745.1). Taxonomy (NCBI): domain Eukaryota; kingdom Metazoa; phylum Chordata; class Aves; order Passeriformes; family Thraupidae; genus Loriotus; species Loriotus luctuosus. The sequence continues at coordinate 9,739,147 of JAWWEY010000001.1, read as the reverse complement.
TGTGTGCGACCCCTTAACGGGGTTTGTGTGTTCCCTGAACGGGGTTTGTGTCACCGTTGAACGGGGTCTCTGTGACCCCTGGCGTCTGTGCGACCCCGTAATAGGGTGTCTGTTCCTCCGTAACGGCGTGCCTGTGTCCCTGTAATGGGGTGCCTGTGACCGGGTGGTGGCCTGTGACCGGGTGGTGGTTATGTGCCTCTAACCGGGTGTGTGAGCCTCCTCGGGGTGTCTGTGACCCCTCACTGGATGTCTGTGCCCCTCCGGGGTGTCTGCGCATCCCCAGCGGGGTGTCCGTGGCCCCTCTGGGGTGTGCGTGGCCCCTCAGGCGTGTCTGTCATCCCTGGGGTGTGTGTGACCCCTTTAGGGGCAGGTCTGTGCCCCCATCACGGGCTGGCTGTGACCCCTCACATGGTGTGTGTCCCCATCACGGGTTGTGTGTCCCCATCACGGGGTGCCTCAGCTCTCATCGCGGGGTGTCAGTGCTCCCCCTCACTGGGTATCTTTGTCTCTCTCACGGGCTGTCTCAGCCCCCTCGCGGGATATCTGTGCCCCCTCTCGGGGTCTGCCCCGTTCCGGCACCGGGAGCTGCTTACAACCCGCTTTCCTCCGCGTGGCTCCTTTCCCCCGTGTCCCTCCCTCTCTCTGCTGTGGTGCTTCGGGGTTTGTTGCGAGCGTCTGTGGGAGAGGGGCTGTTCTCCCGGCTCCTGGGGGGCGAGGGCGGCTCGTTCTCCCGGCTCCGTCACCGCCGCCTCCGGGGACCTCCAAACTTTCCCTCTGGCGGGAGCTGCGCTGCATCCGAGGGGCCCAAGGGAGGCTGGTGGCTCCCGGGTTTCGGCAGAGCCCGCCGGCTCTCTGGGACACGTGCGACCTTTTGTTTTGTGTTTTATTTTATTTGCCACATTCCCTTCCTTTTCCACAGAGCGGGCCAGCAGAGAAATCCCTGGGGAATATCCTTTCCAGGGTCTCACTCCCGAGCGCCTGCGTGCGCGCGAGAGAGGGAAAATGAATAATTAGAGAACGATTCCATGAAAATCACTTACCGAAAAATTAGCTGCCCATTAAAGAGGAAGCGCTGAGGAGCAATCATGTAAATCCTACCTACACCCAACTGTAGAGGGGAGGCAGCGATCCTGATTCCCAGCCCTGCGGCTGCCTGCTGGCATCGCCGTCCCCATCTCCCTAGCCCGGGAGGAGAGAGAGAGAGAGAGAGAGAGAGAGAGAGAGAGAGAGAGAGGGACGCGTGGGTGTGGAGCGCAGTGGTTTAGTCCACACCCCGCAGCCTCCCTTCCCCAGGCAGCCTCGGGAGCCGTGCTCATTCTCCTCCCTCTCCCTGGCAGCCGGTGTGTCCGCGGCGGCGGGAGGCGGAGGCGGCGGGAGAGGAGGGGAGAGAGGAGCGGAGCGGAGCGAGGAGAGGAGCGGCGGAGTCCGGGGCCGCCCGGGAGAGCCGCGGCGGCGGGAGAGCCCCCAACTCCGCGCAGCCCCCGCCAGCGCTCGGCACCGCGCCGGGGTCCTGCCCTCCTACAGTTCCCGCTCCGCTGCCACTGAGGAGGGAGGTGCAGGGGACACGGCTTTAATTTTTTTTTTATCTTTTTTCTCTTGTGAGGGGATGCTGAGAAAGCAAGCCGTTCCCCTCCCGTGTAGCACATTGCCTGGGCGTTCCTATTATGGAAGTTAAGTGAGAAACTCTGCAGCTTGAACTGATTTGGGGAGAGAAAGGGAGAGAGAAAGGGGGTAGGGGGAGGGCGAGAGCGAGAGGAAGGCAAAATAGCCGAACCAAACCAATGGTTTTCCTGCAAAGTGCCGGGAAGTTTGTGGAGCACTTTCTAGGAATCAGGTCCTTTTTCAGAGTCTCTCCTTGTCTTCCGAAGAAAGAGCTTGCTTTTGGATTGCTATGGATCCTAAAGAGAGTCTTAGACACACTTGAATAATTCCCCTGCTTGGGCTGGATTGGTGGGAATTTAGGAAGGAGCGTGTGTGCAAAGCAGAAGCCTTCGGAGCTCACTCGCTGCTTCTCTAATCTGTATGGATCTAAAAGTGTCACATTCAAGACCTTTGCATCTTCCGCTTTTGAATTGAAGATTTCCCTTTCCACTTTAAGTAGCTGCTAGGAAACTGAAAACTTTTGGACCTACCTCTTACTGGCTTTGGATACTTTTTTTTTCTCTTTTTTTTTTCCTTTTTTTTAATCTCTGTGGAATTGGTCTCGCAAGCGATCGGGATTGTTTTTAATATGTCAAAATGGGTCTGCTGACGCCACTCCTGCTCTTCGGATTTGCGTTTTTACAAGTCTATGGTAAGTTCGCTTATTTTAGATATGTCATTTCTGTGCAGAAATCCCCTTCATATGAATTTGATTTGGGACAGCACATGGATGGCATTATAAGCTTTAACGTTACAGAGCCCTAAGTTTGTTTCTGGTATAAAAATGGTATTTGGGAAGGGAGGGATCGGAAGAGGGAGAATGTATGTTTCCAATAAGCAGCTCTTCCCGTCTCCTAACTTAGTGGAAAAGCAGCTTATGAATGGAATAATGTCAGTTTGAGGTGGCGAGCAAAGAGTAAAAAATTACCGTGATAAATCTCTTATTTGGGGGTGGGAAGCGGGAAGGGGAAAGGAGAAGCAGAGCGCTGTTGTATTACTGGTGTTACTTTGCCGCCTTCTATTGTTAAACTTTCCACGGGTAGAGCCAGCTGATGAAATAAATAGGTTAGCCCTGCCTGGGCTCCAGGTGAGGCGGGCTGGCGGATTTCCAGAGTCCCTCAGCGCCTCGCTCGGCGCTGGCGAGCGGGGGGAAGGGTGGGAAGGGAAGGAAGGGAGGGAAGGGAGGCGGGCAGGGAGCGCGGGGCGGCGGCGGCCGCGACCACCCCGCTCCGCCTCTCTCCGCCGGGCAGGGCAGGTGGGGCGGCAGCGTCCCCCCGGCAGTTCTGTGCTGGTGCCGAGCTGCCCGGAGGGAGGGTTTGCATGAAGCTTTAGCGACGTCTGGGGAAAGGGTGGGTTTCCTCATGAACGCCCTCCCCTTTGGGTGTGCTCCGCAACGTTTCTTGTGGTTTCGAGTTTAAGTGCTGGATGGGGAGCTGTAAATTACCATCTCGGGGAAGCACGCTTTAGCAGGGCGAGAACTTCAGTGCAAGGGCAAATTGCCTTTCAGAGAAGGGGTGGGCGCTGTGCTGCTGCTCAGGCCGTGGATGCACCAGAGCAGCTCAAGCTACACGACTAGGAGCGAGCATCCCGCTCTACAGAGGCTGTGCTGGCCCCCTGTGCTCCACAGCCCGGCTAGCATTGGGTGCTAGCAGCGCTAAACAGCCCTTTACCTTTGAGGGGAATGCAGTGTCTGGGACCCTCGATGTTTCTGCCTGTCTGTCAGAGCAAACTTTGTTCCAAGAAGCTGTTCACAGCGTTCACTACATCAGTCCCAAGGCAAGGGCTCGGGGTTTATTGTTTGCAGGCACAGAACGCTTTGGGTGTTTCTCCACCACCCCCTAGCAAGAAAGGAGGCAAAACAGAAGAGGGATGGATTCAAGTGCAGTTTTGCCTTGGGTGCATGAAATGCTCTGCAGTTAAATCTTAGGTTTTGTCAGTCGATAAGAAAATTTCTACATAATGTATACACATGCTAAACTAAACAGGAGAAGTTTTAACTGTAAAAGGATTTAATAGAACATTTATGTCTGTCAGTGCAGTCATAGTCCTGAAGGGATTTGGTTTTATGTTTTGTTCTATTTTTCTTGACGTAACAAGAGATCCTTAACTTTAAGGCCACTGATACTGGAGGTATCTTTGTGTACAAACTGCAAACATCAGGTTATAGAAATGTAATTATTAGTAAGTGTTTAAAATTGTATGTAGCTAGAAGGAATACAATTAAAGTGCTCAGTGGAAGTGACAGAGTGAATCAGAGGAGCTTGGTGTTGCAGAATGTAATTAAAGTACCAGTCTGTTTGGAGATATATGAAACAAATGCAATTAACCAGCTTGCTGGAACGACAGGAGCACGACATAATTTATTCGAGTTTTGTCGTGGGGAACACATGTAGAACGTTTGTTCTGGCTCAGCTTTGTGCGGGCGGGGCGGTGCAGGTGAAGCACACAGCTAATTTAGAGCCGGACCATTAGGGAAAAATGGCCAAGCAGCTCCCGGAATATATGTGATACTTCCCTTTTGTGGGAAGGTATTGCAGAGACTGTCAAGTTTGCCTGCATTAACAACTCTCTGAAATAAATAAATAAAGAGCTTTGTGGATAGCACATCATGACCAAGTAGATATAAGCTGTTATTGTCGAAATGACTAACAAGTAGCTTTGAAGAAATACTGGCAGGCAGGCTTGGCACACAGTGCTTTTGTCTCTTTAGAAGCATAGTAATTACAATCACATCTTAGGCTGACATATACCACTAGTTGCTTTGAAAAGAACTCTATCAACATCAGCACCATTTGTGATGCTTTAGTTTAAGAATAAAAGACAAAACCCAACAGACTTCTTGTTTATAGGTCCTTTGTTTGTTTTCTATGTTTGAAAGTTACCTCTTAGTGCATTTCTGGGTTTGAGGGGGTTTTGTTGTTAGGCTTGACTGGGTGTTTTTGTTTTTATTCTTGGCAAGAGGTCCAGACATTGACACTCTGTAGCATTTGAGGCATGTTAACCATCCTTTTCCCTCTGAGTTTCCTTTTATTTAATAGTTGAAAAGCAGTATAGATCAAAATGATAATATTTTTCTTCTAAAGTTATTTTTGCTGTCCATGGTTTTAGAACACCTGAAAATTACACAGCTCAATGAAAGTGGCAGAAAACATGTGCTACAGACACATATATAGGTTTTAGGGGTTTTATTTTTGTGCTTTTGATTTTCCTGTAACCCTGCCCATGTTCTTGCACTCTGATGAGTGAATAACTTCCATTATCTTTTTCTTTAGCTATCAGTCTTGGTTATTGTTCTTGACACAAAGCAAACTAAGAAAAAGGCAAACACACAGAACTCCCCCAAACAAACAGAACACCTCACTAGACAGAATCTGCACCTTAAAGTATGCCACCTGCTACTGGAGTTAAATGAGCTGATTACATGTGGATTTTTAATAGGGTTCCATTGATTGTTCTTTCATTGTTCTGTGTTTTGTTGTCCTTTCCCCAATAATTAATAAAGTTTAGAAGAACAAATATTAAAAGGTAACAACTGATGTGAACACAGGTATTGGTGAGCCAGACCCTTGCCTGGTAGGACTCGTAAGTACTTTCAATGAGAATGACAACTTTTTATGTCAGAGCTGGCTTTTAGTCCCTTGAAAACTGCAAGTGTGATGCTCTTGGATGGGAGAAAGTGTAAAGATATATGAGAATAATTCTGAAAAAACAGCCTTTTATCACCATATTATTTCAAAAGCACTTCTTAATGGAAAGTATGCATCTGAAGTGGTGTGGTGGCTGCAACATTCTGTATTTCTTTTCCTTTTTATTTTTTGAAAATTCATTTTATTTCTTCATGCCAATGATCTACACATCTGTGGCCTTGTGCAGGTCCCTGTTGCCTGTTGGAGAACATGGCTTACATATAAAGCTGGCGTATATTGTTCCAGTGAATATTTGAGCTGACAGGGTCTTGATCTCTCATGTGAGTTTTGCTGTTGATGGATAACCTTTGCTTCTGTGGAATGTGTGCATTTTAATGCCTTAAGAGTAAAATTCTGGAGAGTTTGCAGTTTTGTTTCTGTTACCTTGGTCTTCCATAGGACCCAATTCTGCAGAGCATTTAAGTGCTTCCATCTCTTAGCCACAGTCTTGCAGAAGTTAATAAGAATTTAAACACATGTTTCAAGTTAATCATAGGCTTTAAAACTTTGCTGAGTAAGGATGAATTTATGCCTATGATGACAGGTTTTGCTGAATTAGTCTTAAGATTTTGCTTTCTTTACTTCCTGTCTTGTAAGTCACCATTGCAACAGTATGTTTTTATGTGCAGAAGATAAGCAAGGAGGGAACCTTGTCATTGTACTTCTAGAGATGGATTTGCTTGAAAAGTAAATGATAATCCATGTTCTTTGATTTGTGTCTTTGCTAATTTGGAGCTCTGCAAAAGGTCTGATACTCCACAGATCTTCCAGAAAAGTTGAAATTAGGGGTTTTAAGCCTTTATCTGAGTTGCACTGACTTCAATAGTCTTTCCATTAGCAACTCTCTGTAATGATGAGATTGAAATTGCTCAGGGAAGTTGAGTTTTAGCAGTGCAGTCTAAAGATATGAAACCTTAAAAGTAGACAAAGGAATTAAAGTACATTTTTAAGGATGCATAAAAAGTATCAAGGAGATGTGCCAAAAAGTGTGATGGGAGAAAAAGGAGGCTTTGGCTGGTCTGTCCAGTCATCTCCATTTGCAGGAATCTCTTTTCCATAGCACTGCTATGTGGGCTCATAGCCCTGAATTCGAGACGTGCTCTGTCCGCTGCTGAACCATTTAGTGGAAATTACTGAAGAGTATGCAATGGCTTTTTAGCCATTTGTTACCCTTGAATTGCTATTCAAATATTGATCTGAGCTAAATAGATTGCTAACAGGTTCTGTGCATTCTGTTTCAGCCACCTAAGAGGACGCTGCTGTCAGGTTTTATCTGTTATCTCAGCTGGCATGGCTGAGCATGCTCTTCCCGTGGCTGCCATCTGGCTCACACTTCTCACACCAACCTTGGGGAGGATACTTAGCGATCATGTTGGTGCTGTTTCTTGCCAAGGAACTCCCTTACTGGTGTGCTTTTCTACCTTTCTGTAGAAATCTCTTTATTTCGCAAGAAGGTGGCAGAATACAGCAAGTACTTTGCTCTTGCCAAATAAATAAATAAATAAATGTGTTGGCTTTTTTGGTTTCTTACATGGAACTGAATTTTTAAAGTTCCCTTTTATTGTTGCCTGAGGATTCTTGTACTTATGTTTTGACAGTACACATGCCATGTATGTTCAAAACAATTTGTTTTGGTATGTGGACCTGATCCTAAATCGCTACTTCAGAGAGAATGTTGAGGATACCTTTAATGCAGGATGGTCATGTGAACTGTTAATTATGAGATCTTTGAATGCAAAATATTTGTATAGAAATAGAGGTTTGCAGATGTATATTTTAGTGTCACCATCTTTACTCTCACAACTGACTTCTATTATAAATTGTGGACAACAGTTGAACAGTTGGAGTTATAAGCTCAGAAATAAGATTGAGTTTAGTGTTGTCCTCACTTCAGACCTTTTCCTTAACGAAACAACTGCTAATCACCCATGGTTAATAACTTCTGTTGTAGTAGATAATTAAATAAGGACCATTAATTTAGGTTCTGATTCTGCACCACTGAAATCTGTATGAATTTTGCTGTTCAGTTCACAGAACACTGAGAAAGCGGGCAATGTTAGCTTATTGTCATTGTAATCTTGCCACAAGATGAAGTTGGCTTCTTACATGCAAAACTACAACAACTGCAAAAATACTAGAAGTGTACAAGTGTGTATTGATGCCTCAGTTCTGCTCAGTCCTTTCCACAGTGCTCTTTTTACTAGAGCAGAGTTGCCCTTTAGTAACAAAAAAGCTAGTTTTTGTGTTGTGTTGTGTAGGTACACAGTTTGTGGTGATTAGGAGTGGGGCTGTGGCTGAGCCTCATCCCCAATGGGCTACAGCTGTGAGAAACAGGTGAGCAACATTGACAGCAATGAGCCAGGGAGTGCCCAGGGGCACTGACCAATCACAGAGGGAACAGAGGGCACACAGGTGCAGTGCATCAACGTGAGGGGATAAAAGGCTGGGCTAAAGAACAAGAGGGGTAGATATTTGCAGCCTTCTGAAGTGATGAGATGTTGCTCTCTCCTGAAGCCTTCTGATGTGGTATGGTGTTACTCTGTATGGGTGGGAGCTTTCTGAAGTTGTATGATGATACTCAGTGTGTCGTGGCCATCTCAGCTGTAGCATGTGCTGTTACAATGTCGTGTATGTAAAGCTATGCATTCCTAATGTTTTTTCAAGCTGAAAGTTCATGAAGTAAAAAATGGCTTTTTAATTCCATCTTTGCAGCTTTTCTTGGCGTTGTTGTGGAAGAGATCAAAGATGTTCTCTTAATTTTATTAAAATTATAGCCTTCATCAATTTATATATGAGCAGCAAAGGATAAACTAACCAGTAGTACCCCTGTAAGAACTTGCTGATACTTGATACTTGATATATTGAGCTGCTGTGCTCTGGTGGCCAAGGCTTGCTGAGATTCATCTCTGGGTTCTGGGCAAATATTAAGTGAGGGTATTCATCTGAATGTTGTTCTGGCAGAAGTATCTTGTGCATGTGCTTTGAACTTTAGGCTCTTTACCACTCTCCCCTAGCCATTTTTGATTTTTTTTTTCTGAGCAATTTTTTTCCTGTAAACTAACTAAATAACAGTTATTATCTGCAGATCCATGAGTTAATACATTTGTTTAACTGGCTTGTGAGAGAGCTTTCTGCTTATGTACTAGATAGTTTGGCAAACATTATTCCTTGTTGCTTGTTTGCATTGTTGTTTCTACCAGGAACCGTCATGTCTCTGGCTTGCTGATAAGTGAAGGTCATCCTTATCTGGTGATTCCAGTGTGTATTTTGTAACCCATCGAGACTGTGTGCATGCAGGTGCTATTGCAGCCTTCCAGTCCTGTTATTTGTCGTGGTTGTGGGGATACTCCTTCAGTTCTACCTCCCTGAGTGACGGCTGGGAGAACACAGAATGTCTTTGAGTTCATTCCTTATCACTTTCAGTTGCTCAGTTCACAAGCACAAGACACTATTCCAGGCTTGGTTTGTAGCATCCTTAGTGATATGTGGCATTTGCTTGCAGAATTATCCTTGTCAGTGAGTCTTCATTGTACCACTTCAGTTCCAACAGAATTCTTCAGTCCGATGACCATGAAGGACCTGCCATTGTGCTACTTTATACTTTGTTATATCCTGCTTTTACTTTCTTTGCTCACTTTTCCTCACATTAGCTTGGAGATCAGTTTATTTGGTCTGATATATGGAAATCATCTCGTAGGATGAGTGGGGATGCCAGGAGCTGAGTGTGGTCTGACTCATTAGAGACTACCTAGATGGTTGTGCCACCCTGTCTGTTGCAGCATATGGGCTTTTCGTTTGTATTTAGGCATTGCCTCTATAGCTTCAGTGCAGTGTGCCAAGGAGAGAAGAGCATCTCTGTGATGTGCCTGTCATAAATGCAGATTGGACAAATAAGTAAGGAATTAACGGCCAGCAGCGAATTGTAAAACACAGGGAGCTGTGGTTCACTCATGTTAATCACTTGCCATTGATTACAAGAGAAACTGAGTGGAAAAAAAATAACCTTTTGAAACCAGAATGTCAGGTAACTGACATCAGTCAACTTGTTTCTCAGTCATCATGAATGGAGGGACAGTTTATGCCAGGGTACCAGAGGTACTTTTTTTACTGCTGTGAAAATGTCAAAGAGTTAAAAAGCAGTTGTGAAAAGTATTCAGTGCTGGAGGAGCTCTGTAATCATGGGTTCTCAGGCTGTCATTCTGTGCAGTTTTCAAGGTCTTTATGTTCTGTAGCCCAGATGACTTCATCCTGGCAAATGGAATGGCCAGTTTTAACAGTTCATTTTATCCTGAAAAGAATTCTGCAACTAAAAGATGGACAATAGTTAATTTCAGTGTTAAGAAAAATTCAAGTGGCATTGCAAAGCTGTTGGACCAAACTAGTTGGAAAAGTGTGTTTTCTTCACCTGGCTTGCCTTTCCCTAGAGAACTTGGTCTCTTTGGGACTGTCACTCCGTAGTAGAAGCCTGCAGGTAAAGGATCTCTGGCTGCATCCTCCTTCTCATTTTCCAGAGTTTATTATATCACCTTCGAGACCCTGGAGCTGCTTATTGTTCCTGTGTGTACAGTAGCACTGCCACACTCTGACAGTTTTCTGGAGAGAGAAATTGCACTGTCAGCTGGGAGAAAGAGTGGAATAGTAGCCTGATTCCAGGTCCATGGCTTGATGGAGGGAGATTGCCTACACCATCTAACCCAGTTCATCTTTTGGATATGAACAAGGGAGCAAAGCACCCCTGTCATACTTACTAGGGGGTGCTGGTCCCTGAACACTGCAGGGTTGTTTCATACTCAGTGTGTTTAGGCTTTTATCATTGCTATGTTGTTTGTACATTGCTTATCCATGAAGTGAATAAGCTTTTCTGTTAAATTGTTTTAGTCCAGGTTTGTTTGGAGTGGCTTCAAGAAAGTTCTTATTTGTAGTTTGATGCAGTGAACGAGGTCTGAGCTGGCTTTAACCTGATGTACTGCAGGAGTGCTGTGATAAATTGGCTGGAGCTTTGTGTATATGTGTTTTTATGATATGTAAGAAGAATTCAGTGGACTGACTAAAATGGTTGGTTTATGTCAAGGCAACAGCTATTAAACAAAGGACTTCTGGTGGAAAGAAATTAGCTATCAGAAGTACTGCAGGCTGCATTTTATCCTTGATCTATGCATCTGTTCTGTCACAAACTGGATTTTAAATTATAATGCTTTGGTGTTAAGTTAGTCAGTGTGACTTGGCTATTCAGATGTATGTCTGAGTTAGAAAATTCTGTGTTTGGTTTTTGTTTTTTTTCTTCTACTTGAACTTGTTTCATCATCTTAAGCAGTACCGTGTGGTCTTTACCAGACGAGATCAGACAATGTGTTCTCTAACATGTAAATCTTATCTATGGGGTAAAATCTCAGCATTTAGAATAGGAGGATCCTATGATAAAATTGTCTTTTAGTGCTGTTGTGTTTCAATCCCTAAGAGTAGTTTTCTGTGTGTATAGAACTAGATTAAAAAAAACTCCAAAACAACTGCATGGAGAGATCATTAGAAGTGTGTGTAGATGTAAGTATAGAAAATAACTTCAGAAACTGTTCAGAAATGGGATAGAATTTATGTCCCTGAAAGCAAAACTCTTAACATTAGTAGGAACCATTAAAACACTGAATTAAAGGAAAATGAAATGTGACAAGTAGGCAAACAGATATTTAAGTAAATACAAATCAGTGTAAACCAGTTTCAGCAGAACTGCTTATTATTGTTATTATTTACTGACTCTTTTTTGACAACTGCTCAATTTAGAATCAAATGCCAAAGAACATATGTCTGTCTTTGTATGACCCCAAATATCTCTGTTCCCCCTTTCAGCAGACAACGTGCCTTTTTTTCCCCCCCTAAGTGATTTTTGGTTGCTAGGAGAAGTGCAATGGTCTGCCCTGCTCTTATCCAGCAGTAAAACTGAGAAGTGTATTGAGGTAAAGAGAGGGGCAAAGCACAGTGCAGGCCATGAATCACAGCTTGTCTCTAATATGTCCACTTTGTTCCCAGTTTTTCTTTGCGAACTTTTGTTTTTACTAATGGTGTTTCTTTCCAGCTGATCTCTTGAAGCTATTCAGAAAGTTAAAAAAAAAAAAGAAGAAAATTGTGCTGTTAAGAGTCCACTCAGAGAAACAAAAAAACGAGGGGGAGATTTTGAGACTTATTCATGGAGGCACAGTGGTAGCAATGCACAACTCAATGAATGGCTCCAGTCAGCTGCTGTTAAACCTGGGTGATTGATACCTTCTGGTTTTTGCTAGAGCTAGAAAAGCTGCAAAAAGTCTTCGTAGTGCTCCTGCTGGTTTTAGTGCAAGATATTGGAGTTGTTTACAAACTATTTCCAAGAGCAAAATGCTCAGTGTTCTTGAAGCATTCAAGTGGCAATGTTGTATTATGTGTCTTAAAATCAGAAAGGATTGTTAATAATTGTGGTACTCTTGTTCTAGTTTGTGAAACCCTTTATTCACTTTTTAAATCATGCTTTTCTCAAATAATTGTGTGCTGTGGCAAGAATCACTTGACCATCACCTCCTGCAATGATGTAAAAGTGGCCTTATCCAAATGTCATTGGCTGCTTTTAAACCTTGTCTGTTAGAAATGGTTGTATGTGGTGATGTAACGGGTATAAATTATTTGGCAATATTGTCTATATTAACAGACTATCAAAATCATGAGAGCTATGGCAGATTTCACTTGAAATTGATTGCAGGATGAATGTATAGACAGTATATTTTTTTTCCTCAAGTGCTTAAGGAAACTTAGCCTGGAGAGCAGTCTCAAAGTAATAATTATATCTCTCAAGAGAGATTGCTGAAGAGGCTGTGTGTGAGTCCTGTCAATGAGGAAACTGCATGTGTGGCTGCAGAGATCTGTGATTTGGGCTGTGGAAACAGCTGACTGCCTGTGGACAGAACAGGCCCTGTATCATTCCTTACCAGGAGTCAATGGTGAGTGGCCAAGGGTCTCATTACCAATGTAAAATGTGGTGTTGACTCAATTTAGTGGCATGCAGATAATAGAGAAATTCAATGATGATGTACTCGGAAAAATAGCGCAGCAACTTGTAACGATTTGTTATTCCCATAGGGATAAAACTGGCTTCACCCATATTTTCAAGGCTGTTGGGTGACCTGGCAGTACTGGATTGAGTCCCAGTGCAATTTAATGGAATTTGTGTCTGTTTAGGTCAGGGCTGAATTTTCCCCCAGGGAAAAATGAAGATGGAAGAGTTGTAAGTTAAATTACAGAAAACCGGCTCTATCTTAGAGGCTGCTGATGGGGGTGGGGCGTGTGTGGTTCTTTTGTGTGTGGAGGGTTTTCTTTATGCTTCTTTCTGGTCCACACAGACTCTAGGAGGAGTTTAAATACCATCCAAAGTACAGCTGAGTTTTCAGTTACTTCCATGAAAGCTGCAAGTGCTGAGACTGAGAATTTTCCCTCCATAAATCACAGCAGATGTTGCCTCAGTTGTTCTTCAATGCTACCCCCAAAGCACTGTTGTCTTTCTTCCTGCTGAGACATGGTTTTGTTGCTGAATGTGGATATTTGTTAAAGAGTTTGGATTAGCTGTTAATATAAAGGATATGCCCAGTACCACTTAGGAACTCCATGGCAGAAGGAATAGTGAGGTTCGGTCTCTGAAAGCACAGCTGATGGTTGGGAGAGGTGTGCAGTTTTTTATAGTTGAGGAAGAAAGGTGACCTGAACTGTTTCTGCTGCTGCTACATCTGTTTGTCTGACATCCAAAACAAGGTGACTTTTGAGGTCCAGGAGGATCAAAATGGAAGAATCACAGACCATTAAATATGCCTCCTAGTAAAAATTTTCCTTCCTGTTACTTGATACTCCTGCTGCACTGAATGAAGAAGGAGAAGCGAGGTAGAGGGAGATTCAGCACTGCTGGCTCGGGACAGGGGTTGTGGGGGGAGCAGGCACTGCTGAGGTGAAGCATTGAGCAATGCCTGTCCTTCCTTGTGCCTCTGGGAGCCTAAATATGCTAGGGAAGGAGTCAGGAAAGAAGTGTTATTGTGGGCTTGTCTGAAATTAGACAAAACCTCTTGTAAATGGTGACATTTAGCTGAATGTCTTTCCTGTTTCCTTTCCTTATTCATGCAACCCGGCATGCTGAAGGAAGGACCATTTTCCAGAGATCTTGTCTGTACCTCAAGCCCAATGCCTTTGTAGAATAAACTTCTTTCAGATTAAGTAGCCTACATCTATTTAAATAAGGAGCAGTTTATAGCTATGATATTGAAGTGGAAAAGGAAGGCAGGTTTGAGTTCACTTTTCCTTTTGTAGGAGACAAATCTTTGACCATCTCTTACACTTTCTTTCTCCCCTCCTTCTAAGTCTATTTCCTAACATTTTGCTATGATGAAAGATGTGTGACTTTCTTGTCAAGTTTCAAATGTGAAATCTCCTCACTCTCAGTGCTTTACATTTCTAATTGTAGAACGTTTTCCTCTGCATAGGCCAGAAAATGAGAAACGTCTTAGCTCACTACACAGAAATCGGTGGAGTTGAAACTTCTAGATTTATTCTAGGCCAGGAAGAAAAACGTGCTCTTGTGTTTACAGATTTTCATTCCCTGTGCTCTTCATCTGCTCTGTTTTCTGTGTTTTATTCATGTCACTTGCCTCCTTATATTTCATAGTTTAAGAGTTCATTGTATCTTGTTTTCTTGTCAATTGCTTTAGTTTATTTTCCAGCTCCTTTTCCGTTCTGTTCATTCTCCTCTGGCTGCTGTTTTCTAGCTGTGTTGCTTGAATATGAAGAATTAAAGGACAGCAAGGGTTGGAGGGGGGGAAGGCAGTGTTGGTGAGGGAAGGACTATTATAAGAAACTTTGTCCTTTGGTGGGGTTATTTGATGAATTCTCTGCATAGATAAAGTTCTGTGGAGGCATAGTCTTCTGCCATGCTTAAATAGTGCCTTGAGGAAATTAAATTAAACTTACAAAATTTACATGTGCAAACCAAATTTTATGTGAAGTTGGAAAAAGGTACCTTCCTGAAAATTAAACCATGTCCTAAGTCTTCCATTTAGTTTTAAAACATATTAATTTCTCCTCTGTCATGGAGAATTGTCTCTTTCAGTCTAGTGAGAACTACAGATAACTATGTTTATACATGGTTTGTTAAGTTTACTATTCTTGCAAATGGTTGAACTTTCTCCGTTTATGAAATATTGAGACATAGAAGGATAATAAACTTTAAGTATCAATGGCTGGGTTTTTTTAGTATTCTACAAAGTTGTTAGGAAAAATAATATTAAAAGCTTAGAGATACTGGGTTGGCATAAACTCATTAGTAACAACATCTGAGTAAATTGTGCTGATATTGCTCTTGAAATAATTGGTATTATTTGAGGACTTAATTTCTGTTATGTTTATGTAATCTATACGTGATATATGTGTATAAGAGAAGAAGAGACTGAGGGGAGACCTCACTGGAGTGTTCAACATCCTCATGAGGGGCAGTGGAGGGGCAGACATTGATCTCTGTGACCAGTGACAGGACCCAGGGCAATGGCCTGAAGCTGTATCAGGAGAAGGTTTAGGGTGGATATCAGGGAAAGATTCTTTCCCCAGAGGGTGGTTGGGCACTGGAGCAGGCTCCCCAGGGCAGTGGTCACAGCTCCAGCCTCACAGAGCTCAAGGAGCTTTTGGACAACACTCTCAGGCACATGGTGGGATTCCTGTGGCTGTCCTGTGCGTAGTTTACTTTCTTATATAAAGGCCTTTTTATTAATTGGTATTACATATAGGAAAGTAAACTGGGATGGACTTTGATGATCCTTGTGGGTCCCTTCCAACTGAGAATAGTCTGTGATTCTATGATAATGCAGTATGTACTAAATATGTACTATGCAAAACATCTTGTGAGAGAATTCTCTTCATTTACTAGGTAAGCTGGATGAAAGTATGTTTGTTCTGGGTTTTTTTGATTCTAATCTTACTGAAGAACAAATTTTTCTTTTTGTAGTGCAATGTAGATGAAATCCTGCCTCAGCAGAAGATGCTGGGAATTCTGTCATCAGCATCAATGAGGCCACAGTTTTGGTTTTGTTGTGGTTGGCAATGTGGGAGGTTAATGCTGAGAAGGAAGTTTTGTTTGTTAGTTTGGTTTGGTTTTGTTTTTTATGTTTGTGCAAAGCTTAAGAGAGTGAATTAAACTAACTATGAAGTTGTAATCAGGGAAAAAAAAAAAAAAAGAAAATTGTGCTGTTAAGAGTCCACTCAGAGGAACAAAAAAAGGAGGTTAACTGGTACCAGAAGCTTCACCTGTGCTCCATTAGAAAACCAGTGGGAAACAAAGACAGTGGTGTACAACAGATGAAGCAGTAAGAGGTGCAGTCAGCAGCTTGAGAAAGAAGTCTGAAACACCATGGAAAAAAACCTGCATTTATTTCATCTTCAAATAGAGGCTGGCTGTTGACTTATGGTCACCACCTTTAGCTGCATCAGTCCTCAGGACTAAAATTTTTCCTATTAGAGCAGCCAAAAATCTATTTTAAAACCAATTTGCAAATTAGAAAAGCAGGGGCATTATTTGACAACAAATTCCCTTCATGCCTCTTAGCATTTTTGTCCAACTGTCTTACTAGACTTCTTGGTACTCCCAAAACAGGGATGAGGGAAGAATAAATTCTGTCACTCTTTGGATGAGGAGTTATAACTCTTGTGAGCAATTATAAGTTATAATTCTTCTGGAAACAGGAGTTACCAGACATTTAAAGGCAATAGAATCATTAAGGTTGAAGAAGAGCTCCAAGATCAGCAAGTCCAGCCTTTAACTGATCACCACCTGCTCAACTGAACCGTAGCACTCAGTGCCATCTCCAGTCATTTCTTGAACACTTTTAGGAACAGTCATTCCACCTCTTCCCTGAGCAGCCCATTCCAATGTTTATCAATCCTTTCAGTGGAGAAATTGCTCAGCCTGTACACTGAGAACCTGAGACAAAATAGATTCTTTAATATTCATTGTTGTGTCAGAAGACTTTTCAGATCACCATTTACTTTCCTGTGTATAAGCTTTTTTATAAATCAATATGAATTGGTTACATATGCATGTGATATAAATAAAACCTAACTGGATGCTATAAGCCAAAGAAATAAATCAGAAAATTATTCTATTGCATGTTGTATTCTTGGTGCAGTTGTCTTGGAGAGCTATAAATAGATATTGCTTATTACTTTCACTTGCATTTATTTTTGCTTTAAATGGCAAATGCAACTGTTGTTAACAGACCTTAAAATCACTTGGAGGATATTTACTTAGATCATTTTGAGGAGAATTATTAATGTCCTTCTTAAAATATTTGTTAATAGTGTTTGACTGTAGGGATAAGTAGATAAATTGACAGTAAAAATGACTATTTTTTTCCATGTCTTCAAAAAAGAAATTTTATGGAGGGTTTGTAAGTAGCTTTCCAAGTGCTTATACTGTGAGTTTTTAGTGAAAAAAGACATATCCAAGAGGGAGGGAAAAAAAAAAAGAATACAAATAATAGTAGCAGTTTCAAAAAGTAACAAAGTAAAACAAACATAATAGAAAAATAAATACTGTCTTACAGACCTTCTTTTGCTCCTTTGCAAATACATGAAAATCAGCAAAAATGCTGCTGTAGTTTCAGTAACAACTTCTTTAAAAGTAGGTCTTTGTGGTTTTGTTTTACTTTTCCAGTAATAGAAGAGCTTTTCCTTTGTAAGGATTTTTGGAAGCTTTACTCACTGCCAGTAAATATGGCAAAAATAAGATAGATCAGTGCACTGAAGTGTTTGAGTGTTCATGGAATATATATCTAATGTAATGTAGATGTCCCTGGCTCTTGTTCCCCTTTCTGCTCATGGGGGAGAATCAATGCCTGTGCTTCAGAATCCTTCCCTTGATAAAATGAGGTGGACAGTGATGATAGATCTGCCTGTGTGGCACTGTAGCTATCTCTTTGACAAACCAAATACCCAGAATTGTACAGAAATATTGTTAAAACATGGTGTTCCTGACACCTGGCACTTCTTACCCACACGGGTGAGACACTTTGGAGGAGAGTGAGATGACAATTCAGAAGATTGAGGCTTAGTGAGATTCCTTTATTATATAATAATAAATTTATTATATGAAAATGTTGTTTTATATATATATGTTGTTATATAAAATTATTAATAAAAGTAGTAAATGGAAAGCATTACAGTTGCTGAAGTTTTTGCTACGGATTTTGAACTTTTGTTTGTATAAGCAGAGATACACAGTATACCTTATAATCTTACATTTAGTTTTAATCTTCCAAGTGGTAGGAGCAATTGAATTAGCTTTGCTGTAGAAACTGGAGAATGCCTCCCAACTACACTGTGGGAGGGATTAATGAAACAAATCCCTCTGCAAAGTTAAGTTTCGTCCCAGCCTAGGTAGAAATAGGTATATAAAGCTTCTCCTTTCAAGGAAAGAAGTTTTTTATTTCTTTGTTTATCTCCAACACTGATTTAACAGTGTAAGATACAATTTCATGTTTAGAGATCCAAGTGAAAAGAGAGACCAAAAAAAAACAATCTCTTCAGGCAAGAAATAGATTTCAAAGTCCCTTCAAAAAATACTGAGATATTTTATGCCTGCTAATAACAGACCTTGTATTTTGTTAAAAACTTACAGTGAATGGAATGGAGTTTATGTATTATAAATTTTAACTGCAGTTCTGAGAGCTATTACATAACCAATGGAAATAATCTTTTGGACCACAGATATGCTAGTCACTTGAAAAATACAAAATTAAAAGTCCATGAATATTTATCTGGCTTTATATTGAAAATGAGAGGGTGCAAGTCTTGACAGCTGTAGCAAAACTGGGCTCGTGTCTAGCACACAATTATAGCCTGTTCACTAGCTGGACATTTGTGTAATGTTAAAACACAAAGTGCTAAAAGAAGGATCACTGTTGTATCTCAAAACTAGCACTTAAGAAATAAAAGGAGTTAAATCTTTACTCTGCTTGCCCTTTGTTCATTCAGAGACCTCTGCAAATAGAGAGATAGTTAACTTCTTGGTGTCTTAACTCTGTACTCCATGAATTGCTGATCCCCAGTTACAAAATATTGGTAATTCTAATTAAGTTGGTTTATGAGGCCCTATATTTTTATGTCATACTTTGGATTTCATAGGCCAATACTCTCTAGTTATACCTTGTCACATTCATTTGTGTGTCACATTTCATTTGCACAAAGATTGATAGGCAGTGAGCTTTACCAGCTTTTGTGTGGTGTGAGGACCAGATACATAAAGAAGGCAATTTTCAATTTTCCACTTCTGCAGTGGAGGGAGTTCACGGTGGCTGTGTGACACAGGATGTGCCAGACTGTCTCCTTTTGCAGTCTTTATTACTAGATCTTGGTCAGAACCTTGAGGAATATTGTGGGCTCTAAACTGACAGAACTGTGTGATGTTCCTACACAGGGTTTGCCTGATTGCTGGATGATGCATTGGTAGGGTTGAAACACAGGAATGCCAGGTCCATAAATTTGGGTGAATTTATGAACCTTTTTATTACAAGACAGCTCTTGTCTATGGGAATATTCTTTTGAGGAATTGATTCTTCCATTCACTAATCTATGTTCCTTCGTTTACTATTTCATTCTATTGTGTTTGTGTGCATTTCAAAATGCTTTTCAATTCCAGCAGCTCTTGGGTGGGTGGGAATCTGATGTCACTTATTAGTGTTATTTGTAAGCTAGAAGTGATCTCCTAATTTGAGGAATTTCAATTATTGTCATGCCTCCTATTGATTAGGTTTTGTTATTTTAGGGCAATTGGCCATCTTTTCAAACCATAACAGGACTGTTGAAACTCAGCCACTGAGAAAAATGGCGCTAGCCTTTTTATTTTGTACAAGATGTAGAAGGCATAGAGTTGTGAGGGTAAAAATATAATCTGGAATATATAACTTTAAAAGTGAAGGAGTGAGATTTATATTTATTGTAAGTAAGAGGTATGGGTGGATAGTTGGATCAAGTGATGGCCTTTCACCTTTAAGGCAACAGCTTGAATTAATCCTTAGATCCTAAGTTAATTGAGATAAATGGTTTTGGCTTTGTCCCTGGTGTAAAGTAGTCCATATTACAAAATTGCTGTACATGTGTTTGTGCAAACTTGGCATAATTGGCATTCTCTTAGGACTGAGTTGTCACTGAGAGTGGACTATTTCTTATTGCTTAGGAAGGTGCTCCCTGTAGGTCAGGGTAAATATCGTTGTTGGGTCTGTGTAGGAAATCTGCTCCTGCCTCTCTCAATAATCCCTAGCTGACAGATTTGTCAGAAATGTTTTAAACGCTATAGTTGTTCTTTTAAATAAAGTAAAAAAAAAAAAAACCAAACCCTTGTGGTATAAAGAAATAAAATCAATAGGAGTCTGGACCTTATTTTCTTGCATGTGGTAGGACTCCACATGCTCAGATGTTAACTTACCATTTGCTCATGACAGATAGCCTTCAATGATGATCTTGAACTTTGTGAAAGATGGTCATGTGGACAGAAAGATAAATTAATGCAGAGTATATTATTATTTTCTTAGGACTAGGTTGAACTTCAGTGAAGGAAAGCATGTGGCTTTCCTTCCCCATTTTCTTTGGAGGTTCCGTAGGAATTGCAATTCATCCTCTTTTCTATTATTAGTGAGGCCCTGGCACAGGTTGGGTGGCCCATCCCTGGAAGTGTTCAAGGCCAGGCTGGGTGGGGCTCTGAGCAACCTGGACTAGTGGAAAGTTTCCCTGTCCATGACAAGAGGTTTGGAACATGATGGTGTTTAAGGTTCCTTCAAATCCAAACCGTTCTATGAACCTATTATGTGTAGATTTGGCATTTAGGGACATGATGTAATGGTTGACTTTGCATGTTAGGTTTGTTATTGGACTTGATCTAGAAAGTATTTTTCAATCCAAATGATTCTGTGATTCCTCCTCCAAGAGAAGAGCAATTTGTATCCTACTGCTCTTGGCTGAAGAGTTTTTGTTGTTTTCTTGCTCTTACTCTGATGTCTTCTGGGCTGAACCTCTGGAGCTACAGGAGTCCTGTACCTCACTCTCCTAGCAGTCAGATGATCTGGAGAAGTGAAGGATCAAATCCGTAGCTTTCCTCAGTGCCTCCTTTTTAATCCCAGATGGGATGGGAGGTGTTGGGAGGCAGTGAAGGAAGCTGCATCCACATTTTGACCAATATTCATGTGGTGTTATCCAAGGCAGTGTTCCAGGTGTCGGTGTGCTAAGTGTTGTCTTTGCATACTTGGAGGACATGTTTTCCCAAAATCTTTAGATTTAGATGAGAAAAGGATTGCAAAATATATTTATGTAGTACAGGAATTGGGGAAAAACTTCCAGAATGGCAATGGGTGTGCACTAAGTTCTGCTTGTTGTCTTGTGTTTTTAGGAAGAGAAGCAGCTTCAAAATGGAATGTTGTCAAACTGCATAAATTTATATACATCTCTGAGCTAGTGAGGGAACAAATTTCTAAAAGTGAGGAAGATTATAACATTTCTCTAGTGCGGATTTACTTGTGTTCCTGTTTGAAAGTAGAGCACAAATCTCATTTTTTTGTATATTAAAAGGAAAAAAGGATTTTGAAAAAATATTTGCAAAACATTTCTACCTTGTCTGATGTATTTTATATGAGGAATTTGAAATTTACATCACATAGTTCTATTTGGTTTATGTTTATAAAATATGGAGATGTACAATTGTAAAGGAAGCAGAAAAACTGCCTCATATGTGTCCATAGCAGGATTATGTACAAGAAGTTAGAATAGGTGTCTTAAATCAGTAAATTGAGGTACATATTTAGTCAAATTTAACACATTTCAAAGTGTGCACCTTTTGTTTCAATAACTGGTGTCTGGGTGAACAGGCGGGGAGGAGAGAGGAGGGGGAAGATAAAAGGAAAACAAAACACTTTTCTCCAGTTGCCAAAATCCCTTCCAAAACGTGGAATGAACTGTCTTACCATAATATTCATGCTGCTTAGTTACTTAGTGATTCCTAAGAATAGGAGATGGATAGAAATTTGTGGTAAAATTCCTTAGGTGTGCAGTTTTAATGAAGCAGGCATCTCATTTAGTCTTTTGCTGGATCATGTGTGGAATTTACTGGCAGGAAGGGGAGATGTGAGCTGCTCTAAGCCTTAAGTAGCTGAAAGGGATTAACGTTGCACACAGGATTTCCTAATGAAGACATCACACTTAGACACACGGAAGGAAAGGAAAGTGAATTGTTGATCCAGAAATTGTTCTGTCTACTTGTCCTAAATGCTTTTTTCCCCAATCATTCTACTTGTAAATTTAGTTTATTGTATAAATGTAATTGGATCTTACTCTCCTGTGGTGTGTTTGTGCTTTTGTAGCAGTTTCACAGTAGCTGGCAGTCAGTAAGGTACAGTCTATTGACACAGAGACGTGGCAAACTGTAGGCTGTGATGGCAATTTGTGCAGTTTTTGTTCTTCTAATACTTCATTTTCATATGCTTAGGACTAGATCCCACTGCTTGAGTCACTATATAATTTATTTTCAAAGACTGATGCAGGTTATTTTAATCTTCTCTGGGATTAGTTAGCAGAAAAAAAAAAATAATTTGATTCCCCTGTTGTGCTTCTATTCTGTAAACAACCCATTAGCTTGGTAGCTGGAGGCCAGGTGAGCATGATCAAGGTTTAAAAAGGGAACAAGAAATCAAAGGCCAAGCAGGAGCAAGAAGATTCTCCACTGAAATGTAGGAAGATGTGGAGGCAACTGCTTTCATGGTCAGTCTGTCTTCGAGTGCTGGGTTGTGTCATTATTATTGGGGAAGGGCAGGAGCTGCAGATGGCTGGGTAGCCCCCTTCATTAAATTATGGGGGTTTTCCTGGAGGATTTGTCGTCTTGTCAGTACACACTGAATTTGTAGGCTGAGATTAAGCAGGTATCAAAGTTAAGAAATGTGCCTGTTTGCCTCTGATTTCTTCCCTTGCCTTTTTACTGTATCAGCTGCAGGGTCTGTCCTGGGACAGCTCTGGTAGAGCTCTATTTCGCATGCAACTTTTGCTGTAAAAGATGGAAGCAGATTCTAAGGTGTTTTAGTCCAGATTTTGGCTAATATAGCATGAGGTAACATTTTGTGCTCTTCAAAATACACTGGTTTTGTTACTTGTTTTAATATGTTTAGGCATGTGCAAGTATTTGATTATAATTATTAAATGAGCTGTTGGGATATATATGTTCTATTTTATTTGTAGGACAAGATAAAAATATTGTTTGTAATAAGGAATTCTGGTTTCAGGAGATTCAGTATAAAAATGGGGAGTAATTTAAGAAGCAGTTTTAAATAAGGAAGGGTAAAGCTATTACTCTGGGAAACCAGAGTATGTTCTGTAAAGCTGTGTGAGCCATTAGGACCATGGCATTCAGAAAGAGGTTTACTCAGGTTTTCAAGTATGTTAAATGACTTTGGTCTTTCTGCTGTTATACACTCTCCTGTATACATTGTATGTAAGTTATTTTATAGATTTTGTTCTGTAGATTGTTATTATTTCAGCTTAATAAGAATTCTCAACCATTACTATAAGTTATTAATTTTTTTCAAAATCTTTAGTGTATGGCTTGGGTTGCAACCTAAAAGACTCTTGTTTTTTGTCTCACTGTAGATAAACAATGCATTTTGGAAAACAAAAAAGTGGGACAAACACTTTGAGTCTTCCCAGCTTCTAAGTGTTTGTGGCTTATTGGCTTCCTGAGGTGCTGTCTTTGTGGCTAATTTCTGTGAATGTAACCAGTTGTTTGGGTTTGGGTTTTTTTTTTATCCCAACACTTACTTGTTCTTTGCTTTTTGAGGTTTTCCTGATTAGAAATAACAGAAATGTTCCAGCAAACCATTTCCTGTATTATGAGCAGATAATCTGTCCCTTCATCAGTTCTTTTGCCCAGTGTCATTAAAGAATACTGACAGAGTTTAAATAATCACTAGAGGCATGTTTTTTTTTCTTGCTGCAGTCAAATGAAGAAATATTAACCAAAAAAATATAAGCAGGGCACCGGATGAGCAGGGAACCAAAATGGTTTTAAAGTGCAGGCAATTTTGAAGTTTATTGCACCACCATAGTGATTTTCTCTAAAAAGTCAGTGATATAATCATGTGAGGTTGTTGCTTTTGATGTTGATGTTAACCTTTAGCACAGCTGATAAACTGACTCTCTACTGGCAGGCATCATTAATAGGAGGCTCTGTGCTGTCCTGAATAATTTTCCTCACAATTAGCAGCATTGATCTTACAGGTGCAACAGCAGCTGAAGTTCCTTGAGGCAATTGGGGAGGGAAAGTGGTTGAAACTCACCCTGAGCCACATAATTTGTTCCCACTTGACCATTACAGCAATTACATTTTTCTAGTCCTGCTGTGTTGATTCTTAAAAGCAGTTTATTCCTCATGCTTAGGTATATTCACATTCTTTCAAGGTAAGAAGTGAAAAGCAAGGTTCATCAAGCTGTTCTGGGTAATATCAGCTCTACTTGGTAGCCCATTCTGCATATAATCTTTAAATTACTTTTGGACAGAGACCCAGTGTCCTGATATCTCAAATATAGTGAAAGCTGTGGGTTTTTTGCTGGGGAGCAGAGCAGGGGGGAAAAAGGGTGAAATCATTTCTAGTTGAAAAGCTGCCTTTATGCAATTTTAAATTAATATTGATTAGTACTAATGGTGTGGGCTCTGGGAGAGGCTTTCCATACCTCTTGTGCCTACTAATAAGGTCTCATCTCAGATGCACAAAATCTCTTAAGGAAGTGAGTCATTTTTATCAAAGTTAGAAAAATCACTCTGAGCTTTTTGAGTGAGAATAACTCACCAACTGGACAGGCTTCAAAAGCAAAAGCTTGATACTGATGGGGGGGAATAGCCTGGGAGCTGCAGAGCTGCTGAGGAGCACAGAGGGGCAGTGGGGGGAGAGAGTGCTGTGTGAGACCACCCTGTGTTAGATGCAGGCTGTGATATGACTCTTGATGTGAACTTTCCTCATTAACTTTATTATCTAGGGTAAGAATTGGTGATGATTCATTTTAACAAAAATTCCATCTTGAGTTTTGGTGAAAAACCAAAAAAGCACCCTGCCTCAAATGCATTTCAACCTTTCTGTTGGGTGTAGCATTCTCTCAAATTATTTTCATTTTTCTATTGAGAAGGGTTTCAACAGTTGGGCAGTGCTGATCTTAAACTGCTATGGGGTGAGGTATAGAACATCATGGAAGTTTTAAAACAAGGGATGAAAGCAGACTACAAAGTACACAGATGGGTTACAGCTACTGAGTGCCTTGAGACTGGTAGGACTTGCACTCTGCCATGAGGAGGAGTGCTGGAGGAAGCACTGTTTAGGACAGCAGTTTTTCAATGCTTAGTGGTTGCTGGGCTTTGTCTTTGAGGGGACATCTCACATGACGGAAGCTTCTATTTGTTGCTTTTTAAACAACTTGTTTAATATTAAGAATGCTTGAAACGTGATTAGGTGGCTTTTTGGTTTGTTTGAGAAATAAAATGCAGGCTGTAAAGCAACATGGGACAGTTTTGGTAAAGGTGCCAGGAACAAATGTGCAGTCCTGCAAGCAAACATAAATTACATAAATCCTTCAATATGGAAAGTTCTGTTGATCTTTCTAGTGCCTCCTAAAATCTGAGGTGTGGTTGGAGGCAGTGCACTTGTGTTTGCAACAAATGGCAGAGTCTTAACTTGTCTAAGTTTGGCCTTCTCTGACACAGTGTGGAAAACTTCTCAGATTGTTTTAGCTTTTCACCAACATACAGTGAAAAGTGCTACTGCTTAGTAATCCATTCCTGTTGAAATCAGTTGTGAAACCGATAAATTTATTCAAGTGTAAGAAAAGAGCAAATATTTCCAGAGTAACTGTTTCATTAATTAAAATAACTGTTGATCCTGTCAGCATTTTGCTTATTCTGTGTGATAAAAATTGGGGCATTTTCCCTCTAGGTTGGGGGGAATGTAACATGCAGATCCTGATTGCATGCTAGGTTTATTGTTTGGTGTAAACTCTCCTCTGAAACATCATATACCTTAATTTCTCAATTAGTTTGCGTCTGCTGCATCAATATTCTCAATATTCTTCTAGACTTATCATGTTTTTCTCTTGGCATTTTAGGAAAAAAAAAAACCTCTTGCTTATCCAGCAATGAATTTTTGTGTTGCTCTATATATGTGCGTATGTCATGTAAAAAAATAGTGAATAGATATAGTTGTTAAATGGGCATTTTGCATCTCCAAAGAAGTTAATTGGTTGAGATATTATCGTATTAAAAGCTAGTACTCTGGGAATTTCCATGTGATGCATGTAAAATTAATTTGAAACTATGAAAAAGTTCTGTTTGATGACTAAAGAGAAATAAGAGAAATCAGCTTGACAAACCAAAATTGCCCCTGAATGACTAGAAACCTGTAGCTCCCAGACATTTTGGGAGGACAGAGGGTGAAACTCA
The DNA here is from genome assembly GCA_035582745.1 of Loriotus luctuosus. Classification (NCBI taxonomy): domain Eukaryota; kingdom Metazoa; phylum Chordata; class Aves; order Passeriformes; family Thraupidae; genus Loriotus; species Loriotus luctuosus. The sequence goes on along the minus strand of JAWWEY010000001.1, from coordinate 9,713,317 downwards.
AACAGAGCAGATCAAGAAGTTGCAGCTGTATCTTGCCCATGACTGTTCAGTGGTGTAGCAGGAGGACAGTGACATTGGTCACACACTGTTGTGAGCCATCTGGGCATGCAGGGCACAGGTCAGGAGGACACCTTGGTAAGCTGACAGTGCTGTTTGTTCCATGGGATTTCCATCAGCGGATCTCAAAAGGCTTCACAGAGGAGCTGTGGCCACAGCTACATTTTAAAAGTAGCAAAATTGAGGTTAGTGAAATATCTCCAGGTGTCATAATGATGGTGGAGTCTGGAATTGAAATCCTATCTCGTGTGTTCAGGAGCCCACGTGGGTGCTAGAGCAGTATCTGTACCCTGACAAAACCAGTGTGGCTTGGAAGAATTTATGAGCGTAGAATCCAAGTGAATAAATGTGTTGTCATCCACAGGGAGAACAAAAGCGTGACAGAAATAGAGAAGGCTGTTTTGTAGCTCCCACTGTGTTTAGCTGTCCTAATGGATGATATCCTGTCTCAAAATGTCAGAATTTATTGTTTCTTTGATCCATAGGATAGCAAATCTCTGTGTATGGTGCTGTGCCACAAACATGGACATTTGGTGCTATTCTGTTTCCACTCTCTCTCAGTGAGGAAGTGTCCAGCTTATTCTTGAACACCAGTAAGATTAATGAAAATAGTATCTAATGCCAGTTTAAGTCTGAAAATACTTCCAGGGGAGAACTTTAAAGGAAAATGATACATGAGATGGTCAAGCAGGTTGCACTTTTTATAATAGCAGAAGAGTGAAGATTCCATTCATGTTGCTCAGTAAATGCATCTTGCTTTGTTTTTTGTTAGGAAGAGAATCACGTGTTCAATTTTGGGACACAATTTTACTTGTTTTATTACATTTTAATGTAGCCTTTGAAAATTATCAGAGTTATCCATTTTGCTTTGAAAGAGCACTTTCTGCGGATTGTGATAATGCCCCTTCTTTTAGGAAGCAGAAGCAGGAAAAAGCAAAGACTAATGGTAGATATGTGTGAATTTAGTCTGGGTGGAAATGTTCTTGGTAAAGATAATATTACCTGGAAAACCTTACACTAAAATAAGCAAGAGAATTTTGATTTGGGCCCTGACATCTGAAGAGAGGGTAGTTACACAGTTATCAATACAAAAGGACTTCAGGAGGTTTGTAATGGAGTTAGGGAAGAAAATGGGTGGCAATAAAAAAAATCATTAGTCAAATCATATGTCACAAGGATCAACATAGGAGATCAGTCATGTGGCTTAGAAGAGCATTTTTGGGAATGACAAGCTTTGCCAAAAAATATCAGCTTTGCAAGAGAACAGAGTGAAGCTGAAACTTCAGTGGAATGGAAAGCTTGTGCTAGCTTTCTGCAGATGGATGGGGGAGGAATTTAGCTTTTTAGCATGTGGAGTTCTAGGTCCCTTAATTTAAAACTGTGTCAGCAAAGTAGAGACAACTCAAAGGTGATGACAAGAGATTAGTGAGAACTTGGAAGAAGTTTTACGAGCAACTGGAAGAGAATATGCTAGAGAAGACCAAAAAAAAAATCAGGAGGGCTGTTGCTATTTTTAAAGGTTTCTACTAAATTTTTACACATTTAATCCTTTTTTTGGTCAAAATAATTTAGATGATGGATAAAATTTTAGATGTGTCTGTATCTTACAAAAATAATGATGTAACATTGTAAGTATTTTAACTAAACCTTGAAATTTAAAATGGGAGGTAGCACAATAAGGAAATGCATCGTTAAATGTTAAAATGTAGAGCTGTAGTGATTGCAAATCTTTTAGAAGAGTAACTGAATGGGGCCCAACTGGATGTGATGCACTGGCACTATGTGCATGATGTTATCCAGTGTGGAACCTTCTTTCTGGTACAATAATGGGAAGTACCTACTATTTAAGTAATTTTAAATTTGACAGAATAAAGCTAGAGATCAGTCTGCAGGTGATGGATCAAGATGCTTAATAGTAAAAGAAAACATGCTGATCTCATCCTCAGTTGGTTACATGCACAAAAATCTACTGTATTTTGAAACATTATTCTAGGGCCAATGTTTTAGGCATTTAATACTGAGAACAAAGTTGTGTTGTACTGTAATGATTGCTGTACTTTGATTTGTTATATAATTGATACATTTTTCACGAAGATGGAGTTTGTGGAAAGGTCACAAAGAAACAGGAGGAGATTTTCAAAGCATTGTTTTGGCTTGGCCTGATTATTTTGAGAGACATTTTTATATTACTTGTACAATGTTTTGTGTTTTTACTTTGATAGTAATTATAAAGTCTACATGTTGTACTTGTTTCAAGTAATTATTACACCATTTTTCTTTGTGTTAGGTAATTGGAGGGATGATTTTTTAAATTATTTGTGTAATATAAGAGATGGCTTGATATTAGCACAGATGTGACACAATTTGAGAAATGATAGTGCACAGTGACACTTTAAAGCTGTAAGGTGAAAATACTTATGTGATGTCCTTTCAATTGAGACCATTTTTTCCCAATGGATTTGAAGTATAATTAGAGTTTTCTTTACTCCACATTAATTAAAAAATATTTTTTTTAAATGTTCAGAGCACACATTCAGGCATGGAGAGATGGAGGGGGCTGCATGATTAATCTGAGGTAAAAATAAAGAAACCTTTCATTATTCATCACTTAATGACAGTTAGGAGCAAGCTGCAATGTTTCGATAAATGAGAGATGTAAATTGCTGGTCTGAAGCTGTTGTCTTTCTCTTAGAGTAGAACACAAGATTCAACCAAGCTCCTCAATGAAAATGGTAATTCTACATGATTAATCCTTTCTTCTTTCCTGTCAACATGAATATTAAGTAACTTCCTTTCCAGGGTCACTGGGAAGTTGTAACTCTTTTACTTCAGGTTGCCCTACCCTGAAACATAAAGCCTGACCTTAGGGCCTAAAATGACCCTTATTGTTTGTTTCTGCCTCTTTGAACTATTGCTCTTATTCCTCTCATTCTGGTGGAGGGAGGCTAGTGGTGGAACAATCAGTCAGTGGCAATTACTGATACACCAGGAATAGGTTTTTTTTCCAACTGGTTTCCAAGTACCCAGGAGGCTTGACTTGGGAATGGTTCAATGTTGCCAGCATCAGCCTGCTCTCACCTTCCCTTAAGTAAAGCATTAACCTTAAACTGGTTTTCTCTGTATTTTTACAAGAGTGTCTATAAGTATTTCATCTGCCATGTCTGTATAATTTGTAGTGCCTACTTGTTCTTGAAAACTTGTCTTCATAGGCCTGGTACACCAAAGTGTTGCATTGCACACTGTGATGCAACCATACTTCTAAGTATGGGATGCTCTCCCTCCATTCCATTTCACCTTTATGCATATAACAATATGGGCCTAAAGGTAAAAGACCCAATATTTTAGTTGCCATGTACACAGAGGCATATCAGCCACTTTGATTTCAAAGTAAAACTTAATTGTTGGGGTGTTTGTGTGATTTTTCTTAAAGACTTGTAATTGAAAGACTTGATGATGTTTGGATAACAGATTTTTGCCTTTTTGTAGGAAACAAGGCTAGTAAAACATTAAAAATAAATCAAATGGAGGCTTTCAAGGTAGAACACATGCTTCTTACCTTGTGTAAGGAAAAGAAACAAGCCTTGGTTTCACAACTTGGTCTTTGATGCAGTTCTTCACGGTGTGCTCAGTAAATCCGTAGCATAAAGATATTATTAAATCAATACAGGGATGGCTATTATAAAAACTGATTTAAAAGATGGCTGTGCCCTGTGGATGCATTCCAGATAATAACTTGACCCTCTCTTTCCTTTATACTGTCCCTCAGTGACCTCTGCCACCTGCATACACTTTTGTTGCATTCCTCTCAGCTCCTAATCGTGCATTAGCACCAACTGTTTCTTTGGTGAGGAGGAGGCAGCAGATGTGGCGCTGGTGCTTTGTAGGTTCTTTGACTCATTTTAATGGTTACACATAGTGGCCCTTCTTTTTTTTTTCTTTTTTTTTTGTGGATATCTGCAATATCTTCAGGTTGAACTGGCTTAGTGTGTAGTGGTGTCTGTTCTGGAGAGTGGAAGACTCTACAATATGGCTATAGGTCAGCAGTGTGTGAGGTTTTCCTATTTATGGTAAACCACAATGTGTGTAAAAGTGTGGTAACTTCCACTCAAATTAAGTTACATATGATTTATTTGAAACAAGCCTAAAACAGCTGAGTTCTGAAAGTGTCAGTTTGCATTGTTTAAGTAATATGAAAGAAAATAACACTTTCTGCTTGTACTTCACTCATTATAGAGTGCATTAGGTTTCTTAAGATAGGCTATGTAAAATTGCTTCTTCTTAAGTGTATATCCGTGAGCAAACTGACTTAAGAATTACATTAGTGTGCACAAATTAGTTTCAGTATTTTTCTAAGCATTTTCACAGTGTTATGTATTCTCACTTCTGCTAGGTTTCTGTTTGTATTATATTGCTTGAAATAAGTCTTTAAATTATGTTCCTATCCATGAGTTTGTAGAAACACAGTGTGTAAGATAGGATGGTATGGAGTGTTTTGTTTAGGAGCTGCTAAGGGGTGCTGCTGGTCAGTAAAGACGAGCTTGCAGACTTCTGCTTGAGTTTCATTTTTAGGTCAGCATAAACCGAATTTATAGATTTGTGAATTTGTTTTAGTCTCTGCTTAGGCTATTTACATTCTGTCATAAGATAGCTTTGGAAACCTGTTGTGCTTCTTGTATTATTTTCTCCACTTGTAATGTGGTATTACCTTGGAAGAGCAGAATGTCTTGCTTTATGCTGACAATTGGAAGGCTCAATGCAAGGGCCAGAGCTCTCCTTTTTGCTCTTTCTAACATTCCTAGGGAGGCTGTCATGTTTTAATTAAGTTCACTGGAACTGCTTTGAGGCAATTTTTTTGTGATTACTCAGCAGAAAAGAATCATAGAATGTTTTGGGTGAGAAGAGACACTGAAGGTCATCTAGTTCCAACATCCCTGCCATGGGCAGGGATGCTTTCCTTCAGACCAGGTTACTTACTTGATCCAGCCTGGATCCATGAGCTTCCATGGATGGAGCATCCATAACTCCTCAGGCAACAAGGTCTATTAGAAAAACAAGCACTCCATAGATAAGCTCAGAGAGAGCTTTTGTGACTCTGGTATGTGTGGCCACCTGCTTTAGAGAGAATTTGCATTTGGCTTTGGATGTGCAAATGTTCATTTATTTCTTGTATCACAGTACTTTTGCAAGGGAGGGAGGACTCTGCTTAATGTTTTAAGCTACGAGTGGGTTTGGTTTATGAGCAAAACTGTATGTATGTCTGTAATATATATATATGTATATTTTTAATGTGTGTAAATTCAGTGATATGTTCTGTGAAGTTTTCTCAACTTCAGTAAGTCTTCAGTTGTACAGGGGGTTTCTCTTTGCCATTCTTGTTTGTCTTCTTCCCAAATGTGATTTGCTTTATGGGTGAAATGCCATTACATTTATTTTAATTTCGAAACCCAAATATCATTATCCAGACATTACCCTGTAGTTTTGCTCATTTGATGAGTAAGGTTGTAATAATGCCATTATTGAAGCTAGTGACTCAGAGTAGTGCTCTTGCATTCCTTTTCATAAATAAAAATTATGGTTTTTCTTGCTTTACATATTCCTTGCATAGTTTCCACTTTCATTTCAAATCCAGGTTATAAAACTGGGAGAGATTCAATGTATTTAACCATCTTATTTTCTTATGATTGTCTCCCTCTGCCAGATTTCCATGGACTGGTTTTAGATTGACACTAGAAATGATCACAAATGGTGTGATTTTTCCTGACCATCATTTAGCACCGATTCTGTGCACATGGCTGAGGAGCGACAGATGAACCAGGAGAAGCAAGGGGCTACATATTTTAATGTGATGAAATGATATGTGTAGTAGATGAGACACAGGATTTGGTAAATGGGAATTATTATGTCTAATTCTGCTATATACAGTGTATCACAGCCTGTTAGCTGGGAAAACAAAAGATAGATTTTCTTGGTTGTCCAAGCTATCGTGTAGATGAATCATTGGTTGACATCTGTAAATAAAGGGTTACAATAGATAGCAAGAAACTGATGTAAAGAAAGGCATCAATTGGTTTGCCACAGGGATCTTTTTATTTGGATTGTGTCTTGTTTAACATCTTCGTTAATAATCTGAACGAGTGGGTAAACTGCATGCTAATTAAATTCACAGATGATACTAAGTGGGGAGGTGTTGCAAACATAGGGTGGCCAGATTTTCTGAGTGAAAATCTGGACCACCTGTCATGGCAGGCAGAGAGAGGAAGGTTTTTAGCAGGGATGAGGGAGGGGTTGTGCACAGAAGGACTTGACAGCTTGTGGGAGGGGAAGAAAGACTGCCCACCCCACCCCCTCCTTAACCAAGCACACACTCTCTTTCCTTCTTCAGCATCCTCTGGCTTGCATCCATTGTATTTATGCTGTTTGCTATCCCAAGGTTATAAAAAATTCACTAGGTACCTATTAGCTGGTAAGTGAAACCTCTTATTCAGGTGTAGATAGGAAAGATTGAGAGGAGGGGAGGAAGCAGTAGTGAGCTCCAGGCAAATCATTCTGGTAAGCTCACATTTCAGCTACTGAAAATTTGGATGATGCAAGGTTTTTTTTAACCCTTCCATGTTAGTCTGGTTTATGTTGTTCTAAAAGAAATGGGAAGCAACAAATTTTATATGTGATATAATCTGTAATGGCAAAAGGGCATTACAGCTCTCTCTGAATTTGAGGACTGTTAATAGCTGATCTTGTGTAAGTGGTTGTGGGCCCAACAAGAGTGTAGCTCATGATGGAAGGGACTGAGTGCCAGGTGGAAGTTTTCTTTGCTCCTTTTGTTGCTGCTTGTGTGTGATAGAAGCTACTCTTGTTCCTCCTCCACTGGACCAGCTTGTTCTTTCTTATACTTCCCTCTCTATTTATTAAGTACCTGTTGTGTTTTCATCATTTCTCTTCACTGAACTTTGCTTGGGGAACACAAGTGCCACATTTAATGTTTTCCTTTCTGTTCTCCCAGGATTCTGTATAACAGGCTCTAAAAAGCTTCCTAACTTTGGCAGTCCATGATCATGTGAAGACCTGAATGATGAAATCCACTTTTTGCTGAACACACGATCAGCTTTTTTGAAATGTTGTAGCATTGATCAAAAGGAAAGATTAACATTGCGTTCTTAGTGAGGCAGCCAGTTTTAAAGCAGTGGTATTTCTTTCTGCATTTTGCTTAGGGCTCAGAATTTTACCTATCCTTGGCTGAGAAGGTTAGCTTCATCCTTGTACTCCTCCTACTTAGGATGTATTGGATAACCTGTGGCTCATGCTTCCCTGGGAAGTTTTTTGTAGTCAGGAACTTTTTTGTAGTCAGCAAGTATGGCTTTGTTTGCATGTATAGTTGTAGCATCATGAGAGTTAATTTACTTGTGGGAGGATCAGACGTTTTGGCAAAACAATGCTTTCTAATTTTCTCAGCATCCTGCACTTTTCTTGGAATTTTGTTTGGACAGCCCCCGTGTTCTCTGCACATTCAATGACAGCAGTGCCAAAACTCATGCAGTCCAATACCGTGTGTAGATGTTTGTTATGTATTTAGCTGTAATGCAGTTTGGGGTTTGTTACCTCCAACAATAGATGGTTCAAAGTGTAATGGCCATGTGACTAATGAGGAGCATGCCATGCTGCCTTCTTGAAGCGTTCCACTCTTGGCTTTTGTTTCCCAGGCATCTTTCCCTGGCAGTGTTATGCAAATTAACCAATTAATGACAGACAAAATGGCCTTCCTGCATCGCCATGCTTGTAATAAGAAGGGCAATGCTGTAAGTCACGTACCTATTCAGCGAGCTCTGTAGGCCACTGCCAGGGCATGATTAGCCTGACTGAGGAAGACAATTGCGGAGGCATCTGCTCGGTTAATTTTGAGGGAAAATTTACCAGATGGAGGCTGAAGATTTAAGTGATTAGAAGGTAGTAGATTGGAATACAAATTGGATTAAAAGAAATTAGATTGATATAAATCGAATTGAGTCACAACAGTTTGTGTTGTTTGTACCAAGGGGCAATGGATTATGGGAGAAGCAGATGCTCCAATGAGATAGGAATTAATGTGGCTTTGACGGTCCATCTGGGAAGGCCTGAATATCGAGTACATCCCTAATCTCTCTCTCCATTTATCAATGCCATAATGTTAATTAGTACTTCATTCATTAAGTTACTTACAGAGGAAAAAATCTCACCCCTGTAGCCCCTCTCTGCCTGAGGATTTGTTACCGCGCCAAGAAATGGAAATCTCTCTTTAGCCGAGCTAGTTACATTTGACTGTTACACTAGACCTGTGTCATTTTCCTCAAGCTTTCTGCTGATTTTGGCCTAAATGAAATTTATTGGGCTTTGTTTTACAATAAACCAATCTACATAAATCCAGCAGCATAGTTTTTGAAGTCCTGCCTTGATCTCTACCGCTAGCTACCGCTGACAAGCCTCCTTCTCACATATTTCATAAGGTACAATATATTTTATTTCATGTAGTTGCATAGCATTATGGCTAATGACCAAACTTAGCTATGGCATCAATAGTGGGAGAAAACAAAGTTTGTGTGTGTGCACCTCTAAGGTCTTGGGTAGAGAAATGTGTGTTGGAAGAAGAGTGCTGTCCTTGAAACACCTGATGTGGGGCATGTCTTCAGGTGGCTGCTGACAGAAGTGTTGTATTTTAAGCACGTTTCTCTTGTTCTGCAAGATTGATATTTGGGGTGTTTTTAACTCTGAAAGGTGACCCAAAATAATAGCTTGAATTTTTTCACTGAATGGGAAAAAACACAAAAGGAGAAAAAAAATTCCTGTGAGATAGTTAACAAATATATCAGGTCTGTGAAGGAATGGAGTTACATTCCATTTTTAGCCAGTCTTCTGGAAAATAACTTGTGATAATGCAAGGATACTTAGCAAAAATCCAGGGGACTTTTCACTCTTTCCTTCCCCAGGTGCACACAGAGGTGTGAGGCAGAAAGGCTGTGTTAGGATATTCACACACAGAGTGCAGACACAGGCAAATGCTCCATGTGAGCACCTCTGTAGTGTCAACCTTAAACTTTTCCTTGCATTTTCCCACATATATTTGATTTGTTTTCCTTCATGGCAACAAAGCTTTGATTATACTTCACATAGAAAGCTGACTGTAGCTGTAGTCCTTTAGTTATTAATCAGAGAAATGTTAGATATAAAAATATGTTACTGCTCTGTTTTTGGAACCTAAAATGACAAAGGCGTCTGCAAGGGTGTCTCACATTATGCTTATATGTTCTGAAGGAAATAGATTCATTGCAAACTAGTTTTGCAGAAGAAAAGGTTTTTTTTATCATGTATGAGGGTTTTTTATCTGTTGAAAAAAAGTAATTAAAAAAAAGGTCCTGTCTCTTGAAAATTTTGATTCGTACCTCTAAGCAGAGAGTGCAGTAGGCATGGGCTGGCAAGAGGTTGGAATGGAGCAGAGCTGGGACAGCTGAATCAAGATGATCAAAGGGATATTCTGTGCCATATGTCATCATATGCTCAGCAATAAAAACTCGTGGAAAGGAAGATAAAGGAGGGACATTGATGGTTTTGGCATTTGTGTTCTCAAGCAACAGTCCTGCATGCTGAGGCCCTGCTTGCCAGGAAGTGCCTGGACATCTGTTTGCTGATGAGTAGTGAATGAATTCCTCTTTTTTGCTTTGCTTGTACCCACAGTGTTTTCCTTCCCTTTTAGCTGCCGTTATTTCCGTCCACAAGTCTCTTGCTTTCCTTCTGCTTTCTCCCCATCCCATGGGTGAGGGTGGTGAGTGAGCAGCTGTATTTGGCTGTGATTTGGGCCAACCTACCACTGTTTGAAGATGGAATTTTATTTCCTAAGTTTGTCTAGACAACTTTTGTTATATTTGCTAAATGTAGTGATTTAGAAGTCTTAGGTTGAAAAGATGGAATCTATTTCCTTTATATTTCCTATTTACTTCCTCTATTGCTATTTTCAAAAATTTTCTTGCTTACAGTAAACACTTTGAGAACTGCCTGGGAATTTTTGTTTGTTTTGCCTACTGTGCTGCCCGACACTCTTATTTCTGTGCTTCTGCATAGTGCTGTGTGATGTAGAAAAACACAGAGTTTTTCTAAGTCACATAAGTTACATGCTGGAAAGAAACTCTCAGAAGGTCACAGCAGTCCCTTTGCCATTCCACAGCTCTGAGAGGTAGTTGTTTATCAGTAATCCATGCTCCATTACTAAAATCAACAGATACCTATAAAAACAGGATAGATAACAGAGGTTTCTGAATCAGTGTCTGCAACTTTACTTTTCCAAAATAATCTCCCTCATTTTAATATAGAAAGGGTGAAATAGAGCTGCAGAAAAATCATGTGAAATGCATATTCCTTGAAAGGCAAGACTCTTCCACCACTAACAGCAAAGGCCAATAAAACCTCTCACTGGACCTGTGCCTTCAGCCTAAAGTACTAGGAAAGGCTTCTCTAATTTGTGGCAGCTTTGGGTGTAAATATGTGGAATAGAAAAGGTGAGAGAAAAATCACTGAGGGCTGCTTAAAAAAAAAAAAATCCGTAAATTGGCACAGATACTGGAGCGTTTGTTTTGTTTTTTGTCACCAGGCCCAGGAACATTAAATCCCATTTTGGCTGCAGAAGTTGCAGAATTGTGTTTTGTTATCTAATGGGACAGATAACTGGATGACTTCTGAAAAGGAGAATGAAAAGAGAAAACGTTCACCTTATAAATGGAGGTGATAAACTGTTTTGGCTTAAAAAACCCATAATTTTATTAGCTACAGGTGTAATAGCAGCAACAAAAAATGACCTTAAAATACACATGATGAGGTAAGTAAGGAATTGTGAAACATGTATAAAGAGCAAACAAAAAGGAAAGGGACGAGGAAAAGGTGGTGTTTTTTGCTTTTTTCCCCCCTTTTTTTTCCTGGGGGATGAGAGGGACATGCACATGGGAGAGGATGTTGGGACAGAGGAGGTCCAAATACTCTCTTAAAAGAAGATTCTCTCACATTATATATATTTATATATCAAAAAGTATATATCATTGTGCTATACATACAGCAGGAGAAGCTAGATTTAGGACACTTAGATGTTTGTGAATAAATTTGAATTTTGTGCGAAGTTTCCCATTATTACCAGTGAGAATTCCTTACACAAAGAGAGTCAATATTATGACCTTCCGCTATCAGTGTGATAACCATTGAAAAGCTGGTGACATTTTGGTGATCAAACAAAAAAAAAGCAGTATTTGCAGTAAAGTATTTACTCTTTGAGCATGGGAAAACCAGCCAAACAACCTAAACACTTAACTTCTAAATATATAAGAAGATAAATGCATGCTGTAAAAATTGTGGCCTTTGTACTTGGGACATATGAGGTGTTTATAAACCTGACCTATATTGGCAGAAATAGCATGTGACTGAATTTTCTGTAGAAGTTTTTTGTTTTCAAGCATTGGGGAGCTGAATGAGTTTTTAAAATGTCAACTAGCAGAAGGTGAAATGAAGGAGCAATTATAAACATACCCCTACGTCTTGGAGTGCCTGTACTTGTTCACCTGTTTCTTTTTTGTTGACAAAGGTAGGAGAGATACAGCTTGTGAGAAGTTCATGCTAATTCCAAAAGCCTTCCACTTTTGAGCATGTTTACTTTTGAGCTTATTTACTCAATATGGGGTTAGAAAAAGTAGGACTAGAATGTTTCTTCACAGAGCTTGAGTGATGTTTTTATCTGTGGATATTTGAAAAAAGTTTTCCAAACTAGGTGAAACTGCCAAAGAGAGTCTTTGAAAAATCACAGAGATGTAAATTGTAGATTTCAAAACCAAGATATTACAAAGGGTTTTTGATATGTCATACTACTTTAAATTTTACTAAGAACTTCACTGCAAAATTAATATTCATTGGCTGACAGTTACTTCGAACTCTATGAGAGGTTTCTTTAGGATGTTTGGGTCAAGTTTTAAGTCAAGTATTGATATTGTGCACTTAAAATTCCCTAGACATTCACAACTGATGTGGTTCAGGGAATCCTTGTGACCAGTGTCAGCAGACAACATAGTGCCTGCAGGATAAAATTCAGAACACCAAAGTTAAAGTACCTGCTGTGCTTATAGTAGAAATCCTGTTTTCCTCAAAATGTTATTTTAAGACTACTTTAGATGGATGAATTTATTTACAAATGAAGTCTGATTTCACAGATTGTAGTGATTTTATTCTACTCTGAGAACTCTGACTCATGGTTTGTGGAGGGATCTGGACCTAGTTGTCATTTAAAAGCTTTTTTTATAGCTGTTTTAGCTTAACGCTGTTAAAATTGATGTGTTTTTCTAATTGCTCCTTTTTAAAGCTTTTTAATGTATCTTTTAATGTTGCCTTGAATGGTCATTATCATCTTTCAGTAGAAAGCTTTAGACTTTGGAGAGCCTGTGGTTATCAACCCTTCTATGCAAAAGCAAAGTTTACTTGCTTCTAATGGGCCATTGGTTTCTCCAGCGGTATCAGGGAAGCTGCAAAGCTTCTCTTTGCCTGGCTGATAAGGAGTCATTGCCAGTTCCCCAGTGCTATGATAACGTGCCCCTTGTACAATAAATTATCATGTTGTCTGTAAACAATACCTGTTTTTTACCTTCCATCCTTGACCTGAAAATAGCTAAAAGATGTTTTTAGAGTCGGGCGTACACTTACGCTTTGCTTTGTTAAATTCCAGAGTGATTTGGAAAGGCTCCCAAGGGAAGAGCTGTTGTGCTTGAGCTCTTCTGGATGAAAAAGAGAGATTTTTTTTTTGTTATGTGCTGTGTATATATCATAGAATAATTCGGATTAGAAGGGACTTCTGGAGGCCACCTGGCCCTTGCAGGTGTGTGTACATTGTGTAAATAAAGATGAGGTATGTATCTACACACAGCATATAAATACAGAGACATACATACACACACATAAACATTGTCCTTTTTGCTTTTCACAGGTGGAAGTGCTCCTCTTTTCTACCTATCTTGTTCACTTCTTCAAGTCATTTTTATAATCTCATTATTTGGAGTCAGTGAACATTAATGAAATCCACACTCAAATTGGAGCAAATATTCTAGTTTCAAAACCTAGAGCTTTTTTGAGAAAGAACCTAAAAGTGAAGCTAGTTTGGGTTTGTTGGGGTTTTTGTGTGGTTTTTTGTGTGTATGTGTGTGGGTGCTGGTATGTTATTAAGAATTGGTGTGTTATTAAGCACGTAATTGTCTCATCTTCTTTCAGGGAGCATAGCTCCGGTAAATATTTTATTTCTTGAACTCTAAACCATTGTGCTTTGCAATAAACAAATCGATGTAACTTTCTCATTGAAGCAGTGACTTGTATTTATAACATCACTTTTCACCTGGGGAAAAAAGATTAATCATTTGCCTGCAAATCTATATTCCAGTTTTCAGGGTTATTGTGCTCACTCGTACTCTCTTGACTGCATCCCTAAAATGCTGCTCCATCTCAGGCAGTGTGCTGGAAATAAATTTTAAGGTGTGGTAAGGCTCTGCAAAAAAAAGTGAAATGTGACACTCAAATGCTTGTATATGTTCAGAAACCAATTGAAGAAAAGTGAATTAGAGTAAAATAGCATTAAAGGTTTATGTCAATTTTGGAATGCTTCCCCTGAAATAATTTTATATAAGGAAAAGCGTGCTTATACTGTGGCACTGGATTATTATCCACATTAATTTAAAGAAGGAATTTTGTTTACAGTGTTTCTTTAATAGTAGAGTTGATTACACCTGGTTTAGCAAAGTCAGAGTTCCATACAAGAGAAACTTAATGAAATCAACCTTCCAGTAAGATTTGGTCAATGTTTTTAATGACAGTTATTGATCTCTCTTGTCAGCATTTCCTGCTCTCCCTCTTGGCAGACACACTCTATAGGAAAGGTGACTTATCTGCAGGCACATGTCCTGGGGAAGTTAGGATATGTTGTTTAATGGATTAATTTTGCTCAAGGAGAGGCTTTCAGAGGACCTTGTCATAGCTGACACAGCTTTGAACAAAAGACCTTACCTTGGAAACAGTTGTATCACTGGAGTCTTTTCCCATCTGCCAAATCTCAGAAGCGGGGAGAGACTGTAAAGCATAAATTTTCAAAATCTTGTCCTTGCCATGTCACTTTGCCTAGAGGAATGCATGTTGAATAATCAGCCTGGTACCAGTGCATCAACCTGTATTCCAGTTGAGTTTTCTCATTATCTTGGCTTTTTTCTGTGTTATATTTTGTTTGAACCTAAGATGTGGCTGACTGGCTGTCTTCTTGAGATCTCTGCTTGCCTTCAGTCAATTCTGTGCCTAAAAGGGTGGTGAAGGCAACAGACTCGTTCATTACATCAAACAAATGTGTGCAGTAAGTGTTTCTGATGAGTCCTTCTCTTGTGAAACGAGGTATACGAAGAAGAGGGAAAATGAACAGTGACTGTCCTTCAGTAGATTTAACTAAATAGCTATGGGATTGTGTTTGTAGAGTCTGCGTAAGTCAAAAAAAGAGCTGGAGCCTGGCCATGTCACAGATCTGATGTAGCCAGAAGAGATTCTGCAGACACTTCTGTAGCTGTCCATCCATTTAAAGCACATGATTCTTTTAATTTGATTTTAGTACCTTGCTTTCAGTTTCATTTTTTCTTTATTGTTGCAGTGAAAATAAACCAAGACTTTAGTATAAAAGAAGGTGCTTTGGCATTAAATATAACTTTGGAGCTGTCCTCTCTGTAGAATCAAATGTACACAGGGCTTTTTATTCCTGCATCTCTGTTTTTCTCTTGTAGGAGATTTATTTTTTCCTATCACAGTTTTGTTGTTTGTCTCCTTGATAAACAGTCCTTTTGCTCTGTCTCAGGGAGAACATGTGTTGTTGGCAAACTCTTGGAGGGAATGCATTCAAAATGCTATCAGAGGCATGAAATAACTAATAACTCATATGAGGAGCAACTGAGGGAGCTGAGGCTGTTAAGCCTGGAGAAAAGGAGGCTCAGAGTGACTTTATGAATCTCTACAATTCCCTGAAAGGAGGGTGCAGCCAGTTGGGAGTCCAGTCCCTTCTTCCAGACAACCAGCAATAGGAGAAGGGGATGCAGTCTTAAACTGTGCCAGGGGAGATTCAGGCTGGACAGGAGACATTTCTTTACAGAAGGGTTGTTAAACATTGGAATGGGCTGCCCAGGGGCGTGGTGGAGTCGTCATTCCTGGAGATGTTCAAGAAATGACTGGATGTGGCACCATGATCTAGTTGGTACAAAGTTGGACTTGATTATCCTGGAGGTCTTCTCCAACTTAAAGGATTTTGTGGCTGTGATAAAGTATGCATTTTTCTTTCAAGTCCATTGTTGCAACAACTTCTGTTGCTCTTGTTGGCAATACTTATTTTCTGAACTTAATATACAATACAACTGTTGGGTGTGACTGGTTAGAACTCCTGAACTGGAAATATTTCAAATATATGACGCAATGTAAAACATCACATCCCATTTTAAGCATCCCTTTCATAGCAGTAGCATGAGAACAGTAGGGCAGATTGGAGAGTAGGTAAATATCCAAGTATATTAAAGATATGTGTTTGGAATGTTAAAGGAGTCAAAATGAGAGCCTTGAGGAAGGATGTAAAAGGATTAGTAGTCTTGGAGGTCAGCTGAGGAAGACCTTTTCTATATATAGGAAGTCAGGTAGTTAGAAGTTGGAAAAGAGAGATGCAAGTAAATCTGATGTCAGATGGTCACAGGTGCTGATAATGTCAGAGGGGGAAAGGGAATTTTGAGGAGGTTCTTGAAAGCATTTCAGAAATCTGTATTATGAAATACCAGCTCAGAGTGTTAACATGTAAACTAATACAATATTGTTTTTGTTTTTTTTTTTTTTAATTGTTCAGTAGTTATAATGCAATTGATAGCCTGTCTCTTAGCCACTGCTGGCCCAGTAGCCATGGATGTTTTGTTGATTTGAGAAATGGGTTAAATGTCTCTGAATTTAGTCTGTACCATTGCTTTTCTGTTATGACAGACCATTAACTTTGTGGATGCTTATTTAGAGAGTAAGCTTAACAGGTTAAATCAACATTTGGTCTTTATGTGAAGTAAATTGAAACTAGAAGAATGTGAAGTGCAGTAAATGAAAGTCTCTTCCTAGAAATTTGAAAGATAGTGGTCTAGGAGGTCCAGACAGTGAATTGCCAAATGCCTTTTTCTGTGATGATTTGTGTATGTTATACAGAGAGCACATAACCTAATTGAAGCCTTCCAGGCCTTCCCATTTGAAGGGAGCCTGCAAGAAAGATGGAGAGAGACTTTGCAAGTGCATGGAGTGATAGGATAAAGGGGAATGCTTCAAACTGACAGAGAGTGGGTTTGGATTAGACACTAGGAAGAAATTCTTAACTGTGAGGGTGGTGAGGCTGGAACAGGTTACCCAGAGAAGTTGTGGATGCCCCATCCCATGAAGGTTGGACAGAGCTCTGAGCATCCTGGTCAAGTCATGACAGGGGGTTTGGAATTAGATGGTCTTTAGGGACCCAGACCATTCTGAGATTGCTTTTAGAGATTGCATAATGAATCTGAGGAGATGCGGTAAAGAGGAATACAGTGTTGACTCTTTGCTTTAGTCTCCTTTCCTGCTTGCACCTGTGTGTCTACAGCAAATCTATTTCATTTATTAATAAAAATTATTGCATCCAAATAATTTTTTAGGGTTATTGGACTCTAGGATCAGCCAGACTAAACTGAAAATAATAGGCCTTGTGCTTGATATGCTACCAGTGTAGCTGTAACTATATTGTACACTGGGTCCCTGAGGAGCCTTGTGAGGAGTCTGAGCCTATAAAAGCAAATCCATGAGGCTCGGTGGTAGTTGTGGAGACAACCTGGCTTAGTTGGCACCCTGGTGTGGAAGTGGTTGAAATGAGTGAGTGATTGTTGTCTTTTACACTTCCCAAAGGAGCAGTCTTGGAGGTGATTCTCAGGGAATTTCTTGTCCAACACATCTGAATTAAGTTAAAGTAGGGGAGTGGAAGAGCAGAGTGTTGACACCTAAAGTACAATGCAGGCTGTGGGGGTTTTTTTCTACCTTTGTCAATTTTCATCACTTTTCTTACTTTCCCTACCTTGATTAGGAATATAGAAGTACATCAATTCATAATACAGGAAGAAGAGTGTAAGAGATGAATATATTTCAATACATGTGCTGCACAGGGACATAAAAATAACTGGAGTATTCTTTTGCTTTTTGGTGACAAAATGCGTCTCCCAGCAGTTTCCTTTTGCTTGGTTCCAGTATGAGGCTGGGCTTCTCCTGTTCAGTGTCCTGACCTCAAAGGACATTAGCAGTGATTGCAGCAGAAATGATTCACATAAAGGTAGATATATGAATGCAAATGTTCTTTACTTATGAAGTGACAGTTTATGACAAATCTATAATGTCACCAGTTATTATGAAAACCACAGTGTTTCCCATCAGTCAGCATTTATCAGGTCAGTAATTGTCAGTAGTTAGCAGACTCTGGTATCTGAGAATGAAAGCTGTGTATGTTAGAGTGACAAAACATTGTATTGCAGGATCTTAGGCAGTGTAAATTGATAATTCGATGTCCAGTTTCAAGTGAAGATGAATTTAATCACACATAAACATGCCACAGCACACCATTAAGCTGGACATGAGCTGGCCATGAGCACTGGCAGCCCGGAAAGCCAAACATGCCCTGGGATACCTCCAGAGCCCCATGGGCAGGGAGGGGATTCTGCCCCCTCTGCTGAGACCCCACCTGCAGGGCTGCATCCAGCCCTGGGCTCCCAGCACAGCAAGGACAGGGACCTGCTGGAGCCAGGCCAGAGGAGGCACCAAGGGCATCAGAGGGATGG